>OZ010575.1:89606860-90326860 GCA_963932145.1 Acanthosepion lycidas
TTTTAAATATTTAGGTCGACAGGGGGTCTGCATATGTAATTTTCCTTAATTTTTCATTAATGGCCTTCGTCCGGCCCGCGACCCGTCATTATAACACGATCTGGCCCACAGGGTCGAATGAGTTGCTGACCCCTGTCCTAGACTAATGACAATTAACCAAATATGGTTTTAAATATTTAGGTTGACAGGGGTCTGCTTATGTAATTTTCCTTAATTTTTCATTAATGGCCTTTGTCTGGCCCGCGACCCATCATTATAATATAATCCGGTCCGTGGGGTCGAATGAGTTGTTGACCCCTGCTTTAAAGAAACCACCTAGGATATGTTATTATTCATTTATGCAAGGTGTTACGCCTCCTGATACATATCCGTCAGGCACAGCGTCAATCAAAACTCTGAAGACAAAGTCCTGCAGTTTATCAGCAGGTTTATTGAAAGTCAAAAGGATGATATGAGAAAAATAAGTAAATACAAAATTGAGACTAATTTAATTCAAATAGCAAAATAAATAAAAATGTAAAAAGGAAAGATGAGAAGAAATTAGAGGTTCAAAATATGAACATAACCGAGTCCATTGGTCTAAATTGTTTTGTTTGATTTGTTTTACAACATATCAACCTCAACAGGTTATTTAATGCCAACAAGATTGTTATTGCTGGTAATGTTTGTTTTGTTTTTTTTCCAAAAATGTATAGCGGGTAATTTTTCTTCAAAAATTTATTTCTGGTAATAATTTTTTTTTTTACAAAGTATTTCCAGTATTTATACACTTTCATAGTATTTTAACCCCAGTTTAGCGATGAACTATTTACCCGTAGCTGCGACGGTAACAGGTGCTACCACTCCGGATCAGGTTGGACCTGGGAACACCAGCAATAAAGAGGTGGTTCGACGCTCCTCAGAACCTTCTGATCAGAGGCCTTACTGTTGGACGTAGTTTATCATCTTACCGATGATGGTGGTTTAAAGTAGGATGTTAAGTGGTGGATAAAGGAGGATGTTATATAGTCTACAGAAAGGAAGAAAGTTACATGAAGTTACAGTATACAAACAGTCAACACATGTTGAAAGGAGTTATACATTACAAAGTGCAACAGCAGAATAAGTAAAAAGGTAAAAAGGAAAGGAAAGAAGAAATATGACAAAGGAGGCCAGAATGTTGAGCATAAGTGTGAGTCTGATGGTCTAAATGTGTAAAGGAGATTACAAGTACCACATATGCTGGTATACAAGGTGCCTAGGCATATACAAATTTTCAAGTTAAAATGTAGGTTTTAGGCCATAGTTGCTGTACAAGATAACCTCTCCTAAATAATATTTTTAAAATGTAATATATTGAATTTATTATATAAATTCAGTAAGCATAATTTTTTTTTTCACTCAAATTCAAATGAAATAACAGTGGGTAGATATTGTCAATAAACTACTTCAATCTACAATACTTCATGAGTTGCTGCTGTGTTTTCAGTAGGCTATTATGGTAGTCTGAGTGACTTTTCACCACTAATCATTCATTCCACTGTTATCAAATGCGATCTTTAAACAGCTTGTTCAGACACATCTAGTTGTGTTTTTGTTCAATATCATTGAAAAAAGAAGCCAAGGCAGGGTTTAGCATGAGATGCAAGGGAAATTTGTCCTGGCTTTTCCGCATCAAAGGGTTGAGGTTAAAAAATTGCAACAAAATGCAAGTAAAAAACAGCAAGATTAGAGCGGACAAACTCTCTCTTTTATGTCCAACAGCAAGGGCTTTGATCAGGAGGTTTTGAGGAGCATGGAACCACCTCTTAAATGATGGTGTTCCCAGGTCCACCCTGACCCGGGGTGGTAGCCCCTGTGAGGGTCCCAGTTATGGGCAAATAGTTAACCCCTCAAACTGGGGTCAAATTGTGTAAAAATAGGTTTTAATACCAGCAAAACATTTTTGTAAAAAAAAATATTATCAGCTATACATATTTGAAGGAAAATTATTACCAGAAATAGATTTTTGAAGAAAAAATATTACCAACAATAAAAATTTTGTCAGCATTAAATAACCCATTGAGGTTGATATGCCATAAAACAAACCAAACCAACTTACCTTCAGTCTGTTTTGAGTATCAAATTTTCCAAGCCCACTTTTCTCATTATGTGATGTTAAGTAAAGGGTGTTCCAATAACTTTGACCAAATTTTAAATGTGAATTAAGTTTAAGAGTCTAATGATTTTTTTCTTTCTGATCTGGCGGACATTTGGGTAATATTTTTCACCCATAATTGCCATGACTTAAATAACATGATCCAACAGAGAAATAAATAAATTTTCGCCAATAACACTGATTTATTTACTGCTGACTTTGATCCATCTTAATGAAACACCCTTATATATAATCTGCCTTAATGAAAGAAAAGTGTCCTTTTTGTTGGTATTTACTCTAGAACTTCGACATTACTCGAATGTTCATTCTATATTCTCAGCATCCTTTGGTAAAACAACCTTTCTATTGCTTTAAGTCTCCTCTTCATCTGAGGAGATTGTCCAGCATTCACTTTCATAGAGCAGGACTGCTATTATGTAACATTTCAACAGTCTTTTCTTTGTTTCTCATGAAAGTTTTGCTTCTTAATACTTTGCTTACTTTTTGAAAGGCATCAATGTTAAAAAAAAGAACAAATATGGCACTGTGAGTGATCAAAAAAGCCTGAAAGATAGGTTTGATTTAAACTTCTGCTAGTCGTGGAGTTCCTAATAGCACAGACGGTAAGAGTAGCAAACCAACCTTTTTTTCCTGTTTTGAACCTGGGGTTCATATCTTTAACACTGCAAATTTGTTACATACGTCTATATATACATATATATACATATATATATATATATATATATATATATATATATATATATATATATATATATACACTCACTCATGTATTAGTTAACTTCATCTATAGTGTGATCCCTAAGTTTTTTGCATAAATGTTAACACCTCCAGAAAAAAATTACCTGTGTATAGTGCAACCAGTCACTGAAAATGTATGATCTTTTACCCTCTTCAAAAAAAAAACAACACAAAAAACAAATTACCTGTGTATACTGTGACCACTCATGTTTTGCATAAAAAATGATCATAAAAACTTGCATTATACTAGAGTGTGTGTGCATGTATATATATATATATATATATATGTAAAATGTTAGAACGGGGTCTCAACCTTTGAATAGCCTTGAATGGCGTTGCAATAAAAACATTGCACTTGGGCATCAGAAAGAGTATCCATCCTTGTAAAACCTTGCCTCAAATCATCATGACAAATCTTTTGTCAAGTAGGACCCACCTTGCTCTGTGCAAGATTAATCCTAGTTCTACTTCAACAAAAAAAAAAAACCCCAAAAAAAACGAAAACAAAAAAAATGGCTATGTATATATGGATGTATCCATTAAACTTTCTTCAAACTTTAATATTTGAATAGAAAAAATATTGAATTTTTATCATTTTGGAAGGTTGTTTTGGTTTGATTTGATTTTGTTCAATGGTGTGTCAACCCTGATCATTCATTTTACAACAATCAAATCAATTCCTGATTTTTTTCTTTTAAGAGTTATCTTTACCCTGATTTTATTTACAAATGTCAAATTTGAAACTGAGGCGGCATCATTAATAACGCCATTGGATTGATGTTCTTTCCCCAAATTTTAAATAAAATTTCAGTGAAACAGATTTATGTATTTTTCTTTGGCTTTATGGCTAATAAAGATTTTCCTCCCTCAATTCTTAATAAATATGTTATGGTAAAACATTTTTTGGATTTTGACTTTGCATGAAAATATTTAAAGTCAATAAAAGTTAGTGTAGGGTACAGTTTGACATTTAAAATACATTTTTACTATCACCATATATATATTTCATCCACAGACAGTTTTGCTGTATCACAGCTCATCAGTGTGGTTAGACATCTGGTTGACTCTAGCTAGGATTGAAACCTGACTGAATTGGCGTCAGTCAGGGATTCTACCACTAAGCCGTTGGCGCACGATAGGGATGAAGATGAATTTAAGTGTATTTATTTTTAGATAAACACACAGTGACTGAGAGAACTTGATTTGATTTACTGAAGAGTCTTGCATTATTAGCCGTAATAGTCGCCGTTTGCAAACACACACTTCCTCCCCTGAGAGCTCAACTGAAATAAATTTTTCAGGAGCATATATATTGTCATCCACAGATAGACTGTTTCACTGTATCACAACTCATCAGTGTGGCTAGACGTCCAGTTGCCTCTAGCTAGAATCGAAACCCAACTGAACTGGTGTCAGTCGGGGATTCTACCACTAAGCCGTTGGTGAAGGTGAATTTAAGCGTATTTATTTTTAGATAAACACACAGTGACTGAGAGAACTCGATTCGATTTACTGAAGAGTCAATATCAATCACAGGGGTATCTTGTCCCTTTATGGCACCAGGCATAATACCAGAATGGTATTCAAATAGAATGCATAGGGTAATTACGTAACCATATATTTAATGTAAACTTTATCTGGTAATCACAATCCCCAGTATTACAGTTCCATGAACTGGTTGTGGTTATTTCCATTGTTTGTCTTCCTCACTGGACCTGTGTTGTCTAGTCAAAATCTTTCTTTACATTGTGTATCTGTCAGGATGGAGTATGTGTATTCACTCTGGCAGGCCTTGAAGTGGTTCAGGCAAGGTTTTGAGCCTACTGACATTCAGGAAGGTCACCTGAATTAAGAAAGTTAGAGAACTTCTAGCAGGAAGAACAATGTTATTGATAAAGCTGTCAACAATTTATTAATTGATTTTGTTTCACAGCATATCAATCTCTATAGGTCATTTAATGCAGAAATCTAAATATTTAGAACACAATTTTATGGCTTCAACTAAATATATTTTTAACGCACAACTTCAATTACAGATAAAATGTATTGCTGGTCATTTTGATTTAAAATTCTATTGGTAACCTTTTTTATATAAAAATGTATTGTATTTTTATACATTTACAGTGTTTTGTTTTTGATTAGGAGTTCACTGTTAGGACCCTAACAGGTGCTACTACCTTGGGTCAGGGTGAACCTGGAAACAACAGCAATTAAGAGGTGGTCCCATGCTCCTCAAAACCTCCAATCTTCCAATCAGAGGTTTGTATATTAATGATGAGAATATGTAAAAGTTGCAACCATCACATTCTTGCAGTTTGACTTCAGTAAATTCTTTTCTTCCCTTGAGACATATCTAATGGGTGAAAAGCAAGTTTGCTGCTGCTAGAATTTCAACAAAAAACGTACAGCGGTGTTGTCCCTGGTTGCCAAACAGGAACTGAGTAAAATGGCGCATGAGTGCACTTATAAGGATAACGGTCTGAATGGGGATTAATTAGGCACCCACATAAAGAAACCTCTTTATTAAAAAAAACACTTCCTGTTAGCATTGTATGTGACCCACGCTTCCAAAATACTCAAAACCAGACATTTTGGTAAGCTTTCTACAAAGATTTGCTGGGTAGCTTTTTAATATAACATTTCCCCAATTGTTTTTTTTTTAAATTTTGGCAAACACATTAATCACAATTTCCTCAGAACTGTTGGTCTAAGTCAGGGATTTCAGTTATGTTGAATTTTACTGAAAATTACTAATTGAAAAGACAAAGGAACACAATCAGTATTAGACCATTATCAGTGATGCAACGATCACAAACATGAATCCTGTAACCCTTTAAGGTTGTAGCAGTGATGTTTCCTGGGTAAGACAGCCTGGCTTTGAATTTGGAGTTTTCTTTCTTCTATGAGGGTTGCTAACCAAGGCTATAGGACTCAATTTGTTCTGATATCTACCCATAGATGCAGGAAAGAAATGGATCCATCCCTTTCCCAAGGGTAGTAGTGCACAAGTGAATGTAATGAATTCGAACTTGGCCCTCCAGTTCTTCAATCTGAGCTGGTCATTAGTCCACTGCGCCTCCAGTGATGTAAACTGAGTTTCAAATCTAACATCTGTAAATCAAATCAAGGTAAAAACAACACTTTAAAAAATTAGAGATCTATTATATATATATATATATATATATACACACACACACACACACACACACAAGCTTTGTATAGATGGAATAAACTTCCAGTAACCAAAAACACTATTTTTAAAAAGTGCTCAATACAGATTAGAGTGAATAATATTTATTTAAAAATGATAACATAAGTATGCTATAACATCACTACAAAAACAGTCATTTCATTTGTGGTTTGTTTTTGAACTCTTTAAAAACTTTATTGTACTTGCAACACTATCATTTGACAAGACACCAGAAGTGTTGAAGCAAAATGGCTTTTTTGTAGTGATGTTATAAAATACTTATAATATATATATATATGGACAGGACCCTCTTCTAAAATGATTAAAAAAAAATTAAAAAAACAAATCAACATTTTTCATTTTTGACAAATGTTTAACAAGAAGTCATAATGAATGCTAATCAACAAAGATTAGTGACAAAATAAATTCCCTATTATTTTATACAAGTGGATTTTTTTCCTCACAGAAGTGCCAAAAATGCAATTACCAAAAAAACATCAAGACAGAAGATTAAAAATAATGGTTGACAATGCCATGTATAAAAAATAAAGTTGTGTGAGTATTACAGATACACCTGAGAAGATCAAGGTAAAAAAACCACAACAACCATAAGTAAATTATTGAACAACAGAAGTAGTTTAATGTCTATAGTTTATTTAAAAAAAAAAACAAAAAAAAAACCCCAAAAAGACATGATTTATAAAAACTGAAAATGTGATCTGATAAAAAGACATGATTTATAAAAACTGAAAATGTGATCTGATAAAAAGACATTTTGATCTTATGAGTCCAGATAAATTTTGAAAACGAACATATGCAATTTTTCATGTTTTTTTTTTTTAAATACTTTAAGAGTTTTCAAGGACGACTATCCATGTTAAATTGTTTAAAGTACTACAACCTTAAACAGAAATTGGCAAAGTTTATCCTTCATTCCTGAAAAAAAAAAAAAAAATCACTGTCTGTTATCCCATAACACTGCTATTACTGTATACTACCTTGAATCACATGGCAATGTTTATTGTTTTAAAAAGCGGTGATTAGAATTTTAATAAAACCCAAACATATGAGATTGAATTTATAAATTTTCTTTGTTCCTCAGAGTTTACGACAAAAATATTAAACACTATTTGTTATATTGTTTATTTACAAGAAGAATTTCATATTTACAAAATTATAACAATATGCAAACCGACTATGATGAAATCCTAATTATTTACCATTTTATAAAGTTTGAATTGGTTGACAATTAGCTAATGATTTGCTAACCATTCCAAAGAACACAATTTGCCAGCTTTACTAATTGCTTTAGTCAAGTTTCTTAGTATCCACTTTTAATTTAAGATTTCTTCATCAAACAGATTATTTATTGTCAGCTAAGTGTTATCAGCAGATTTTCTAGATATTTTTTAGAAAAATTAGCAATGATGTAAAAAAATTTCAAAATTGTTTAAAAAAAAAAAAAAAAGAAAAATAAATAAATAAATAAAAGAGTAGGAAGTGGCAGGAGGTAACCTATAATTATAACCTATAAATGTAACCTATAAAGGTAATTTATAATTACTGGAGTTTCAGGCCCTGAATTTCTATTGATTAGGCATCCTTGATCCTAGAACACGATTATGAAAAAAAAAAAAAAAAAAAAAAAAAATGGAAAATTAAAACAAAAGTAAAGAAAATTTAAACTTACATTATTTTTTGGGACATTAAACATTTTCTTCTCGACTTCTTTTATATCTCTGATAGATGTAAAATAATTTGAGCAGAAAATGTATAAATGTTCAGAAAAATAAGGTTTATTTACATTTTCTTGTAGAATTCATAAATATTTTTATAAAATATTATATTTATTATTTTTGTTTTAAATTCCCAAGTACAAAAATGTATATAAATTCACTTTTTAGATGTTTAGGTTTTAAAACAATAAAACATTGCTGAAATAAAATAATGGTGCCATGGGAAAAAAAAGAAATCCTTTTGACAAGTCTTATTGTGGGCACTTTTTTCCATGTTTGCTAATTATTTTAATTCATAGCTAATTATTAAATTAATAAACTGAAGCATATTTCAATAAAAAAACAAGTTCAACAGAATGCCAGGGGATTGGAATTCAATAAACAAAAGCAAAAACCCCCACCAAACACTGAAATTCCCCTCTGCATTAGTCTTTAGAACAATAACATTACATTAATGATTACGTTCAAAAGTATATATAGAGATGAGTTTAAACTGCAGCAAAATGCTAAGGTACCCTTAAAAAAAAAAAAACAAGCCATATCCACAATAATTATTGCCTTTAAATTAAATTTTTTTTTTTGGGTAAAAATCAAGAACAAAAAATGTTATGCGTTTCTTAATAAAGTGGTCGTGTGAATTTCCTAAGAAAAATAATTTGACTAGAGTCCTATGCAAATATATTTTCAAAAAGGTAGATGAAAGGAATTTCAACAAATGTTAAAAGTTTATTTCAATCTTCCAACATTTATGTCTACCAGTAATGAAATGAACATCATATGCATACACACACACACATTACATAGTAATAATACATTTCTTTTTAAAACAGCAATACTTAAATAGACTGGTCCCCTTAAAAAGGGAAGAAAACTACATGTAAATCAAAAAGTAAGGATCAGTTTAATGTATTTATATTGTAAATATGACCCCCATCTAAAATAATATAAAATTAATGTTTTTTGATTTTGACAAATTGCCTGAATACTGGAAGTTCTTCTGAATGCTAGGCAAAAAAAAAAAAATTAGACATAAAAATATTTTTATCTATTAGAAATTACTAATTGATATTCATGTCGGAAAGTAAAGTATTGTTTTCTAACATTTATAGCTATTTTGATTTTATGCCGAAAAAGCTTTATATTTTATACTGTAATTGTAATACAACAATCTCGTTCTTCCACAACATATTATAAGCTAATAATGTTTGATTTCTTTTTTGAAAATGTTTCACAGCAATGTATCATTGCTAATAATTCTAGTCATGATAATCTATGTTGTCAATGAAAATATTTGATTTTAAATTTTTTTGATTATTTTTATCAATTTTTTTAAAGATTTTACGTTAATATTACTTAGGATTTTACAAATGAAAAACAAAAATTTTGCAAAGTCTAAAAAAATTGCCATAGTGCCTTCATTTTTAAGGGATCCACTGAGGCAATTTTTGCCTGCCCCTAACTTAAGCTAAACTCATCCCTGTATATATACACAAAATTTGGAAGCAAATAATTTTATGTGTAAAAGACTTAGTCTTGTATTCTTATGAAACTTTCCAATGATAAGTCTAGCCCAGTCGTTCTCAAATGGTACAGTGTGGAAGAGGATAGCAGGTGTGGTGGAAGAGGATAGCAGGTGTGGTGGAAGAGGATAGCAGGTGTGGTGGGAGAGGATAGCAGATGTGATGGAAGGAGATAGCAGGTGAGGTAGGAGAGGATAGCAGGTGTGGTGGAATGATTGAAAAAAAAACAATCAAAAATTTAGAAACAGTTTTGAAAATAAGTGTTTTTAAAATTTGAAATATTATTACACATTACTTGTAATTGCATGCATGAGTTCCACTATAAATAATTATAAATATTTATTGACCTATTTTATCATTGTGATGTTTTTACATTATATTAAGTATTAATATAGTAACTAGGGTCTGCAAATTGGAGGAGAGAGTTATCAATGATAATGTTCTGACTTCAAATCTGCAGTTATTTCCCTTTAACCCTCTCTCCGTTTTTTATTTTTACGTGTACATTTTATCACATAAAATTTGGTGAGGCATGATTGAATTTTCACTTCATAAATGTGGCACAGAAAAAAAGTTTGAGAACCACTGCCCTAGGCAGTGATCACTATGTTTCATGTTACAGACTGATTTATCTTCCCTTGTATTTGCAATGACAACTGGGAAAATGTTGTTTTTTTTTTATCATATTCTTAAGCTTGGTTCGAAAGGTAAAAAGTAAAATAATGTAATGTCAGGAATTTCTGGGATGAGAAGTTACTATTTACATTTAGAATATTGTCCTCATCTTTGTTGCTGTTATCACAACGTTTCAGCCATTGTTCCCTCCGGCCTTCATCAGGTGTATATAGATCCAAGTAACCCACAGTAATCTTTATTTAATCTATGGGGGTAGACTGTTCTCATTCCACTACTCATGTCTAGGAATATTTCATCTAGTTCTTATTTTTATTACTGCAGGATAACAGCCTGGTGGATTAAAGTGTGGATTTTGCAACACAGTGCGAGTTCAATCCATGGGCTGGCCAGTGTGTACTTGAACTCAGTGGAAACAAAGTGAACCATAGTACCAAAATTATAACTCGAGGAAATATTCCTAGACATAATATAAATATATAAATAGTCAATAATCAGGGATAGGTCATATGTAGATATAAAAGTGGATACTGAAGTCAACACAGTGGCAACAGTGTTTCAGGATTAAAAAAAGTCTGTCACTGCTCGGTGTTAACCTCACTGTCCATTTTATATATAAACAAACACGCATGCATTGCAGAGCTTAATTGGTCATAGATTTTTGTTTTTCCCCTTCTATCTTATTCATAGTGCAAACCTATTTTTTATATTCATTCATTTTCTACAGTTTATCAACCTTTTGCAGGTTATTTTAGAGTCAGAAAATATTTTTTTTTAGATTGTAAGAGTTTTTTGGAGATAATGATTTATTGATACAAGTCTTACTAATTGACCCATAGCTGCGGGGAAGAAGAGGTGGATCCATACCTTTCTCAAACTGTCATCCATCTAGGTACTGACTAGTCTTGATGTCGTTTAATTTTAGTGATCATACAGAAACCGGTGTTTCAACGTGATATGGCCATAAGCCCACATCTATTTTAGTCCACAATATAGTTTGAAAGAGTAAAAATAATAAGCCATGAACTTTTTCTTTTTCCCTCTTTTCAATTTACCTCTTAATGGTAATTATATATATATATATATATATATATATATATATATATATATATATATATATATGTGTGTGTGTGTGTGTATATAAATAAAAAGAAAGAACAGTAAGATATATAATCCATTGTTCTTATAGATATATAGTAATATACATACTTATACTTGATGTGAAAATAATTTTACATACTGTAAGGGATTCTAATACATTTAATTGTTTTAAAAAGAAATACAGTATATTAAAAATTAAAAATTAAAATTTTTTAAAATTGTAGTTAAATAAAATGTATTCTAACCTAAACACCCCGCAAATATAAATGCTGTAAGAATTTTTGCCGTTAACAATAAATTTAAAAAATCCAGACGACATGCATTTAACGGATGTCAGAATTCATTGAAAAATACATCCCTACCCCTACCAAAACGTAACTAATAACTGATACAACAAAATACAATGATAATGAACTCACAAACACCCCTTGTCTAGATAGAATGGCTTTCTCTGTATCCTTGGAAACGTGAATTAAGATTTTTCCTGTGCTTTTAAAACCCAGTAATAAGTTACTCCAAAATTCGCTTGAGGATGAAATGGAACTAATATCTTTAATTTAATTACAAAATTAAATTCTAAGCTTTTAGCTTCCAATTTTGAAACATGGTTAGAACTGTGTAGCAAAAAAACATATTTTAAATAAATTATATATATATATATATATATATATATATATATATATATATATATATGACACTTATTTATTACTCCTTTTAATAAGTCTGTTTTTACTGCAATAATTATCTGAAAAGCATCTCTCCTTTAAGCCTGGTTCCCCGTACCTAGCTAGGTGACCACTTGGGAATATCAGGTGCTGTAAGTTTGGATGTGCAGGTGCTATAATGGACAATGGCTCACAATTGTTAATCAGAGAGCAACATTTCAATTCCATTTGGCTTCATTATATTTACTTATGTGCAACTACTCTTGGGGGAAAAAAAGGTATAAACTACCTCTTCTCCCACTAGTTATGAGTTAATTAGTAATACTTGTATAAGTAAACCATTGATATCTCCCCCCAAAAAATTCTTACAATCTAAAAACATTTTCTGGCTTTAAATAACCTGAAAATGGTTAAGACGTAGAAAACAAATCAATTAAAACAATCTTCTTTAAGCATCCATAATTTGTTACCATCATGTATGTTTATATAAGTTTGTGTGAAAGTCAAATTTACAAGAAAATAGTTTCTATTAACGCATGTTCTTTTAACTGTGAATTTGTGAAAGTCTTTGTCCATTTTAAGCTAGTGCAAATTTCTAATAATTTCCAGCTTATAAATTAGACGTCTGACATATCTCTTATAAGCAAAAAATTTGCCATCTGTGAGTTAAGTTCCATTGAAAGATTTCATGTTTTGCAGAAAGATTTCAGAAATTTTGTCAAATTTCACAAAAAAAAAAAAAAAAATGACATCTCACTCAGATAGATTTTTAACACAGAAATGAATGCATACAAGTGCAAATTGCACATGAACATAGCTTCTTTTTCATGCACGTTCCTATAGATTATCTCAGCAGGTTTTGCCAACGTGAAACAACAAATTTCATACAAAAATGGCCTTCCCATCTTTATGGGTCCGCATATGTCTCTTTAACGTTGAACTGAGCGAAAATGCAGTTCCACAAACTTGGCAGGAATATGGTTTCTCCCCAGTGTGTTTTCGCATATGTTGCACCAAAGCTGACTTCTGCACAAAGGCAGACTCACAAATTTCACAGGAATACGGTTTTTCTCCAGTGTGTATGCGCATATGCTGTTTTAAATGATAGTTTCTCGAAAAGGCAAATTTGCAAACTTTACAAGAAAATGGTTTCTTTCCACTGTGTATTAACGCATGTTCTTTTAACCGTGAATTTGTATAAAATGCCAATTTGCAGATGTCACAAGAGAAGGGTCTATTTCCACTGTGTCTTTGCTTATGACGTCTCAAATATGAACTCCGAGTAAATGCAGATCCACAAATATCACAGGAGTAAGGTTTTTCACCAGTATGTATTCGCAGATGGTATTTTAAACCTGTACTCTTAGTGAATGATGCTGTGCATACATCACAAACATAAGGTTTTTCTCCAGCATGTGTTTGCAAATGATTTTTTAAAAGCAAATTTGTTGAGAACACAGAGGCACAAAACTTACAAACATAACAATTTTCCCTTGAGTGTTTTTTCACATGTATTTTTAACTTGGAGCTTTGTGAGAAAGCATCTCCACAAACTTCACAGTGATATGGTGTTTCCTCGGAGGGTTGGCTTTGAATGTTGTCAACTTCAAACTGATCATCCATACTGTCCTATAGCAGTATTTGTAGACGCCTTCTGGATGTATTTATATGTTATCTTTAATACAGGTTAACCCCTGAGAACAAAAAAAGAAATAACTGATTTACATAAGTTGAATAATACAATGTCTCATTAGATCAGATTTCAGCAAAATATGTCCTCCTTTGGCATAAAATTCCCCAAAATATGCTTTTATTTTGTTCATATTCTTATCTGAACCTCTTTGTGATTATAGTTAAAGGACATAATCTCCCACTTTGACTTATTACTCTAATGACAATAATAAAAAAGCAATCAATAAATAAGAAAACAATAAAACTATAAAATTATCATTAAATATACGAGAACATTTTTTTATCATTGTGGTTACTATTAGGTTGGTGCAAAAATAATGACATAATAATGTCGTTTTTTGACATATTTTTTAACGTCAAAAAATGACATTATTACGTCATTATTTTTGCACCAACCTAATAACATTTGATAATGAACTGTTCACTCCAACATCCAGTGTAAAATATATATGGTCGTTTCTTGTTAAGGTAAAGTGCTTACTTGTCCCAGTGATCCCAAGAGCTGAGCTGTCTGGAGTTTCAACTCCTGTAGGGCTCCCCATGGTGGCAAGGTTGAAGATGAAGAGAAAGCACCAGACTGAATGTAACCAACTCACAAAGCCCCCAATGGTATAATAGGCAGAGATCTACATGACCTCAACAGCCAAACTGGCAGAAGAGGGCAGTGCCAGTTGGGTTGGCGTAACCAAGGTGGACTGTAACAGACCAAGCTTCCAACAGCCTGATTAAACCAGGTTTACAAAATCTTGCCTGTCTCAATCCCCTTTGAGCTGCAAGGGAGGTACTTCTGGCCACCAAAATCAAATTGACACAAGTGGCCTCATCAAACTATCTTTGATTCACAGCCATCTTTGCCAACACCGCCAGGGGAGAGAAAGGGAATAGGGAGAGAGGATGACAATTCTGATGCTTGGATGTGAGAGTGTTGACATAATGAAATCATTACAAAATCAATTACATTTCTGACCTGACTAGTGATTTACCTGTGTCATAAAATAAACCAAATCCAAATCCAGGGTCTTTCCACTCCTGTTGGAGAAACCCGTCCCTGATTGGCCATGTCTTCAGGGGTGTAGCTGTACTCACTATGCTTAGCTAATTGTGGATTGAATTATTGGTTAAATAACCCTTAATTAAACAAAACAAACAGCAATAAATAATTTTGCAACTGTATTGTACTTATAAACTGGAGTAGACATTTATCCTTTGTTTCCTGTTTAGGATTGGGTTTCTTGTTTCTTATAAAGCAGTGGTTCCCAAACCTTTTGGGGTTACCACCTCCTTACATACCAAAACACAACTCTACTCCTCTACAAATGTATAGTCAACCTTTGTTTGAATGTTCTTGGTGCTTGTATTGCATGTCAAATGAGTATCTTATCTCCCATAATAATTGTTATATAAATGGGATACACTGTAAAGTGAAGCCAAGATACACCAGACATATTTGTACCTGAAGTACATGTTATGGTTCAGATGTGCCTCTGCCACCCTCTGGTTGCTCACTTCCACCCTTGATCTTTCCACCACCCACAGAGTAGGCAGTACCATCCACTATGAGAACCATTGTTCTGAAGTCTTCTCATTCTCTTTAACTCCTAGTAGCCCCTTGCATCTTAGTGGCATTATCACTTTGCTTGGGATAAACTGATTTAACCTTTACCACGATAATTTTTTTCTAGAATTGTTCCCCCTACCACTGTATTTTTTTGAGGGTGCAAAAACAAACACCTACTATTTTAAAATTATGACTTTTTTTGTACTGTGTGTATAGATTTTATTTTTTGCATTGTAGTATCATATGTAAATTAGAGAGACAAGTATAAATAGAGAACAACTGGTGAACATAGAGAACAGCTATACCTAGTAAACCCGGTTGCTATTCATGACACTGAGAACTGTACTATTACTACTACTATACAGAGAGATGTGCAAAACATAACATGTATATTAATTAAAGAATGGATGAGTAATATTTTGATGTAATGCATTACATTTTGCATGTATGTTTTGACGTTGAAAACATAAAAAAAATTGAAACACAAAATAAAGAACAAATACATTAACAATTTAACAAACTTTAACTTTTATTATTCCTTGTGAAGTTCTGGGGGCGCAATAAGAAAGCTTTCACTTTGTCAAAAAGTGATGTGCTTCCTCGTGTTTACATACGTGAAGACACCAGCGTTTGTTTGGTCTTTCTTTCACCTGACTAGCATATTTATGTCTCGTTGACAAATAAAATTATTATTTCATTATTTATAAACAGATGAAAGAATTCACCTTCAGAAAGGCTATCAGGTATATCAATGGTCACCAGTAGCTTCCATAAATTTAGTCAGCCATGGATGATAGTAGCCTCTAGTGGTCATCAACTTTTTCCTCCACATAGTGATGCATGGTTATTATCTTCGACCACTTCACCGTCAATATCTATTTCAGTAAAGCCGTCAAAAGCATAATCGTCATCCGAATCAAAGAAAACCTTCTGGATAAAGGCTTCATTGGAATGTTGATTCAGACACTTTTGCTTACAAAAGATTGCGAAAAAAATTAACACAAGTTTAATTGATGCTACACCTTGAGTAGAGTCTAGAAGAATTCAAAATGGCATCGAAAAACAGACGTTTAGCCTTGTTCCAAAGCAGTGGTAGGCGATTTCCAGCTTAAAATACTTGAAATAACAGGTGACAAGTGTTTTATTATAGCAACTGTCTTGAGGCAACATAATGCAGCAAAGGGAGAGAATTCTATGGCGATAATTTTTGCCTCCAGCATGGTAAAGTTAAAAAAAAATATATATATATATATATATATATATATATGAAACTATATGACACCATGATTGGTGTCAAAGGTTGACTGGCAATCTAATTTTTATTTCTAAAGAAGGAAAAATATTTTTCATGTTAAAACAATGCAAGACCATGAATTTTCTGGTTTGTGTCACTTATGGAGCATAATGTGAGATGTGAAATTGTAAGCTTGGATGGGATTGGTGTCTTTGTTGAACATGAGTGCTGTTTTCATTTAATAAAGGAATTTATTTGTTGAAATGAGTGAAACAAAGCAAATCTTTACAAGTTTGTCTTGATCAGGGATATGACACACTTTCAGATGGAGGTGTCTTTGTCACCTGTGATAATTAGGTCAAATGAGGGTGATTTTGGAACATGGACAATGTTCCACTGATGGTGGATATGAGTGATGCAAAGCCAAAATTCTGATTGGCCTGCCAATGAGAGAAGGGCTTGGATGGAGCTTCTCATCTTCCCTTCTGATACTTATGACACAGAACCATTATTTTGATTGAGCCACCAATCATATCGAGTTGTTGGGGCCTTTCCTTCCTCCCCTTCAAGATGTATGAAACAAGACCATTGGTCAAACATTATTATTGGCTAGCCAAACAGAGCAGTGCAATTGGGTTTTGTACCCCCATAAAAGCAGTTGCTGAAAGAGTAGAAAAAAGATCAAACTGCTCTTGCTGCTAGTAGACCAATACTTTCTCCGCCAGATGTGACTGTGATGCCTCAGTCAGCTAAATAGCTGTTCTCTGTGCCACTTTCTGAACTACATTGATCAGCTGTCTTCATTTAAATAGTTGAACGACTCTGGGCTGTTTAGCCATAACAGCAATCGCCAGTCAACCTCTTCCTCTCAGATTAAGAATTCTTTATACAGGGGAAACTTCTTTAAATTCCTTTTGTTTATCTTAATCATTCACCGTGCCACGAATAAAAGTTATTTTTACACTTGTTAATGAGTGTTCTTGAAGTAAGTTTCAAGCCTGATCTTCAACAGTTCTTCACTGATATTCTCATATATATATATATATATATGAATAAAAATGACAATAGGAAAACTGGTAATTGCTGATGCGTTTCGTCCAATGTGGACTTTATCAAAGCAAAATACGAAAATGAAATTAAATGAACAAAGTAACTAATAAAAACAAAAACAGAATGTACCTAGCAACTGGAATGTAGAGAAACGCTATTTTCATATTTTTAACTGAAAAATAACGTCAGTAATTGTCACGTGTGGAGAATATTGTCATTATAACTGTGTTGATGTATTCAACCATTTTCTTTTGATTTTATGAATCTGTTGTGTATATTTGTTTGTAAGAGCATTAATTTTGTTAAGAAAGGTGAAATAGGGAAAAAACCTGGGCATAGATTAATATTTGGGTAGTTTACTATGGCGGCACTCTCCAGAATTTTCCTTCTGAGTGAGTTATTTTCTTTTTTTATGAGTGTAGCATTTTTAAAATCAAAATTATATACACAACAGATTCACAAAATCAAAAGAAAATGGTTGAATACATCAACACAGTTATAATGACAATATTCTCCACACGTGACAAATACTGACGTTATTTTTCAGTTAAAAATATGAAAATAGCGTTTCTCTACATTCCAGTTGCTAGGCACATTCTGTTTTTGTTTTTATTAGTTACTTTGTTCATTTAATTTCATTTTTGTATTTTGCTTTGATAAAGTCCACATTGGACGAAACGCGTCAGCAATTACCAGTTTTCCTATCGTCATTTTTATTCATAAATATTGTCTCTCTACTGATTAATTCGGAGAAATTTTCATATACATATATACATATATATATATATATATGCCCCAATGTGGGTGGGGACAGGATTAATGCAGAATGAGCTCACCAGATACAGATCAAAGTAAGTGTGGCATTCAGTGAAGCACACAGCAATAGATTTTTCTTGTTTATGCACATTACTACCTAATTATTGAAGTAAAGAAATACCGTTCTGTTCACCAATGAATAATTCTGGAATTCTAATTATCAATTTTATCAATGAAAAAAGTGTTACAGAAAATGTAAAACTCTTGAATGCACATATCGGGAAATATAGATTTATACTGTTTAAAAAAACAGATGTCTACCCAAGCATGTGTATCCGCTGGATAAAGTAATACAAAATAAAATGGGATCATAAATAAAATAAAGTTAATAGACATGGGCTTCGTGAGATTTGAACAAGAGATGTGCATTTCTTCAACAGGGTAATGGAACATTATTTGAAAGTAAAAGCCTTTCATGCTTAATCAGACAAAAATGTAGCCAGGCTATACAGTGGTTTCGCTTACAACAGGATTCAAAGTCTGCCATTTTCTTTATTAAGACTCTCATAGACACAGTAGACAGAAATTTACAAGGTTTAAAAAAACAGGGATGCCAACTAAATCATGTGTATCAACTCAATATAATTTAAATATGAGTATTTATATAATATGCACACACACATATTTATATATTTAATTTGCGCACACACACATATATACATACATATATATATATATTTATATATACACACACACATATATACATACATATATATATATATTTATATATACACACACACACATGCCTAGATATATACTATGCACACATATATTATGTGCGCACACACACATACATATATATATATATATATATATATATATACACACACACACAATAAATATATATATATATACACACACACATAATAAATATATATATATACACACACATATAATAAATAAATATATATATATATATATATATATACACACACACATATACATACATACATACATACATACATACACTTCTTAAGAATGGACAATACAGACAATTTTTGCACTCCCTTACTCCTACCAGATGAAAAAATGTAAGAATGTTGGAAAAACTAAATAAAAAAAAAAATTTCTTGTCTGTCATATTCAATGAAATCATGCTTAAAAGAAAGGTTGCTGGCCAAATATAAAGTTATATATGTATAGTGATAAGATCATATAAAGCTAGAAATGCTGTCATTCAGTACAAGTCTGAAAGAAAGGATATTTAAAGCAAGCAGTGTTTACTCAATATCAGAGATAGAGCATTAATAGGATAAATACAAATATGAAATTTGTCACTTAGCTGACTGATGTTACCAGCACCTCTGGAATTTTATAGACAAGCCTTTTTGTAATCATTCAGTCCACTCATCAGGAAGATTATGCAATTACACCTCCTTACGAGTGGACTGAATGATTCTGAAATGGTTCATCTAAGAAACTCTGAAATTAAGGTACTGAATATAACATCAATCAGCTTAGTGACACTTCTTTTTTATTATTAATCCTATATGAACTGATAATTCTATTTAAGCATGAAACTATCACTGCTGGGTGTTGACTTTAATGTCCACTTTTATATTTCCATACACTCTGTCCCTGATATTGAGTACTTTAACCCGTAAATATAGCACAACTTAAAAATATACTTTTAGCATATATACAGGGTGTGATAAGTAAATTGTCACCAGTTTATATTTTTTGAATATTTTTTCACGCATGCATATCGTCAGTTGTGCATCATATGTGAAGAAAAGTGCACCATGACACAATTCATGCTGCCAGAAATTTGGAAATGTCATGCTGTACTGCTTAGCATTCATGCCAGAAGCTCCAATATGAACATTTCAGAGTGCTGTGAGGACAGTGCAGAGGATTCAGAAAGAGTTGGATGAGTCTAATGGTGATTACGAAGGTACGGTAGCTTGGAAAACTTACTCTGATCATTCTGATAAGGAAAGAACTCCCAAATTTGTTGGAGAGGGCCTCAGACAACACGGAGGCCTACATCAAGTGCCTTGAGAAAGTAGTGCTGCCCTGGATCAAGAGGGTGGCTGCTGGAAAACCCTATGTCTAGTAACAGGACTCTGCACCATGCCACACAAGCAGGAGAACACAATCATGGCTGTCAGACAATTTTTGTGACCACATCACCCCTTACATCTGGCCACCTAACTCCCCAGACTGCAACCCCTTTGATTATTTTCTATTAGGTGTAGTTGAGTGAGTGTCAACAAAACTCCTTGTAACACCAAAGATGAACTGAAGGCAAGGATTATGGCAGCATTCACCAAATTAAACAAGGAGACCGTCCAGAAGAGTTGCAGGAGGTTCCAAAGTCATCTGGAGGCTGTGGTTGACACCAATGGTGATTTATTGAATAAATTTATTCTTTAGTATTGGAAGATATTTTTGTAATTTTGGTAAATATATCTGTTAAAATGAGATGTCAGTGTTATTTTCATTTTTTCACAATTTCAACAACAATGTATCCATCACATCCTGTATGTATCTCAGACAGTGGGTAATCGAATGACAAAATGGGAAACTCCTAAATTATGCATTTTGTCCTTTTGTATAAGACTTTTAACTAATAATGTTTTTTTTTTCAATGGCATTGGTCTCATACATATGGGGTCTTTGGTATATAATCTAGCCTAAAAATGTTTAGAGGGCGCCTTGATCACAAGGTCATCCACAGTAAATATAGCGATTTCCCAAGCATAACTTAGATGTGGCACAAGGCCGAAAGTATGGGGCATCTAGTGAGGATCAAACTCGCTATTTAGTTGTAATTGTTCTAGTGAGACAAGCTTGCTAACCATTACGCTGCCTTGAGATGCCCCATCCACAGTAAATATATGGATACACATTGGCTTTAGTTATGCAAACTGTTAATCAAATAAGGGTTATTGCACCAACATTCCCTACTTATCAATAATTTATTTTACGAAAGTTATATCGGTACACATTTCCCTCATCATCCTAAATGGTGTAAAGTGAAGAAAGAATTACTATTAAATTTATGAGAGAATAACTTTGGTGTGTTCCTTAACCCAAAGGATAAAATTCTTCTAGAGTGAGCTGAAAACGTCATAGGCTGACTATGAAGGAGTGATGCTTGAGCTGTGAAGTCTTGAAGGCATTAATTCCAACTCTTCTTATCAATAACTGCATCATTTATTTCCAGGTAAATTGACATTTGACTATTTGAAGAAGACTTAAAAAGTAACAAGTAGCAACTTCTCTTGAAAATGGAAAAAATTTGGCATTGTGGTGTTATTAAGTACCTGTGAAAAAGGGGTTTAGTCCCCAAGAACATTCTTGGTGACATGGTTGCTACATTAGGGGACAATGCTCCAGCTTTACCAACAGTGCAAAAGTGGGTAGCTGAATTTTGGAGGAGAAGGGAGAGTACTGAAAATGACCCAAGGTCTGGACTTCCTGCAACTACCACCACCAAGGAAAACATCAATTGTGTTCACCACATGGGGATGCATAACAGGTGATTGACTAGAAATCAAATAGACAACACTATTTGCATATCTGGTAAGAGAGTTGAGAATATTGTGCACAATGAACTTGCCATGATAAAGGTTTCTGCTCAGTGGATGCCAGGTCTCCTGACAGCTGATAAAAAACACACACAGCTGATCACATCATGGGAAAATCTGATATTATTTGATGCAGAACTAGCTGCTTTCCTAACCCAGGGTGTGTGCTGGGATCACCACTTGGAACCAAAGACAATGGAATGCAAAAGATATGGTGTCTTATTGACTATCTTCAAAAAGGACACACCATCAATGGAGAGTCCTTTATTTCACTCACTGGGGTAGACTGTTCTAGTGCCATGTCAAATGGATGTCAGTTATCAGTGATCTCCTGTTAATTACCCTCTCCAAGTTCTCCACCACCTTAGCCAAGTATTGAACTCACACTCTTTGGGTCCTGTCATTGGATCTAATTAACACCTTTATCCACTGAGGACATCTGTGTTATGAATTTCTGGGTATTATAAACCTAATGTCTTCAGCAACCATTTTTACTAGTGCTCCTATTGCAATTTTTGCCGTTATCATTACATATTTTTACCAGAGCTCATATTAGAATTTTTGTTGTTATCATTGCTTTTCTCTAGCACTCCTTATTACTGGTTCCCATATTGTATTAATTTCTATGCTTGGTTGACTTGGGAGATTTACCCCAGTGAGCAAAATAAAGGGTTCAGTTCAACATTCCAACCACCTGAAGAACAGCCGAAATGTTGTGATAAATATGGCAACAAAGATGAGGACAATAGTCCGAATAATGTAAATAGTGTACATAATACCTCATCTCAGAAATATAAACAGACACTCTAGCATCACTCCTTCACAGTCTTCCTTACAGAAATATATGAGGTTTAGCTGAAAAGTTCATAGGCTAAGTATCCAGAGAAATCACAACTCGTCTAAGTGGGGAAACAGAGTAAATACCTAGAGTTGAAGTAGACTTCAGAAGGAACCAGAAATCCAGTTTTCATGGTAATTGTGCAGATGAACTTTCCTCTATGGTACCTAAACTTTTATGAACTGAAGTGCTGTACTAGTACTTGAGATCTGCTGTTGAGATTCCTCGTTGACTGCTGCAACATCTCAGCTGGGATACTGTGAATTTCATCTTGAATTCTAAATGGCGAAATGTTTTCTTGCTCAAGGTCACTGTCTTGCAGTGTTGCCACTTGCTCATGTCTGGCAATACACACTTCAAAAATTCCCGTTTTTTTGGGTTACCCTGTATATTGGCTGCGCTTGTTGCCCACATAGAAGGGGCTTTGCAGCGGACCACTTCCTGCTTCACAGAGGCTGCCAATCTTTTTGGGCTTGAAGTCAATTTAAAGAAGACGGAGACACTCTACAAGTCTGCATATCGGGACGAGTATCGCCCTCCCCACATCATCATTGGGACAACTGAGCTGAAGACATTACATCAGTTTACCTACCTTGGATGTGCCATCGACAAGTACATTGACAACAGACTGGCAAGGGCAAGCATTGCATTTGACAGTCTGTATAAATATGTGTGTGGTACAACAGACACCTGAAGAAGGGCACTAAGATCAGGATGTATAGAGCTATTATCCCCTCTACTCTCCTATACAGCTCAATCACGAATCACTTACCAACACCACCTGCGATTCCTCAAACAGTTCCACCAGCGCTGCTTCTGCACAATCCTTAACATACACTGGAGTGACTGTCTCCAATACTGAAGTTCTTGAAAAGGCAAAGATCACCAGCATTGAGGTCATGCTGCTGAAATCTCAGCTGTGTTGGCGGGTTTCCAGGATGGAGAATCATTGCCTGCTTAAAATTTTATTGTACAGCAAGCTCTCCACTGGCTATCATGGCAGAGGCGCACCAAAGAAGTGATTCAAAGATTGCCTGAAAAAATTCTTTGTTGCCTGTCACATCAACCATTGGCCAATCCAAGCAGAGAACCGTGACACCTGGCTTCTCACCACTAAACATGTTATCTTCCCCTTTGAAAATATCCACAGGGTCACTCTCACAGGCAAGAGGCAGAGGAGGAAGCACTGCAATGCTATGCCATCGAGCCAAGGCCAGACTGTTAGCTGCAACTACTGCAACCAAGTATGCCTATCCCACATTGGGCTTACCGGTTACAAACGTGCCTGCAAGTGACATGCACAGACTCCCTCATGATCTTTATTTTTGTGAAGCCAAACCATAATGAGATATATATATATATATATATATATATATATATATATATATATATATATATAACATTTTCATTGGTAAAGTAGAGTATTTGAATAGTCAAGCAGTGTTCATGTGTATAATTTATGCATGTATCATAATTCTAGTTTGTCTATGCAAGATTCAGATAATAATATGTGCGAGTCTAACCATTATCTATGTTTGGAGGGTATGTATGTTGATTTAGGAATGTTTTTACATCAACACTGGTCGTTAACATTTATCACACTGTGACTTCATTTGCTGTACAAAAAGTTCATCCTGCCACTTCATAGTTGTGTTTTCATATCCCACTATGGCAACAGAAAACAAGTTTGAGTGAAATTAACAATAAAGATACTGACATTGAGAGGCCTTGAAAAAGAATGCAGTGGAAAGGGAAGTAATATCAATATAATTTTTGTTGCACTTAATCTTTATACGAGTTACAAGAACAAATCCTTGGAAAATGTGAAGCATCAATTTTTTTTTGTCTAACGGAACCCCCAGTTATAAAAAAAAAAAATAAGCTCTGTACTATAAAACGTAATAGAATTAAAACATTATTTAATTAGAAGAACTTTTAATTGCTTTTATTAGATATATTATGAACACTATTTTTATGATGAATAATTAATTTTTTACAAAATTTTTTTTCATTTTCTTAAAATTTTAATTAGAATAATTTACAACGTTTTAAATCTTAAATTTTGTATTAATTTGTAGCAGTTAGGTGATATTGTTATCAGGTAAATACTATATTTACTAATCATAAATGGAAAAGCTTACTACATAATTCAGCAACCTCAATATTTCAAAAGAATTTTGAATTTTTTGTGTGTGTGTACAAACATGCTGATTTTTGTACTTACAGACATCCATACATGGAATAAGAATGATAACTACAGTAAATTTTAAACAAAACATCTTCAACAAGCATCTTCGTAAATAAGGTTGTAAAGCAGTAGTACCTAAAATTCTTTAAAATATTAGATTAAGAATATTTTTTTGAGATTGATGTGTAGTGAAAAATTATATGAAAAATGTGTTTACAATACATTGTCTTCACCAAATAAATTTTACAGTTATGTGCCCTTTTCTGAAAAATGCCAACATTAGGCTATCGATAAATGTGTTCGTACCTTGTAAAAACATTCACCTCTACATTAAAAAAAAAATGCTTTTTGAAATATTTTAAACTAAAAGTAGCATTTGTTTTACTTTTAATTCAGATTAGTTAAACTTAAAATCAGTTAATTTTCCTCAAAATAATTTCAGAAAAGTATATTTTATTTTTTATTTTTTTAAATAAAGAATTGTGTTGACAGACATATCACTATGGTTGATTTTAAAAACTTCATTACAATCAATTTAAATTCGGGTTGGAATACAGCAAGCTATTTTGCCTATTGGAAATATTAAATAATCTATTAGCTCGTAATTTAAAACTAAAATAAAATAAAAAAAAAGTTTTAAGAAAGATTTTTCATTTTTAAAATGCATTTTATTTTTAAATATATAGCTAAAAAATGTAAGCATTTGATCAACTTTTCTTACAAACTATACTTTTTATGAACACATTTAGAAGTGAATAGGGGAATTTTCAGTGCTCCCAAGTCCCCACCGAATGTGGCACAAGGACATGTCGAGGTTTAAAGTGAGTTTACCAGCAACACCGTGGAAAAAAATGATCGTTCCATCGGCACATCCCATTTTCGGGACGCCTCAGGTGCCGGGTAATGACCCCAGCCCCGTCCCCAAAATAGAGGGGGTTTGAGCTAATTTTCATTTCAAACTAGCCCTGCCGAAACCTGGGCAAGTAATTTATTTAAAAAAAGTGGATAAGTACTGAAAATTTTAATAATGCCATCAAATAATGATAATGTAAATCTGTTTTTTTTTTCGTAAAACAAATCAAATTATATACGTTATTGTTTTTTCACTGTTTTTACAATGTAAATAACTTTTCAAAAGCATCTCCGATTCCATTGTAGACAAAATTTTATTGAATTTAATTTTCTTCCAGCTTCCTATGGCACAGAGGATTATTACATGTTTGGGGTGGGTTTTCGTCGAAATTACATAGAGAATGACAGGCGACACTTGTTTAAAAATGTATTTTTCATTTAACATTTTTATCAAAAAGTGGAAAGATATTTTTTCAGCTCAGTTTAAGTAGGAGTTAAAATGATATAAAAAAAAAAAAAACATTTTCATCAAACCAACTTAATCTAACAATGAATTTATTTCGGAGAATTATATAAATTAAATTATACACATTTTAAATTTCTATCGTTAAATATAGCATAAAAAATACTAGTATGTACAGTGTACAGTACACTCATATGGATCGATGAAACATTTTTAAGAAAATAAAAGTTAAAAATATAAATTACAGAAATTTGAATTAACTAACATAAATAAATTCAGTTCTGGAATAATGGTTGTATTTTTTAAATTTTTAGTACTTACTTGTCTGATGCAAGTGAGGAAATTCTTTCTTTTCAATTGTTATTTGGTTGGTTTCTTCAGATTTTTCAATTAATCTATATACAAATTCTACAATGTTTGTTTAATTCATGACACTATTAAAATTTAAAACAATTATTGTACAATAAGTTTATAAATGATTCGTCCACTGGCAAAGAGGATTTCGAAGCGGTGATAAGCAATAATTTGTTCCTTAAATAAAAATGTCTTCCTGTCTTCTCGATATGAAAA
The DNA here is from genome assembly GCA_963932145.1 of Acanthosepion lycidas. Classification (NCBI taxonomy): domain Eukaryota; kingdom Metazoa; phylum Mollusca; class Cephalopoda; order Sepiida; family Sepiidae; genus Acanthosepion; species Acanthosepion lycidas. The sequence goes on from OZ010575.1 coordinate 89,633,375, forward strand.
ATACAATTTTGGCACAAGGCCGAAAAGGGGGAATGGGTTGAGGCTGATCTTCACTAACTATATACCTAGCTAATCCGATTCACAACCCATTCACTCATAACAATTTGTGCATTCACCATAAAAAACTCATCTGTCACCAATCAATCCTCCATATCTTCTACATCACAATGCAGCATCCTCCCTGGGGGGACCTACAAAAAAACGCACCCCGTGACTTAAAAAATTGATGATAATAATTACTTCAAACATAAAAATCTAATGATTTAAAATGAGAAGGGAGGAGATGAGCCCTAAAACAAACTAAATATCAAAACAAATCAAAATATTAGGTTGGTGCAAAAATAATGACGTAATGATGTCGTTTTTTGACGTTAAAAAATACGTCAAAAAACCACATTATTACGTCATTATTTTTTGCACCAACCTAATATAACTGATGTTAGGACCCGTCCAACCCTCAGTCAAAAAGGAGATGCCACTATATTCTGCTCTACAACAGAATCAAGTGGCTCAATATTTATTATGCAACAAGTACATAATTGTGGCACAAGGCCGACAATGGGGAGGGGTTGAGGCTGGTCCACACTATCTTATACCTAGCTAATCCGATTCACGGCCCATTCACTCATTACAATTTACCCATTCACCAAAAGAACTCGTCCATCACCAATCAATCCTCTTATGCACCATAATACCACTCCCTCTCAAGGGGGGGGTATAAAACGCGCCCCATGCCATAAAAATTTAATAATGGTAAACATTATACATAAAATTCTAATAATGAGGAATGAGAGGGGAGGGAGATGAACCCAATAATAAACTAAATATCAACACAAAATAAACTAAACATAACTGATGTTAGGGCCCATCCAACCCTCAAAACAGAGAGGCCGCTGTATTCTGCCCATGGGACAAAATCAAGAAGCTCTCTCGCTAAGGGAGAGGGAAAGAAGAAAATATATACGGATATGAGAAATATATAAGACTGACCCAGTCGAGATGAAAGGGGTCCAAAACAAACTGTGGAGATTGGGAATTGTTTTCTTGTCTTCTCTCGTCAAATAAAATGATTAATGCTGAAGCGCAAATAACAAAGTAATTCCTTGACTTTTCGCTCAATAACAAAAAAAAAAAAACAAAAACAAAAAAAAAACAGATAATTTGCTTGGATTAATAACTTCATTAATACTTAAATTAATTATCAATCTAATTCTTGGAAACTTCTATGTAGAATTTTTTACAAACTCCAAAAAGAAGAGTGAAGTAATTTAATTATTTGTGATGTTTAGTTTCTGTTTGCACAAACAAGCGTTGGGCACCTCGATGCGGTGTAATACAACTGAGTCGTGAGTTCGATCCTCACTGGGTGCTCCATACTTTCGGATTTTACCACATTTAAACTACGCTTGGAAAATCACTGAGGAGTCCAAGAAACCCAACGAGTTGCTGCAGGAGCAGAAATGCGACCAGCATCATCAGCAACAAAAGCACAGACGGAAGAAGCCCCAACTGGAGCAGGAGTGCCAACAGGAGAAGCAGCAGGAAAAGGTACAGGAAATGCAGCAGAAGGACCCTCAACTGGAGCAGCAGCAAAAGGTGGAAATAGAGGAGGTGTTCCTACCTCGATCTGCCTCTTTAAAAAGAGAGAGGGGGGGAAGAGGAAAAAGTGAGCACAAAAGAAAAACGGGCTGGTCGAAATAGGAAGGAAAAATGCCTTGGACAAAAAAAAAAAAACAAAAAAAAAAAAACAAGTCCCATTCTGTCTTTGCTGCCCCAGCCAAAAAATCAAACAACACAGCAAGGAGCTTTTTTTTGTTCCCTTATTAGGGCTCCACTTTCCAACACTCCGCCAGCCCAAACCGCTCCCCCATAAACCCCCTTCCAACACACCTCCTTACAACACACCTCCTTCTTCGATCAACACCATGCTTCCCAGCACTCCCCACCAAAAAAGGAGCCATTCAAGTGGACATGTAGGCTATAGGGCGGGGCCTTTCCTCGGAAGAAAAAGCATTATTAAGGACCTCTTTAAAATTACTTCGCTCGGTAGGGTGTCAGTAGAAGACCCTAGAAATTTCCCTAAAGCATCAGGTGTCATAATTTTGATTAGGGACATGGGGAGAGGGTTAAGTGTATGGGATCATCTTTGGGAGGCTAAGGAGGCCTTCCCAGCCATTAGGATGGTGGAGGTGGAATCACCTGAATTGAGGAAATTGCAGAAGTTTTGCACCGGGAAGGTCTCTGTTATTCTCCTTCCCATATTATACAGGGCTCTAAAGATAACATATCCCACGGACGTCAGCAGTATTGATCTAGATGTTCGTATGATGACAGAGATGGGGACGGGGAGTTTGGAACAATCCGCCGGGGTCCTTACTGTCGCAGATTTCCATTCAATCTGTGATTAGGGGAAGCAAACCTGAAAAATGTTTCCCAATTTAGCTAGTTTGAATGTGAGGTGCTTGAGGGATCAAAATAAGACTGCCGGCATACTTCATGATCTCTTGTCCTTCGGTGTAGATGTAGCTGCGATCCAGGAAACACACGAAGTTGATGTTTGTATGCAACTTTGGGACCAGCAGGCCAGAGGTGTTTCCTTGTTGGTTAAATGTACCCTGGGTATGTGGGTGGACCTTGTCCACGCTAATGTGGGATGCGGGTGCGGTTGATCGTGGCTGATATTGCCCTGAACAATAGTTTGTTTCGGGTTGTTGCGGTTTATGCGCCCACCGACTGGACGGAACGTCGCTCGTTTTTTCGTCAGTTAGGGCTGTTCCTGGTGGATTCTTTGCACTTAGTTTTAATGGGAGACTGGAATGCCATCCTGGATCCAGATATAGGCAGGGTCTGGTAAGCTACCGGGACATCATTGGGTTATCATAGCCTGGTTGATCTGAGTTTGGTCTCGTCAATAGATTCCGGGTCGATCATCCTAGGGAGGTGATGTAGACGTGGGCACGTAAGTGGCCGTCAACCCAGGTTGCCAGGTACCTGGATAGACTGTTAGTGAGAAGGGTTGATATAGATTTATCAGATTGTTCCACATTCCACTGGTTAGGCTATTTGGACCATAGACTCGTCTGTGCCTGGATAACATTAGGTTCTAGGCCTAGAATGGCTGGACACTGGAAAGCTCAATCTGTCTTTACTGGACAGGCGGGACTTCCAGCAACAGCTAATTAAACTAGTGCAGCGGGAAATAGAAGGGGAGGTTATTGGGAATAGGTGGTGGGAGAGGCTTAAGGATAGGATTAGGTCCTTCACCACCGAATATAGCCAGCAGCTTGCACTAGATAAGTCTAATAAGGTGAAAACACTTAAAGATAGTCTGTCCTGAGTGGAGGCTGGTGGGGATTCCCTAGAGATAGGTTTAGCTAGCCAGACTCTTGAGTAATTGACTAGCGAGCGCTACAAATGTCAGTTAGGCATGGATTAAACAAGATGTCTAACGAAGCTGTGAACATGGGTGCACAATTGCACAAGGAAGAGATCTGTCGAGCTACCAATCATTACATTCATGAGTTCAAAACCACAGAGGGGCATACTTTGGGATCGACTGATGATATGTGCGAGACGTTTCCGCAGCATTTCGAGAGCCTGTGTATCAAGAAACCTGGTCTCAGTGGGGATGAGTTTCGCAGCTATTTGGCTGACTTGCCTCGGCTTTCGGCAACTGTAGCAGCTAGCTGCAAGGATGAAATCATGGAGGGCGAAGTCTACTTGACATTGAAGAGGGTTGGCAGTGGCAAGTCTCCGGGATTTGATGGTTTACCTTATGAATTGTACTTGAGGCTGACACATCTTTGTGCCGATTTTGACCATCGTGTTCAACAACTGTTTTCAGCAGGGGTCCATCCCCAGTCAGATTACCAGGAGTGTGGTCACACAGTTGAAACGGGGCAAGGATGGAGGGCAGGAATTAGATGATTACAGGTCTATAACTCTGCTAAGCACAGAGTTAAAGATTTTGGCCAAGATCCTCACAGACTGTTTGCAGTCAGTTGCCGAGAGTCTGGTGGGACTCGATCAGACTTGTGCTGTGTGGGGCCGAACAATTTAGAGCAACCTCCATTTTATTCGCACGATCCTAGAGGCTCAAAATAAGATGATGAGCAAACCACGATCAATTTGGATCAGGGTCGATCATCAGTACCTGGCTGCTGTCCTGCATTCCAACCTGACTTCTGTAAGTGGATTAGTCTCCTGTATCGATCCCCTAGTGCTGTGGTACAGGTGAATGGAAAGCAGTTGCGTGCTTTTGTGCTGTCTTGGTCGGTTCATCAGGGTTGCTCACTGTCACCCCTACTTTACGCTTTGGCATTGGAGCCTCTCCTTCGCTGATTGAGGGACAAGGTGAACAGTCCAGCTCTATGTGGAATTGCCATCCTCGAGCTAAGGTTTCCATGTACGCCGATGATGTATCCATTTTGTATCGTATCGTATTAACTGTGATAAGTCTTCCGGTTTGTGGTTAAGTTCCTGGAAGGGGGGCGCTTGTTTTTGGTCCCTTTTTTTCGTCTCGACTGGGTCAGACTTTAATTTTCCCATTCCGTCATTTATTTTTACCCTTCCTTCTTCATTAGTGAGTGTGCTGCTTGATTCTGTCTATCGGCAGTATACAGCAGCCATTCTGATTATATTGAGGGGTGAATGGGTCTTACTAACATCTGTTTTGTTTTAGTTTGTTTTGTTTCAATTTTTTTGCTAGTTTTCAGTGTTCACTCCCTCCCCCTCATTTCACGTTTCATGAAATTTTTATGTAATTTTGTATTTAAACATTTTGAGATTTTTATATCATGGTGTGTTTTTGTAGGTTCCTGCTGGGAATATGTGGTATTGTGGTATATGTAGAATAGAATGGTGATGGATGAATTCTTTTGGTAAATGGATAAATTATATCAGAAGAATGGGTTGTGATCTTGATTGACTAGGACAGTTAGCAAAGACCAGCCTTTCCCCACTTCTCCTTCGGCCATGTGCCAAAATTATTGCATTTTGTACAGTATTAAAATAATTTGCACAAACAAGACTTTAAAAAACCTGAAGGAAAGAAAATATCCCCAAAAGTTTTTACTTTTTATTTTGTTTGCCTTGTAAAGCGAAAATAGAACTAAACACAAGGACAGTCAAACAACAAATGACAACAAAAAAAGGGGTTCCTGGGTCAGAGGATTTTGCATTCTTCTGGTTAATAAATTAATACTTTGAAAATAAATGTTTAACATTTGCCAACAACAACCAACCAACAAGAAAAAAACATGCTTCGTGATGCTTTTGAAGTACTAAATTACAACAAAAGATTGTAAGAAATAATTTTCAGATCTTTATGCCATATCAAAAGTCAAATCACTGTGATTTTTTTACAGCAAATGGAAAACTTGAAAAGGAAAATTAAAGAAACACATCTATCCCTTTATTATGGAGGTTGATATTTTAAAAGGGCACTTAATGGTATTCAAAACAATTCAGGAATAAGCAGTTATTTATACCATTTTTCTTCTTACTATAATGGAAAGAAGAACCTTAATAATCAAAAGAATCTGAGTTATTGCTAGGAAATTTGTCCCGGCTTTCCCGCATCAAAGGGTTGAGGTTTAAAAATTGGCGAAAAAACGCGAATAAAGCAACAAGATTAGAGCGGACAAACTCTCTCTTTTAGGCGCGTACGAATAAAGAAAAAACTCCTGCTCTGTGAGTAACAACAAAAGAAGAAAGTGTTTATTTACAACATATACAGAAAAAAAGGTAAAGGGATAAAAGGACGATTAGGAGAGAAAGAAAGGGAAAAGAGAAAATGTTCTTAACTTAAAAAGGCTTGCTCAAAATATTTCTCTGGGCGCCTAAAGACTTCTTTAAGCGATTAGATATTATTGTTAAGGTTCAGATAGATACACTCACAGTTCTTGTAGAGTTGGAAATTTGTTCACAGATGAAGGAATCCTGCAACTGAGTGAGTTTTTAGGTCGACGACAGAAGTCCAGTGGGCTCGTCAGAAGGAGTGGTGAAAGGATGCAGCTTTTTGGATTGGTCTTGAATAGTAGACCGACGTTCGTTTTTGACAGCCCTTTTTAGTAGTTCTTCTCTGGTGAAAGAGGTGATGGAGCTTCCTAATGTCGATCTCACAGACGGTGGGCAGAAATCTCACTGTCGAAATAGGCAAGATTCTCCAAATTTATGGAGTTTTGGTTGGCTCCGATGGATCGGGGACTTTTCCCTCCAAAATCGTTGTACAAATTTCCTGGCCCCTCTATTGGTCAGAAAACACATTCTTGTAGCGGACCCCTCGAGCGTCCCCCGTATCACAAAAGGGTGATGAGATCACAAGAGGCCCGCTAACATTTTCGAAGACGTTAAATGTGATAAGGTGAAACAACATACACGACATAACGAGGATATATAAGATATAAGCTAATTTATTCTAGAAAATTAATAAAGAAATAAAGGTGGTCGGAACGGTAGAGATGCAGATGTTCCGGTGCAGGCATTGATGGTCGAGGTTGGTTGTTACAGGTGATTGCTGCTGGTCGTTGCCGGGATGCCAAACTTGATGTTGGTCGTTGCAGATAATTGCTGCTGGTCATTGTAGTTTGAGGTTGATGCTGGTCGTTGCCGGGATGCTAACTTGACGTGTTGGGAAGGAGAGAGCTGGCGTTCCGATGTTGTTCGGGCATGTCAAAAGTCCAGTGCAGGCGTTGCGTGTCTGCCGGTCGAGTCCGATATTAGTAACCTCCCGTAATAATTACAAACGTAGTGAACGGGAAAGGTTGTGGACGACGTGCAGGCAGCCAGTAGGGACAGAATGCCGAAAAGGAGCCAGAAGTAAGAGGCGAAGTAGAGAGAGAAAGCAAAGTTTCCAACTATCATGAAGTTGGCAGACAAAAAAAAAAAAAAAAAATGGGAGCGTAACTTAATACGCAGCCCGGGTCGACGTCCTGCCACGGAGGACACAGGCCTGCGTACCGACCGTTTCAGTCGCCGACCGGGATTTATTTTGTAAAAATACAAAATTATGGCACAAGGCCGAAAAGGGGGAGGGGGTAAGGCTGGCCTTCACTAACTATCTTATACCTAGCTAATTTGATTCACGACCCATTCAGACATTACAATTTACTCATTCACCATAAGAACTCGTCCGTCACCAATCAATCCTCCATGCACCATAATACCACATCCACTCTAGGGAGACCTACAAAACGCGCCCCGTGTCATATTAATTTAATGATCCTAACACATATGTACAAAATTCTAAGATGAAAAAATGAAAAAAAAAAGGTTGGTGGAGATGAACCCAATAACGAACTAAAATATTAACATAAATTAAATTAAACGTTAACTTATGTTAGTAGGGCCCGTCCAACCCTCAAAAGGCAGGGAGACAACTGTATTCTGCCCATTGGAACAAAATCAAGCAGCTCTCTCGCTAAGGGAGTGGGAAAGGTGATAAAAATAATTATACGGGCATGGGGAAGTATAAAGCTGACCCAGTCGAGATGGAAAGTGGGGGGGGGGCAAAAAACAAACTGGGGAGGTTGGGAATCTCAGGCTGGATCATAAGTAAAGATGTGACCGGTGAGGCAGGCCGGGAACAACACTTACTCACATTAACTAGGTACACCAAAGCTTGTCTAACCTAACCAAGGGGAGGGCACCACAGGAAGCCACCCCGATGTAACGTAGGCTTAACCTAAAAGAGAAAGTCAAGGCTAGCCCCGTTCACACGAACCAAGCTCGCCTCAGTCACCCACCTTTTGCTGAAGACTGTCGAATGCAAGCGTTTTCTATCAATTCTGATCTTCATCTTGAGCTGATGCTCAAAGAATTGGATCAGATCCTGATGAGAAAGACGGATACCCCGCAAGACTTCCTCCTCTCGCGTCGTCCATATCACCATTCGGGCCGTGGCTAGCAGCGTGAGAAACACCATCCGTTTCACCCCGGAATACGGGGGCGACACATTGTCACACGCGTATGCGCGATCATTGGGCACAAGCTTTTCGGGAGCGAGACGAACCGTCAGCTCGCCGACATGGTCCCATAAAGGGCGGACCCGGGGGCAATGGAAGAAGGCGTGCGAAGCCGTTTCCTCTAGACCAAGGCCACACCGATCACAGTCTGGCAAGTCCGCCAAGCCCCATATGAAGGCCCTGTCGTTGAGAGGCAGCCGATTCCGAGCCAGTCGCCAGGTAAGCGAAAACTCAGGGTTACTGAGGTAATCCGCCGCTGGCGCCCAAGACCAGTGAGAGCGAAACTCATCGTCCGACATGTCGAGATCCTCGCGTAGTGGATCCTTCGCGACCCCCTCCACTAGCAAACGATAGAAGTCCTTCCTAGGCCGAGAAAGGTCACTGGACTGAGGCCAACCGACACTCGCGAATGAAATCCGATTCCTCCCGGGGCCTACAATGGCGCTCGGCCCGCGAGATGGGTGTTTGATAGTAAGGATAGGGAAGGCGTCCCTAACAATCCCCGCCGTGACCGAATCTCCTGTCAATGCGCGGCGTAGGAAAGCCAACCTCGAGGCACGTTTGTGAGCCACAAACGTGCCTCGAGGTTGGCACGTGCTGAGCCAGCAAGTGTGGCATTCCCAGCGCCCCATGACACGGACGGTGTGCACAGACTTCTCTGTCGACCCGATTCCCGCGTCTCCTCCACAGAATGGAGATTAGCGAGCACTCGAGCGGTTTCCTGTGGTCGTCACAGAGAGGAAGTACGGACAATCGATAAAGGACAAGAGGGAAAATGTATGTAGCACACATCTCCGCCCTGCCCTTCACGGACAACCTCCGTCGACGCCAAGTCTGACCGGCGGCGTCGACCTTTGCTCGTACTTCAGACCAATTCTTCTCCAGCTGGAGGTCGGGTCCAAACCACACTCCGAGAATGCGGACAGGACCGTCCGTCCAACCGAAGGGCCCCGGAAGATCGACCCCCTTCCAGGCACCTAGCCGCAAGCCGGACGACTTGTCGCGGTTAATCTTGGCCCCTGTCACCTTTTCGTACCGATCAAGCGCCTTCTGTATTGCCTCAATGCCTCTGCGGGACTACACGAAAGCAGATACGTCATCGGCGTACGCGGAAACCCTGGCTCGAGCCCCGCCAGGAACGGCGATTCCGCATAGGGCCGGCCTGCATGCACTGTCCCTCAGCCGGCGAAGGAGAGGCTCCAACGCCAAAGCGTAAAGTAGGGGCGACAGCGGGCAAGCCTGCGAACCGGCCTAGGCAGCGCAAAAGCGCGCGACAGCTTTCCGTTCACCTGTACCACAGCACAGGGGGAGCAATACAGGAGACTAATCCAGCGGCAGAAGTCGGGTGCGAATCCGGCGGCCTGCAGGACAGTAGCAAGGTAGCGATGGTCAACCCTATCAAATGCCTTGGACTGATCCAAATTGATCAGCGCGGCTCTCTCGTCGTCTTTTACACCCTCTATGATCGTGCGGATCAAATGCAGGTTGCTCTGAATTGTTCGACCCCTCACAGCACAGGTCTGCTCGGGACCCAACAGAGACTCGGCAACTGACTGAAAGCGCTCCTGCAGGATCTTGGCCTTAATCTTTAACTCTGTGTTTAGCAGAGTTATGGGCCTGTAGTCGTCTAGTTTCCCCCCGACACCCTGCCCTTTTTCAACAGCGTGATCACACCTCTGGAGAACCGGTCGGGGAGGGACCCCTGCCGGAACCAGTTGTTGAACACGACCGTCAAAATCGGGACAAAGATGTGCGACAGCCTCAAGTACACTTCATAGGGCAGACCATCCAGACCGGGCGACTTGCCTCTGCCGACCTTCTTCAAAGCCGCGTAGACCTCGCCCTCGGTAATCTCTCCCTCGCAGCTAGCCGCTTCAGTCGGCGAAAGCCGAGGAAAGTCAGCCAAATAGCTGCGAAACTCGTCCTCAGGAAGACCAGGCTCCCTGGTAAAACGGCTCTCGAAATGCCGCCGAAACGCCTCGCACATGTCGTCAGTGGCCCGAAGGGTACGCCCCTCCGGGGTTTCGACTTCACGAATGTAACGATCGCCACCTCGACGGACCTCTTCCCTGCGCAGATCTGCGCCCATATTCACGGCTTCGGAAGACATCTTGCTTAACCTATGTCTAATTACCTGGCCCATGTAGCGCTCGCTATTCAAACGCTCCAGGGCCTCCTTAGCTACGGCTATCTCTAGGGGATACCCCCCAGCCACCGCCCGGGAATGACTAGCTTTAAGTGTCCTCACCTTATCAGCTCTATCTAGGGCGAGCCGTTTGTTGAAATCAGTGGTGAAGGATCTAATTCTACATTTAAGTCTGTCCCACCACCTATTCCCGATAACCGCCCCCACTAGCTCCCGCTGCACTAAGCTAGTCAGCTGCTCCCGGAAGTCCTGCCTGTCCAGTAAAGACAGATTGAACTTCCAGTAACCAGCCATTCTAGGCCTATGTTCTAATGCCACACGGGCACAAACGAGTTTGTGGTTCGTATAGCCTACCCAGTGGAACGTGGGACAATCTAACAGATCTATGTCGGCCCTTCTCACTAACATTCTGTCAAGGTAGCTAACCACCTTGTCACAAGGCCAGTTAAGAGCCCACGTCCACATTTCCCCCCCGGGTGATCGACCCGGTATCTATCAACGAGACCGAAATCTTTGATCAGATCGGCCAGGCTACGATCGTCCCTTCTCCCGCTAGCACCCCGCCCCTGATCTATCTTGGGGTCCAGGACGGCATTCCAGTCCCCCATTAGAACTAAGCGCTTCGAATCCACCAGGAAAGGCCCCAACCGCCGAAAAAACGAAACCCGCTCCCCCTGGTCGTTGGGCGCATAAACCGCAACGACCCGAAACGAACCACTTTTCACGGCAATATCGGCCACGATCAACCGTCCCTCGGCATCGGTATGCACAAGGTCCACCTTCGCATCTAGAGTCCGCTTCACCAGCAAAGACACTCCTCCGGCAGCTCGGTCCCCATATGCTGAATAGACGACAAAGTCGTTAGACAGCACACACGCATCGGAACTGCAAACAAAGTGGGTCTCTTCGATCGCGGCGACATCCACGCCGAACGACAGGAGATTCCGGAGCATGCGGGCCGCCTTACCCCGATCCCTCAAGCCATTCACATTCAGTGTCGCTATCTTGATAGACATGGTTTAGGCCTGCAAAAAAGAAAAAAAAAAGAAAAACATGCAAAAAGCCGACCTCGAATTTAGCGAGAAGTCACTGTCTTGTGGTAAGGGAGACTAGCAAGAGAATTGGTAAGTTAACACAGTAAAGTCTATCTAAAAAATTAGGAGATCTTAGCTAAAAGAAAACCAAGGCCTAAAAATGCCTAGAAGTATATTATAACTATGTTCGTAATATAACTAAACTGAAAAGGTAACTTGCTAGTCTCTACCTCAGGTTAACACTAACAGCGTGTAGGGAGCACAACCGAAAGGTCAAGGTCGAAATGACCTGTTCTCTTCCGGTTTAAAGAGCCAAGGAGGAGCTAACTCCGACATTCTTATCTCTGATAAGAATCAGGGCCCTGGGAGCCGGTTTCGAAGGTACTGAAAACAGGTTGAAGTGAAGAAGCTGTGAGGTTTCTCCCAGACTTTATGGCACCATGGAAAGAATAATGGTGGTGGAATTCCTTTTTATTTTCCAGCTCTCTCGTTAGTCAGAAAATATATTCTTATCTCTGATAAGAATCAAGGCCTTGGGAGCCGGTTTTGAAATTAAAAAGAGGTTAGAGTGAGGTTAGAAAAAATAGCGAAAATGCGAACTTGTGAAATTGTTGTTCTCAATTTAAATTCCAACATTATTTGATAGCTGATAACAGAAAAAAAAGCTTTTTCAATTCCACCTTTATTTATTTGTCTTTATAACTTTTAAATCAACTCAAAAAGCCAATCCAATTTGAATGTACAGTGTAACCCGGATATAAGAGAAACCCGGATATAAGAGAGATCTTATCTGGTCCCAAATGAGCCATACTTGCATAAACAAAATAGACCAAACCCGGATATAAGAGAAACCCGGATATAAGATACTTCTTATCCGGTCCCAACAACTCTCTTATATCCAGGTTACACTGTATCTGATTTTAGTGGCTTTAATCCCACAAGTTGAATTCATACAAAAATATTTTTCTTCATTGCACACAAAAGAAAGTAAGATTACCAAACAAATTTTAACACTATATTCCTCTTAATAGAACTGTTTAAATCCTAAAAAAATAAACAATATTTGTAGAGAAATAAATTTGCCCATAAAACTAAATTATTTATAGTTTTCAATGGTCAAGTATATTTAATTGGTAGATGGTACTTTTAGGTGATGGTGGGCATTAACGCCCTGCTTGGAATGCAGTCTATGGCAAATGTTAAGCCTTGATGGCAGAGCAAGATTTAAAGATAATCCGATGAAAACATGAGAGGTAAAAAAGCATAAAAATTTACAAGAATTTTCTGAAATTTCGTCCCATTTGCAAGAAATAAAATGAAATTTAGAGATATAAATTGTCTATATTTTAAATCTGAAATTCTAAGAGTCTTTAAAATGAAAACAATAAAAAATTTTAGAAATTGGTCCACACTCGACAATGACATGAAACTTTACATTTTTGATTCTTCAAACATGTCTTTATTTAATAAAGGAACAAAAAAAAGTCTCATGAAAATCAGCAAGATGAATTTCAAAATCACACTGAAAAACTTCAAGGATTTTTTTTCTATCCTGTCTGAAAGAATATAATGTCCTTTATTAAATTATGCAAGCACCAACTCTCAGAATATTTTTTTTTTTTTTTTTTGAGTTTTATTGATTAAGGAACATTCTTACCAATGTTCACACTTGTAGCACGCCTATGAACAATTAAAAATATTTAGAGATATTTTGAAGAATTAAAACTACTAATTCGGTCTTTTTAAAAGGTACAGTAGGCACAATGGCATTATATTGTGACAAAATCAGTCAAAGTAAAAATATTTATAACATTGAAACTTATTTTACTTGAAAAAATTGATGGCGATTTAATTTTCATCTTTATGTGAATAATAATTAATTAACAAACCAAAAATTATTTTAAAGGGTCTATATTTATCGTTTGATTACCTCCCTTGATTTTCGTTCTTCAGTTTTTTTTAAAAAAATCTGGATTTATAAGAAAAAAATTGTTGTAGCTTTGATTATAAAAGAAAATTTAATCGTGAATTTATTTATTTTTTACTGAAATTAATATCTTGCTCTTTCCCCCCGTTTCTGCATTTTTAAGAGAAATCAGACAGGAAAAACAAGTCGGTAAGTTTAATATTCAAATTTTGTTTTAATTTATTGTGGAAAAAATTGTTTGCGCTCTAGAGTCTAAGCATTTGTTAGATTACTTTTTAGTTTTTAAATTAAAAAGTTTTCTTGAAAAAAAGCCAAATTTATGCTCGTAACTATTATTTAGGTGTATTTTAAAATCTTTTTGTGATTTTGATGTATTTTTTTACTAGTTAAATTTCGTCTTCTTATTTATTAACAAAAGGTCGGTAAATAAAATTAACTTTACTTTTATACACGTTATTTCAGACCAAGGCTAGTACATTGTTTGATAACGCAGACAAATAACGATAGCATTTTTATTTTAACTATAAAATTTAACTAAAAATATATCTGTAAAATACAAAGGACAATAATACGAATCAAGAAGGGTAACTTTTCTTGGCCTTAGATAAGTTTTTCTTCTTTTGAAACTAAAGTGCGACCAATTTGTCAAATTATATCTTTCAACAAAGTTTGTAAATGACCTCGGTACTTGTAGCAATTTATGGTCCTACTGGAAACGAGTGTGTAAATTGAAATATTGTTCATCTGAGAAAAAAAAAAAATGAATCGAATTTTTACACTTTAAGTTTCTACTTCTTACTAATTTTCGTTTTTTTTTTACTTACGAAAAACAAAAAAAAAAAAAACTGTCAACTTTGATCTTCAAAAATTTAAATTAATGTCATTATCTTTCTTTCTTTTTTTTTTTTTCTTTTTTTTTTTTAAATCGTTTCCTCTTCTTCGTAATAGTGTACACTGTACGTACACATATTTATTTTTTTTTTTCCTCATATATTCCCCAACACTCAGTATCACTTTGCGTCTTCGTGACAAAAAAAAAAAAAATAGGTTTAAAAACTCTCGGTGTGTAAACAATTTTTCATCGATCCTTCATTCGGTCAATTCACCGAGAGAGATGGTGTTGGCCAAACTGTTGTTTCAAAATTTTCTTGCAAAAATGAACAGCTTCAAACATTTGTTAACAAGTTGCTAGATGCTTTTTAAAGTGAAGTTACAAAACTTCACTGTTTTCGTGATTAAGACGCAAATAAAATAAATATTGACAATTTAAAGTTAAACGAAACCTTTTTGAGTTTCGTTAGATTGCCTCCCTTGATTTTTGTTCTTTTAGTTTAAAAAAAGAAAAAAAAAGGCCGTTTCTTCCTTTGACACCGATATTATTTTAACTTCATGCACTCCCGGATAATGTTTATTAAAAAGTGATAATTAGAATTTTAATTAAAACCTAAACATATGATGAAAAATAAAAAAAACTATTTGATTATTTATAAAAATAATTTTATATTTAGAATATTCTAAAAACTAATGAATTGTATTAGAACTAAAAATGCAATTCAGTATTTATTTATCATTTACCAATTTATAAAAAAAAATAAATCTGAAAATAATTTTTTATTCATAAATTTATAAGCATTTACTAAAAACGTTAAACAATTATAAGGAAATACTTATTTACCATTCTGAAGTTTATATTGTTTATATTGTTTGGCAATGAGCCAATATTTTGCCAAACATAACAATAAACAATATAATAATATTTATTATTTTTGTAGTCAATTTGCAAGAGCAAAGAAAATGTATGAATTCAATTTCATAGATTTTATTGAAATTCTAAACATCGACTTTTAAAACCATTTATGGTTTTATTGCCGAGGAGTGAAAGTATGTAAAATAATAGCAGTGTCGAGCAAAAAAAAAAAAAAATGTCCTTTTGGCACTTTGGTTTTTCTTTTCTTTTTTACCTGGCATGAAGGTCCAAGATTGCTGAAAATCTTTTTAGGGACTTATAAAACTTATGTATTTTTTTTTTTTTTTAAGTTTTTATTTATTAGTTAATTTAATATTTTGATGTTCTTTTCTCTCTCTTTATCGTTGTATTGTCCTTGAGGAAATATCAAATGGTGAGTGTCACATTCAGTTTATACAAAAAAAAAAATGTCATTTACACCCACTAAGTTGAAATTTATTCAAAAGTTTTTTTTATTTTATTTTTCTTAAATTTTGTTTTCCATCAAATGTAAAAATTATTTAGGGATAATTTACCTTTTCCATTATTTTAAATTTGAAAAGTGGAATTTAAAAAGATTTTTTTTTTTTTTTTTTTTTTTCATAAACTGAATAATCCATGTCAGTTTACAACAGAATATATTTTGGGTCAATAAGCTCATAGAAACAAGAAAACTGCCCTTATTTTGACTTCTGAGGAAATTTCCTTCCATATCTTCATATAGGATGGGAATAATTTTTGCCCAGTACCATGTTATTGGCCTGGGGATGCAATTCCAACATACAACACCTTTGGAAAATGCCTGAAAAGCATACCATAATTTGTACCAAGCCTTGTGAGTGAAATTGGATAGATCGCAATAGTTGTCAGTTGGTAAGCTAGCACAAACTCGCAAGTCATCAAGACCAAGAGTTTGAGCACACTAGCCTTGTTCAGAGCAAATTTTCATACGAGAAACTCAAAGTTACTGTGACACAGTAAACCAATGGTTCTCAACCTTTTCTTACCAATGGACCACTTTCAATCTTAATTTTTTTTGGTGGATCCCCATAACCATTTGGTTTAAAAAAAAAAAAAAAAAAAAAAAGGTTATTTTTTTTACTAATAGATAAGTTTAGGAATTATAGAAAGAGTAAATGTATCTGTTTCCTTTATATATATTCCTTATATAATTTAAATTAATTTTATTTTGTAATATTTTATAATA
This sequence comes from Acanthosepion lycidas, assembly GCA_963932145.1. Taxonomy (NCBI): domain Eukaryota; kingdom Metazoa; phylum Mollusca; class Cephalopoda; order Sepiida; family Sepiidae; genus Acanthosepion; species Acanthosepion lycidas. The sequence continues at coordinate 89,649,379 of OZ010575.1, forward strand.
ATTTAGATTAGTAAACTATTTTACTTTATTAACATTTCAAATTAATATTATTATTATTATTATTAATATATTAAATTTATATAATAAATTATAATCTCTTATATAATTTTCCTATATATATATATATTATTCCTTTATATATCCTCAGTTTTTATTCAACTTTCACAATCAAACCATCTGGTAGATGAAAAATGATGCTAACTTACATCACTTGAACTCATCTCCTGCTACTTTTAGAATTGTTTTTCTATTTTAAAAATTTTAATATGGCATAGATAACTGTAGAACTTCCTATTCTCGGTTGTAACAAAAGTCCCAAAGTGAAATCGCTGTATGGACTGCATTTGAGAACTACTGCTTTAAATAATGATTCTTAAAATTCTTTTCCATTCTAACATAGCAGGCTGTTCAAAGGCATAGCACACATTGTCCAACATAACACTTTGGAAGATATCTGAGAATATAATGTCATGAATAAACTTTAGTTTTCCTTACAGCAGATAAACTGAGGGATTATTGAAAAAAAGTAATAAGATATATTCAGAAGTTATACAAATTTTCAAGATCAATTTGCATGTACTGTGGTTTTTCCTTTTTAGTTTTAGGAAACATCAGCCAAAAAATGTGATTAAGTTTAAGCAATTTAAATTGTAAATTTAAAACTTGATTCAGATTTTCTAGTCTTAAAAATATTTGTGTCTGATCTGTTTATGAAAAGGTTAAAGCAAACAAAAACTCTATAAGCTACCATTTTATAGAAGTTACTAAAGGGGAATTTTTTTTTTTTATTATTGCAAATACAACCACTCTATATTTTTATGCCTCCTCATTGTCTCCAACACTAGGTAGGACTTGCAACCTGTCCAGAAGCACTTCTTCATATTAAGGTCTTTTGTTAGTATAACTACCAAGATTTTATTGACGGTTGACTTGCTAGGCCTGTTGTATCGCTTACAGCATTTGGTATTTCCAAGTAATCACCCATCTCAGTACTGACCCGGCTTAACATTGCTGAATTGATGTTTCAATATTAATATGGCTGTAACTATGACTGCACTATTTTTATGCATCATTTTAATTTACAGAACAAAGTAAATGCAGTTCTGTACAAATATAATTTCTTTTCATATACAATATCCTGGTTCTTGAATGGAACTTGTCAATGGCATACTAATATTTTTGTTTGTTTCATTTCACCCCAAGCAAGGTAATAAAAGCACTAAGATGCTAGCTGTTACTGAGTGTTAGAGAGTATGGAAAAATACTATTAAGTAGTAGAATAATAAAAGAACAAGCATTTAAAATATAATGATTTACATTTAAATGTTTGAAGATCAAAATTTATTAGGAAGCTGGAAGAGAGTTCCACATATGAGAAGTGCAATAGAAAAAACTGTTAGCAGAGAACTTATGGTTACAACTACCCATTTCAACTGTAAAATGATGAGACCAAACTGCAAGTCTAGCACTATGTTTAAATTCATGATGTCCAGGTATCATCAAGAAAACTTTGTCAGAACAATTAGGCTATTTTTTATTAATTCTATTAATGTTTTAGGCTAATTTCTACATCTCTACCTTGGGCTAATTTTTACATCTTTATCTTGTAAATAAAACTAAACTTATAGTTTCTCTTTAAAATTTGTAAAGTATAATAAAATACATTGCTATAGATTTTTTTTCTATCTGTTCTTTCTTTACAGGTGTGTGGAAAATAGGAGTCTGACAAGTTTATGCATAAATATCTTAGAACTATTGTGAAACCTCAACTTCATTGCTGCCAATGCCAAGCAACAATATTTCTTTAGATTGTTCTCAAGTTAATAAACCTGATTTTTCAGTATTTGCTTCTAATACTGGATCAGAAAATATAAACACAAGAAAAACTGTATTGTAAACTTGGTGGATGGACATTTTCAAGAAGTTCATATTTAAAAGGACACATGCAGACACACACTAGAAAAAGAGCATATCCTTGTGGTATTTGTGGCTCTTCTTTTTCATGGAGTTCAAATTTGGCTGAACACATGCGAACACACACTGGAGAGAAACCATATTCCTGTGAAATGTGTGGATCCTCATTTGCTCAGAGTTCAAAATTAAAGTTGCATGTGCGAAAACATACTGGAGAGAGACCATATTCTTGTGACATTTGTGGATCAGCCTTTTCAAGAAATTCACATTTAAGGAGGCACATGCAAATACACACTAGGGTGAAACCATATTCTTGTGACATTTGTGGCTCTAACTTTTCATGGGATTCAAATTTGGCTGAGCACATGCGAACACACACTGGAGAGAAGCCCTATTCTTGCGATATTTGTGGTTCTTCTTTTTCATGGAATTCTAATTTGGTTGATCACATGCGAACACACACTGGAGAGAAACCATATCCTTGTGAAATATGTGGTTCTTCATTTGCTCAAAAGTCACAATTAAAGGTACATATGCGAAAACATACTGGAGAGAAACCATTTTCTTGTGATATTTGTGGATCAGCCTTTTCAAGAAATTCACATTTAGGAAGACACATGCAGATACACACTGGGGAGAAACCTTTTTCTTGTGACATTTGTGGCTCTACATTTTCATGGGATTCAAATTTGGTTGAACACATGCGAACACACACTGGGGAGAAGCCCTATTCTTGTGAAGTGTGTGGATCTGCTTTTACAAAAAGTTCAAATTTAAAACTTCATATGCGAAAACACACTGGAGAGAAACCATATACTTGTGATATTTGTGATTATGCTTGTACAGAGAATTCAACATTAAAAAGGCACATACGAACTCATACAGGAGAGAGGCCATATTCTTGTGAATTTTGTAGTTCCTCCTTTTCACGAAATGCAAATCTAGTCTTACACATGCGAATACATACTGGGGAGAAACCATATTCTTGTGACATTTGTGGCTCTTCTTTTTCTCGAAAATCAAACTTGACTGGACACATTCGAACACACACAGGAGAGAAAAAATATTCGTGTGAGATTTGTGGGTCCTTATTTTCATGGAGTTCAAATCTGAGAATGCATATGAGAACACACACTGGTGAAAAGCCATTTTCTTGTGATATTTGTAAATATGCATGTTCCGACAGATCAACTTTAAAGAAACACGAGCGAATTCATACTGGAGAGAAGCCATATCCATGTGAAATTTGTGGGTTTACTTTTGCTCAGAGCTCGCATTTGAAACGTCACATGAAAACACATTGAAAACATTTTGTTGTGATATTCAGTTTCTGGCAAACATAGACTTATGTACTTGCAATAGCACAGAGTATTAAAACAACAAATTTCTTTTTGCTACTACTATTATTTAACTACCATCACTCCTCGGTGATGTTTATTGTTTTACAAAGCAAGAATTATAAGTGGAAAAAAACCTGAATATTTGATGAAAGTGAATTACACATTTATTTTGTTCTTTGGACTCTACAACAAAAATATTAAACACTGTTTATTTACAAGAATAATTTTATATTTACAACATTCTAAGCTAATAAAATTAGAACTAATACAATGCAATATTTATGGTAACAGAAAAATATACCTAATCTGTTTTATTAGTATACTACTGGGTTGGAACCCCTTTTGCCTTTAGAACTCCTTCAGTTCTTCTTAGCATGGATTTTGATGGAGTCTTGGGAGTCTTCTTTCGAATCCACAATACCTGTGTAGCCTGCAGTATTTAAACAATCTTTTATTGGTATCAAGGTTCCTAATGCATATCAAAAAAGAAAAAATTTACCATAGCATTAAGCCACTGCCAGCAGCCTGAACTGTTGATACCAGGCAGGATCAATCTATACTTTCAAACATTCTAATTCCTTGAAATAAAATCCATTGTAATCCAATGCAGATTCTTCTCTATAAGTTTTAAATAGATTGTTTAAACTGACATTATTTCTTATTACCATAAAAGGTAGTAGATAGGTTCACCTATTGTCTGGTTAACACTCTTTCCCTGGTCTTTTGAAGAGAAGTAGAGGTTTATACCTTGTTTCATATTTATGATTGGATGTTCAGGTCCTTATAAATCTTTCAAATCTGTTTCTAATGTCTCTGCCTAATCTCTGAAATGTAAATAAATGAAATGCTTCAATGCAACAACTTCATTTACAAGTCAAAGGATTCCCTTGGAAATATTTCTGTACTGTATTCATAAAGTACCTTCATTGAAAGGTTAAAGCAAGACTATATGTAATTTTCTAAAATTACAAAAATCCTCATGTCAGCGAAAATATGGTGAAATCGGTAATTATAACAAGAAGATTAATTAAGATTCAGTTAAGTAAATAACTTAAAATTTTTTTTTTTAATTAATTTTTAAAGTTGGAACAAATAAAGTGGCTCCAAAGTAGGGGTTTGACACAATATATCTGCAACATTTAATTTAGGCTTGCCTTTATGACAACAGATATTCAATATACAACATAATTTTAATACTAAACTGGATCCTAATTTTGTTTCTGTAATACAAATATCTGCATGATTTTAATGTATGGAAACCTAAAAAAAAGAAACAGATGCATTTTCTTTGCCAAAAATAGGGTTAGGATATTTTTGACAGCACTAATTGAGTTCCTAATTCCTGTGTTTTTTTTTGTTTTAGGACTCCATATTTAATTGTTATGAATGCTATAACACACATACATACACACCCACCCACAAACTACTTTAAATAAAAGTGGACACAGAATAATGGTCCAGGTTTGTATTACACTTTAAATCAACTCTACAATATAACCTTTAAAATGTTAATTTACAGAATAAATGAAGATCATATTCATTCAAAGCACATAAAAATACATGAGAAAATTTATATTTCTATGAAAATATTTGGAATGTACTTGCATTTTCTGATGCAAGTGAGGAAATTCTTTCTTTTCAACTGTTATTTGGTTGGTTTCTTCAGATTTTTCAATTAATCTATACAAATTCTACAATGTTTAATTCATGACACTAATATTAAAATTTAAAACAATTGCACAAATGGTTCATCAAATGACAAAAATGATTTCGAAACTGTGATGAGCAATAATTTGTTCCTTAAATAATAATGTCTTCCAGTCTTCTCTTGTCAAATAAAATGATTAATGCTGAAGCTCAAATAAGATAAATTAATTCCTTGATGTTTTGTTCAGTAATAAAAAAAAAAAAAAAAAAAAAAAATAATAATTTGCTTTGATAAATGACTTCATTAATACTTAAATTAATTATCAATTCTAGGAAAACTTCTGTGTAGAATTTGCAAAGTCCAAAATATATTTATAAGAGTGAAGTAATTTTGTGATGTTTGCACAAACAAGACTTTAGAAAATCTGAAGGAAAGAAAATAGCCCCAAAAGTTTTTACTTTCTTCTATTTGCCTTGTTATGTAGAGCAAAAATGGAACTAAACACTAAGATTGTCAAATGAAAAAAAAAAAGGTTTCTGTCTTGGAAGATTGCACATTCTTATGGTTAATAAATTACTGCTTTGAAAGTAAATGTTTAATGTTTTTCAACCAACAGGTTGTGTTTCTGCCAACAATAAAAAATGATGCTTCATGATCCTTTTGAAGGGTATTTAAGCAAAGATTTTAGAGTAAATGGACAGAAGGCAACAGTTTACAACACTCGTATAAAAAGAAATTCCTTTACTCATTCACCTATCTTCATTAACCAAGCTACGTGACACTTACACTTTCCTCCTCACTATCTCCCTTGCCTCTTCTTTCTCACACATATTCACAAAGAAATAATTTCTTTTCATCTTAGTAAATAACTATAAACAAGGTCTGTAACAACTTTAACACATACATGCTAAGAGAAATCTAATTGTAAAAAAACATGATAATAAAAAATTTCTTATATTTTTATATTTAAACACCGTTTTTGCTTTTTTCTTTTTGTTGTGTTGTTTCAAATCTGCAACAGGCAGAAGAAAAGTTTATATCTATGGAAATTTAGAAATAATTTTTTCAAAGTATTTTTTTATATTTCTGTTGAATCCAAGTAATACATAGTGTGAAAATATTTGAAAAATATTTTAATGTGAATTTATTTACAGGTTATGCCCCAATCAACTAAGCAGTCAGTTTTAAAAAAATAATATATTGTTAGAAACTGGGACAGATCTACTATGAAACTAATGAAGCTTAAAATTCAGAGACTTAATCCCAAAAAAGGCCCCTCAAGCAACCTTTTTTAATGAATGACTTTTTCAACAAAATGGTTTTCTTCTAGTGTTATTAAATAAGGCCATTTTGTTAAAAAAAATAAAAACTCCTCAACCAATAGTAGGTCATGTTGGCCTTAGAATATGTTCAAATATCCATTTCTTATGACCTCAAAATTCTGTAATTGGTCAAATTCTCTTGGAGCCCTGCAGCACCGAAACCCCCAAATCTATGTTCTTATGGAGCTTGCCAGAATCTACTCATAAACTTCATTTTGGTAGTTGGATCCTCAAATCCATTGTTGCTGTTTGTGAAGAGGTCACCATATCTTTTCATGCTTTAGGGCCCCAAAATATAGTTTCGCCAGTGATCAGAACCTTTCAAAACAGATCCTAACCATTGATTTTGCACTAAAGTTTTGTAGTGCAATGGAATTTAAAAACCAACAAAGGCTTGTAATCGTGTATTATTTTAAACTATTGTTCTCCTCTTGGTTGATCTAGATGTTCTTATAGACACGTGTCGACCAAGTACCTTCTGGTCATCATGCATCTATTGAGTGGCTGTTGATTATTGTGATATTTTGTTCCTGTGATTCTTTTTTAATATATATGTATAACCAACTTCTACGTCTTCTACATCACAGTCCCAAAGGACAATAGTGGTGTGTTTTTGAATCCCTTTTTTATACTCGGTGTCAGATGATTTTGACATTTGGGTTTGTACCAAATGTCAAAACCATTTGTCATTGAAAATTACTCATCCCAGAAATGAAATACTAAATTACAGCAAAGGTTTGAGAAAAATAATTTTCAGATCCTTATGCCATATTAAAAATCAACTCAATGATTTTTTTTTGTTTTTTTTTTTTTTGTTTTTTTTTTTTTGTTCTTTAATTTTCCTTTAAATTGGAAAGCTTTAAAGGTAAATTAAAGAAACACATCTATCCACTTTTATGGAGGTTGTTGTTTCAAAAGGGCACTTAATGGTACTGATATGAACAGAGTGCAAAAAAAATGCCAAAGTCAGTCGTTACACCACTTCATTCTCTTCTTACTACTATGGAAAGAAGAAATCTAATAGTAACCAACATCAAAAGAAACTGAGTTCTTTGATAGCTGATAATGGAACAACTTTTTCAATTTCATTATTTCTCTTTATAACTTTTAAATCAACTGAAAAAGCCAATCCAATTTGAATGTATCTGATTTTAGTGACTTTAATACTACAAGTTGAATTCATACAAAAATATTTTTCTTCATTGAACACAAAAGAAAGATTACCAAACAAATTTTAACACTACATTTTTCTTTATGGAACTGTTTAAATTCTCAAAAGTAAACAATATTTGTAGAGAAATAAATTTAACCATAAAACTAAATTATATGTATAGTTTTCAATGGTCACATTTTTTCTTCTGTTAATACAGTAGCAACATCAGCAGCTGCATAAATAAGCATTATTTGTTACCTGCCTTGTTTTTTTGTTTTTTACTAATTCATAAAGTCACTTTATGAACCAGTAACAAACTTTCAACAAACAGTTTTGATATGCTTTTGAATATTTACTATACAGGTGGATGGTAGAAAATTTTTCCATATGAAAGTGGGCAATGTTGAAAAAAAAAAAAAAAAGGTTGGGAACCTTGCTTTAAATCCATTAAGTTTAATAGATGTTATCAGTGAATTCATTATTTTCTTGTATTGTCTTCTTTGGTAATTTCTTTGTGGTACAAAATTAAAGTATAGCATGAAGAAGTGAAATCAAGTTGAAAATAACTATTGGAAAAGAAAAAGGGGGCTGCATATTCTCTTAAGCAGTCAGTTTTTTGAGCACCTCTTATCAAAGAGAATTGTTAAACATAAAAAACAAATTACTAATAAAAACGCAGTAAAACATTCTAAAAGTATTGTTTATCTGTTATTGCACAAATCTTTGAAATCGTTTTTTATTTATATTAAATATTTCCTTTATTTATAGGCAACTACCTATATATAAAAAAAAAATTGTTTTGATATGCTCGATTTTACAAATTTAAGTGCATTAATAAATTGGCAGGCAGGTCTCACCATTTTGCCACTGAAATAGCAAGATATAACCATAACTTATATGCTAACAGCTTTTTTTCTCTCACTTGTGGAACTCTCTTCTGACTTCTTGCTTTCCAGTCAATTTTGTTATCTTCAGTTTTTCTTAATTCTTGTTCTTTTAATGTTCTCTCTCTTTGATAATGCTTCTCTCTTCTCATATTAATTCATACTCAGTAACCCCCCATGTCTTAGTGGCTTTATTGCCTTACTTGGAGTGATATGATTAAAAATGTCTCATTGTACATGTTAACACCTTCAAACAATTAAGATCAGAAAATATGAGAGCGATAGCTGTTTTAGCATCAATGCATTCATTATTATTTTAATCATTATTACAATAATAATAAATAAAATATATAAGCATTTGCTTAGCTCCTGAACAGATGAATATTGGTTGTTTGCTTTTGAGTTTGCAGGCTTTTAATTGGTAGATGGTACTTTTGGGTGATGGTGGGCATTAGTTAGCACTATGCTTGGAATGCAGTCAGTGGCCTATTCTAAGCCATCGGGGAAAGAAAATTCAGAAATTTTGTCCCATTTGCAAGGAATAAAAGTAAATTTAGATATGTAAATTGTGTATATTTTAAATCTGAAATTCTACTTCTCTAACATGAAAAAATCAAAATTCCTGACAATGACATGAAAGTTTACATTTTTTTTTTTTTTTTTGTGTGACGTCGTCCCCTGGTCGCAGCGCCAACCGTGTCGTTCTATCCCAGTCTACCATGGACAGCACCAACTATGACGTCCTACTTTGATTCCCAGTCTGCCTACCCACGTGATTTGATCTAGGCAGAGGAAATCAATCAGTCATCGGGGCCGTACTGCAAACCGAGTCCAACGAGGGTGATACCACAAAAATACGCATAAAAGGCAACAAAATGAAAGCTCAAAAGTTCAAAGTATCAAAGAAAAAGGTAACAAACTTTATGTCTAGTTGTTCGATACATAGGACTGCATCTATCTCCCGACCCGTTCTATGGATTGTGACACGTCGTTTTCCGCTAGGCAAGTTTTAACACTTCAAGTCGTCTGCTCTTTAAGAAATTGGTGTTACGGTGGGTCTTTGGACGAAAGTCAAAAGAAAAACTTATTTCGGTGATCTGGATCTAAGTCGCTCTTCAAAATAATTGTTCTTGGTTTGAAGATGTGGGTCCAGAAAGTGTGCGTGAATCCTGGTCAGCTATCTGCGAGGCTTGCCTCAACTGGAGACTGACTCTGGGAACTGCTGGGTCTCGACTCATTTCTGCTCGTTGTGGCTTCGTTTATATGGGCGCCGACCAAAACCGGGGTGAGTTTGTTGGCACCGGGGGGTTCCTCGATAATTCTAAATACATATCCAGCTCTCTGGTTAGGAATTTCCACCTTTTTCCATTTTTGGGAACCTTTCCTCACTCCCACCTTCTCATCATACTTCAGAGGGGCGTGAACTGCCCTCCCCACATCTTCGTGGCAACCTCTCTTACTCATCCTCCAGATGGGCGGCAACAGCCTCCCTCGTGCATCACGTGTTTACCACTCGACCAATGATGTCTTAGTCGGGCGTGAACGAATCTGCGGCTTTGTTTCAGGAAGAGAAAAAAATATCTTGCTTAAAAAAAAAATTATCTCTTCCCTTTTCTTCCCCTTAATGGTTTATCATTTCTCCAGCCGCGAACGGGACAATATGACAATGGCGGTCATAACTCTTGTTCTACACGTGGTTTACGTCAGGTATTTTATCGCTAATTATAAGAATGTGTGGTCTTCTCGACACGGTCTTAAAAAAAAAAAACATCTCCAAAGTTCTAGTTGGTCTGTCGCCTCGAAGAAAGAAAAAAAACACATTCATTTTCTTTCGGCACAATTCCTGATAACAAAATTTTATTATCGCAGGCCAAGGATGCTCGTGGGTGGTTTTTTTAATTTTTCATATCTGTCCAAGTCCTTTTTTTTTAGTTGTCTGTTTTTCGTCACTTAGCGAAATAACATTTTCACTTGAATTTTTCTCTCTTTCTCTGGCCAGCCGGCCTGTAGTTGATAATAAGATGTCTTCCCGTACCAATAGTTTGTTTTCATATCTTTAGATAACACAGCCGATGCCAAAACATATCTGATTCTTTCCTTCTTTCCCTTTCTTTTTACTCAGAATTTCCCTGTCATTGTAATGACACTCTTTCGCCATTTGTTACTTATCAAAATATCCTTTTATCCATTGTCTCTTAGCTGTGTGTGTGTTCTTGCTTATCACTCACGATTCGGTTCTTAGCCTCTCCTTTCCTTCTTTTCTTTCCTTTCCCTTTCTGCCTCGTTAAATGGTGCCACATTTTTTTTTTTTATTCTTCAAACATGTCTTCTTCTGAACAGCAGCAGGATGAATTTCAACATCATACTAAAAAACTTCAAGGAATTTTTTTTTTTTTTTTAATATACATTAAGTATTTTTTATTCTATCCTGTCTGCTACTACGCAAGCAAGCACCAACTCTCATAAAAAAATTTTTTTTTGAGTTTTTATTGTATTATTTTGGAAGTTTCGAGACAAATTTTTCCTCCTTTTCTACTTACTTGATATTATTTTTTCTGAAATAACATCTTCAGTAATTTTTCTTTATATAACTTAAAAAAAAAAAAAAAAAATCCCCCCCACCTCAAAAAAATTTTTTTTTCTCGCGAGATATCCAGGGGTGAAACAGACCATAAAAGAATATTTCAACAAAGTTTTCTAATAAATTAATTTACAATCCATTTCATTTATTTCATTATGATTACAGAATAAAAACAAATTCCTTTGGATCATAATCTGACTTTTGGCAGCTTATTTTAAAACAGGGCATACCGATTTTTACTTTCATTTCGGAATAAACGCATCCACTTTATTTTTGTTGGTACCTAATTTAGCACTCTGAACAATTTTATTTTTTAATTTTACTAAAAAAAAAAAGATATTTTTCAAAATTAAAATAAAACTACTCTAAAAAAATGTAGCTTTTTTCATTTGGTCTTTTTAAAAGGTACAGTAGACACAATGGCATTGTCTTGTGACAAATTAGGTCAAAGTAAAGTAAAATTTTTAATAACTTTTGAAACTTATTTTGAAAAAATTGATGGCGATTTAGTTTATCTTTGTATGACTAAAATCAAGAAACTAAAAAAAATTATTTTAAACGGCCTATTTTTTATTCGATTACCTCCCTTGATTTTCGTTCTTCGGTTCCAAAAAATCTGGTTTTATAAAAAGAAACAAAAAAAAAAAAAATATTGTTGCTTTGCTTATAAAAGAAAATTTAATCGTGAATTTATTTTTATTGAAATTAATATTTTGCTCTTTTTTCCGTCTCTGCAGTTTTAAGAGAAATCAGACAGGAAAAACAAGTCGGTAAGTTTAATGTTCAAATTTTTAGTTTTAATTTCTATTGTTGAAAAAATGTTTGCGGCTTGCCCTTTCATTTGTTAGGTAAATTTCGATTTAATTTTTTTTTTTTTTTTCTTTTTTTTAATCTAAATTTATGTTCATATGAGTTAAAGTATTATTAGGGGTATTTTTAATTTTTAATTTTAAGAAAAATTTTTAAATTTAAGAAAAATATTAAAATCACAAATTTTAATATATTTTTCTTAAATTTCGTAAAAGATCAATAAAGTTTTAAAGTTTTTTTTTTTTTTGCTTTTAAAAGTTGTTTTACATCAAGGCTGAAGAAATTTTTTAGAAGTAAAAAAAAAAAAAAAATGTTATTTTCTTACACTAAAAGGAAACGATGTTTAAATTTTTCTCAACGCGTTTTTTCGATAAACTCAAGAAAGAAAATGGTTCCACAGATATAAAATTTTTATGGTCATAAAAAATAGTGATATGCGTATTATTATTATTCCATATCACTTTTTTACAGAAACTGAACAAAAAAATCAGTTACTCACATTTTTGGTTGTCTGCTATTATTTTTAAAGTAAAACCGACATCAATAATTTTCACAAAACATATTTTGCACATTCGTAATAAATTTTTCTTTTTATCTTCTTCACATTTTTAATTTTATTTTTATAACGTTTGTTTCTTCTAAGTTCTCTTTTCTTCACAATCGTTTTTATGAAACATTGCTTCGTTGTCTTTTTTCGTTTCTTAAGTTAAAATTCTCTTTTTTTTCTTTCTTTTCGTCTTTATAACGTCGCTTCTTTTTTTTATACTGCAAAGGAACAGTTATTAAACAATTTCTAACCTAAGCTTATAATATTTAATAATAATTTAATCAGAAATTACAAAGTTAATTGTAGCGTACGTAACGTTACAAAATATAGCGTGGGGTCGATTCACTAAATGTAGCAGGAACACCAAATAAATATATTAGGTACTACTACAGTACACTATTTATATTAATGATTCTTCCACGTACAGGATTCAAGAAATAATAACAACTCCAATTTGTTAACCAACAAATATATATTGAATAAAAATACAACAAGCATGAAATAAAATCGTATTCACAATGTAGACTAAAGAGAAGGAAGTTTTTTCCCTTTGTTTGTAGATTGATATAGTAATCAACCGTTTGAAGAAAGTTCTCTTGTAAGAAATGTTCCGAAATAATTGTTAGAGCAAAGTTTGCATGTGAAGAATGAATAACACCAAGAATACAATTGCTTGAAATGTATTGCGAATAAACTGGTTTGAATCAACAAAGTTCTGGTTGATTGTACTTGGCGAAAGTTACAGAGAGAAAATGTAAGTTTGTAGTTACGAAATTTTGTGTCTGTGTGTGCGTTAGAGTGTGATGAGCAAGATCGTGGATTTGTGTTGACGGCTGGGATCTCACTGGCAACTTGCGAAAAGTCACCCTATTTAAGGAAAAGAGGTAGGCTCCCACGGAACAGTGGGAAAACTTGATCTTACATTAAAAATATGCGATTGGTTAAAATTTATCTTTCAATAAAATTTGTAAATGAGCTTGGTACTTGTGGCAATTTATGACCCTATTGGAAACTGGAGTGTGCAAATTAGATATATTCAATAATTTGCCGAAAAAAAACCACCATAGGATGATGAAAAAAGGCCCCAAACCTTATAAAAAAAGTTTTATTGTGAAAAGGTTTGTCACTACACACCTACTAAAAAGAATAGGTAAGTATGCTCAGAACCAAAAGATTCAAAGGAACGACTGCAATGGCTAAATTGTCCTATACAAAGGTAGTAGTAATTTATTAGCCAATCGCAGGCGAATAAAATGACTTCGGAGTGTGTGTGGGTGTGAAAAACATAGCAACTGCTATACTATCTCTATATCATATATCGAATGACTTTAGTATTTTGCAATCAAAGTTTGGCATGGCAGCAATTACTGGCGTTGTTTACATACATTTGCCTCGAGTAATCATGTACGGAAGCTTCAATTATCTTGATTAACACAAACTTTAAAATTTAAAAAGAGCATGATTATTTATAAAATGAAAAAATGCTAGAAAGGAATTAACAAGAACATTATTTAGGTTCAAATTTTTTTTTTTTTTTTTTTTTTTTTAATTTGGGGTTTTAAAAAAAAAAAATGATTATTTAATAAAATCCCATTATTGACCCTGCCAAAAGACTTAATAATAACAAACAATTTTAAGCAATATTATTTAAGCGTGATTATTTACAAAATAGCAATGACAATTGCAGAAAGGCTACCTTTTAAAATTTGTTACAGCTTCACTATAAAAAAAATGATCACTTATCATTGCTTTTCTAAATAACTTAAACAAATTTGAAAATAAAATTCAATAAAATCTTCACTTTCAAAAGTGTCTGAAGACTTCTTTTGGTTTTGCGCAATAATTGAGATGAATCAGAAGAGAAAGATCAGTAAAAAGGCCATTAACTAAGTAAGCTTCCATGCATGACTACTCAAGACAAACATGTAAACAACACCAGTAATGGCAGATGGACCCGGTGCAAATGAGTCCAAACTTTTAGTATAGATAATTCCAAAATGGTAGATTTCCGCAAACTTTTACTGTTATTTTTTAAATAAGCATGTAAATTTACATCGAAATGGAAATTTTCAGGAAACTTTAATTACAATTAGTGTACGGAGCTTAAACTGCAATTTACCCAAATTTACTAATTAGAAATCTTTAAATAAATAAATACTTTTACATGGTAAATGGTAAACACAAACCCGAATGGTTTACCATGGAGACCAAAATCTTAACAACTTTTACTAAATAAATATTTTACCATGTAGCCAGAAATCTTAACTTGTTTCTTAAACAAGGAAAAAATCTTCTGACTGAAGAAATTTTTCAGAGGGAATGCTTTCTCAAGATTCCACTACAAAAACAAAGGACATTAAAACAATGCCAGTAAACAATAACATTTTTATTTTAACTGTATGATTTAACTAAAAGTATATCTATAAAAGAACAATATAAGTAATAAAGACAAAAGGGTAACTTCTCTTGGCCCGAGATAAGTTTTCCTTTTGTATTTATTTATTTTTAAACTGTTAAAAGTGTGATCAATTTGTCCAATATCTTTCAATAAAATTTGTAATGAGCTTGGTACTTGTGGCAATTTATGACCCTATTGGAAACTGGAGTGTGCAAATTAGATATATTCAATAATTTGCCGAAAAAAAACCACCATAGGATGATGAAAAAAGGCCCCAAACCTTATAAAAAAAGTTTTATTGTGAAAAGGTTTGTCATTAATAAGAGGAAAGACCAAAATATTTTAATTATTTTTATAAATTTTTAAATTCTTTCTAGCACATTTGAAATTTTAGTTGAAAATCATCAGCAGTTACATAATATTTAGCATTAGTTTTTTAGCGCATTTTTCAGTTGAAAAACATTAATTTCAAAAATCGAATAATTATTGGATTTTCATGAAACTTAAGAACTTATTCAAAAATGAATTATTTTACAAATGTTTGTTTTTTAGAAAATCATGGTAAAAATATTTGTTTTTACATCTATTGTTCCATACTTAGTTTTATGAAAACTTGAATATGCATATTTTTGTAATTTTTTAATTAAATACAGAAGATTTTGAAGATTATAAATCATTGATTTTTTTTTTTTTTTTTTTTAAATCGAGGAACGTTTCTACCCAAACTTTAACTCTAAATTGTAAAATACAAAACCCAATAGAACTAAGATATTAGTTAATTAAAAAAGGTTTTAATGGATTATATGAATAATATGTATTAAGGACATCATTGTCTGAAGCCAAAATATTTTTTCAATAAAAACTGAATTTATACATGAATTGTTTTCTTTTTTTTTTTTTTTCAATTTTACATACAAAATGTGATAAAGCTGTTAAATATTTAAAAATTAGGTTTGAATATGTATATATCTGGAAATGCTCTTATTAAAAGATCTATTTTTACAGATTTTTACAATAATTTTTTGATATACCAAAAATGTATTGAAAAAGTTTTTAGTAAAACTATGGAGGCACAATTCAGAAATAATGCCCTGTGTTTTAAGAGTTGCTTCTCCTGATAGTAAAAATCTGGCCTCATAAATTGCGTTAATTTTGTGTCAAATTCTCTGACTGACCTATCATCATCATCGCATTTTCAAAATTTTTAATTTTCTTTACATATTTCACTAAATATTTTCTTTGCATTTTAAGAATTACTTTATAGTTAAATAAGCTGGTTCACTTAAAATTCAAACATACTGTCACTTCTGCCTGATAAATGGCCCAGATGTTAGGTGTTGATATATTGATGTAAACATTAATTCACACCTCCAAAACCAATCACCACTTAATTTTTTATACTAAAAAATTAAGTAATGTTCATTTCCATTAAGTATACTTTAAATTTTTTAATTTTCCAAAAATAACTTTTGAAAAAAGTATAATTGAATTTTAAAAGATTTTTAGACAAAGACTTTCGCTTTTGTTTACAAAGTAGTCAAAAATGGCTGAAATGATTGAGTTTGTCAATTTAGCTGGCTCAAAAAAAAAATTCATTTTTAACTAAAATTTCGAACATGCTAGAAAGGATTAAAATTTTTTTAAAAATATTCAAAAAATACTTTGGTCTTTTCTCTTAATAATAACATAAACATTTACATGATAAAAAAATTATTTAATCAATTTTGTGGCCTCTATTCATCAGAGTATGCTCTCTTTTAGTGAAGTATTGAATATACCTAGTGTAAATTGAAATTTTTTTCATCAGAGAAAAGAAAAATGAATTTTCAGTTTTTACTTTTTACTAATTTCCAGTTTTTTACTTACTGGAAAAAATTTTTTTCAACTTTGACTTTCAAAAAATTTAAATGTCTATTGTTTTGTTATCTTTTGTCTTAACTTTTGTTTTTATTGTTTATCTCTTCTTTAGACAGGCAATGTTTTATCATCAAAAGGTTTTATTAAGAGGAAAGACCAAAGAATTTTTTAAACCTTTCTGACACATTCGAAATTTTGGTTAAAATTTTTTTTTTTTTCGTCAGTGATGAAAATAATTTTTACAATTAAGTATTTTTGCACTTTTTTCCATTGACAAACACATTGATTTGGAAATTCTTGCAAAAATAATTGTTTGATTTTAATGTAACTTTCAGAACTTATTCACAAAAGAATGAAATTATTTTTGTTTTAGAAAATCTTGGTAAAAAATCTTTTTCCATATGTTACTTACTTAATTTCATTTTGAGAAATTAAATCGTATGTCCAAACTTTTTTTTTTTTATTGGTTAAAAATAGGATTCCTTGGAGAAGGTAATTCATCCAATTTTTTTTTTTTCAAACTTTTGCTCATTTTCTGAAAATTTGCTCCAAATTGTAAACTAAAAAAAATGTAATAAAGCTATAACATTATTTAATTAGAAAACCTTTTAATTGCTTTTGTAAATGAGTCATATTTAGGATTTATAGTCTTAAGAAAAAAAACAATTTTGAATAATGAATTTTTACAAGAATTTTTTCATTTCTTAAAAATTTTATTTATAATAATTTATCATAATTTAAAAATCATTTAAAAATCTCCCACACTGTATTACTTTTATGTGATATAGTACTTAAGTAGAAACTATATTTACAAATCAAAAATTGAAAAGCTTAATATAAGTTGTTTTGCACTAATATTTAAAAAATATTTTCAATTTTTTTTTTTTTTTTTACTTTAAGCATTCCATTTTTCATATATGGTAGTCTATAAGTAACATTATTATGAAACAGTCGTGTTCTTAGATTTGTCCTCTTTTTACAGAGAAATTTACTTGTCTCCAATTCATTATTCATTCCTTACATTTGAACAGATTTTGAACATCATCCCTTCAGTTTTAAAACTTTTAAATTTAAAGTAAGTTCTACTTTTTATAATTTCTATTTTATGAAATATTTTTCTTTTATGTATTTATTTTAGTGTGGGTCATAAATTATTGAGTTACCTCTATCATGGTATTTCATCTCAGTTATTAAATTTTAAAATTAATTCTAAGAAAATTTTATAGCATTTGAAATTTTATTTTTTCATAAAGCATCTTCAAATGTAACCAAAGTCAATAAAATATTAGATAATTACTGAAAATAATATGTTAATTTGTAAAAATTACTAGGTAGTTAAAAACCAAAAAAGAAAAATATGTTCACTTAGATTTGTAAATTTATGATTAGATTAATTTAACTTTAAATTTGCTCATGTTACTCAAATAATTTGTCACAAATATATATTTTATTTTTGGAAGATTTTTAAAGCTGATAATTTTATTTTAAAACTTGTTAAAATGTAAGAAATGGTTGCCAGTAAACAGATTTCTTGAAATCAAGCATATATTTGATACTTCAATCCATATAACTTCTAACTGAAATAGACCAGAGCATTTTTACCTACTGGAAATAGTCAATTTAATTCTTTAGCTTTCAATTAAACCTAAAAAGGAATGTCCAAGAATGCGTTTTCATTTTTAAAAATTCATCTAAAACCTTAAATATTGAAAATCTTAGCAAAAAAGTGGAAGTAACTACCTAAATAGTAGGTACCTCCACTGAATTTTCAATACCTAAGGTTTAGTCAAATAATCCTAATATTCCTTTAGAATTTTGCAGGGAATAACCAAAAAGTGGATATTATCAGTTTTCTGGTATAGTAATTGAACGTTTTAGATAGCTGACTAGAATAGAAAAATGGAGAAATACTTTCAGCTCCCAAAAGTAGCAAAAGGTGGCACAACATTTGAAAACTACTGTATTTGGGGAATGAATCCCAGTAAGTGTTTCATCACTGCCTCTCAAAGTTACCAATTCTAGACCTCTTAATAGTTTTTTTCTCAAAAATTCTGATTCATGGTAATTTGGCAATTATGATCTTGTAATATTTACTCATTCTGCTGGAGGTGATCAAGTCCACAGGTAACAAAATGTAGGGAAAATATTACATAGTATAATTTTTGGGAGGTTAAAGTGATTGATTTAATTGACATAGAAGGACCCGAAGGTGACTTCTTGATGTTGTTGGCCTGGAGATACAATTCCAGCATACGACACCTTTGGAAAATGGCAGAAAAGCATACCATAAGTTGTACCAAGTCTTGCGAGTGAAGTTGGATAGATGGCACTAGTTGTCAGTGGTTGAACTAGCACAAACTTGCAAGTCATCAAGACCAAGAGTTTGAGCACACTGGCCTTGTTCAGAGCAAATTTTCATACGAGAAACTCGAGGTTACTGTGACACTGTAAACCAGTGGTTCTCAACCTTTTCTTACCACTTTCACTCTTAATTATTTTTGGTGGATCCCCATAACCATTTGGTAAAAAAAAAGAAAAGTTATTTTATTTTTTCCTTTCTTTATATATCCTCAGTTTTTATTCAACTTTTACAATCAAAAGATGCAGTAGAGTAAAAAGGACGCTAACTTACACAACTTGGCTTGGAGTTGTTTTTCTATTTTAAGAATTTTAATATGGGATAGATTACTGTAGAAATTCCAATTCTCAATTGTAACAACCAAGTGAAATTGCTCTGTGGACCACTAAAATATTACTATGGACCCCACCTCTGCTCTAAATAATGATTCTTAAAATTCTTTTTCATTGTAACATAGCAGGCTGTTCAAAAGCATAGCACACTAATTATTCAGAAAGATTGTCCGACATAACACTTTGGAAATATCTGAGAATATAATGTCATCAATAAACTTTAGTTTTCCTTACAGCAGATAAACTGAGGGATTATTGAAAAAAAGTAATAAGATATATTCAGAAGTTATACAAATTTACAAGATCAGTTGGCATGTACTGTGGTTTTTCTTTTTCAGTTTTAGGAGACATTAGCCAAAAAATGTGATTAAGTCTAAGTAATTTAAATTGTAAATTTAAAACTTGATTCAGATTTTCTAGTCTTAAAAATATTTGTGTCTGATCTGTTTATGAAAAGGTTAAAGCAAACAAAACAAACTCTATAAACTACCATTTTATAGAAGTTACTAAAGGAGAATTTTTTTTATTATCGTGAATACAACCAGTCTGTATTTTTATGCCTCCTCATGTCCTCCAACACTAGGTAGGACTTGCAACCTGTCCAGAAGCACTTCTTCATATTAAGGTCTTTTGTTAGTATAAGTACCAATATTTTACTGATGGTTGACTTGCTAGGCCTGTTGTATCCACCCATCTCAGTACTGACCCGGCTTAACATTGCTGAATTGATGTTTTAATATTGATATGGCTGTAACTATGATTACACTATTTTTATGCATCATTTTAATTTACAGAACAAAGTAAATGCAGATCTCTACAAACAATTCCTTTTCAATATGCAACATCCTGGTTCTTCAATGACACACTTTATTTTTTTTTGATTTTTTTTTTTTTTTTTTTTTTTGATTCATTTCACTCAAAGCAAGGCAATAAGACCACTAAGATGCAAGGTGTGACTGAGTGTTAGAGAGTATAGAAAAAGTACTATTAATAAGAGAGAATAATAAATGAACAAGTATTAAGATAACAATTGACATTACATTTAAAAAGATCGAAGTTGACTAGGAAGCTAGAAGAAAGTTTCACAAGCGAGACGTGCAATAGAAGAAACTGTTAGCAGAGAACTTATGGTCACTTCCACATTTCAACTGTTAAATGATGATATTAACTGCCAAATCTAGCACTGCACTTAAATTCATGAATCCCGGATACCATTGAGAAAACTTTCTCAAAACAATTAGGCTTGTATTTTGGGCTAATTTCTACATCTCTACCTTGAAAAGTAATGACATTATCAATAAATCTAAACTTATAACTTCTCTTAATTTATTTTAAAAATTGTAAAGTATAATAAAATGCAGTGCTATAGATTTTTTTTTTATCTGTTCTTTCTTTACAGGTATCAGTTGTGTGGAAAATACAAGTCTATGACAAGTTTATGCATAAATATCTTAGAACTATTGTGAAAACTCAACTTCGTTGCTGCCAATGTCAAACAACAATATTTCTTGAGATTTTTCTCAAGTTAATAAACCTGATGTTTCAGTATTTACTTCTAATACTGGATCAGAAAATATAAACACAAGAAAAACTGTATTGTAAACTTTGTGGATGAACATTTTCAAGAAGTTTATAGTTAAAAGGACACATGCAGACACAGACTAAAAAAAGATCATATCCTTGTGATGTTTGTGGCTCTTCTTTCTCATGGAATTCTAGTTTGGCTAGACACATGCGAACACACACTGGAGAGAAACCATATTCTTGTGAAACGTGTGGTTCTTCATTTGCTGAAAGGTCACAATTAAAGATGCATGTGCGAAAACATACTGGAGAGAAACCATATTCTTGTGATATTTGTGGATCAGCCTTTTCAAGAAAGTCACATTTAGAAAGACACATGCAGATACACACTGGGAAGAAACCTTATTCGTGTGACATTTGTGGCTCTACCTTTACATGGGATTCAAATTTGGTTGAACACATGCGAACTCACACTGGAGAGAAGCCCTATTCTTGTGAAGTGTGTGGATCTGCTTTTGCAAAAATTTCAAATTTAAAATTGCATATGCGGAAGCATACTGGAGAGAAACCATATACTTGTGATATTTGTGATTATGCTTGTAAAGACAATTCAGCATTAAAAAGGCACATACAAACTCATACAGGAGAGAAGCCATATTCTTGTGAATTTTGTAGTTCCTCTTTTTCACAAAATGTAAATCTAGTCCTACACATACGGATACACACTGGAGAGAAACCATATTCTTGTGACATTTGTGGTTCTTCTTTTTCTCGAAAATCACACTTGACTGGACACATTCGAACTCACACAGGAGAGAAAAAATATTTGTGTGAGATTTGTGGTTCCTTATTTTCATGGAGTTCAAATCTGAAAATGCACATGAAAACACACACAGGTGAAAAGCCATTTTCTTGTGATATTTGTAAATATGAATGTTCTGACAGATCAACTTTAAAAAATCATGTGCGAATTCATACTGGAGAGAAGCCATATCCATGTGAAATTTGTGGGTTTACTTTTGCTCACTGCTCGAATTTGAAACGTCACATGAAAACACATTGAAAACATTTTGTTGGGATATTTTCAGATTCTTGCAAACATGGACATAAAACTGCAATAATACGGAATGTCAGAAGGGTAGTTTTCTCCTTGATATCACTATTACTTTATTAGGTTGGTGCAAAAATAATGACGTAATAATGTCGTTTTTTGGTGTATTTTTTAACGTCAAAAAACGACATTATTACGTCATTATTTTTGCACCAACCTAATAACTACCATCACTCCTTAGCAGTGTTTATTGTTTTGAAAAATGATGATTACAATATTAACTTATGATGAAAGTGAATTTACATTTTTTTTGGTACTTAAGAATCTACAACAAAAATACTATTTAAATACATGGAAAAAACTTTTATTCATAAATTTATAAACATTTACTAAATTATTAAAATATGTGAACCAACTATAACGGAAATCCTTATTTACTATTTTATATAATTTTAATCAATTAGTTGATTACTTTACCAACCATTCCAATAATGAACAGTGTTTATTTTTGTTGTCAGTTCTCAAAAACAAATAAAATGTATAAATTAGGTTTTATTTCCAATTCTAATTATCACTTTTAAAATGATAAACATTTTCAAAGAGTGAAGGTAATAAAAAAAGCAGTATGATAGGGAAAACAGTCCCGGTGACAATATGTAATTTTGTGAGCACTTTAGTCCATGTTTGCCCAGATTCCAATGGTTGGTAAATGAATGACAAATTGGGATAATTTTTCTAATGCATCTCATCATTCAAAATGACTTCTTCTCACTGTTTTTATTGATGGAATATTGGAAAGGGAGGGAGGAAGAAAATACAAGCATCAGTTAATTTGTTTCTATGTTTTTATCCCTTACCCTCCCTTATATCCATCAATAAAAAAACATTTCACTTGAAGTTCTCTTGAAGAATAAAATGCATTACATTGGATTTTGTCATTCAATTACCGACCATTGGTCTGATAATATAGGGCTTATATATCCTATTCTCTCATATTCAGATCTGCATTGCCATATAATGCAACTTTGAAAGATATAGGACAACTTATTCTCTTCTGTTATTCACTTGTTCACAGACCTTATTCTAAAGAAATTTATCAGATGCTGAAGAGAATGCACTTTCATATTATGTTTCTGGACATGTTTCAATTAAGTTTTTATTTAAGGTTTCCTTCAAGGAATATCTTCAGAGTGTTGTAGACAACTTTGCCAGAGTAGCCACTCACTGTTGTCTTAATCTTAGCATTAAGAAAAAAAGTGATGTTCCAATCAGAATTATATGCATTTTAAGTTGGCCCAGCTTATTTTCAAGTAACCCCCAAAAAATCCACAAGTAGCAATATTTAATATTTTAGGCTTTGGAGATTTTCTCATTTTTTTTTTTTTTTTTTTTTTTTTTACAGTTTATCCACACTTTCTGGTTATTTAAAGCCTAAAATATTTTGGATTGTAAGAACAATTCTATTTTGTGAGTAAATATTGCATTAATACTTTTTTGAGTATAACTATGAATTTTTCATATACAAGTCCTAGCTGTTTAACCCATATCTGGAGGTAGGAGATAGATTAATACCTTCCCCAATGGTATTTGCATGTCAGTGAACATAATGAACCCAGCTGGAATTCAAACATGGCTCTTCAATTTCTCATTCTGAGCTGTTATCCATTATGCCATCTCCATATCCAGGCTTTCAAGAATAACTCATTATGTCTATCTTAAGGATAGGCAATATGCAAGTGGAATTTATGCTATTTGGATGGTCTTCTCTTGCGGAATGCCAGCTTACGGTCATATCACATTGCTTAACTTCAGTAATTGTATGAGAGTGTTTTACAATGTCAAGCCTGGATGACCACTTTGGAATACCAGGTGCTTAGATATGCAGTTGGTGTAATGGATAACAGTTTGGAATTGAAGATAGGAGAGCTGAGTTTCAATTCAAGTCGGGTTTATTATATTCACTTGTGGAAAATGTATGAATCTGCCTCTTCTCGCCACATTATTATCTTTTTAAAAAAATTCTAATAATCTAAAAGTACTTTCTGGCATTACAAATGTTAATAAGCAATCTTGCAGAATATCCAGATAGACAATTAGATTACAATACAGGGGAATCTACTATTGCCTATGGAAGGCAGTAACTGTAGAATATTGGTTAGATTGCCAGTGGTCTGACACACAAGTAGGCAAGTGTAGCCAAAGCTAAAACTGACTTGAATCATTCTATGGAGAAATATATGGGTGAATAAAGACTATTCATGCAAATGTATTGGGCAGGTCCATTCTAGCAAAATGTACCAACCTAACTGGTGTATTAGACACTCTCCTATAAAATGAGGTAAAGTCAGCTGGCCTGCTCTATAAGGAAACTGAAGAAGGCAGCCATGTTGGCAGGTAAGTCACTTGACTTCTACAGTAACAACGTCTCTGATTGGCACCTAGAAATCAGCAGGGGGATCTGATTAATGTCTACTGAACAGTCATTGTTGATTAGCAGCAAAATTTGAACCTGGCACTACCAGCATGTGAAGAAATTCAGCCAGTCCCTTCTTAGATGATTGTAGCATTTTTTCAAATAGACCCAATATCTAACACACACCTACTTGAGTAATGTGAAATCAAAGGCATTTTGACTAGGGTTTACCCAATGGACAGTATAAGGAATGAATGGACATCTTGAAATTTAACCTCAAAGTGTGCAACATTTCCACTGATACCTTAAGAGTACTGAAGAGGCCAGAATGCCAACAGTCAGGCTCAATCTCAGACTAGAGGTGACTACATCTGCCTGGGTTGCCAGCATCAATGCTGCTCATAGATGGGAATGGTCAGTCAACATCACAGTCCCATTCATTGAGTTTGAAGTGCAAATGGAGAGGTGATCTGACAGATCTGATGACTCAGTTCACTGTCATTTATTCAAGGTTGGCTGTATGTGAAGAAAAATAGATGAAAACCTTTACTGATGTCTCTGTTTTCACAATTCCAGACACACTTCCTCGAAAGAAATCCTCTCCTGTTTGACATTTTAAGTAGTTAGGCAGAATTGAACAATGGGCACTGTGACTAGAAGTAATATTATTATTTAAGCCTTTCAGAACATTAATAATAAAAAAAGACATTATTAAATATTATAAAAGTTAATAGTGGGGTCCACTTTGCTATGTAAATTCACTGTAAATTATGGAAGCCGAAACAAAAGATGCCCGTATCATGTGATCTCTTAAAATTTGGAAAATTTAAAAAAAAAAATTTTATATTCATTTTTTTCTTTTATATTACTATCAATTATGCACTCCAGATTATATTTTTTAAAAATTGTTTTTTTTTTGTTTTTTTTTTTTTTAATTTTTAGGAATTATGTGATATATTCATTTTTGTTACTGCAGGGAGATGAATTTACATAGAAAACTGGATCATCCACCATATTAGCTTTTAATAAAATTAAATAAAAAAAAAAATTAATATCCATGATCTGGAGTGCTTAATTTATAGTAATATGAAAAGAATTTTGAAAAAAATAATTATTCCAGGTCACAATGCCTATTGTAAAACTCCACGTTAAAAATTGAAAAGAACAAGCATTGTGAAATCCTTTTTCCTGCAATGATTTTATATCAGCTTCTCTAAAAGACTGAAACATGACATTTTTTTTTACATCTCATATAGAACACTATACTCGGAAGTGTATACAATTCATTAGGTTGAAGCATTTCAAACTATTTTGATTTCACTCTCTATAGTTGTCATTGTTTTGTCTTCTATTAATTGACTTAGAATAAGAATAACCTTTTGACTCAATATTTTTCCTTAAAGATATTTAACCCGATTCTAGGCTAGTTATTTTGGAGTTCTGAAAGGTGGAGATGGGGTGGCTTTTTCATATTTTATTTATTTATTATTTTTTGCTAGCCAAATTGAAAATGCCATCAAGCTCCAAAATAATGGTTTGATTTGTTTGATACTTTGCATAATTATTCTCTTGCTTTATTTGCTATTATTTTACATTTTCATTGTTTCTAGAACATCAAATAAGAAAACCTGAAATGCAAATAAATGAAATGCTTTAATGCAATAACTTTATTTACAAGGCAAAGAATTCCCTTGGAAATATTTCTGTACTGTATTCATAAAGTACCTTCATTGAAAGGTTAAAGCAAGACTATATGTAATTTTCTAAAATTACAAAAATCCTCATGTCAGCGAAAATATGGTGAAATCGGTAATTATAACAAGAAGATTAATTAAGATTCAGTTAAGTAAATAACTTAAAATTTTTTTTTTTAATTAATTTTTAAAGTTGGAACAAATAAAGTGGCTCCAAAGTAGGGGTTTGACACAATACATCTGCAACATTTAATTTAGGCTTGCCTTTATGACAACAGATATTCAATATACAACATAATTTTAATGCTAAACTGGATCCTAATTTTGTTTCTGTAATACAAATATCTGCATGATTTTAATGTATGGAAACCTAAAAAAAAAAAACAGATGCATTTGCTTCAGTTCCACCCCCAATTTTTTTATACTCAATCTCATATGGTTTTAATGTTTGATTATGATGGTAGATTTGTACCAAATGTCAAAACCATTTGACATTGACAATTACTCATTTCAGCAATTAAATACTAAATTTTAACAAAGGCTTCTGAGAGAAATAATTATACCATATTAAAAATCTACTCAATGTTATTTTCTTTACAGCTTTAAAGAAAATTAAAGAGACACATCTATCCACTTTTATGGAGGTTGATGTTTTAAAAGGGCACTTAATGGTACTGATATGCACAGAGTGCAAATCAGTGCAGAAGTCAGCAGTTGCACCACTTCATTTTCTTTACAATGGAAAGAGTTATTTGATAGTTGTAAACAGAAAAAACTTTTTCAATTTAACCTTTATTCATACACTCTTTCTCTTTACAACTTTTAAATCAACTCAAAAAGCCAATCCAATTTGAATGTATCTGATTTTACTGACTTTAATCCTACAAGTTGAATTAATACAAAAAAATTTTCTTCATTGCACACAAAAGAGAAAGATTAACAAATTTTAACACTATTTCTCTTTATGGAACTGTTTAAATTCTAGAAAGTAAATGTTTGTAGAGAAATAAATTTGATCATAAAACTAAATTATATATATATATAGTTTTCAATGGTCAATGTATTTTCTTCTGTTCTTTAATATGGTAGTAGCAGCAGCTACATAAGTATTATTTGTTATCTCCCTTGTTTTTTTGTTTTTATTTATACCAATTCATAAAGTCACTTTATGAACCAGTAACAAACTTTTACCAAATAATTTTGATATGCTTTTGAATATTTACTATACAGGTAGAAAATTTTTTGTATGTGAAAGTGGGCAATGTTGGAAAATTTGTTGGGAACCTTGCTTTAAATCCATTAAGTTTAATAGATGTTATCAGGGAATTCATTATTTTCTTGTATTGTCTTCTTTCGTAATTTCTTTGCAGTACAAAATTAAAGTATAGCATAAAGAAGTGAAATCAAGTTGAAAATAACTATTTGAAAAAAAAAAAAGGGGGCTGCATATTCTCTTAAGCAGTCAGTTTTTTGAGCACGCCTTATCAAAGGGAATTGTTAAACATAAAAACAAATTACTAATAAAAAATGTGGCAAAACATCCTAAAAGTAATGTTTATCTGTTATTGTTCACATCTTTAAAAATATTTTTTTAACTATATTAAATATTTCTTTTATTTTTAGACAACCACATATAAAAAAAAAAAAAGTTTTCTGTTTTGATACACTAGATTTTACAAATTTAAGTGCAGTAGTAAATTGAAATAGCTAGATGTAACCATGAGTTCTATGCTAACAGCTTTTTTTCTCTCACTTGTGGAACTCTCTTCTGACTTCTTGCTTTCCAGTCAATTTTGATCATCAAAAATTTAAATGCAATGTCAGTTGTTATCTTCAGTTTTCTTAATTCTTGTTCTTTTATTGTTTTCTTCTTGATAATGTTTCCTTTTTCTCATATTAATTCACACTCAGTACCCCTGCCCTCGCATCTTAGTGGCTTTATTACCTTCAAATCAGTAAAATGATTAAAAATAAAAACATCTCATTCTACATGTAGGAATGTACACTCGTGACCAAAAATGTTGGAATTACAATTTTGAGTCCTACTCTCTGCAGTGAAATTGTTATAAGTTTGCAGCCAACCATAGTATTACAGTCAAACCTATATCATTTAACAGCATATAAATAGATCTTTAATGTAGTACAAAAAATATAAAATAAACTCTATTATTTAGTAGTGAAATAATAACTGTTGTAGTCATTTTAGCCTGTTTTGTCGCATTTCAGTTTTTTGATGCTGTCCTTAGTGACACCCTAATTTCAAAATAAACTTCTTCAAATATTTTTGTGAAATTTTCTGATAAAATACAACTTAGATCGATTTTCAATCTGTATTAGATTATAATTTAATTCAATAATTGCAAAATGCAGCTGCACCCTGTTGAAGTTGACTGCAAATATTTCAAAATTAAATTAAGCTATCACTTAATAAGATGAAGATGTTGGTAAGTAACATTTTCATACATCTTTTGGCATAAAAATTATAAAAATATTGTTGTAATCTTCACTAGAGAATTGTTCTGAAGTTGGGAAAATGTTTAAATTCAACTTTGAAATGACTGAAAAAATATGTAATTTCTCCTTCCTTCGAACTTCATAAAACAATGCATTTTATGAAAACATGTTAGCTATCTTCATTGTTTGAGTAAAAATCTTATTTATTTTTTAAGAAAATCTTTGAAATATTTCCATGGTTGGAAAAAGTAAAAGAAGTGTTTTATTATATATATATATATATATATATAATATGTTTGTACTTTTTGTGTTTTTTTTACTGATTTCAAAAAAGATATGAACTGTTAAAATAATAAAATAAAAATGTCTGTGTTCAGTTTCTAATAACTTACTGGACACAGCAGCAGCTGCCACAGTACTTGACTGATTTTTCCTTGAAGAAAAAAGTTTTGAATTTTTAAGAACTTTCAATTTTTTTTTTATTTAATTAATTTCGTGGTTCCGATTCATTTTTTTTTTTTTATTTATAATATTTTTTGAACAAGCGTAAGTCGAGTGTCTTTCAAAATCGTTGAAGGAGTCTGAATTGAATATTAATGAGCTAAGTCAATTTCAAAATGTTTTTAACAAATTCCACAAACCTGGCTATTGACAATATCGTTCAATATTTGTCCAAATTTCCAAGTGCAATGCCGATCCTCTTGCATGGTGTCAGTTGTAATGTGATCTCTGGTCAAG
The DNA here is from genome assembly GCA_963932145.1 of Acanthosepion lycidas. Taxonomy (NCBI): domain Eukaryota; kingdom Metazoa; phylum Mollusca; class Cephalopoda; order Sepiida; family Sepiidae; genus Acanthosepion; species Acanthosepion lycidas. The sequence continues at coordinate 89,678,398 of OZ010575.1, forward strand.
GCGTTCATGTGACACCGTATCCTAACCCCACTGGGCTGACATCATCCACAAGACTGGTACAGTATTACAGATTAGACCTAAGTCTCTGGGTTCGCATGTTGATTCGATTCCACTCACCAGCCATGTTGTGATTTTTGATCCTGGCGAATAGTTATCTGGTTGTAGAATTCTGAAAGCTCTCCGTTGGTCTACCTGCAAGCTTGTTGGGTGAGAATTGGGTTAACAGCAAATATATATTGCAAAGTCGACCTGATTTTAGAAGGTGAAAAGCTTTTTATATATATATATATATATATAACATCAACAATACATATAATTATACAATTGTCGTGGCAAAAAGTTGAATGTTGCTTGTATATGTATGATGATCAACAAAACAAAAGAAAATACTTTGTGTAATTTCGTTAAAGGAGAGAGGTGGCTAAATTTTAACCCTTTTTGGTCTGTTCTTAGTGCAACTACTACAACTGTCAATGTCCTATCCTCAGTAATAGTAATAATAGTAGTAATATTAGTGGTAGCAGGAGCGGCAGTACTTATATCAACAGCAGATGTTAACGGGTGCTTTGTTCTGATCTCTGATATCACTTCCTCACTGTCTCTAATTCAACTCTGCTCTGCTCTTTATATAGAGAACTGGTGATGTATTTGTTTTTTCTCAAGCGAACATACTGACATACTTTTATTAGGAACAGCATCAACCCATTTCCTGAAACATTTCTAAATTAAAACTTCACATTTGCTTCATCTTTCAGTACCTGACCGTGTTGCCATTGTTCTAAGTTTATCTATTAATAGCTCTGAGCAATTTTGGTAAACTTTACATAGGTTCATGCTGTTTTATTATCGATAGAATCTTTAGATCAAGACATTCTTAATTCTATCTTCTATTAATAACCTGATATCTTTTATACACTTAAAAAAAGATTGTATCTTGTTTCCTAAATAAAATCTGTAACATTAATATTTCAAAGTTTTTATGGCATATCAACATCATGGTTATTTGAAAACACCTCTCTTCACTTCTTGTTTTCTGTTTCACAGCATCCCCTTTTCTTTTCATTATTATTATTATTTTGGGGTGATATTGCCCCCTGCCACACAAGTTACCAATAAAATATGTAATGGGACATTTTATTCTGGAGGAATCATAATAGATTTGACAGTATTGATGTTGAATGAGAAATATGAAAAAAATTATCTTTGCTGTATGAGTTTCTCCATCTTGTGACAGTCCACTACTATAAACTAAAGCAAAATATTTCTGAGATAATATTAAAGTTTCTGCAAATGATTCTGATAGTATTTTAAAAACTGGAAACAAATAGGAATAAAATTATTATAGATCTAAATTGAGGTAAATGGGTTTATGAGGTTTCAATGGTTTATTTGCTTTTTCTGTTCGTGTTATGCAAAAATAACCTACTGGAAGATCTATTTTTAGAATATTTTTTTTCATTTCAAGTTGATTCAAGTGAATTATTGTGGTCCTTATGTTAACCTCTTCATTCAGCCTTTATTTGATATGTTCAAGTTAACTCCTCCTTAATTCCCTAAATTGTTCACTAGAGGGCGCTCTTCCTACACTATAAATACTGGGCGACTTCTAGCCTCGTTCTCTCTATACTTTGCATTTCAGTGGACACATTTAAAAATTGTGATCTCTCGCAGAAATCTGTTTTGCCCACTTGTGGAAAAACACCAAGAAAAACACACATACACGTATGTATAAACATTCATCAAAATACAAACTCTTTACATTCACACATGAACAAAAATGTTGATATCTTTGTCACTTGTAAATTTGTTGTTTAATACATATATTTGTTGATATATATATATATATCGGCCTTGTCTGTTTTCTTTACCTCTTCAGGTAGACTCAACTTGAGTCTGCCATGTTCTTGTAGTTGGACCTTCTTCTAGCAGGAATAAACAGCACATGTTCCTAATTCAACAACATGTAAACACTCAATCCGCTACAGATATATAACTTGACTATGTTTTTTCAGATTTCAAGATTTTTTTAAATTAAAAATGGCCGACATTAACATTATTAGTTGATATTATCTATTGATGTTAGTGGCCTCTATGGATTAAAATAGATCTAATTGTTAATTGCTGACAATAATTGACCAAAAAATGCTCTTTTTCTGATCGTACAGTAACAAAATCTGAATTTTGAGACTGTTGTAGCGGACCATGGCGGTGATGAGTATGTATTGTAGAAGAACACCTGTGGGTAGAATTTCCTGCTAGCCAGTTTGGCTACACGAGAAAGTTGGACTTTAATTAACTCCAAAGAAAACAAACAAAACCGATAACTATATACAAACAAATATATGTATTAACAACAAGTACAAGTTACAAGCACATGGACAGTTACATAGTTTGTGTGGTGAATAGTATGTGTGTGTGTGTGTGTTGTGGTGAGTGTTCGTACGTATGTGTATTGTTCTTAGTATGTTCTCAGAATTTGGGAAATGCTGTATCTGTGAGAGCTCACATCTGTGAGGGGGTATAACATTAGTTGACACTGTCATCTTGGATTTTCGGCCATATTGGATGACCGTAACATCTATGTAGTCTGGAATTGTACCATATTAATAATTTTGAAAACTACTACTTATGTGAATTTTCATGAATTTATATATTCAGTGATAAGTGGAGAAGGATTTTCTGAAATTTTGTCCCATTCGCAAGAAATAAAAGTAAATTTAGAGATATACTGTGTATAAATATCTTAAACCTGATATTCTAAGATTCTCTAAAATGGAAAAAAAAGTAAAATAAAAATTATTGGTTCACACTCGTCAATGACATGCATGAAACTTTACATTTTTTTGATTCTTCAAACATGTCTTTATTTAACAAAAGAACGAAAAAAAACAAACCTTATGAACATCAGCAGGACGAATGAATTTCAAAATCACACTGAAAAACTTCAAGGATTTTTTAAATTCTTTTAGTTTTAAATAACTATAAGCATAAACTGTTTTTTTGGGGTTTTTTTCTATCCTGTCTGAAAAAAATATGTCTTTTATTAAATTATACAAACACCAATTCTCAGAAAAAATATTTTTTGAGTTGAATTATTTTTGGTAAAATTCGAGATTAATTTTCCTATGTTCACACTTGATATTGCATAACATTTTCAGGTATGTTTCTTTATTCAATTGTAAAAGAAAAAAAAATTCGCGAGACTCCCTCAACCCTAAGAAAAAATTAAAGTCCACGCGAGATATCGAGAGGGGATGAAACAAACCATAAAATAATATTTCAACAAAGTTTTCAAATAAAATTTAACCTAGAATCCAATCATTTAGATTTTAATTTAGAAATACTAAAAAATTTTTCAAATTGGAATTCCCTGATTTTTGGCAACTTATTTTAAAACAGGGCGTGCCGATTATTACTTTCATTTTGGAATAAAAACGCATCCATTTTTGTGGTACCTAATTTTAAATTTAGCACTAAAAGTCTAAAATACTGAAATATTTTAATTTTATTTTGCCAATTTTTAAAAAAACTACTCTAAATGTAACTTCTTTTTCAATCGGTCTTTTTTAAAAGTACGGTAGACACAATGGCATTATTGTCTTATGACAAAATCAGTCCAAGTAAAATTACTGATGACTTTGAAACTTATTTAATTAATTTATACTTGAAAAAATTGATAACGATTTTTAGTTTTCCTTTGTGTGAATAAAGAAAACATTATTTTAAACGGCCTGTTTTTCGTTCGATTACCTCCCTTGATTTTCGTTCTTCAGTTAAAATATCTGGATTTTTATATAACGAAAGAAAATTTGTTGTAGCTTTGCTTATAATAAGAAAATTTAATCGTGAATTAATATTTTGCTCTTTTTTTCCGTTTCTGCATTTTTAAGAGAACTCAAACGGGAAAAACAAGTCGGTAAGTTTAATGTTCAAATTTTGTTTTAATTTCTATTGTGGAAAAAAATGTTTGCGCCCTAACATTTAAGTATTAAATTTCAATTTAAGTTTTTTTTTTTCTTTAAAAAAGCCAAAATTATTTTCGTAAGTATTAGTTAGGAGTATTTTTTTTAATTTGTTTGTGATTTTACTGTATTTTTTCTTAAATTTTGTTGTCTTATTCGTTAAAAAAAAAACAAATCTAATTCTAATTATTAATTTTCTTTACTTACACGTTATTTCAGACCAGGGCTTGTACATTGTTTGATAACGTAACAATGACATTGTTATTTTAACTGTAAATTTTAAGTAAAAAATATATCTGTATTTTTTTACAGATATTTTAAGTAACTCCATGAGATCGCTAAAAAAAAAAGCATAGCATGATGAAAAAGACGTCAAACTTGACGAAAGCAAAATTTTATCGTCTATGTTCATGTTATTAAGAGGAAAGATCAAAGTATTTTTTTTTTTTTTTCTTTTTTACATATTTCAATCGTTCCTAGCACATCCGAAATTTTTGTTAAAAATTTTTTTTTTTTTTTTTTTGAGTCATCAAAATTGGCAGATAATCAATCATGGCATCCCTTTTGGCCTTTTTGTCCATTTTATAAAAGAAAAAAATGAAAATCTCACTTTGAAATTCTTTTAAAAATCAATTATCATTTTTCAAAATTTATTTTAAGAAAATCAAATTATAATGTTTCTTTAAAATATTTTGAACCAAGCTTAACTTAGCTTCTGTGCCAAAAAGATGTAATTTAAAAATAAAACAAAGCGTTATTTGACAGGTGACGAAAGACATTTTCATTATGTTTAGATAGCTTACGTGAGGATAATTCTTTCTACGGATGGAGAAAAGTGAAGTTTAGATTTAAGTGAACAAATTATTTACCTCTTTATTTTATTTATTTATTTTTTTTTTTTTGTACTTAGCTTTCACCTTTACGTTTATGGTGCTTTATGGAAAATATAAAGAAATTAAAAAACAAGACTGTTAAGAGTGAGATTAAATTTCATAAGAAAAAGGTATCTAATTAATTTATAGTTACCTTTCTTATGAAATTTTATCAGAAGTGTACATTAAATACTATAATTTTATGTACATTTATTACATTTTACTGTGTTATTTGTATTTCCATTCATTTTATTATCAATTTTGATATTTCATTTATGGAAAAATATCATAACTGAGATTAATTGTTATTTTTTTTATTGTTCTCTCTCCTTTAAAAAGCAAATTATCCATAGTTTTTTTCCCTCCCATATCCTCTAACACTTAGCATCTTAGTGACAAAACAAAGAAAAAAAAAATAACAGTTTAAGACTAAAAATAAAATTATCAATATCCATGGTTTTGGGCAGTTTTCATAAGTGTAACGGAATGCTGCAAGTCAGTGTGTAAGAAGATTTTTCTTATCGATTCTTCATTCAATCAAACCAACATCACTGAGTGTTGGTGAGACTAAATTGTTTTAATGTTATCGCAAGAATGAGCAGAATCAAGCATTTGTTAACCAATTGCTAGATGCTTTTTAAACTGAAGTTACAAAACTTCACTGTTTTTGTTATTATGACGTTGTTGCTACCATACTACCAAAAATAATTGATAATAAAAATATTGGCCATTAAACTAAAAACTCTTTTGAGTTTCGTTCAATTGCCTTCTTTGATTTTCTTCATTTAGTAAAAAACCAAAAAACAAAACGACTGTTCTTCTCTTGACACTGCTATTATTTTAACTATATTCACTCTTGGGCAATATTTATTGTTTTAAATGTGATGATTAAAATCTAAACATATGATGAAAAAAAAGTTAAACGCTATTTGATTGTTTATTTACAAAAATAATTTTATATTTACAACATTCTAAAAACTGATACAATTGTATTGAAATAGACATCTTCATAAGGTCGCTAAAAAAATAGAGCATAACATGTATAAAAAGGGCCTTAAACATGATGAAAATAATTTTTTTGCCTAAATGTTTATTATTAAGAGGAAAGACCAAAGTAATTTTCAATTATTTTTATACATTTTTTATACATTTTTAACTAAAATTTTGGACATGCTAGAAAGCATGTCCAAAATTTTAGTTAAAAATTTTTTTTTTTTAGCCAGCAAAATTGATATAAAATCTATCATGTCAGCCATTTTGACTACTTTGTAAACAAAAGTGAAATTCTCCCTTTAAAAATCTTGTAAAATTTAATTATACTTTTTTCAAAAGTTATTTCAGGAAAATTAGGAAATTTAAAGTTTACTTAATTGGAAACAAATATTACTTACATTCTGTACAGAAAAAAATATAGTTCAAAATAAAAAGAGTGTCTTGACAAGCAATGAATGATTTTCATCGACATATTAACAGCTCACATGAGGGAAAGTTATTGTACAGAAGGACAGAAGTGACATCATTTTTTATAGTTTTAAGTGAACCAACTTATTTACCTCGTAATTTTTAAGAAAAATTTTCCGCACACTTATTTTTTTTTTTTTTTTTTGTTGTTTTTAGGTACTTAGCTTTCACCCTACATTTATGATGCTTTTTTTTAAAAATTAGTACCATAAAAATTTTTTAAATATGACTTTTGAGTAAGTATATTTCATAAGTGTATATAAAATTATGTACATTTATTACATTTTAGGGTATTTTTATTTCTATTTAATTTTATTTTTTTATTATCTCATTTATGGAAAAATGTCATAACTGAGATAATACAAAAATAAACTATATAAATTTCACAAGATAGGTGCTTAATACTTGTAGATAGCCTTCTCATTTAAAATGTCATTCATTTTTATTTTATGTGCTAATTTTTTCCCCATATTTTTTAATCTTATTAAGAGAGGCAATTTTTTGTAATAATTTTGTAATCATATACATTTTTTATTTTATTTTATTTATTCATAGTGAAGTAACAATAGAACTCTAAAAATGCAATGAAACTAGTATCAGACTTTAATGAAAATTTTGTGACCCTGAAAAGGGCCTGTTTTTTTCTGCTATTTTGCCCATAGCTAGGACCCCTAACAGGTGCTACCACTCTGGGTAAGAGTAGGCCTGACAAGAACAGCAATTCTGAGATGGTTCCATGCATCTCAAAACCTCCAACCTAATGCATGAATTTTTGCTGCCAGATGTAATTTATTGTCCTACTCAGGATTGGGTTCTCAGGCAGAATATTGTAGCATATGCTTAAGTTGTGCATAATATAGTCAGTGGCGATTTCACATTTCTCCAATTGATAGTCTTCGTTTTCATAGAATACATTGTAATCTGGATCAGAACCCAACCTACAAATAACTGGTCAACAGAATCAACACTCCAAACGTGTTTTATCCTATGGCCAACTATATCACCACTTAAAATTTTGTAAATGTCTTCTCCAAAACCTGGTGTCAAATCCAGGAATTCTGCCTTGATAGCAGAACTGGTGTGTATTATTTAACCTTTTCTGGGGTTGGAACTTTCCCCGTTTTTGACGTTGCCTCTGTATTGCATTTATTCTCTTAATAATTTCACCCTCTACAATTATTTTTACTTAATTTTCGGTGCTTGCTTTTTTTCTATACTGTACTGCATGGCCAAATCCAAATAATGTTGAAATGTATTGTCATCCAGGTCATTTATATATTTCCATACATTGTTTCTTTTTGGTTTGATTGTGGAGATAGTTTCTTCTCCTTGCAGTATTCTCTTATTACACTTTCAACTTTCATTGCATGTTGCTTTACAGATGCTAACACTGATTCTGTAGAGGTCTCCACTGTATCGCAGGATTTCCTGTACTGCCTTTCTAAAACAGCAACAGTGCCTTTCATACAAGCAGTCATCATCTCATAGGAGACTTTCATTACTTGCAGCAACCATCAGTTTCTCCTTTTCTTCTTGTGGCAACATGTTTCCAAAGAAATTCTGTCCAGCCAGTACAACTGTCTTTGGGTCCTCAAATTTGTTTAAATTTTTTATTACACCCTTCACTATTTGCATTGTGTTAATAGGGTTTTGGGATTTCATCAAATCTTTATAAAACATGTGCATCCATGGTCTAGAAAACATCTTCCCCTATGATTACAAGCCTGTCTAATTCAAACTCAGCTGCTTCATCCATTATTAAAAATTTTAGTTTTTCAGTAATTTTATTTTTTGCACTAAGAGCAAAGACAAACTATTTTAGATTTTTAAATATGGAGAAATACACACAACCTAAGTTGAAAATTACATGCAACTGGTGCCCCAGGAATCTTGTTATTTCAGAACCTTGTTGTTTCAAAACCTTGTTGTTTGATGAATTCCTTCATTTGTATTACATGATTGCATTTGTCATTGAATCTTAGTGAATTTAGTGCCATGATGATCTACCATGCTATACACTCACTAGAATGTTGGATTGTATTTAGTTCACATGTTGCAGCTCCTTCTTAAATCTACCGGAAACTTCTTCTAAAGGATACACATTACAATTTAATTCAATTAGGTGTGTGTCCCAATCTTTCTCCAGTAAAAAAAATAGTCAAGTGATTGACTGGAGCTCAGTCTGTTAAGCATTTTATTTTTGAAATCAATGCTTGGTGACAGCTAGTAACACTCACCCCAGATGCTGCTGAGTATATTTCTGCAAGGTTTGTTATGTTTTTGTTAATATACTTCCTATAATCTTCTGCTGTCCCACAAGGAAGTTGTTCAATTGACACAAGATGAGAGGATGATGGTGTTGTGTCCATCATACAGTTAACATGTATCCTATGTTGTGTTGTTGTGTCAGATATTAAACTTCAGCTTTCTAATGCAAGAATGGCTTTGATAGATTTTATATCAGAAAAAAAAACAGTTCAACTACCATTCAGCCAACTGTGGTTTCAGACTTTATCAAAAGTTGGTTCTTGTTTTATTGTTAAAACTCTTTCCCAAACTTCAGGAACATGCTTTGCAGGAACTCCACTCAGCAGACAAGTGTAATGCATTCTTCCTGGATGTCAATTGCATTGACTTCTTCGGGGTTTTTTTTTTTATTCAACATTTGTGTTAATTTTTTAACTTTTTGTTTCAACAGTGAAATTAATTTTCTTTGTTTAGACACTGTCATTTTCAATGTTTTATTTCTTTCAATGGTTGAAAATCGTGTATCAATCGAGATTGCTGGTGTCTCTATTGAAGCTCTTTCTGAGGTACCTGAATAGGCCACTTCTACGCAGCTCTTTACAAACTTCATAAAATTTCTGTCATTTTGTCTGAATCTGTAAATTCTAAGATTCATAACTCTGGCAAATCTAATTGCTGGAAAAATCATTTTTAACATTTTCAGAGGATGCCCATTTTCTTATGTCCCTCACTGACTTGATAAAGCTTCTTAAATATATGGCCACACAGAACTGGTTGTCCATGTATTCAACAACGCCACACTTTTCCAAACATTGTTCAGTTCTTTTCATCTGGAAATGTCAAAGAAAAAATAAATTTAAAATATAAAATATTTTGTAATGTTGCTGCTACTGGGTCCACTCTTTAGTTGAAATTTTTTTTTAGTTTCAAGTAAAAACCAAAAATCAGATGAACTTCTCAACATGTGTTCACACAAACAATTTGCAAAATGTAAAGGCCATCAGCAGTGGGAAACAACTCTTATAAAAGAATTAAAACCACATGACATTGTATTCATGCTGCTTCCAGTCTTCCATACATTTGAATTAAAACCGTTTTTATGGACACAAAAAACAATGTAAAATTCAATTTTTACATACTTGTGTTTTGCAGATTGTAATAAACTTTGCAATTTATAATCTGTAAAGATAAGATCGACTTAATAACACCTTTGCCTAAACTATTCAGCATTTCCACTAATTTTATGATATTTAACAACTGTCATGTAAAAATAGTGTGAAAAAAAAAGAAAATAATTGTAAAAATTTATTTTTTATGGAAAAAAATTTTGCTTTCAGTGTTATCTTTATTCATAAAAGCAACTAACAGTGTTTGAAATTAAGTAATATCTTTGTTTTGTTATGTATGTTACAATTCAGAGCTGTTTTTAGGTTGATGAGGTCCAATTTTAAAAAGAAAGAAAGAGAGAAAAAATGGATTTAATTTCCTCAAAGCTTTGTGCTTTTAACTAATATAATTACTAAATATTTCAGCATTGAATTTCTAGAATTTTCATAAAATTAGTTATGGTGGGCTAATAAATATATAAAAAAATATTTTTACTGTGACTTTCAAAAAAATATGTATATATATATATATTTATAATTTCCATCATTTGTGAATAGTTTCTGAAAGTTTCATTAAAATCTGACAAATTTTTTTATTTTTGCAAGATTTTCAAAATTAATGTCTGTCATTGCAAAAAAAAAAAAAAATAACTAAAATTTGCTATATCAAGATCAAAGAGAAACAATGTTTTTTTTTTGTTTTTTTTTTTTTTAATCAAAAGTTAAAATATTCTAAAACGGATGGAGAAAAATTTAATAAAATAATTAAAAATACTTTGGTTTTGCCTGTTAATATTAACAAAAACCTTTTGATGATAAAATTTTGTTTTTGTCATGTTTATGGTCATTTTTATCATGCTATGCTCATTTTTTCAGCGATATCACGATGATACCTAAATTAAAACCAATGCAATTTAATATTTATCATTTACCAATTTACAATTTACAAATATGAAAACAATTTTTTATTCATAAATTTATAAGCATTTACTAAATTATAAAAACGTGAAACAACTATAAGGAAATGCTTATTTACCATTTTATATAGTTTGAATCGATGTTTCTCAATATAATAGTGTTTATTATTTTTGTAGTCAATTCTCAAGAACAAAGAAAATGTATGAATTTCATATGTTTAAATTTTATTAAAAGTCTAATCATCGACTTTTAAAACCATAAACATTGCTGAGGAGTGAAAGTAGGTAAAATAATAGCATTGTCAAGGGAAAAAAAAAACATACTTTTGTCACTTCAGATTTTTTTTTTTTTTTTTTTTTTTCTGGCATGAAGGTTCAAGATTGATGAAAAATCTTTCTATGGACTGACAAAAGAAATTTAATTGTAATTTTTTTATTTATTAATTAATTTAATATTTTGATGTTCTTTTCTCTCTCTTTACAGTTGCATTTTCTTTGAGTAAAAATCAAAGGGGTAAGTATCACATTCAGTTTGTTTTTGGGCAACAAAAAGAAATCTCATTTACGCCCACATGACATTTAACTTGAAGTTTATTCAAAAGTTTTTATTTTATTTTTCTTAAATTTTGTTTACTGTCAAATGTAAAAATTCATTCAGGCTAGTTTACTTTTTCTGTTATTCTAATATCAATTTTAAATTTGAAAAAAATTTTTTTATTTTTTAAACTGAATAATCCAGGTCAATTTACATGAGAATATAGTTTTGTTCAATAAGCTCATAGAAGCAAGACAAACTGTCCTTATTTTGACTTCTGGGAAAATATCCTTCCATTTCTTTATATAGGATGGGAATACTTCTTGCCCAATACCACTTTGGGTTTGTAGCTTCATGCTTTTTTTGTTTTGTTTTTTATTTCATGTTAATCTTCCAAAAGATTTCTGCAAAACAAGTACCCTAGAGGGTTCAAAATATGATAGTTGAAAAAATGTAGAATTTAAATGAGGTAAGTCAGTATTTGATTTACAAAATAACTTAAGACAATAAATAAATGAATACACAATACCAAAACAACATAAGATGAAAGACACAATTTAAGTTATTGAAATTTTGCTGAATCAGTATTTTCCATCGACAGATATTTCCATTTTCAAACTCAATGATCTAACAAAACTCTAATATCTTCTGATCCACTGGCCAGTAATTAATGCAATTTGCTACCTTTATAGATTTTTAGTTAAAGAATCCAAATATCCTTTTCAAATTTTACGACGACTAACCAAAAATTAAATATCAGTTTTCTGGTGACAAGTTAAAAAATTTTTAGATAGCTAACTCGAATAGAAAAATTGAGAAATATCTTCAGCTCCCAAAAGTAGCAAAAGGTGGCACAACATTTGAAAACTACTGTATTTGGGGAATGAATCCCAGTAAGTGTTTCATTAATTGCCTCTCAAAGCTACCAATTCTAGACCTCTTAATAGTTTTTTCTCAAAAATTCTGATTCATGGTAATTTGGCAATTATGATGTTTAATATTAACTCTTTCTGTTGAAGGTGATGAAGACCACAGGTAACAAAACATAGGGAAAACATTACATAGTATAATTTTTGAAGGGCTACATTCATTGGTTGAATTGACATTGAATGACCCGAAGGTGACTTCTTGATGTTGGGGATGCAATTCCAGCATACGACACCTTTGAAAAATGCCTGAGAAGCATACTGTGGGTTGTATCAAGACTTGTTAGTGAAATTAAGTATATTTGGGAACTGTTGGTGGTTCAGTTAGTATGAATTCGCAAATTATCGTGACCAAGAGTTTGAGCACACTGGCCTTGTTCAGACCAAATTTTCATACAAGAAACTCAAGGTTACTGTGACACTAAATCAGTGGTTCTCAACCTTTTTTTTTACCCATGGACCACTTTTACTTTTTTTTTTTTTGTTTTTTTTGTTTTAGTGGACCTCCATAAACATTTGATGAAAAAAAAAAAATCTTATTTTCTTTTTTACTAATAGATAAGTTTAGGAATTGTATGATAGAGTAAATGTATCTTCTCCCTTTATATATAATTTATATATTAAATTAATTTTATTTTTTTAATATTTTATATTAATTAATATATTATTTTCAGTAATATTTAAAATTAATATTGTTTATTAATATATTAAATTAATTTACATAATAGTTTATAATCTTTTATATAATTTTCCTTCCTTTATATATCCTCAGTTTTTATTCCACTTTTACAATCAAAACATCCAGTAAAGTAAAAGGGACACTGACTCACATCGCATGATCTCATCTGCTAGTTTTAGAGTTGTTTTTTCTATTTTTAGAATTTTAATATGGCATAGATTACTGTAGAAATTCCAATTCTCAGTTGAAACAACTGTTCCAAAGTGGCGTCCTGGGTATGAAGATAAACTACATCCACGTCCTGGGTATGACAATAAACTACATCCAACAACAAGGCCTCAGATAATGTTTTCGGAAAAATAATGTTGCCAGCTATACATTTTTTTGAAAAAATAATGTTGCCAGCTATACATTTTTGAAACAATAATGTTGCCAGCTATACGTTTTTTGGGAAAATAATGTTGCCAGTTATATGTTTGATAGTACTGTATATTTAATATATGTATAGGTATATGCGTATGCATCCATGCATGTATGTATGTGTGTGTGTGTGTGTGTGTGTGTATATATATATATGCCTTAATTTGGCATTAAATGACCCACAGTGGTTGATATGCCATAAAAACCAACCAGCCAACCTGTTCCAAAGTGAAATTGCTTTGTGGACCACTAAAATATTACTATGGACCGCATTTGAGAACTACTGCTTTAAATAATGATTCTTAAAATTCTTTTCCATTCTAACATAGCAGGCTGTTCAAAGGCATAGCACATTACTTAATCAGAAGGATTGTCCAACATAACACTTTGGAAGATATCTGAGAATATAATGTCATTAATAAACTTTAGTTTTCCTTACAGCAGATAAACTGAGGGATTATTGAAAAAAAGTAATAAGATATATTCAGAAGTTATACAAATTTTCAAGATCAATTGGCATGTACTGTGGTTTTTCTTTTTCAGTTTTAGGAGACATTAGCCAAAAAATGTGATTAAGTTTAAGTAATTTAAATTGTAAATTTAAAACTTGATTCAGATTTTCTAGTCTTAAAAATATTTGTGTCTGATCTGTTTATGAAAAGGTTAAAGCAAACAAAACAAACTCTATAAGCTACCATTTTATAGAAGTTACTAAAGGAGAATTTTTTTTATTATCATAAATACAACCAGTCTGTATTTTTATGCCTCCTCATGTACTCCGACACTAGGTAGGACTTGCAACCTGTCCAGAAGCACTTCTTCATATCAAGGTCAAACTTATTCTAATTCATGGTTGCCTTGCTAGGCCTTTCATGTAGCTTACAGCTATTGGTATTCTCTAGTGATCTCTTATAATTTCTCTTACTTTATTTAAAAACTTGTAAAGTATAATGAAATACAATGCTATAGATTTTTTTTCTATCTGTTCTTTCTTTACAGGTGTGTGGAAAATAGGAGTCTGACAAGTTTATAAATATCTTAGAACTATTGTGAAACCTCAACTTCATTGCTGCCAGTGTCAAGCAACAATATTTCTTGAGATTGTTCTCAACTTAATAAACTTGATGTTTCAGTATTTACTTCTAATACTAGATCAGAAAATATAAACACAAGAAAAACTGTGTTGTAAACTTTGTGGATGAACATTTTCAAGAAGTTTATAGTTAAAAGGACACATGCAGACACAGACTAAAAAAAGATCATATCCTTGTGATGTTTGTGGCTCTTCTTTCTCATGGAATTCTAGTTTGGCTAGACACATGCGAACACACACTGGAGAGAAACCATATTCTTGTGAAATGTGTGGTTCTTCATTTGCTGAAAGGTCACAATTAAAGTTGCATGTGCGAAAACATACTGGAGAGAAACCATATTCTTGTGATATTTGTGGATCAGCCTTTTCAAGAAAGTCACATTTAGAAAGACACATGCAGATACACACTGGGAAGAAACCTTATTCGTGTGACATTTGTGGCTCTACCTTTACATGGGATACAAATTTGGTTGAACACATGCGAACTCACACTGGAGAGAAGCCCTATTCATGTGAAGTGTGTGGATCTGCTTTTGCAAGAATTTCAAATTTAAAAGTGCATATGCGGAGGCATACTGGAGAGAAACCATATACTTGTGATATTTGTGATTATGCTTGTAAAGACAATTCAGCATTAAAAAGGCACATACAAACTCATACAGGAGAGAAGCCATATTCTTGTGAATTTTGTAGTTCTTCTTTTTCACGAAATGCAAATCTAGTCTTACACATGCGAATACACACTGGGGAGAAACCATATTCTTGTGACATTTGTGGTTCTTCTTTTTCTCGAAAATCACACTTGACTGGACACATTCGAACACACACCGGGGAGAAAAAGTATTCGTGTGAGATTTGTGGGTCCTCATTTTCGTGGAGTTCAAATCTGAAAATGCATATGAAAACACACACAGGTGAAAAGCCATTTTCTTGTGATATTTGTAAATATGCATGTTCTGACAGATCAACTTTAAAAAATCATGTGCGAATTCATACTGGAGAGAAGCCATATCCATGTGAAATTTGTGGGTTTACTTTTGCTCATTGCTCGAATTTGAAACGTCACATGAAAACACATTGAAAACATTTTGTTGGGATATTTTCAGATTCTTGCAAACATGGACTTATAAAACTGCAATAATACGGAGTGTCAAAATGACGGTTTTCTCGTTGACATCACTTTATTTTAATTACCATCACTCTTTAGCAATGTTTATTGTTTTGTTAAACACTGTTTATCTACAAGAATCATTTTATGTTTACAACATTTTAAATAATAAAATTAGAACTAATCCAATGCAATATTTATCATTTACCAATTTATAAAGAAATAAATATGACAATATTTTTTATTCATAAATTTATAAACATTTACTAAATTATTAAAATATGTGAACCAACTATAAAGGAAATCCTTATTTACTATTTTATATAATTTTAATCAGTTGGCAATTAGCCAATGCTTTGTAAACCATTCCAATAAATTCACTTTCATATGTTTAGGTTTTATTTCCAATTCTAATCATCACCTTTAAAACAATCGCCATTGCCAAAGAGTGTAGGTAGTCAAAAAGGTGGTATCATAGAGAAAACGGCCCTGGAAACACTACATCATTGTTGGCATTTTAGTCCGTGTTTGCCTAGATTCTAATGGTTGGTAATTGAATGACAAACTTGTAAAATTTCTCTGATGCATTTCCTCCTTCGAAAGGACTTCTTATTATTTTTATTGATGGGATCATATAAACATAATGCACAGAAAACAAAAAATTTTGATTTAATAAAAATCCCTTTTATCCATTTTAATGGTTGAAAAAGTATTTGTACAATGGAAATTTCAGATTTTAAAACTTAAATTACTTTAATACTCTAGATTATTGCTAAGATCTTGTTTGTTTTGTTTTGTTTTTTTTCTTTTTTCAGTCGGTAACCCAGGTCATATTTATGTTAGTGTTTTTATGCCTATTTTCAGGTGAAAAACATTCATTTGTAAATTCTTGTAAAAAATCAAATATTTTTCGGATTTTAATGCAACTTTCAGGACTTATTCAGAAATTAATGAAAATATTTTTGCTTTCTTTGCTTTTCAGAAAATTATAGTGAACATAATTTTTTCCAGATGTTACAATCCACTTATTTTTAGTTTCACTTAACTAAGTAGAACCTGATATTGAAAAAAAATTTTTAACTTTAACTGATCTTTCTTATTAAATTATTTGAAATTCTGATTTTTTAATTTGCATGTCATTTTGCAATTTCCTTTCAAATTGTTTTTATATTTAACTCCTATTTCATGAAAAAGGTTTTTTTTATTTTTTATTTTACTCTTTATTAATTTTTTTTGTTAGGGTTGTTTTGAAACAAAAACATTTGAAAGATAACCTTGAAAAGGTTTTGAGAGAACTTCCAGGTAACTGCTGCATCTATTATAGTACAGATAAAGTTTTGACGGATGATCCTGCTGAGGCTGAGCGTTACCCACTTGAATTTCTAAACTCTTTGACTCCATCAGGAATGCCTCCTCATAAATTGTTTAAAACTCAGCTCAGTAGTAATGCTTCTTCGTAACATTTCTATCCAGAATGGACTGTGCAACAGTACAAGACTGCAAGTGGTGGCCATGCATCAACATTCAAATTGAGACTTCCTTGATTAGCAGCACACTAATTGGCAGATTTGTCCACATCCCCAGAATAAAGCTGGCTCCAAGTGACTGTAACTTGCCATTCACCTTGGAGAGAACCCAGTTTCTTGCCTGTTTGTCATATGCCATGTTTATTAACAAGTCACAGGGGCAGACATTTGAGAAGGTGGGGTTGTTCTTACATCAGCCAGTGTTCGGTTGTGGGTAATACTGTAGAGTTCACAAACTCATATATAAGGGTTAAGGTGATGGAGACAGACAAGGAAAGAGAAGAGGGCAAACTATTACTTACAGACTATTACATTGTCTGCCGAGTGGTACTGACTTGAAAGAGTGGAGTGACCCTTGATTGTATTAGGTATGTGTTATGAATATCTTTCAAAAGAAGAAACTATATGTGGCATGTATTATATAGTTTTGCACATATATAGGTCTATTTTTTTCTGTATTCATATCAGAGGAAACTGGCAAGGCTGTATGTTGGGAGATGGGAGTACCACAGACTGATTGGCATTGCCAATATTTGCACACATGGTGGACCCTCCCAAGTATCTCTATATGTTTATTTTCCCAGCCTGTGCGTATTGTATGTTAAAAAAGGATAGATTTAATAGCTAAACTTTATATATTTGTAAATATACCTGTACAAATATATGCAATTTTACTATTTGCTGTCTAAGTATTCCATTCTATTATATATGTAGAGATTTTAATTGCTTCTTCTTCAATGCATTATTTTTATACATATATGTAGAAAAATTTTGTTTACTCAATATTATGTTAGTCCATGGAAATTTTATGGGTCCCACTAATATCTATTATTGTTTAAATTGAATGTTACATCTAAGAAGTTCACTATTTTTAGATTTGATTTTATGTCTCCTGTGTATCCTAATGTGTTGAAGATCTTTATGATGTGTTTTCTTATTTTTTTTCTGTGGTTCTGCCATTACAGTTTCTTAAGATTATTAATCCATCATCTCTGTGTAGGCCTATATTTTCTTTGTTGATGATATATATACCTATTAATTTACATACTAATGTGCTGTCGTAGCTGCCCATTGTTACATCAAAGTTATTATTGTTGAATTTTTTCAACCATATTTTGTTTTTGTGGTATAATATGGACTTTCTATATCTGTGTAAATGTGTATATATATATGTAGGAGTGGATGTGTGTGTGTATGTATGTATGTATGTATATGAGAAATATATATGTGTGTGTGTGTGTACACGCCTATATATTAGACCAATGCTGGGTAATACATATACATTAATCCTGTCATCGTATTACCAAGTTTACTAGCTTGGGCTAGAATTTGAAAGTACAGTGCTACTAAATTTTGAATTCACTTTCATCTTATTTGTAGTTGAAGTTGGCCCAGCTTATTTTCAGCCCCAGTATCCATGAGAAGCAATATTTAAAATATAGTGCTACTAGGCTTTAGAGATTTTTTACAGTTTATCAACCCTTTATGGTTATTTAAAGCCTAAACATATTTTGGATTGTAAGAACAATTCTATTTTGTGAGTGAATATTGCAATATTGCATTAAAACCTTTTTGAGTATAACCATGATTTTTGCATATATAGATCCTAGCTATTTAACCCATATTGGGAGCGAGGCAATGGATTAATACCTTTCCTGATGGTATTTGCATATCAGTGAACATAATGAACCCAACTGGAATTTAATTGTGTCTATCCTAAGGATAGGCAATGATCAAGTAGAACTTATGTTATTTGGATGGTCTTCTCTTGCCAGCTTACGGCCATATCACATTGAGAAACACTGACTCTCGTACAATTACTGAAGTTAAACAATGTCAAGCCTGATCAATACCTGGGTGGGTGACCACTTTGGAATAACAGGTTTTGTAAGCTTGGATGTGTAGGTGGTGTAATGGATAACAGTTCAGAATTGAAGATCAGAGAGCTGAGTTCCACTTCCAGCCAGGTTTGTTCTATTCACTTGTGAAAAAGGTATGAATCTGCCGCTTCTCCCCACACCTATGGGTTAATTAGTAGAAGTAAATTGTTATTATCTTTAAAACAATTCTTACAATCTAAAAGTATTTTTTGGCTTTACATAACTGTTACGGTCCAGGTTAGGACCAAGGAAAAACAATATGAAGACAAGAGTAGAAATAACAAAACTATATTACATGAAATAATAATGCAAGATGTGGAAGGTGTTAGTATGACTGTCAGTCTGGTTTGGAGTGAACTACTATCGGCTCGACTCAATTCGTCCATCTCCCTTGAAAGGCGTAGTATACATAGTGTTGGGAAGAGTTCATTCGGTAGTTATAGGTAAGGACCCATGACAACCTTCAAAAGGTTGATAAGCCATAAAAAAAGAACAAATCTTGCAGAATGTCCAGACAGACAATTAGATCACAATACAGGGGAAGCAAGTACTACCTATAAAAGGCAGCACCAAAGACTCTGATTGGAACTTAGAATTCAGCTGAGGAATCAGATTAACATCTACTGAACAGTCATTGTTATCATTCTTGTTGATTGGCAGCAAAATTTGAACCTGGTCCTAACAGTATGTGAAGAAATTCAGCCAGTTCCTGCTTAGATGATTGTAGCATTTTGTAAATAGACCCAATACCTAAATTTGAGCAATGTGAAATCAAAGTGTTTGCATTTTGACTAGGGTTTACCCAACGGACAGTATATGGAGTGCATGGACATCTTGAAATTTAACCTCAAAGCGTGCAACATTTCCAAGAGATTTTAAGAGCACTGAAGAGGCCAGAATGTCAACTGTCAGGTTCAATCTCAGACTGGGGGTGACTACATCTGCCTGGGTTGCCAGCATCAATGCTGCTCATAGTTGGGACTGGTCAGTCAACATCACAGTCCCATTCATTGAGTTTGAAGTGCAAAGGGAGAGGTGATCTGATGACACAGTTTCTCTGTTTTCACAACTCCAGACACACACTGAAAAGAAACCTTCTTCTGTTTGGCATTTTAAGCATTTTCTAAATTGGGCAGAGTTGGACAATGGGCACTGTGCCTAGAAATAATATTATTTAAGCCTTTCAGAACATTAATAATAAAATAGAACATTATTAAATATTATCCACTTTGCTGCTCATTGTAAATTATGGAAACCCAAACAGATGTTCATACCATTTGATCTAAAATTTCAAAGATAAAAAAAAAATTTAATTTTTCTTTTTTTTTTTTTTTTTTATATATTACTATCAATTAAGCACTCAAAATTATATTTTTAAAAAAATTGTTTTGTCTTTTTAAGGAATTATGTGATATATGCAGGGGAATGGATTTATTATGAGTTTACATACCAAAATTGGATCTCCTGCCATATTAACTTTTATAAAATTAAATAAAAAAAAAATTAATATCCATGATCTGGAGTGCTTAATTTATAGTAATATGAAAAGAATTTTGAAAAAAATAATTATTCCAGGTCACAATGCCTATTGTAAAACTCCACGTTAAAAATTGAAAAGAACAAGCATTGTGAAATCCTTTTTCCTGCAATGATTTTATATCAGCTTTTCTAAAAGACTGAAACATGGCATTTTTTTTTTTTTACATCTCATATAGAACACTATACTCGGAAGTGTACACAGTTCATTAGGTTGAAGCATTTCAAACCATTTTGATTTCACTCTTTATAGTTGTCACTGTTTTCTCTTCTATTAATCGACTTTGAGTTCTGAATGGTGAGGATGGAGTGGCTTTCTTTTTTCTTTTTTTTCTTTTTTCTTTTTTTTCATGCTAGCCAAATTGAAAATGCCATCAAGCTCCAAATAATGGCTTGACTTGTTTGAAGCTTTCCACACTTTTGCTTTATAGCCATTGTTTCGAGAACATCAAATGCCTGAAATGTAAATAAATGAAATGCTTTAATGCAACAACTTTATTTACAAGGCAAAGAATTCCCAAAGAAATATTTCTGTACTGTATTCATAAAGTACCTTCATTGGAAGGTATAATTTTCTAAAATTACAAAAATCTTTATCAGCAATTATAACACAAGAAGATTAATTAAGATTCAGTTAAGTGCATAAGTTCAAATTTGTCACAACAGTTACAGTTTTAGTAATATATCTGGAGTTTGAAATTAAAAACTCAACCACAAAATTGTAAGTTGTGTGTGGCCAAAAATTCTCCATCTGCTTGGGATTGGATTAATTCATTTAAGTGAATGTAAGCGTTCTGAAAGCAAAGGAAGTATTTGTCGCAGATTACTTCCACAACACAAGGAAAAATCACTGTAAGTCCAGACTCGAATATCGGGGAAGAAAGAAATGCTGAAAACTCGATTTGCCAGTACTATCTCAAATCACAATGCGTGTAACCAGTCAGAAAAATAACTCACTAACAAATGTCGAAGCTAAAAATGCTCGAATTTTGCGCTCTCAAATCGAGAACACCAACTGCTTTTATCGGCAGAACCTATTTTTTTCATTCGTCGACAGCTGGGATAGGATGTTCCGTAATTTGCATATCAAAATACTTTTATAGCGACGGACTTGTTTTTTCTTTAATTCAATTATTCCATTTTCAGCATGTTATGCGGAATACGTGCCCTTCTGTTTGGTAAGTAATTTTCTTTTTCGACACTTTTTCCGTTGTAGAATACACGCGACGCGCTGTCGCTTGGTTTGACGAGGTAAGTCGCCGTTTTCTTCGCTATAGTGAACCAGAGATTTTATTTTGTCTTGTGCTTTTTGAGCTGTTTTGTTTAAATATAATCTTCATTTTTTTTTTTTTTTTTTTTAATTAAGTTTTAAAGTTGGAGCAAATAAAGTGGCTCCAAAGTAGGGGTTTGACACAATACATCTGCAACATTTAATTTATGCTTGCCTTTATGACAACAGATAATCAATATACAACATAACTTTAATGCTAAATTGGATCCTGATTTTGTTTCTGTCATAGAAATATCTGCATGATTTTAATGTATGGAAACCTTAGATACATTTTCTTTGCCAAAAGTAGGGTTAGGATATTGGTGACAGCACTTATGTTTTTTCTCTGCAATTAAGAACTCAATATCTTTTCTGTGTGTGTGTATGTTTTCCAGGTTTCTATATTTCAATATTATGAATGCTATAACACCCACTCCCACAAACTACTTAAATAAAAGTGAACACAAAGTAAGGATCCAGATTTGTATTACACTGTAAATCAACTCTCCAATATAAACTTTAAAATGTTAATTTATAGAATAAATGAAGATCATATTCATTCAAAGCACATAAAAATACATAAGAAAATATATTTTCCTACAAAAATATTTGGAGTAAATGACAAAATTGCCTTTCTTTGCCATCCATTTATCTTTTTTGAAAGCTTATATTATTGTATTTATATTTAATCATACAGTATGGAATTTTGATATTAGTTTAGGTACACAGACTGGTAGTCTATAGCTTCTGGGTAAATATGTCAGAAACCTCAACTTGACATAAAAGATACCACTATTTATGTTTAATAGTATAGTATTATGGCAGATTGATCTTCGACTTTGTCAGGCATGCACACCAAGTTCTAACTTCATTCACTGCCATTGTTTATAGCAATGGTTGAAACACTGCACCACAGAGGTTCCATCAGTGACTATTTCAGAGAATCTATATCTTGGAAACTTTTTGGAGGTCTCTGCCCAGGTTTCATCAAGTTGCACAAAGCAGGAAGGAGACGGGTTTGATCAGGTGACCAAAAGAAGAAGGCCCAGGTAGAATTCTAAGGAGGGAGGGGGAGCTCCTCCCATATTTGAACATTTGCAAGGATAGCCCTGATTGGTTGTTTGGGGAACACTGGCATTCCCAAATCATATCATGCTCCAGCCCTTGCACAGGGGTCCATAAAAACAGAACACTGCCGAGTAGATGCGGGGGAGACACTGTGGAGATGAGACTAAACGTAGAGATGAGAACCACTACTTTGCCTGATGTGATGTGATTCACCATCATGAAGAAAAATCTCTGACTTAAAGCTTTGTCCCAGTAGTCTCGTTCAAAACCATAACAATGTGTCATGATAATTGGGAAGGGTCGATAGTTTTTGCATGGAGAATATAGGGCTGCTTAAACCATCAATAACTGTACCGTCAACTTTGTATCAAGGAATTGTATATAAATACCTTTTTTTCTTCTTTTATTGAATTTATTTTTTTGACTTTACTCTAACCAGACCATACCAAGTCATTGATTCCAGTCAACAATTTGGACCAAGCTAGTCTTGTGATGAATTAACATAACATGGAAGTGAGACAAGATCTGGGCTGAAACGATCAGCCAAGGGGATTGAGCTTGAATACAAAACAGCTGGAGTAGACGTCATACTTAAACCTCTTAACTAAGCCTAATAAGTATCCCCTGCCCAATATCAACACCTTAGGATTCAAACTCCATAAAAAATACGTGTTAGACTTGTTATGTATGTATCATCAGATACCTGTGAGCGATGAAGACATCGAAAAAAACTGTCATCATTACACCCTTTGGTCTGTTTGAATATTTATTCATGCCTATGTAACACTAGTGCTACTTTCCAATGTTTAATGGATAATATGTTTGTCTATATAGATAACATTTTAGTATCCTCAGAAACACAGACCCAACATTATGAACATTTGCAGAGAGTTTCATCAATCCTTGCAGAAAATAACCTACAAATATCTTTGAATAAATGTGAGTTCTTTAAAGACAACATAAATTAGTAAGGATATAATATCAGTTCTAAAGGTTTAATCCCAACTAAACAAAAAATTCAACAAATTTGAGACATCCCCGAACCAAATGACGAAGTTCCTGCACAGATTTATTGGATTGGGTAATTTGTACAGAAAACGTATTCCAAAGGCAGCTGAATTGTTACTACCCCTAACAGAACTGATCAGATACAACCAAACTGCAAAGTCACTACAAATGAACTCTGCACAAAGAGAAGCATTTGAGAACATCAAGAATATTTTAGATGAAATTACAGCATTTACACACCCAAACCCCAGGGCCACTCAAGATCATTTCATAACTGATAGTTCTAGCTATGCAACAGGAGCAGCACTACATCAGATTGTAGATGACACCCTGACACCCGTAGGCTTCCACTCAAAAAAAAAATTAGACATACAAAAGAAAATACTCAATATTGGATCAAGAGCTATTAGCAGCTTACCAAGCCGTACGACGGACCACAAATGGAAGGTAGACAAGTTACACTGTTTATAGATCACAAAATCTTATTAGCATTTCAAAAAACTACAACCCTCAAATCAGATAACAAAGACATCTTTCAATCATTGCTGAATATGACTGTCCTTCACGATCAGCCTTATCGGTCACAATTGACCTGTGCAACCTACCTGCTAAAACAGCACAAGAGAAAGATGAAGAAATTTCTAAATACAAGATAACGTCAAGTTCTATAACTATGAAGATTCAAACCTCTTCTGTGATACAACAACATCTACACCAAGACCATTCATTCCAGAATCTCTTCATAAACGTGTCTTTGATAGATTTCACACTCTGCTCCTAATCCAATAGCAAGATTGATAAAGTGAAGATACTACTGGCCGAACATGCACAAAAATATACGTCAAATGGTCAGAAGTTGTCAAGACGGTCAACAAAACAAAATTTCTAGTCACACTAAGACATGGACTACACTCTTTTCACTAGACTCTGAATGATTTGAAACGGTCCATATGGACATCCCAAAAAACCTATACACATGCCTGGTTAAGAACAGAGTCAGGAAACTTCTTGAAGTTCCTTACTCTGGACCCTACAAAGTTATTACCAGACATGAAAAATACTTCATAATAGAGAATTCTGTAGGGGAAACACCTCACAGTCTCTACAGAGAGATTAAAACCTGTGACATTATTGCAAAACCACAAGAAACATCCAATAAAATCACCACCTGAACAGCCAAAACAAACACCTGAACATTCAAAACACCAACTACATGTTCCAGGAGGAGAGTTAATTTCTCCAAAAAACAATAACTATTTTTACTTTAAATAGTCATCCATCACTACTGATTACCTCTGCTAATTTGGTGGGGATGTGTTGTAGGGATATTATTATTATAGATATATAAAATAAAGCAATAATATTTAAACACTTAAAAATAATACAAGGTAACCAAAAAAGTTCTCTCCGTTTTTTGATTAGTCATTGAATGAAGTTGAAATATATACGAAATGCGTGTAGCAATTGTTTTCAAATTCAGACAGCCGGAAGTAGGAACATCAGACGTTATAAAAAACACACGCACCGTGCCCGGCCATCAGTTATAAGCTGGACAGCTGTGAGAAGGATGGAAGTGTCTAGAGATCTCTTTCGGTGCTGTTTGCTTTACAACTTCAAAGTGGGCTTATCAGCAGCTGCATCAAGTCGCCGCATATGTCAAGCGTTTGGGGATAGTGCTGTGGATGAACGTACTGCAAGGTGTTGGTTTCGAAAATTCAAGTCGGGAGATTTGTCTCTCCGTGATGAGCCTTGCAGTGGACGACCACAGGTCTTGAATGACGGGGTCCTGAAGGCGGCCATTGAAGAGGACAGTAGTCTAACGTGTGGTGAACTTGCAAGATGAAACAGTTAAGACTTCACCTGCACCGCCTAGGTAAGACGTACAAACTGAGCAAGTGGGTTCCGTAAATGCTGTTGGAGGTCCGCAAGGGACAACAAGTGGCAGCCTGCATTTCGCTGCTTTCTCGCCACCATGCCGCATCCTTATTCAATCGAGTGCTTACCAGTGATGAAAAGTGGGTTCTGTATGAAACTCCCAAGCGTTCTAGATATTGGTTGTCTCGTCAGGATGCTCTCCCTCACACCGCAAGACCGCCTATGCACCCACGCAAGATTATGCTCTGTGTCTGGTGGACAGGTCGTCAAGTGGTTCATTATGAACTGCTACCAACGGGCCAAACGGTCACTGGAGACCTATACTCGCAGCAATTGAAACGTGTGCAACAGGCATTGCGCCAGAAGGAGCCAGCACTGGTGAATCGCAAAGGTGTGCTTTTCCTCCATGACAACGCCAGGTCGCATGTCACACAAGTGGTCAGGGATACCATACAGCAACTTGGGTGGGAGACTTTTTGCCATTCGCCTGACTTTGCGCCATCCGATTACCACCTCTTCCACTCCCTGGATAATCATCTTCATGGGAAATCCTTCACCAATGAAGCAGACTTGTGCAAAGCCCTCATGGACTTCTTTGCATCAACCCCCCCCCCCCCCCCATTGAACAGCTGGAGACACGTTGGCAGAAGGTGCTGGATGCCGATGGCGATTACTTCGAAGACTAAATATAAGTTACACATACTGTGAAGTGTTTTCTTTTTTTCCTTTAAAAATGGACAGCACTTTTTTGGTTACCTTGTAATAATAAAATACTCCCAGCATGCAACAAAAACTGTTCCTGTCAGAAATATGGTTATCTCACTAAAAGACGTTAAATTCATCCTCTTCACTATGAACCTTGGTACAGGCAATACATGTCTGACTTCTCTCTGTGATATGGTTTGTAATAATACGGAGCAGCATCTTCATTTAATCACATAGGGGCCATTTCCGATAGAAGGTTACATTAAGAGGCAGTTTGTAGAAATATTGGTTAACTCTAGACTTGAACAGGTTAAGATTATATTGATTGGGTGAAGCAACCTCTTGGGAGTCAGCCCTGCATAGCAGTGGTCCATGGGAAGAATCTGTTCAAGTGGAACTTATTTCGCACTGATGGGATAAGGATGGAATGTTGGTGGTTTGCTACAATGACCTGAAACATGTATTGTCCCCCAAGTTCCCTTGCCCACAAAGAGACATTTCACTTACATTCTTCAAGAAGGAAAATTTGTTTAATCCGAAAACTGTTATAAACATACTATCAGTAGAGAGATCAATGTGTTTTTCACTGTAAAAAGATGTTCAAATTTCCCATACCAATTTAGGTCCCATGTTGGCATCAGAGAAACATGATTTTTAACCAAAATTTTGAGCGTTCTAAAAAGGATTAAATATAATTTTTTACATCAAGAAATTCTTTGACCTTTTCTCTTAATATATAACACATTTTGAAGATTTTGGATTTTAATTTTAATTTCGATTTTTATTATGTTTCGAGCATTATTTTCATCATATTGGTTCATAAATGTTCATTTTCTTTTTAGAAAATATTTGGTTGGCGGTACTAATGTGTGCTGTGTATTGAATTCAAACAATTCTTGTATGTAAACAAGAAAAAATAAAAATATTGTTTGTTTGTCCTTAATTATAATAACTCACTATTGAGAAAGAAAAGCCTATGAGATAATAAGTAATTTTATTGTGTTTTACACATTCACTTGGTTTATTAGGGTTTCTCAACCATTCTACATAATTTCCCTATTGTTCATAACAACAGCATTAGTATGAAAAGACAGATCCAAAGAAAACAACACTAAGAAATGTAAAAACTTATGCCTTGTGTGTTTTTTTTTTTTTAATCATTTTACCCCAAGCAAAAAAAAAAAAAAAATGCCACTAAAATGCAAGGGTTTACTGAGAGTGAAAGAAAATGAGAAAACTTTATTGAGGTGAAAGGACTATAAAAGAACAGGATTCAGGAAGACAGAACATGGCGACTGATGCTGCATTTAAATTATTGAAGATTGTAGTGGGGTAACAAGGATGCAAGAGACCTGAAGAAGATTCTAAAGGTAAGCAGTGTGAGAAAAGAAACGTTTAGAATAGAACTTGCATCTGTTTCAACAGTAAAACAATGAGACCTAGTTACCAATCTATCAAAAAATATTTATAGAATAGGCAGAGGGAAGCTGTATTATGGCAGTGGGAAAGTGACTAGAGCCAAGATGCCGGGTCAAGACCAATGATATTACAGACTCTTCAATGGTGGGATGTAAAGGTTGTTGTCTGTCATGAAGTACTAAACCAAAATGAAACAGTTAATGCAGAGTAGTATTGTCATCAGTTGGAAACACTGCAACAAAACTTGTAGAAAAAATGCACATCACAGGTGTTATGAGGATGCATTTCTATAAAAGAGAAAAAAGTCTACAATAAGGTTAAAATTTATAATAAGAGATTTTACCAAGTCCTACTTGTTAGTACAAAAAAGTTTTCATTCATGAAGTAGTTGTAAAATAGAGAAATGAGAAATAGAATGTTTGGAAGATTCTAGATCATTCCAGTATATTCAAAATAAATCTAGTTGATTTGAGAAACATCTAGAAATAAGCTAATTAGGTGCTAGCCCCTATAAAAATAGGTTTTTGGAAAAGGGTTGTCAGTTGGTGAATGGAAATTTCTGACAGTATCAACTCTGTCTTTTTTGATTTGAGGATTAATATATCCAGCCGAAAGAATCTCTATGAAAAGTTGCCAACCAATAAAAACCCCAAAAGAGAACCACATGGAACAAATCTGTTAAATAGAGTTTTGACTATTTTTCATTGACCAAACTACCAATTATTCATTACTAGCAGTAGAGCCCGGCATTGCCCGGGGATGTAACAGTAAGAGATAGATCAAGTATCGACCATCATAAAGACTGAAAAATAAAATTGATAAAGATTATTGTTTAACGTTGACAGACACGCATGTTTTAATTAGTTTTTTTTACGAATTGGTCAATTCGTTATGAATCTACTGATTGAATAGAATTTTATTATAAACAATTGTCTTGTAAATAGAATTTTTAAAGCATTCTGAATGTAAAAATAAAGAAAAAAGTGTGCAAGACAATTAGAAACACTACCTGCCAAAAAAAAAAGTGAAGGTTTGTTGAAATCAGTTGAAAAATGTTGGAAATCCGATCCCATATATAAAGGAACACACACACACACAACCTGGGTTTTATAATAAGTATAACTTGATATGAGTTGTCCCCCTTTCATTAATGCCCCTTAATCATGTTTTCAAATTGATTTCATGGAAAAACAATTATGTTTTTCCAATTTTTGGCACTGTCAGAACCACCGCAAAGTAATTTTATGTAGTCCTGTGAAGTTTTGTTGAAATCGGTTGAAAAATGTAGGAAATCCGATCCAATATATAAACGAACAGACACACACACACACACACAGACACAACCTGGGTTTTATAATAAGTATGATATACTCACATTTGTGGATTTCCAGTAATAGCACTTAGATTACTTCGCAAGCCCTAACGTGGTAAAGACTTGACTCCCCTTCCTTCTCCCTCATAACACTGCGACCGTAAACTCTGTGTTTTCTGTTTTTGTAAGCCACAATTGTATATCTTGTATATATTTTATGTTGTGTTTTAGTAAATTAAATATTTGTTTGTGATTTAGCTCTGTGTTGTGGTAAATCATTTTTTTTCCTTTGTTACAATTTCCAACACGCAACATTGGTTAATTGTAAAAGCATTCTGCTCTTACACAATAATGCAAGACCATATATTGCCCGACTTACTCAGAAAAAAGATTATTTTGTTAAATATGGAAGTGTTGCCTCATCCTTCTTTCTCCACCCATCGTCTTTTCACATCATTGCAACTTTTTTTAGAGGAAAAATAGATTTAGGACAAGTTAAGATTGATATTTAGTGTTTCTTTGTATCAAAAGCTGAAGAATTTTATGTCTCAGTAATGAATTATTAGCCAAATAGATGAGATCATCTTATCAACAATAAGAGAAGATATTATCTTGATTAAACATATCAATTAAGACCAAAGAAGCATGTGTTTCTTTTTCCATCTTTAATTTTGTCGGGATTTTCTTTCTAACCTAAATCATTAGAATTACTGTTGAGACAAAATTGTTATGGGATAAACTTATATTTTGCATTTGGTGTCTATAGATATCTTTGAGTCAAACGACTTCTGCCTAAACATAATCCTACCAGAAAATACCTGACACAGAAAGGCTTTCTTGGGAGGACAGCTCATGAATTGAATCTAGATTTGAGTTAGCACTGCCAAAATTTAGGGCACTACTTAAATAGATAGGTCCACTTGTAAAAAGAAAAGGAAGGGGGAAATTTATAGATTAACATTCAGTAGACCTTCCTCAAGATGTGTCTTTTGCCAATATTTTTTGATTCTGACAATGTTTAACCTTTGTGGCTGCAAAAAACTAAAACAAAAAAATGGTGTCAAAAAGATGGTTATTTCCTTGACACTGCTATTACTGTATAAACTTTTGACTCTCTTGGCAATGTTTACTGTTTTTAAAAAGCGATGATTTGAATTTTATTAAAACCCAAACATATGAAAGTGGATTTATACATTTTATTTATTCTTGAGAATTGACAACAAAGATGTTAAACACTATTCATTGGATTGAAAAACTTGTTTTCATAGTTATTCATAAAACAGTAAATAAATATTACATTGTAGTTGGTTTACATATTTTGATAATTTTGTGATTTTTAATAAAAACATTTCTTTCTTTATAAAATGGTAAATAATAATATTTTTATGAAATGTAAATAATAAATTGTACTTGGCTCACATGTTTTTGTGATCTTGTAAATAAACATTGCCAAGGGAGTCAGAAGTGTATACAGTAATAGCAGTGTGAAGGGAATAACTGTCCATTTGACACACCATACTTATTGCAGGCATGAAGGTTAAACATTGCTAAATATTGATTTTTTTTTTTTTTTTTTTTTTTTCTTTTCATAAATTTAGAAAAAGGATCCTCTTCATTATACAAATAGTCAAAAATTGATCTTTTTACAGAGTTATCTGAACTTAGTTTATTGATAAATGTCAAGTTTGAAATGGTGAACAATGTGAATTTTCATTATATTTTTTTTATATTTATAATCTCTGATCATTAAGATTTTATGGCAGTTTTGCCCACTTTTTCAATTTTACTGCATTTGGATTCTACTAAATTAACCAGATATTCAGGAGTCAAAATGCTTCTCCGCAAAAGCCTGAGCATATTCCAACCAGAATATATATGGTATGCTGGGGGTTAAATAGTGTAGCCAGCTCATAAATTGAATTTAATTTTAGTTACTTTAGAACTGGTAAAATTTAGGGCACTACTTAAATAGACTGGTTCCCTCCTTAAAAAAATAGGGAAAAAGTTTTTGGGTAATAATTTAGGTGATCATGGCTCTCCACAATTTCTTGTCCTTTGTAGCTCTTAATAAATTTTATCTTATTGTTATTTCTTCTAAACTCTGTTCTGCCATTCACTTACATATGCTCATCAAACATGTTATTCACTGTTTTTCTCTGTCTCTCTTGCCCTCAATCTGTCTTGTGAGTATTAGATTTTCCAAGCCCTCTTTCTTCACTATGTGCTCCAGAAATTTCAACCATCAAGCATGTTTCCATTTTCTCTAAAAGCTTGTTGCTCACGCGTTCATTTATATGGTATCCTTCTGTAGAACATTTCTGTTGCCTCAAGTCTCTTTCTCATCTTTGAGGAGGCTGTCCAGCTTTCACTGCCATATAGGAGGATAGATATCACACAACAGTTCAGCACTCTTTTCTTTGTTTATAACAATGTTTTTTCTATCTCTTAATACTCTGCTTAGCTTTTTGGAAGGCAATCACAATACGAATAAAATTTGTCACTAAGCTGATTTATGAATTTTAAAAATGATTTTAAGAAGCTTCTGTACAGAGGATCAACTTCCAGAGAACACTGGACTCCATTATTAACTCTTACAAAAATTTAATATTTGACGAAGCATGCTTAATTTATAGTAATGTTGAAAAAAGAATATTCTTCTGGTCGATTGTACAATAAGGGCAGGTTGATTTTTCACTGTTTTTAGAAAATCACCGCACTCAGTGTGAAAGCTGGGGTTCGATGTGATAAGTACTGACATCAAATATTAGATTCATAGCTTTTACTAATTTTTGAGCATTTAGTTTTAAACATCATCTGAAAAAAATGTATAGAAATGTTATGGTGACCTACAAGAGAAAAAGAAAAAAACAATTACAATACAAACAATATTAATTTAGAAATTTAATAATGAGTTAAAAATATGCATACATGTAATTTAAATTTCACAATGTTATTCAAAATAAGATGACTAATTTTTTGAATTTGATGTAGATTTCCCTGAGAATGTTGGTGCAGAATTTCATATAGTGTATATTGTCTAAGTAGTGCAGGCCTAAAATAAAATCAAAGATGACACATGTTGAAAGTTCATCAATTAATGTAGCAACTACAGTAAGAGATACCCCCGACATTGCCACATCTGTGCAAAAGAATGTAAAAATCGACATTAGAATGAACACTTCCTCCTTCATAAAGACTAATCTGCAAGACTTCCTAAGCAGGCAGTCGGGACGCAGTGTAATCTGATAGTTCGGATAGCCACTTCTATCTGCTAATTAATAACACTCTCATTTTGTATATATGTTCTGTCATTTCAATACACTTGTTCAACCTACTTTCTTCTTTCTGTGTGTTTCTTTCTGGCCCCTAACAGGCCACAACAAGAAATACCTAATTTCCACAGGTTCCTGCTTACAAATTGACTTCAACTTTTACCATTTTAAGAATAAATCCAAATTAAGATATCTTTTATATTAGATACATTGAATGTAAAATATATTCAAATCAGAATTTTAATTATGAATGACCACAAGCAAAATATACAATTCATTTACTGTATTCAATAAATAAAAATTGTAAATGATTCCAAAAAAGGCTACTCAATGAGTAATATTTGTTAGATCATAATTAATAAAAACAAAAAATAGATAAAATGTATATAATACCATAATACTGTCGGGCACAAATTATAAGGCAAAATGTTTTAAATTTACATTTTTTATTGAAAATGGTACTAAAACTATTGCACTATATAATATATTAAATCATAATATAGCTAAATCATTTTTCTCTTCGAAGCAAATGAAGGTCTTATTTGATGGCACAAGGATTTAGTAATAACTAGCAGTAGAGCCTGGCATTGCCCGGGGATGTAACAGTAAGAGATAGATCAAGTATCGACCATCATAAAGACTGAAAAATAAAATTGACAAAGATTATTGTTTAACGTTGACGGACACGCATGTTTTAATTAGTTTTTTTTTTGTTTTTTTTACGAATTGGTCAAACTCAAACAAAAACATTGTTTTCAATCGTTAGGAGTCTACTGATTGAATAGAATTTTATTATAAACAATTGTCTTGTAAATGGAATTTTTAAAGCATTCTGAATGTAAAAATAAAGAAAAAAAGTGTGCAAGACAATAAGAAACACTACCTGCCAAAAAAAAAAGGTGAAGTTTTGTCTAATGCGGTTGAAAAATGTAGGAAATCTAATCCCATATGTAAACAAACACACACACACACAACCTGGGTTTTATAATAAGTATAACTCGATATGAGTTGTCACCCTTTCATTCTAGAAACAGTGATGCCTCTTAATCGTGTTTTCAAATTGATTTCGTGCAAAGACAATTGTTTTTCCAATTTTTGGTGCTGTCAGAACCACCGCAAGGTAATTTTATACGTAAAACTGTGAAGTTTTGTTGAAATCGGTTGAAAAATGTAGGAAATCCGATCCAATATATAAACAGACAGACACATACACACAACCTGGGTTTTATAATAAGTATGATGCACATGTGCCACACATCTTGTACATATAAATTTTGTAAAGCTTCAGAAAAATTCCCAAACAGCAGAGGCTTACGGCCATATCATGTTGAAACTCTGGTTCCTGTACAATTACCGGTTAATCAACATTGAGCTTGGATGACCACTTGGGAATACCAGATGCTGTAAGCTTGGATTTGCAGGTTGTGTAATGGATAATAACTCAGAATTGTTAATTGGGGTGAGCCGAGTTCCAATTGGTTTCATTAGATTCACTTATGTGCAAATACCCTTGGGTAAGGTATGAAGCCACCTTATCTCCTCCGAGCCATGGGTCAATTTTATTTAAAAAAAAAAAAAAAAAAAAAACGTGTACAAAATATTTAGATTTTGACAATGAATGACACAGGATTTAGTAATAATTTACATACCATACATCTTGTACATATAAATTTTGTAAAGCTTCAGAAAATTATAAATTTTATAAAGCTATCCTTTCACTGATCACTGAAATGAAACTGAAATTTTGAATCTAAACTTAATCTTCAAACTGGATTCCTCAAAAAATGGTAAGAATTTGGATAAAAAAACTATTTTATGTCATTATTTAACACATCAAATCTCAACTTTCAAATTGAGTGCAATACCACAGTTCCAAAATCAACCTGCCCTATTGCTCTGAAAAATTTATTGTTCATTAAATAAAGGGTTCAGTTTGAAATTCTTGGAAGGTATCCTGGATTGATAGACACCTGAAAAAGACCAGAGGGCACAACAGCTGAATAACGACAACAAATACAAAGTCCAAATGTAAATAATATCTTCTCATTCTATAATTTCAGACAAATTTTTCAATATATTTTAATCAATGTAAAATTTTGCAGTGGCAATTTTAAACATTAAGCAAAAACATTAATTTATTGCGTAATTGAAAAAAAAAAAAAAAATGTTTATTAACACAGTGACTGTCAACCACAAGATAAATTGTAGTTAGTGTTACATTGCAGCTTAGATCAGATGCCAGGTTCATTAACAGGGTGCAGTTTCTTTCAGTAAAATGCTTGTGGCTTAAAAATTATCCCTTGGTCAGATTGTTATCCATGAGTGAGAAACAAAACAATTTCTAGCAGTAAATCAGATTTTTACATTACATTTTTTACATTTATAAGCGAGCAAGGGTGGGTTGAGGCATAACTGAGTGGGGAGATGCACAATTCAGTGGCCGTCCTCTGTCTGTTCTGTGGGCCCACTGTTTGCATTTGCATGGGATGGTCAGTTTTTTTTTTTTCCTGTCATCTTCACCTAAAAGAAGCAATTAATTTTCCTTCCAGCACTTTCTCTCTTGCTCTTGTATGTTGAAGTTAACTCCAATTACTGATAGCCATTGGTCGAAATTAAATGTTTCTTTTCAAGTCGTTTTAAATTTAACTCATGTTGCTTTCTTACGACACCAGTGACGAGTGATCTTGTTTTGTGAGCTTACCATCAAGGCTACAATCATGAGATTTTTATTTTTTTTGTTTTTAACACAACTGAGATTTGGCATTGAAGGCAAGAATAAAAATATCCTACTGG
The DNA here is from genome assembly GCA_963932145.1 of Acanthosepion lycidas. Classification (NCBI taxonomy): domain Eukaryota; kingdom Metazoa; phylum Mollusca; class Cephalopoda; order Sepiida; family Sepiidae; genus Acanthosepion; species Acanthosepion lycidas. The sequence continues at coordinate 89,713,388 of OZ010575.1, forward strand.
CAACTTAAAAGTAACATTTTCATTGTGGGGGGGAGGAATTATTGAAAATATAACACATAAATGAAGCATTCAAAAAGTAACAGAATTGTCCCAACTCCAAACTGGTGATTTTTAAAATGCTCGACAACTCAGTGAGGCAATTTCCTATACAATCACCGATGTTGAGCCTGGATGACCACTTGGGAATACCAGATGCTGTAAGCTTGGATTTGTGGGTTGTGTAATGGATAATGGCTCAGAATTGTTAATTGGTGAGCCAAGTTCCAAGCTATGGGTTAATTTCGTAAGATTTGTAACATTAAATCATTATCTTCAAAAAAAATATATTTAGATTTTGGCATTAAATAACGCAGAAGCTAATATGCCGCTAAACAAAATAACCAGCTAACCGACATGACACAAAAGTACGACATTTCTTGCTGTAATTTGTCTTTTGCACAAACTTTGGTTAGATATTGTTTCTTCTCTGTTGGTGGTATAGCTTCTAAATAATACTGTGTCCTACCATTCGTTGCTGAATGTTTTGTGTTATTTGATCACCAAGCAAACATTTCACAAATTTTGTTATTTGATCACCAAGCAAACATTTCACAAATTGCAGTCATACTTTTAGTATGAAAACAATGTTAAGATTTCAGTTGAAGCTATAAATCAACACATTATAATAACTAACTTATGCAAAAAAAAAAAAATGTTAAAGTTGAGGTTTGAAGTCAGATTTCATGAGCTCTGGCAGTCAATGTGTCAAGCAAAAATGAAGAAAATTTACATTATTCGGACTATTGTCCTCATCTTTGTCGCCATATTTATTACAACATTTCAGCCATTGTATGCTCCAGCCTTCTTCAGGTGGTTGCAATGTCGAACTGAACCCTTTATTTTGCTCACTGGGGTAGACTGTTCTAGTTCCACGTGCCATGTCTAATGGATGTCAGTTATCTCCTGTTAATTCTCCTTTCTAAGTTCTCCACCGCCTTAACCAGGTATTGAACTCACACTGTTTGGGTCCTGTCACTGGATCTAACTAACGCCTTTGAGGATACAAGGCACAGTGGATAAAGGCCAAAAAGGCTGAAGAAGGCCGGAGCGTACAACGGCCGAAACGTTGTGATAAATATGGCGACAAAAGATGAGGACAATAGTCCGAATAATGTAAATAGTGTACATAATACCTCATCTCCGAAATATAGACAGATACTGAAGAAAATTTGTTTTATTTTCATCATTAACTTTGTTTTGTTATCTTTAAAGCAATGTTTAGCCTACGTACTCAAAAATGGCATCTCAAAAGGAGTTTTTTTTTTTTTTCTCTTGACACCATTTATAGTGTATACTCCTTTGCAGGTCTGGCTCAAGGTAATGGAAACTCAGGCAGTTACCCGGGGCAGAATTATGTCGCCATGTTTGGGATCTTCCAAAACTAAAACATACTTGCAGTCATCCATGACTCAAAACAGATTAAATTCTTTGGCTATTTTGTCAATAGAAAATGATCTTGTAAAGAAGACAGATATAGAAACTGCCATGAAAAGATTTGCAGATCTAAAAGCTAGAAAAAATGTTTTAGGTTGCATAATGAATGTTTTCTTTAGCTTGTATTAAGTCGTATATTGTAATAAAATTGTTATTCTGCATTTTCAGTTTTTCTCCTTGTGAAAATTTTAAAATATTTTTATACTTGTAAAGGTGCCCATTGCTCCCTTGTTAAAAAGCTGTTTAGAATTTTAATAACAACAAAAATATTACATTTGTTAGATTGTTTATTTACAAGATTAAAAAAAAAAAAAAAAAATAATATGTGAATATTTGAAATGATCGGCAATTAACTTGATGTTTTACCAACCATTCCAAAGTATACAATAGTTTTGCTCAAGGTGTTTAGTGTCCATTCTTTATTTAAGATTTCTTCATTGGTTGTCATTTGGCTGACAATAAATAATCTCTCTGTACATTTTCTAGGCATGCTTCATGCAAATCTTTTGAAAAATTAGCAACAATTGAAAATTTTTCTTCAAAATTACATTTTTGAAAAAAATGAGGAGGAAGTGGGGGTCAGGCATCCTTGATCCTAGAACATGATTAAAAAAAAAGAAAAGAGCAATTAAAACAAGAAATCTTCTGAAATGTAAATATTAGGTTGGTGCAAAAATAATGTCGTTTTTTGACGTATTTTTTAACGTCAAAAACCGATATTATTTTTGCACCAACCTAATATAATTATTTATAGAATGGTAAATAATTTATATTGCATTGTAGTTGGTTCACATGATTTTATAATGTAAAATTTTGATGTTTGGAAAATCATGTTTATTCAAATCTTGTTCTATTGTTCACAGACAATTTTATAAATTTATGAAGAAAAAAATTCTTTTCACAGTCATATTTTTATAATTTTGTACAATTTTATAAAACTTTAAAAATAAAAAAAGATTACTTTTCATATTTATTTATAAAATGGGAAATAATAAATATTGCATTATGGTTGGGTCACATATTGTAAACAATCTCACAATTAAGTGTGTAATATGAGGTTTTTTGACGTTAAAAATACGTCAAAAACCGACATTATTTTTGCACCAACCTAATATTCTTTTTTATCTGTCCCTATTTCTGAGATGAGGTATTTTATCTATTAGGTTGGTGCAAAAATAATGACGTAATAATGTCGTTTTCTGACGTATTTTTTAACGTCAAAAAAACAACATTATTACGTCATTATTTTTGCACCAACCTAATATTTACATTATTCAGACTGTTGTGTTCACCTTTATTGCTACATTCACAACGTTTTGGCCATGGTATGCTCTAGCCTTCTTTGGGTGATATTTCTTTGGATATTTGAACAGAACCCCTTTATTTAATCCACAGGGGTAGATGGGCCACGTGTCCTTTAACTAAAAGCTGAGGTATCCAAAGGAATTAGCACAATCTACCATGTGGACTTAATAATTGATTTTGTTTGTTTAACAGCATATCATCTCTTTCTGAGTCATTTAAGGCTGAAACTTAATTTTCTTGAGAACTTTGAAGCAATTTGGTAATTTTACTATAAATATGTATTGTTGCTAATTTTTTATTATAAAAATGTATTTTTATAATTTCATAGTGTTTTGTTTTTGTTTGTAGGGACCCTAACAGATTCTAGCGTCCTGGACCAGGGAACAGACAACAATTAAGAGGTGGTTCCATGCTCTTCAAAACCTCTAATCTCCCAATCAGGCACCTTGCTACCAGATGTAGTCTATCATCATACCCAAAACTGTGAACTAAATAAAGGGTTCAGCTGGAAATTTAAACAAATATCACTTGAAGAAGGCTGGAGTGTACAACAGCCGAAACATTATGAATGTGGCAATAAAGACAAGGACAACAGTCTGAATAATGTAAATAGTATAATATTTTTGTTGTTATTAAAATTTTAAACATTATTTATTGCTTAAAAAAAAAAAAAAAACATTGTTCAGGTATTATACAATAATAGTGGTGTCGAGAGAAAAACAGTCCTTTTATCACACATTTTTCTAGGTACATAGGTTAAACTTTGCTGGAGTCTTTCAGAGAACTGAAATATTTTTCAAAAAGACAATTCTGTAAGAGATAAAGTAAACAATAAAACAAAGGTGAAAACAGTACATGACTGAATCCTCAGCATCTTACCCCTCAAAAATGCTAAGCTGTAACAATTTTGATGGGTCACCAAAGAAACTTGATATTTTATAGATAATTCTACTATAGTTTATCTAATCATAGTAAAACATACTCTAGTATAAAATGAAAATAAAAAAAGTGGGACACTGTAAGGGTATCAATTTGTTTCAAAAAAGAACTGGGAAAGACTAAAGTTTTGAAAATTCAAGTTCTGAAATTAGTCAGAATTCATCATCTCCATCAGTCCCCTGACCAGATGGAGTCATGAGGGTTGCTGACCAGTTCCCTTTGGATTGAAGTCCAGAGCAGTATTCATTCATAAGCAGTGTTTTGGGCAAGTAGGTCTCGAGGAGCTCTTTTCAGCAGATGTACTCTAACTTGAAGGCTCATCTTATTCATGGGCACATGACCATTGATTCCATGTGGGGAACTCTCTGCTTTGGCCATTGACTTCAGATTAGAAAGCCCACTACTCTGCAATGCTGTGTCATCGCCTCACTGGCTGCATCCATAATTATGGTATCCAGCCTACACTGTTGAGCAAGAAGACTGTTGACCCTACGAGAAGTTTATTGTAACAAAACAAAGAATTTTACAAACCCCTAGAAAATATTTCATACTCCAATATGAAACCTTGTAAAATTTCAAATGCCGCTTGTAGCACACTGTTTAAATAGAAACACGATTAGAAATTTTTTCTTCTAACTCATTTGGAGTGACCTCTTCATTTTTGAACAAGTCTTTCTATACCTCAACTCTCAGCCAATGCAGATTTATCCACCTCATAAATGAATGTTTTTGTTCCATGATGTATTTGCATGTGGTTTTTCAAATTTGACTTCCTTGTAAATGCAGATCCACACACTTCACATGAATATGGTTTTTCTCCAGTATGAGTTCGTATGTGTTGTTTTAAAATGGAGCTTCTTGAAAATGTAGATCTGCACAATTTACAAGAATAAGGTTTTTCACCAGTGTGTGTTCGCATGTGGATTTTCAAATATGAACTCTGTGAAAATGTCGATCCACACACTTCACAAGGAAATGGTTTCTCTCCAGTATGTTTCCGCATGTGAATTTCTAAAGATGAGCTGTCAGAATATGCAGAATCACAAACTTTACAAGAATATGGTTTTTCTCCAGTGTGTGTTTGAATGTGCCTTTTCAATGTTGAACTTCTAGAAAAGGAACAACCACATACTTCACAAGAATATGGTTTCTCTCCAGTGTGAGTTTGCACATGTCTTGTCAAAATTGAGCTCATTGAAAAAGCAATTCCACATACTTTACATGGATATGGTTTCTCACCAGTGTGTGTTCGTATGTGTTTTTTCAAAGATGCACTTTCTGAAAATGAAGATCCACATACTTCACAAGAATATGGTTTGTCTCCAGTGTGTAAGTGTATGTGCCTTTTTAAAGTTGAACTGTCTGAGAAAGCAGATTGACACACTTCACAAGAATATGGTTTCTCACCAGTGTGAGTTCGCATATGCTTTTTCAAATGTGAACTCTGTGAAAATACAGATCCACACACTTCACAAGAATAAGGCTTTTCTCCAGTGTGTGTTCTCATGTGTACTTTTAAAGTTGAACTTTTTGAAAACAGAGATCCACAAATTTCGCAATGATATGTTTTCCTCTTAGTATCTTTTTCCATGTTTTCTGACAGCAAGTCAGCATTACTGAGTTGATCCAAACAAATTTGTAATAAGCTCAAATTCATTTATTTTCATTATGTTACGACATCTGCAAAAAAAAAGAAGGAATATTTTTTTTAAATTTCGCTTTTGATCAATTTCAGAAAATATTAAATGGCAGAAGAGGACATAAATAAGACGACGTGTCAAAAAGATGTTTTTTTCCATGACACTACTTATTTAACTACTGTCACTCTTTGGCATTGTTTATTGTTTTAAAAAGCTATGATTAGAATTGGAATAAAATCTAAATATATTATGAAAGTGGATTTATATATTTTTTGTTCTTGAGAATTTTCAACAAAAATATTAAAAACTATTAGATTATTTATTTACAAGAATAATATTATATTTACAACATCCTAAAAACTAATGCAATATTTATCATTTACCAATTTATAAAAAAAATAAATGTGAAAACAATTTTTTAATTTACTAAATTATTAAAATAGGTGAACAAAATGAAATCCTTATTTACCAATTTATAAAGTTTAAATAAATTTGCAATTAACTGATATTTTGCCAACCATTCCAATAAGTAAATACTGGAAATAACCAATCTAATAAAATAGTGTTTACTAGCAGCATGACCCGGCGTTGCCCGTGCTTGATTAAAAAATCCTATGACTCATACAGCAATCACTATCACTTGACTTAAAATATTTTTGCCCTTCCTTGCCTTTAAAGGAGTGCCCTTTGCCATGCTGATGGTGCTACATGCCTTACTTCTCACACTGCAAATTTTTCTAAGCTCTATACTAAACATTAAATCTGTTATGAAAAAAGAACTAAACAAAATGAACTCAAAACGATCAGCTTTAAAAAAGGACTCATAACTGGAAAAACCGAATGAAAAAAAGAATGTTAACAACAAATACTTTTTCACACCCAACCCAGTTCTGCGGAATCAGAATTAACATTGAGTTTAAGCAAGCGAATGAGCCAACTGGAGTAAAGTGCCATGCATTTTAAATTTTTCCCACTTGTGACGAATACAGCTATCAATTTTTTTTGCATGCTAGCATGCTAGTTAACATTTGTGTCAGTCAGCTGTTGGCTATCACGCTGGCCAATTGAATCTTCCTGCCTATTCGTGGCAGCCAGCTATTGGCTCTCACTCTGGCCAGTAGAAAATGGCTGCAAACTACATGAAAACTGCCGTAGAAGCATGAAAAAATCAATTATTTCCACTATCAATGGGAGTTGGGAAATGCAAAGTTGGTCTTGGCCTTCCCCGCTAACTTGGAGTACGTGTATGTAAATTTTGGTGCAAATCCGTCAAAAATTGCGGCCATGCATTCGTTACGCACACACACATCCTGCCTTTTATAGATAGAGATTATTTTTGTTGTCACTTCAAAAACAATGGTATAAATTCACTTTCATATGTTTAGGTTTTATTAAAAATCTAATCATCGCTTTTTAAAACAATAAACATTGCTGAAGAGTGAAGGTAGTTAAAAAAACGGTTTCATGGGAAAAGCTGTCATTTTGACTCTGTCTTATTGCAGGTACATTTATACAAGTTTGCACATAAATTTCTATATATCAGAACAACACTGGGTAATAAAATGACATAATCAAAAAGTTTTATATAACACAGTCCTTTAAAAGAATGAATCTGACTATAATGTTGACTTTAAAAAAATGGTGCTTTAATTAATGGGAAAAGCAATTTAGTAAAATGAAAATGCATTGAAATTCACTGATTTGTGAGTCGTCTACACTGTGTCTGCATTCAGGTTTTTGCAACATCTCACCTTAACAAAAATTGTTGTTTTTAAATATCCTACACTTACAATGACACAACAATAAAACCAAAAACAAAGCGGTGTTAGACTGAACGAAATCAGCCGAGATATGTTGGATGGTACAACTTATAAAATTCAAATTTAGTGTCCCTATATCTTTAGTATTTCTGCTTGGCATATAATTATAATCAACATTTTCATTTATATTCCCCCTCCCCCATCATGTATATTTCATCAATAGGAACATTATGTATCTGCAATTATCATTGAGAATATTTAATATCAAAGATTTTTTTCAATGGTTATACCAATTCTATGTAATGTAAAGGACAAAATACATGACATAGAATTTTTTTTTCTATTTTGTCATATGTTATTAGCCAGATTTACTACTGATGTAAGTAAAGAAAATATAGGATTTAAATTATTATTTATAATTTGTTAGGAGATAAAAAAAAATAAAAAAGAATTAGCAATTATATAAACCCTGGTAATTTTGACACACTTCTATTGCTATCAGATTTTATAAATGGAAAACCTTCATCTTTACACTAATTTTGTGAATGGAGAATTGACTGCCATTAAGACAAAATTTGTTAAATAGAATTGATATAACCATTGAAAAAATCTTTGATATGAAATATTCTCAATTTTAGTGACTTTTCAATACAAATATGTGGATATTCCATATGTGGCCATCATTAAATAAGTAGTAATATTATATTGAATTTTTATTAGATGAAACATTGTCAACCATTATTAATCATTTCTTTCATCATAATTTCAGTTGCTTGCAACTACTCAGTCATTTCTATCACTTCAAACATTAGTTTTAGTGGATAACTGTTTAAAATATACACGCCATTTTTTGTATTTTTAAAAAATGGCGGCATGTATTTCAAAGCTGGGTATTCACTAAAATATTGTTTGAAGTAATAAAAATTTTGTGTGTGTGTGTATATATATATATATATATATATATATATATATATATATATATATATGTATGTATGTATGTATAGATTTTCTAAGCATAGCTTAGATGTGGCACTAGGCAGAAAGTATGGGGCACTCACTACTCAGCCATAATTGTTCTAGCGAGACAAGCTTGCTAACCATTACACCACCTTGAGGTGTCCATAGTGATTTTCCAAGCATAGCTTAGATGTGGCACAAGGCTGAAAGTATGAGGCACTCAGTGAGGATCAAACTCACTACTCAGTCATAATTGTTCTAGCGAGACAAGCATGCTAACCCTTACACCACATCAAGGTGGCCGACTCTTGATTTTCTAAGTGTAGCACTAGACGGAAAGTATGGGGCACCTAGTGAGGATCGAACTCACTACTCAGTCGTAATTGTTCTAGCAAGTCAAGCTTGCTAACCATTACAATGCCTCAAGGAGCCCTAATATATATATATATATATATATATATAATACAACTGAGAAAATATGTGCACATTACAAGAACTTGATGTGTGTTTTTTTTAAAGCTAGCAAAAGCTTTTGCCAAAAAGCACCTAAAAGATAACTGGGGCTATAATATTCTATAAACCAAGAGAAGTTTAAGTGACTTATCTGGTTAGCTGACTCGAGAGTTTCATGTCAAAACTCTCATCAGAGTCAAATGCCTGATAAATTTATTGAACTTATAGTCTCATTTATGAAAATGGGTACAAATAAAAAGAAAAAAGAGCAAAATGTTTACAGTAAGTTAATAGATGTAAAGAATATTCATAGATAAATCTATTGAACTTATTATCAGATCTCATTTGACATTTGAAAAGTCCAATTGACTTATTAAACATCTGGCCCTGATGAGAATTTCAATGTTAAACTCTTGGGTTGGATAACCAGATAAGTCAGTCACTTGAACTTTTAATTTATTATTTTAAGACATTTTTATGTTTATACATTCTTTTTATAGATACAAATATTTAAGTAAATGCTCTGTTTATAATAAACAGTATTAAACAACATTTACTGGCCTGAATGTCCAAGAAATTTTCACAGAAAATATTCGTCCTCTGACAGGATTCAAACATGTATCCTATACGGAAATGTCATTTAGCTTGACATGCCTTTAACCGATTTGGCCACAGAGGAGTGTTCGGTTAGCCAAATCAGTTAAAGGCACATCAAGCTAAATGAAAAGTGAACAGAGTGATTCTTGTTGTGTTTATAAAACATGAAGGATGTTGAAGGTAATATCAATTGCGGATGATTTTATATATATATATATATATATATATATATATATATATATATACACATACAAATGTTTTATATTTCCAAGCGCTTTTGGCTATACCTTTAGCCATTATCAAGGATGATTCGATTTTTCAACTTAATTGAGTTTGTGCATTATGTGTATGTTTTAGTGTGTTACAGAGATGTTTTTAATTTATGAATACGGTTAGCACATTGTGGCTTTGTTTGTAGTTAAGAGTTGGCTTTCTCTTTTTTATTATTAAAGCTTCCATTATTTTTAGTCTTTTTTTACAGGCAGATGAAGTTATTATATTTGTGTTTTCTACTAGTATGTTTCTAATGGATTCTGGTAAGTTTGTGTGTGTATTTAAATGGATTCTAATGGAGCTATGATCAGATAGTAGTACCTTGTCTGTCATTTTTAATGAAACATGCATATATATATATATGTTGACATACAAAGTGATCTTTTAACTTTACCCCACCACCAAATAAGTGGCCATCTTATACTCCAGTTATAAAATGTGAACCTTAAATCCTGTGGTAGTTAATTGACTTTTTTTATGATGGTGAACAAAAAAACAACTAGATAGGTGTCTCAACAAGATGTTTAAAGATTATATTCAAAAACAGGGGAATGAGTGAATGGTTAGAAAGGAAAAATTATTCAGACTACTGAAAAATACAGCACCCACTCGTGAAGTATTGGAGATAGTAGTAGTAGTAGTAGTAGTAGTAATAGTAGAGTGGTAGTTAATTGACAATATATCTCGCCACCATTTTTTCATTAGAATATGCTTACTGTATTTATTTAATAAATTCAGTACAATGCATGAGAAGGCATAGTGGAGTAATGGATAGTGGCTCAGATTGAGGAATCGGAGAGCCGAGTTCAAATTCCAGCCAAATCCATTACATTCTCTTGGGGACGGTATGAATATTCCTCTTCCACCCCACCCCCTCCCAGCTATTTATAGCCTTGGATGTAACTGGTCTACTGCAGAAAGAAATGGTGGGAAAAAATCTGCCTCATCAGTCATGTATTGAAAGATACATGATTGCCTAAGCATGTATCACGCATGGCACATAACTGACTGACAATACATTTTAACCCCTTTTCTGCCAATTATTTTGGGAAAAACGTTTCATTTTCAGACAAAGTTTTTAATATAGTATTTTTTTGTTGATTATAAAAAAAATAACTTGCATTTCAATTTTTTCCATTTTTATGTTTGAAATTATATTTTGAAAATACCTTTTTGGCAAAGAAAGTTATGCAAAACATGTCTCTCCATAAACTATATTTACCATGTTTTTTTTATATAATTTTATTACCAAATGTAAAGGGAAATGGAAAACTTACATTTTTATTTTTTATCAAATTTACTAGCAAAAATATAACAAATTAAAAATAATTTGCAAATGTAAATGAACAAAATCACTTTTTCTGGCATTTTATGAATGAAATTATTTGGAATTATTTTTTTAGCAAAAAATAGCACAAATTACCTTTTATTTGCAAATATAAATAAATAGAATTATTTTGTCTGCCTATCAGAAGGGCATAAAAAGAATCGAGATTAATATATAAACACATTTGTAGCTGGGTTTCGAACACCATGTTTGTCCATGTCTGAAAAAGACACTTTTGGTACAAACCTATATACACGTCTACGCCAGGGGAAGGGTTTAAAATACAATTGGGGATAGGGGTCTTGTACAGCAAATATAGCTTGAAACCTAGATTTTAACTTGAAAATTTCGGGATTGTCATATACCTTACTATATATGGTATGGTACATTTAGGTATAAAGCTAACCAAAACAAACTATGACTTCATCCCTCACAACCAGCAGGGCCCACAAGGAATCTAAGAAATTCATTGAGCCAGATGGGGTAGGGGGTGTTGGTACTGAGGAATCCCTTAAAATCCCAGTGTTATTTTTTTTCCACAATTTATGTAGCTGAGGATTATACCTAGTCTACGTATGTGTAAGAATTTCTGTTTCTAGTGCATTATTTCATTTTCATTTTTTTAAAACACTAAAATGAAATGATTCCTTGCTGTAATTGTACACAGACACACATTATGGTGCTGAAAAGTTCTCAGCCTGACACATTTCTCAAAATCTGATCAAATGAACAAAGACCAGAATTTATTTTTAAGAAATTTTCAGCACTTTCCTCATGTACACGTACATACCTCAAAAAAATAAAAAAGCAATAGCTAAGGTTTGAAATGTATTTTGAAAATGAAAAATGTTTCTTGAAGTTTTCATTTTAGTTTTAATTCCAAGCTAATAGATTAAATTTAATATTTCCAATAGAAAATACTTTGTTGTATTTCAAACTGAATTTAAATTGATTGGAATTATTATTTTTTTTTTTTTTTTGATTTTCAGTAAAATCAATAAAACCCTTCCTATTGACAAATCTGTCAACCCAGCATAATTCTCTATTAAAAAAAATCTTTCACAAATAAAATATATTTTTCTGAAAATTTATTTGAGGAATTTTAGCTGATTTAAAGTTTAATTAATTTGATTTGAAACAAATATAATTTATTTTTAGTTTAAAATATTGCAGAAAAGCATTTTTTTAAATTGAGGCAGGTGTTTTTATGAGGAGTTGGTACATCTATTGATAATCTGTTTGTGATATTTATGTAAGAGGGAAATAAATGCAAACACCTTTTAGATATTTTTTTTTCACTAACCTTGAAAAAATTTTAAGCATTCTAATATTTTATAGAATTTTACATTCTTTGTTTTTATAGTCTTACAAAAATGCCAGAAAATAATTTTAAATTTACTATAGTTATCACTTTTATTTTCTAATGTCTTGTAGGTATGTCCCAGGTAACGCTAAAAAAGTGGTATACCCTGAAGAAAAAAGGTCCCCAAATTGATAAACATTTACACGTTACAATTTTTTTTATGTTAAAATTAAAGAGGGAAGACCAAGGTATTTTTTAATTATTTAAAAATTTTTTTTTTCATTTGCAGCATATTTTAAATTTAGGTTGAAAATCTTGTTTTTTTTTAGGTCAAAAATTAGGTAATATTAACATTACTTGTTTTTCACTGATTTCTGTTGAAAAAAACACATTGATTTGGAAAATCTTTCAAAAATCAAGTACTTGTTGGATTTTAATGAAACTTTCAGAACTTATTCACAAATGATTGAAATTATTTTAGAAATGTTTGTCATTTTGAAAGTCATGGTATAGATATTTTTTTTTATATCTGTTACACCCCTCGAACTTAATTTTATGAAAACTTCAAAAATTTATTTTCAAAGCCTGATATTTTTTTTTTCAATTAAATGCACAAGACTCTGAAGATTCTAAATCATCGATTTTTTTTTGGTAAAAAAATGTGCAAAATTGTCCAAACTTTTACCTCAATTGTAAAAATACAAAACCCAACAAAACTAAGACAATATTTAATTTAAAAAAACTTTTCATGACTTTTCTGAATAACATATACTAAGGTAATTCTTATCTGAAAAAAAAAAAAAATTTTTTGATGAAAAATGAATTTTTACAATAATTTTTTCTATTTTAAATACACAATATGACAAAATGTTATATATTTCAAAATTAAGTTTCTTTATGAAGCCTTATGGAAATAACATATTATGTTCTCTACTTTTTAAAGATCATAAATTTGAAAGCTCATTAAAATTTGACAACCGTTAACATTTTTAAAATAATTTTTTAATATTCCAAAATTGTACTTAAAATCGTCTCCAACGAAAGTATGGATGCACAGCTTTGAAATAATGTGACGAAGTAGACTTGTTTCTCTTGATAGAAGCAAGTTCTTTTTTCTTCAGAAATTGCTTTGCATTCATTCAGTTAAGAACACAGCAAAATTTGAAATCGATTGCATAGCATTTCAATATTAATTTTATTAATAAATAAAATATGTATAACTCAATTTAAAAAAATGTTGTTACTGTTTTATTTTTACTTGTAAAATTTGATTTTTTTGACAATTTAAATGTTATTTTCAGTGCAGAAATTTTTCTTCAAACGTAAGGTTAAAAAAAAAAAAAAAATTGAAAGTCATTTTTTTTTTTTTTTTAAATTTACTAACCAGGTTCACTTAAAATTAGAACGAATTACATCACTTCTGCGCTACCGTACGATAAATTCCCTTGACGTAAGTTGTCAATATATTGACAGCAATCAATTTAACACCCTTCAATCACGCACACGCGCAAGTACCACGGTTGGAAATATCTCTATTAAAAAATTTTCTGCTAAAAAAGTAAGTAATATTTCTTTCAAATTACATTAAGTATACTTTAATCATTCTAAATTTCCTAAGATAACAAAAAAAAAAAAAGGTGTAAATGAATTTTAATTGATTTTTGAACTAATTTTGATTTTTTTTTTTTTTTTACAAATTCGGGCAGAAATGTCGATAAATCAATTTTACTAATTTTTTTTTTATTGAAGAAAAACGAGATTTTTAAATAAAATTTTTAAAATTTATAGGAAGGATTAAAAAATCTGAAAAAATATTCAAAAAATAAAAAATAGTTTGGTCTTCCCTCTTTAATTTTAACATAAACATTTACACGTTACAATTTTTTTTTATCAATTTGAGGACCTTTTTTCTCCAGGGTATACCACTTTTTTAGCGTTACCTGGGACATACCTACTTGTATGGATCTATTTGCAAAAATTGGCATGATTATACACAAAAAATATTCAAAATTCTTTTGAAAATACTAGGTGTCATTGAATTGTAGTAAGCTTTTCTATTTATGACTAGTAAATAGATTGTATTTAATACCAATTGACCACTACAAATTAGTACAGAATCTTAATTATTTAAAGGTTTATTCAATATTCATTATTCTAATTAGAGAATGAAAACAATTTTGTTAACGATTCATTATTCATTGAAGAAAGAAATTTCTTAAGACAAGTGTCCATATATTTTAAAAGCAATTAAAAGCATTTCTAATTAAATAATGTCTTAGATTTATATTGCATTTTTATTCTATGATTCAGAGCAGATTTTCTGTAACTGGGGGTCCTGTTTGACCAAATTCATTTGAAGTTTTAAAATTTAAATTCTCCTAGGACCTGTCCTTATAACTACAAACATTTAAAGGCAAAAAAGAATTTCTCGAAATTCGATAAAATTAAATAATTGTGTGTTACAAAGATTTTCTACGTTTAAAAAAATAATTTTTTTAATTCATTTGTGAATAAGTTCTGAAAGTTTCGTTAAAATCCGACAATTATTTGATTTTTGCAGGAATTTCGAAATCAATGTTTTTCACCGCAAAAAGACGTTCAAATTTCCCGTTCTAATTTATGATCCCTCGTTGACACCAGAGAAACAAGAACCCAAATTTTGAACATTCTATCTAAACAGGATTTAAAAAAATATAATTTTTACACCAAGAAATCCTTTGGCATTTCCTCTTAACACAATTTTTTTGTTTGACGATAAAATTTTGTTAAGTTTGGAACATAATTATTGATTGAATCATATGTCCATTTTTTTAGCGGATATTTGGTTGGAGGTACCGATACGTGTGGTGTGTATTGAATTCAGACAGTCCTTTTCTTGTAAGTAAACAAGAAAAAATAAATAAAAAAATATTGTTTGTTTATATCCTTAATTAAATTAACTCATTAGTGAGAAAGAAAAGCCTATGAGATAAATAAAAATAATTTTATTGTGCTTTACACATTCGGTTTGTTACCGTTTCTCGATCATTCTACATAATTTTCCTATTATTCATAACAACAGCATTAGTATGAAAAGACAGGCCCAGAGAAAACAACATAAAGAAACGTAAAAACTCGATAAAAACCTCAGTTTCTTGAAGGAATTACTTCGTCTCCTAATCATCATGCCGAACAAAAGCGAATGCAAAGCGGTGCTGAATATCATTTCGTTCCTTGTGTAAAAACGTTACTCCAAAATCAAAATAGAAGTTAATTTTCGAAGTTGGAATAACTACAAACAAGAAATTACATTTTCCCTTATGGTAATTCGAGGCTGGGGCGAGGGTGAGTAATATTTGTAAATATTGAATCACTTTCCTTAGATTGATTTACCTAGCATCATTATATTAGCAAAACAAAAAGGGGAAAGGTAAATAAAAAAAAAAGGACCTGTCACCTTTCGATTTGAAAAGTTTTGTTTTGTACCAGAAGTTAAAGCTAAAATAATGTCCAAAAAAATGCAATTTTCATTCGTATAACTTGTTTTTTTTTTTCTATATGCCATTCCCTTAAGGACGCTGACGATCATGGTTGTCCATATTTTCCTTTCGTTCGTAGCTTTTTTAGTAAATTTTATTTTTTCATTTAATCCTTAAACAACCAGCATCAATTGATCATTTTTTAACATTTTCCAATGATAATGTCAATGGATGTTTTAAAAAATCATTATGGAAAAGAAATTCGCCAATGTTTAACCTTTGTGTCCGCAAAAACATCAGTGTTTCAAAAAGACGGCTGATTCCCTGACCACTACACTTTTTGACTCCTTCAGTAAGGTTTATTTAAAACATTATAAAAATATGTAAACCAACTACAATGCAATATTTATTAACTCTTTTAATGAAAACAAATTTATTTATTAATGATTTTATAAAAATATCCCTGAACTACTGTTGTCAATTATCAAGAATAAAGAAAATGTATGTCCATTTTTGTATGTTATTAAAATTGTAATCATTGCTTTTTAAAACAATAAACATTGTCGAGGGAGTAACAAGTGTATACAGTAATAGTGATGTCAAAGAAATAACCACTGAAGATTAAGTATTGGCAAAAATTTGTCATTGACCATAGGATATTGTGAACTCAGTGCACTTTCAATGTATTTTCATTTTAGAGTATTCTTTTCTCTTCTAATTAAGCTTATGGCCATATCATGTTGAAACACTAGTTCCCGTATGGTCACTGATGTTAAACAACACGGACCTAGATGGTTGACTGCTAGGGAATACCAGATGCTGTAAGTTTAGATGTGCATCTGGTGTCATGGATAATGGTTCGGAATGGTTAATTGGAGAGCTGAGTTCCAATTCTAGTTGGGTTCATTGTATTCACCTATGTGCAAATACCATTGGGAAAGGTACGAATCAATTTCTTTCCTCCCCAGCTATGGGTTAATTAGTAAGACTTGTATCACTAAATCATTATGATCTCAAAAAACAAATGTTTACAATCTAAATATATTTTAAGGCTATTTAAAGCTGCATAGAGCTGATAAACTGTAGAAAATGAATCAATCTTCTTATTGGTTGGTTGGTTTTGTTTAGGTTGCATATCAACACCTCTATGGGTTATTTAATGCTAAAATCTAAATATTTTGAACACAATTTTATGGCTTCAACTAATATATTTTGAACGCAACTGTATGCTTTCAACTATAGATAAAATGTATTGTTGGTTATATTGCTTTAAATATGTATTATCGGTAATTTTACTGAAATAAGTATTGTTGGTTGATTTTGTTTAGTGGTATATCAACATATATTGGTTATCTAAATATTTTGTACATAATTTTATACTTTCAGGATAAAGGTATGTTTTATTTTAGATATATAGTTTGTAGATCATAAAATGTATTATTGTTGGTAATTTTACTATAGACTCAAGCACAGGCCTGACTAAAAGTTTGCCTATAGAGTCATGCATAAGCAAGATGAATGCTTATAAACTCAAGAATACAATGTGCCATGTTAGCCTAGAGACTAGGGCATCAGTCAGTAAGTTATGTGCCATGCGTGATACATGCTTAGGCGATCATATATCTTTCAATACATGACCGACAAGGCAGATTTTTTCCCACAGTAGGTTGCCATTTCTTTCTGTGGTAGACCAGTTGCTATCCAAGGCTATAGAACTTGGTATGTTCTGCTGTTTACCCATAGCTGGGGGAAGAAGAAGAGTATTCATACCTTTCCCAAAAGTATTAGCATGTAAGTGAATGTAATGGATTTGACTGGAATTTGAACTTGGCTCTCCAATTCCTCAATCCAAGATGCTATCCATTACTCCACCATGCCACCTGGGGCCTAATTATAAAGAATAATTAACACTACACTGGCTGAAGTATTGTTAAATCCCTTCAACTAATCTTTTGTTTTTAATACAATATTAATCACTTTTTTTATCTTTCAACATTTGCCATTACCTGGCTTATTCAGTGTACATTTTTGGCAATGCTAAAATTGACTGATCCACACATAAAAATAGGGAAAATATTTTGTGGAGAAATATGTTTTGTACATTAACATTATTTAGACCTTCTATAAGCTGCAACATTTGTCAGAATAAAAAAAATATGGATTTGATATCATTCCAGAAAGGGATGTAAAATTGATCCCTGACTTTTACAGAGTTCATACAAATACCAATATTGAAAATGCTAACTGAAAGTTTTCTTCCATATTATTTATGAGTGGACTCATCTATTTAAATAGTTCCCTGATATTTTTAGGTCGGGTCCTTCTGAACTCTTGGCTGAAGGAAAATATTTATTTTTATCAAATTTATATATAGGTTATTCAGACACATATACATATCAATTAGTTTGGAACCAAACAAGAATTTATTTTAGGCAATACTTTTTTTTTTAAATTAATGCCCTTCCTTATCAATTTATGTAACTCTTGTCCATTTTATTTTATAATGTTTTATGAGAATCAATAATAATGACTCATGCCCTCATAGATTAAAACTGTCGGGACCAACCCAACTTGGTCTGCCAAGACACCCATTAGGTGATGCTATTTAAGTATTATAAAAATATATACATATCTCCTCTTCTCTCTTTCTCCTTCTTCTGCTCCAAGATGCACATGAAACTTTGTTGCCACTGGGGAGAATTTCTTTTCCTTGGGTGACTGATGATCGAACTTTTACACACATGTCTGAGACACACATTTTCTAATATCTAGATTTTAATGTTTTTCCTTTAATTTTCAGCTGTATACACATCAGTATATTTTTCTCCTTCATTAATTATTTATTAGTTATGTAAAAATACCTGAAGATATCTCCCTGTTGAAAAGTATTCAGTTTCTCCTTGTAAAACATATTCACCTTTCATCCTTGTTTGAATACTGCAGCCGCATCTGGTCTGGTGCTCCTGCTATATATTTAGAGATTCTTGATAAAACCAAAAGAAGGATCTGCAATGTTATTAGTCGTGACCTGGCATCTTGACTTCAATCATTTTCAACCATCTTAATGTAGCTTGCCTGTGCCTTTTCTATAAATACTTTCATGGTAATTGTTCTGATGAACTTTCCTCTATCATAACTAGACTTTATGAATTTAAGTGCAGTATTAGATTGGCGGCAAGGTCTCATCATTTTATAGTAGGAAGGGTTAAATGTAATTGTAAGTTCTATGCTAATGGTTTCTTCTATCGGCATATCTCAGCTTCAGTCACTTTCCCACTGGCGTAATGTAGCTTCCCTGTGCCTTTTCTATAAATACTTTCATGGTAATTGTTCTGATGAACTTTCCTCTATGATACCTAGACGTTATGAATTTAAGCACAAACGTGTTAATGATGCATGTATCAATAAAGGAAAATTACATTATGGTGGAGTAATGGATAGTGGCTCAGATTGAGGAATCGGAGAGCCGAGTTCGAATTCCAGTTGAATCCATTACATTCACTTACATGGCAACATACAGGGAAAAAAAAAATCTACATTGTCAGTCATGTATTTAAAAGATACATGATTGCCTAAGCACAGTGGCGTAGCTGGGGGGGGCGTCCTGGGTGCTAGCATAGGAGGGGTGACACAAGGTCACCCCCAACAAAATTTTTCAACCAGGCGAAGGTGCCAAAAATAGTCTGGAAACAGTGGTGGAGACACAGGGTTTCACAGGCGGGCATATAACCCCCCAGAAATAATTTATGACCCCCCCAGTTTTGTCTCCCCATCAGAAATTTTCTAATAAATTGTCAGGAAATTTGTGAGTAGGAAATATAGCAATGTTTTCAGCTTTCATGTGTTTCAGTTGCTACAATCTTGGTTACTAACAAGAGACATTGTTATAACATTTTATCGGATGATATGGTGTTTTAACTCTGCATCATTAATAACAACAAAGCGAAATACGAAGCCAAAAGTGCAACAATTTCAGTCTTGCCTGTGTATCAATTCGCTGAGATACAATTTTCCATTGAGTTAGCGATATACTTTTGAATATATCTACTAGTGTTGGGATGATTAATTGGAATCGGAATCAAGAATCGGAACTTTTTGGGTTATCGGAATCGGAAAAATTTGTGCCTATTTTCTGAGTCCAAAAACGATTCTTTTAAATTTTTAACTTAATTTTCCCTTATTGGTATTAGGTTGGTGCAAAAATAATGACCTAATAATGTTTTTTGACGTATTATTTAACGTCAAAAAACGACATTATTACGTCATTATTTTTGCACCAACCTAATAGATATCTATGCAGATGATACCACAGATTAGGACTACACATCCAAATACCTAGACAACCAGAGTCCGGCAGCTGATCTTTCTGTCTTAGCTCTATTCTCCATTCTTCTCTTCTCAGTCCTACCCTCTTTCTGCTTTATACAATCTGCCTAAGAACATTCTCAGATTATTATATTAGGTTGGTGCAAAAATAATGACGTAATAATGTCGTTTTTTGACGTATTATTTAACGTCAAAAAA
The DNA here is from genome assembly GCA_963932145.1 of Acanthosepion lycidas. Classification (NCBI taxonomy): domain Eukaryota; kingdom Metazoa; phylum Mollusca; class Cephalopoda; order Sepiida; family Sepiidae; genus Acanthosepion; species Acanthosepion lycidas. Next base: position 89,733,397 of record OZ010575.1, read on the forward strand.
CGACATTATTACGTCATTATTTTTGCACCAACCTAATAGATATCTATGCAGATGATACCACAGATTAGGACTACACATCCAAATACCTAGACAACCAGAGTCCGGCAGCTGATCTTTCTGTCTTAGCTCTATTCTCCATTCTTCTCTTCTCAGTCCTACCCTCTTTCTGCTTTATACAATCTGCCTAAGAACATTCTCAGATTATTATATTAGGTTGGTGCAAAAATAATGACGTAATAATGTCGTTTTTTGACGTATTATTTAACGTCAAAAAACGACATTATTACGTCATTATTTTTGCACCAACCTAATAGATATCTATGCAGATGATACCACAGATTAGGACTACACATCCAAATACCTAGACAACCAGAGTCCGGCAGCTGATCTTTCTGTCTTAGCTCTATTCTCCATTCTTCTCTTCTCAGTCCTACCCTCTTTCTGCTTTATACAATCTGCCTAAGAACATTCTCAGATTATTATATTAGGTTGGTGCAAAAATAATGACGTAATAATGTCGTTTTTTGACGTATTATTTAACGTCAAAAAACAACAATATTACGTCATTATTTTTGCACCAACCTAATACTAATGATAAATATTTATTGTTTTTAAATTGTCACTAAAACTAAATTTATTTTACTTCTATAAAGAAAAACAAAAAAATAAACTTTGCATAAATTCTCTAGGTAACCTTTAAAAGAATGCAGTTGATTTACAATGTTCTGAAAAATGCTTAAAAATTAAATAGAACATTTTTGTCAAGTAAAATACTTTCAAACATCATTGATAATTAAATGGTACCCAGAGAATGATGCACCGGAAAATTAGCAACAGAAAATTACATCAACCATTTAGCCAGTCGAAACTGTCGGATCAGGCTTGCTGTCCATTGAAAACGAGCTTACAAGACAAACAGATTTTGACGATGTCATTGACCAGTTTGCCACAATGAAAACAAGAAAACATTCTTTCTAAGACCATAGTATCGAATGTCATTCTTTTGTGTATTGCTGTGTTTTGTATTTAGTTGTTCTGAAAGTGAACAGTTGCATTTTAAAAATCTTTTGATTTGAACTGATTATTTTGTGGTATCGGATTTTGTCTTGGATCATACATGTAAACATTAACGTACCGGTCAGTAGAGTAAAGTAGAGGTAGAGCATGTATGAAAATTTAGCTACAGCTAACCATTCAGCATAGGATGAATCGGGGTCATTGGGTTGACATTTGAACGGACCGCTCCGGGTGACGTTTACTCTAGCTACGCCACTGCCTAAGCATGTATCATGCATGGCATTTCAAGAAGACCTTATGAAAATTAAGATGTAGTAGAGTGAGGGTCTCTGTATCATAGATTCAGAAGCTGGTGGAGTAATGGGTAGTGGCTCGAATTGAGGAATTGGAGAGCCGAGTTCGAATTCCAGTCAAATCCATTACATTCACTTACATGCTAATACCCTCGGGAAACATATGAATCCTCTTCTTCTCCTCCCCAGCTATGGGTAAAATAGCAGGACAGATCGGGTTCTATAGCCTTGGATGGCAACTGGTCAACCTAGAAAGTAATGGCAACCTACTGCAGGAAAAAAATCTGCCTGGTCATTGAAAGATGCATGATCGCCTAAGCGTGTATCATGCATAGCATGGCACATAACTGTATGACTCTTCCATACAGATCGTACATTTGAAGAAAGCCATAGATTAGGCTGGCCTAAAGAAACAACCATACAGAGAATGAGTCTGGTTATTTACATAACTCTTGGAATGATACCAACAGAAATATGGAATTACAGAAGTATATTTTTTTAAAATTCATAAAATAGGATATAGAATCCCGACAAAATTTTGAAGAAATATGATAAATAGAAAAAAACTGTTTCATTGAAGCTAAATTTGATTACATGTTTTGCCTTTCTAGGCTTCATCAGGTTAAAAAGCAAAAGAAAGAAATGTGTATGTGTGTGTGTGTATTTGAGTGTATGCTTAAATAATAAACCATTACTACATTTTCCTCTATGCTGGCATTTCTCATGAAAGTAAAGAATGACTTTTGAAAAAAGCCGTTAATATTTATTTATTCTATATCTCTTTTCTTTATGATTCATGTTGAAAGTTATTTATAAATTCGCTCAGCTTTTCTGTATTGAATTGAAAGTAAATCCTCATCTCATTTTCATAATGACTCGAAAGTAAAATATTCATAAAGCCTTTTCTGAAATTAATTTATTTGACAGCATATAATGCGCGCTTTTTTTTTTACTAAAAATTTATTTTAAAATTCCCTGCATCTTATATGCCATATGTAGGTTTAAAATTCACGATAGTCGGCTGAAATTAGCTACCTGGCCACTTCTATTAATTAGCTTAGACTTAAATATGAAGGATCAACTGAACACGTGGATGGCAATGCCTGATCATGACCCTACACTCAGAGGAAGAATAAAAAGACGGAACAGATAGAACGGAAGATGATGCATTATTTAATGACAATGATAGGCAGAAAACGAGTATCAGAGTTTTGATAATGAAGACGACAAATTTTATGGATTTGAAGATAAATAAAATTAACTGTACTGTTTTGCTCAATTAATTGTAATAATTGCTTGATATTTATTTTGTTTTCTAACCTTTGGATATATTAGGTTGGTGCAAAAATAATGACGTAATAATGTTGTTTTTTTGACGTTAAAAAATACGTCAAAAAACGACATTATTACGTCATTATTTTTGCACCAACCTAATAATAAAGTTTTTATAGGCTTGTGTTCTTTTTTATAATCATGGCTTGTTTAGCCAAAATAATACTGTATAAATATAGCCTAGGATGTACGATTTACTAATAATTTTACTAATTACTAATTTTTTCTTGATTCTTCCCTGCTGAAATTGGGGTGTGTCTTATACTATACACCACCAAATACGGTAATTAATAATTTAATTTTAGGAAAAAAAAAAAGACAATAACATTCACAATATTTATATCCAGACTATTGTCCTCATCTTTGTTGTTGTTATCACAACTTTTTGGCTACTCCAGCCTTCATCAGGTGTATATAGCATTTGTGTGTTCGATCCCTGGGTTGGTCAGTGGAAATGGGTGAGCAGTACTAAAAATAAATACTAGATGATATTCCTAGACATGAACAGTGAAATGAGCTCATTCTAGCCCCGTAGATTAAATAAAGGGTTCAGTTCAGAATTCCCTGTAGTTTACCAGATCAATACAGGCCTGAGGAAGGCCAGAGGGCACAACAGCTGAAGCATTGTGATGAAAAACAACAGAGGGCAATAGTCCAAATATAAATAATGTAAATAATGATAACTCCTTATCCCAGAAATTCAAACCAAAATTATTGAATCGGTATGGACCTGATGTGAGACGATGAAGGCGGTCGAAAAAACTGCATCAAAAATTGGCATGGGCATCAAATCATCTGACATTCCCATACAAATGTAGAGTTCTAAAGATAGTTCTGCCAGGCATATCATCGGTTTACTACAGCACAGGACAAAAGTATTGGCTTGCAAATTTGATAAAATTGTGTTTGTGAGTTCAATCCCTGGGTTGGGTATTGAATAGTACTAAATAAAATAAGAACTGGACAATATCCCTAGCAGTGATAGATTAAATAAAGGGTTCAGTTGAGAATTCCCTTTAGGTTACCCAGGTTAATATACAGGAAGGTCAGAGAGCACAATGGCCGAAATGTCATAATAACAACAAAAAAGATGAGGACAATAGTCTGGATATAAATAGTGTAAATAATAATATTTTTACACACCATTTGATATTTGCCTATATTTTAAAATAATTTTAATGCAGCAAAATACACAAACTGTGGTTCATCATTTTTCACTGGTAGTGATCCACACACTATATAAATATAAAAAACAAGTTCTTATATCAGTTTCAGTTGACATTAAATAATTCACCCCATTAAAAAAAGATCAAAATACACTGTGTGACATGGCACTCAATATATAAATCAAAATCAGACTTATTATCAACCTATCAAGGGACATGCTTTCTTTGTGTTGCCTCTTTCTTTCTTCATCTCTTTTTTTAGTTCCTGTCTAGCCTGAGAGGTGGCGGGACAGAATCTGGATTGCTTAACAACCAGACAATTTGACTTCCTAATGGAATAAGTAAAAAGTCAGTCACCCAAGCCCACATAACATGCGTCGCCAAGTGTGATTTTTTTTTTTTTAAAACACCAGTGTTTTCCAGAAATTACAGGTCTGGTCAGCTGATCTGCAGACACCTGGCATCATTCACAAAAGAAAGGGACAATGCATCTACGATGTAGAAGATGATAATCAAATCCGGGCACGGCGCAAAAAAATCAAATACATCCCAGATACACGAAAAATAATATGGTTAGCAACCGTCCAACTATTTGATTTACTGATAGACACTTTTGAATTGCCATCTCCTTCACTCCCCACCATTCAGGAAAATCGAAACACGAACGAGGGACCTCACAATAACACTAAAATGAGACATCTTCAAGTCGATCCTAAGTATGTGTGTTATGTCTCTAAATACTTAAACAGGAAGGTGTTAGGGCACAGTTGGCCGTAATGAAAATATTTAAGAAAAGTTATCCCCCTTAGAAAGGTTTTGTCACCTATCCCTGTTTGAAGTACAGGGCATTCAGCCATGACACCAAGGTGGGGCTAGAGAGATCTCTGAGGCTCACATCTTATCATCAGGCATCCAGCGGTTCCACTCACCACCTGAACTTTATTTCAATTAATAAAGTTTTGTTAATAGTTTATCCTTTCATTCCATCTTTGTATCTTTCTTCCCATAACCACATTTCACCCCTTATTTATGGAAGATTTTTTAATAAATAGAATTACATTGCAAGAAATATAGGCTAAAAAATGGCACTAATATTAAATATTTTTACCCCCAAAAACTTCCTTCCAGTCAATTTAAATTAGCTTTGAAATAAAGCAAAGTAATTTGCTTATTGGAAACATTAATTTTAATCTATTAGGTTGATATCAAAAGTAAAATAAACACTCCAAGAAAGATTCTTCATTTTTCAGAATTCATTTTAAACCTTAGGTACTGTGAATTAGTGGAGGTACCTACTTTAGATAAATCAGTACATATCTTAATAGCAAAAATATTTGCTGCACACTCTAATTCTGTTGTTTACAGGCTTTTGGTCCTGCTCATATAATTAAAAAAAAGAAATGAAGGAACTGATGTTTTAAGAGGGAACTGAAATTGTACTTTTATATATTTGCTAAGAACATGTTTTTGCACCAGAATGTGTTTGCATATGTCTTTTCAAGTTTGAATTGGTTGTAAATGCAACCTGACACATTTCACAAGAATAGGGTTTCTCCCCTGTATGTCTTCTTGTATGAATTGTTAAAGCTGAACTGTGCCGAAAGGCAGCTCCACACATGTCACAAGAATATGGTTTCTCTTTTGTATGCCTTCTCATATGGGTCTTCAAACCAGAAATATCACGAAATGCTGATCCACACATTTCACAAGAATATGGTTTCTCACCAGTGTGTGTTCGCACATGCCTGGCCAAGTCTGATTTTTGAGAAAAATAAAATCCACATGTTTCACAAGAATATGGCTTCTCCCCGGTGTGTTTTCGTATATGTTGAACTAAATCTGACTTTCCAGAAAATGAAGATGTACACATATCACAAGAGTAAGGTTTCTCTCCTGTATGTATTCGCACATGTCGAGCCAAATCGGACTTTCTTGAAAAATAAGACCCACATGTTTCACAAGAATATGGCTTCTCCCCAGTGTGTGTTCGAACATGCTGAACCAAATCTGATTTTCCTGCAAAGGATGCTGTACACATATCACAAGAATAAGGCTTCTCACCAGTGTGTGTTCGCATATGCTTTACCAATGCTGACTTTAGTGAAAATGAAGATCCACACACTTCACAAGTATATGGTTTTTCTCCTGTGTGTGTTCGTATATGTCGGGCTAAGTCTGAGTTTTGTGAAAAAGAAGAACCACATATGTCGCATGAGTAAGGTTTTTCTCCAGTGTGTGTTCGTACATGCTTCACCAATCCTGACTTTTCTGAAAATGCAGAGCCACAAATTTCACAAGAATATGGTTTCTCTCCAGTGTGTCTTCTTATATGGGATTTTAAAGTTGACATGTCACAAAATGCAGATCCACACACTTCACAAGAATACGGCTTTATGCCAGTGTGTGTTTTTATATGTCGAACCAAATGTGTCTTTCGGGTAAAGGAAGAACCACACACTTCACAAGAGTAAGGTCTCTCTCCAGTGTGTGTTCGTATATGTTGTACTAAATCTGACTTTTGTGGAAATGCAGCTCCACAAATTTTACAAAAGTATGCTTTCTCTCCCGTATGTGTCCGCATATGTTTGACTAAGCATGACTTAAATAAAAATGCTGCACCACAAGTCTCACAAGAATATGGTTTTTCATCGGTGTGACCTCTCATGTGGGTTTTTAAAGCTGGACTACTTGAAAATGCAGATCCACAAAATTCACAATAATAATTTTTTTCTTTAAATGACATATCTTCTGATTGGCGGCCACCAATTAAACATTTCCTGCATTGGAGAAGGTTTTTCAAAAGCAGAATTTTGTTTTAACTTTAAAATATCTGTGAAAAGAAAAAAAGATTTTTAAAAAGATAAATTCAGATATTTAAATATGAATGTGTTAACATTGAAAAAAACAGTTAATTGTGAATATATTATTTTTAGTTTGATTGACTAACCATGCAAGATAGTGATATAAAAACAAAAATAATTTTTCAAACACAATATGCCAAACATAGCAGAAGCAAAAGTAATATCTAGGACAGTCTATGTGCTTGGATTAAATATAAAGTTTCCAAGAATGTTCTATTACCACAGTACAGAAACTGCATTGTTTTACTTCCCTTTGTTCCTTTTTTAGTTTAGGTACTTTTTAGATTAGTCACCGTTTTTGACCACTTCCGGTTAGCCCTTAGTTATCACTGGTATCCTCACTGTAAAAGCATGAGCCAAAGTATGTGGTTCTTAGTTTTCTCATCCTCCCCAACGATAGCATCACTAGTATGTAGCTTTTAAAATCTTATTATTTGAACATTTCTTTAATGTAGCCAACTTTTATACACTTATTTTACAGTTGTATCTATGTAGAATCCTTTTCCCCACATGTTATCTGCTTACACACTGTTCCCAAATGTAACTTTCTTCCTGGGAAGTTATTGAAGCAACTTTATACATATTCATGAAAACAAATTATTCCCTACCTTCCTTTACCCATTTAAACAAATAGTCTTACTTTGATGTTCCCCTCTGCTTTTGTCATATTCCTTGTTACCCTTTTGTTTGTTTGTTATTCAGACTGAACTAGTCTTATATGGGTATTAATTTCTTTTTTCTAGTTTTACTCTTTTGGCTTTTAATAAACCTGCCGATGAACAGGACTTTGTTTTCAGAGTCTTAATTGCTTTAAGGTGTTTAAATGGCTTTCTTGCAGTATGCATGCTCTGGAGGCAGAACAAAGAATATTGAATACAAAAGGTACTTGAAGAAGGCAAAACAGTTGAAATGTAAGTAACAAGATTAGGATACCAATTTGCATAAATAGAAAAATGTTTTAACAGTGATTAAGGTAATAAAAGGGTAAAAGAGACAAATACTTCAATTTTATTTATAGTTTCATATAAAACAAAGAAAGAATCTTAATAAGAAAAATAATTTGAAAAAAAAGGAAGAATAATTTGTACATTAGCATAAATATTAGGTGTATGTAAAAGTTCCCAGTGCCCCTTTTTTTGAAAATTAGGGATTTAAAACATAGCTAAAAAAAAAAAGATTTTTGCTGGAAACATTTGTGCACAATTAATACTGTTAATAAATTTAGCTAATAATATCAGGACATCTCATAAGTTCTGTCCAAATTTTAACATTTTGTTAAAATGAATGAAATTTAAAAAGTATTTTATAATGTCTAATGGAGCTGAACATTATTTTTATGTTTAGATGCATTTAAACTGATCAAATTTTATTTCAGAGAACAAAATTAAATTTTGTTTGATTAAAACCCTGCTAACATGGAAGTACCCAAGAATCATTTGAGGCACATAATGCTTTATGAGTTCAAGAAAGGAAACTCAGCAGCTGAAGCAGCTAGAAACATTCACTCAGTTTATGGAGAGGAATGTGTGAATGAAAGAACTTGCAGAAGATGGTTTGCAAAATTCAGAGGTGGAGATTTCACCCTTGAAGATGAAGATCGAACTGGACGTCCAGTTGAGTTTGATGAAAAGCTTTTTGAAGCAGCCCTTGAAGAAAATCCTGCTTTATCAGTTGAGGAATTGGCAGTGGTTCTCAGTTCAAACCATACAACTGTTCATTGTCATCTTCAACAACTTGGAAAAGTTCCTAAACTTGGAAAATGGGTGCCTCATGAATTGTCTGAAAACAACCTCAAATCCTGAGTTGACATCTGCTCTTCTCTTCATTCTCGCCAACTTGTTTCACCTTTTTTGGATAGACTTGTGACTGGTGATGAAAAATGGATCTTTTATCGAAATGTTAAGCATCATAGATAGTGGCTTGGTAAAGGGGAAGGACCCCAGACACAGCCGAGAAGGGAACTTCATGGCAAAAGGTTCTTCTCTCAATCTGGTGAGATCGTCAAGGAATAATCCACTTTGAATTCTTACCACCTAATGCAACAATTAATGCTCAAATATACTGTCGACAATTAGAGCATTTGAACCAAGCTTTGAGGAAAAAAAGACCTGCTCTAGTGAATCAAAAAGAGGTGATGTTTCATCAGGACAATGCGCGACCCCACACAGCAAGAATGACGTCACAAAAGATCGAAGAAAATTCCTCATCCACCTTATTCTCCCGATCTTGCTCCTTCAGACTACCATTTGTTTCATAACTTACAGAATCATTTGGAAGAAATAGCTTTTGTAACACAGGAAGAGGTTAAAACTGACATTTGTGAGTTCTTCGAATCAAAAGAATTTTACAGTAATGGAATTAGTAAGCTTGTTAATAGATGGAAGGAAGTCATAGATAATCAAGGAAAATACATTGTTGATTGAATCTGTAATTAAATGTAACATTTGGTCACTTGTTTTCTTTATTCCAAATTCAGACAGAACTTATGGGATGACCTGATATATAAACCAGAATTTTTTTTTTTTAAATAAGTGGGCATTTGAGTGAGTGGTTAAAAGAGATGCTTTACCTTGCGTTTCCATATGTAAAATCCATCTTACAATTGACATGTTGGCAGGGCCTACAATACAAAAATTGCATTCCCTTGTAAAGAGGTAAGACTTCCTACAAAAAAAAGAAAAGTGGGCTACCTACCAAATAAATGCTTACAGACCCAAACATAAATTACCAATATTTATCTATTCCTGAACCAATAAAATGCTTATAGACTCAAATAGAATTTTAAGATTTTTAAGAAAAATGCTGATTTCAATATTACATAACCCAATAGTTGACATGCAAAATCAATTAACCTCTCTGGTTTGGTTTGGTTTGGTTTGGTTTGGTTTGTTTTACAGCATATCAAACTCAATGTATTGCTGGTATTAAAACCTATTTTTATTGTTGTAAACTAGAGAAGGTTACTGAATAGAACAATTGAATGAAAGTTGGTAATGAACGATAATACTTAGGACATGAGTGGCATGTAGATGAAGTAGTCAACTGCTAGAAGTGGGTCAAATGAATTCCACAATGAATCCCCAACTGCAGGATATCTAATGAAATTTAATGCTGACAAGATTTTTATTGCTTTACAAAAATGTATTTCTGGTATTAAAACCTATTTTTACACTTTCATAGTGTTTTGACTCCTGTTTGGGGTGGGGTTCAACTATTTGCTGGAACCCTAACAGATGCTACCACCCCGGGTCAGGGTGAACTTGGGAACACCAGCAATTAAGAGTTGGTTCCATGCTCCTAAAAAAAATCTGATCGGAAGCCTTGCTATTGGATGTAGTTCATCATCATACCCAGGATGGCCTTAACCTCTCTCCCAAGGACAAAACTACTGAAAGAACAATTTATAAAAATATATTAACCATGGATGCCATTTTTTTATGCTAATGTTTACCCCATAACAAGGCTTAAGAAACATTCAAGGCTACTGTGTAGTGTTGTCTGAGCGAAAGAAATGTCAAGAATTAAAGTTTATGGGCTTATGCAAGAAAGAACACTAGTCTTCAAGAGGTCAAAATTGTAGTGATTGAGAAAACTGGGAGTTTGTTCTATATACCAGCAGGTCTTGGAATGAAGCTGTTCAAGTGGAACTTACTTCTTACTAATGGAAGATGAAGTGAATGAGGATGATTCATCCTTGTGCGTGTGGCTGAGCATGCCCCAGTTGCAAAGGTCAGGGCTGATGAGGAATATAACTTGTCAGAACCCATGCTATACAGAAGTTGTGATAGAGTAATGAGAGGCTCACAATGTTTTGTGTGTGTGGAAAAGGATTGTAGGGTGGTAAATAATTCATCACTCATACAGCCACACAGGGAGATCACATTGTATTGCCAATCAAATAGTTTTATCCTTCTTGTTTGTAACCTAGGGAAGGTTACTGAATAGAATAATCGAACAAATGAATGATAATACTTAGGACATGAACAATATATATAAGATTCATCAGTAGTGCGTAGAGGAAGTAGTCAACTGCTAGAAGTGAGTCAAATGAATTCTACAATGAATCCTCAACTGCAGGATATCTACCAATTGCCCTACGCAAGGCTGAATTTAATGTGGGGTATCCAGGCCCATAGGCTAGGCCAAAAATTCTGCGTAGACCCTGTATTTTTATTGCAACTATCTCAAACCATCGTTCTACAGCCATTAACAGTGCGAATCAGAAAATAAAAACTACAGGTCAAACTCAAATTGATATGTTTTAGTTTGGAAAATCTGTATTTGATCTGTGCATGTCAACTGTTGCAGTTTCAACATTAAAAATAATTTACCTTCATTTTTGCCAGTTTTTTTTTTTCTTTCTAAATCAACAGTTTTCAGTATCGCTTGGGGCAACTTGTTCTCAAATTTTAGGTGCTTACCCAGATTTGTGTAAAAGTTTTGAATTGAGTAATGAAGGCATTTTTGGTATAGCTGGAAGATTTGTGCATTTAACTGACACCTGGTGGAAAAATAGATTAGTATAAACACAAATTTTATTGTCAAAATATTCGTGCTATTCATAAAATTCACTGATTTTGTTTTTACAGCTTATCAACCTTTTGTAGGTTATTTAAAGCCATTTTTAGATTGTAAGATTTTATTTTTAGAGATAATAATGATTTTTTTTTTACTGATACAAGTTCTACTAATTAAACCATATCTGGGAGGAGAAGATGTGAAGTTGAAGATGATAATTGGTTTGGTTTGGTTTCTTTTACGGCATATCAACCTTAATTGGTTATTTAATGCCAACAAGATTTTTATTGCTGGTAATAATTTTTCTTCAAAAATTTATCGATGGTAATAATTTTTACAAAATATTTCTGGTATTAAAACCTATTTTTACACTTTCATAGTCTTTTGACCCCAGTTTGGAGGGCTAACTATTTATCCATAGCTGCGACCCTAACAAGTGCTGCGACCCTGGGTCAAGATGGACCTGGGAACACTAGCAATTAAGAGGTGGTTCCACTCTCCTCAAAACCACCTGATCAGAGGCCTTGCTGTTGGATGTAGTTTATTGTCTTACCCAGGACGTGGGTGTTGTTTAATGTCATACCCAGGATGGTGAAGATAAGTATATTGTTTAAAGTAGGTTGATAATCCATGAGTACATGAACTGGGTTCATCCCATTTGGGGGGGACACCTTGGTGGACAGGTAATGAATCTAGCCTCTATCCTGAAGGAGAGATACTTGCCCCAGAGGCTCAAGTACAGCAGGAGCAGTGATAAAGTCAGTTTAAACCTATTGATATAATGGAATATGCATACACCTGTGTTCCCCCTCACTGGAGCGTGATTGGCTGGTGTCCATCATAAATATCGACGGACGTATAGGAGAGTCAGAGGTCAAGAGCCTTAGTCTGAGAGCTAAGTCTACAAATACGCCCACTGGACTACGCCATTGATCTACACGTCTTACCTGCGACTACGACGCGTACCAGTCGATTACTGCTACCGTATTCTACTTGGTTATAGTAGTCAAAACCACTTAGCTACTTCGTTCAAATATATCTCTTTCCGGGATATATCACCTCTAGACTACCATATTTTCTTTTATATAATGCAAGAAATTTTGAACCAAGACTTGAGGCAAAAAAAGATGGTCATTTTATATACAAGTACATGTTTTTGGAAATTTTTACTCAGCTTAAAAATGTCTTATTTGAAACAGCAAGATTACAAATACACTAAGATAACACAATGGATAATAATACACAAAGTAGGCAGGTGTTGATAGCAATTGTTTACAAAAGGTTATTTGATATGTCAGCAATATTTGGTTTTTGGGAATCAGTGTAATTGAACGTCTTTTGATTCAAAGACAGGAAAGTCTCCGAAATTGATTACAAAATATAATAAAAGGGAATAAACAAGATTATCATGTTTTGATAACATTAATATTACAGCAATGCAATATTCTCCGAAAATAAGTTGTGAAATGGAAATTAGAAGAAACATGCAATGGCTAAAAATTTGAGTTCATTTTTATTCTTTAATATTGTGAAAAATGAAGTATTTTAGTGAAACATATGTATGACACTGACATTTTAATGGATAATGACTTTTCAAAAGAATTTTAAATAGGGATGGCTGTACAAGCGAGTTGTATTCTATTCATTTTTTTTTTTTTTTTTTTTGCTTCATAAACAGTCTTATTATACAAAATAAAATATGGTATGTTACAGTATGGATAAACATGCCTGTAATAAAATGGAGTGTCAAAAAGATGGTTTTTCTTATGACACCTTCACTCTTCAGCAATGCTTATTGTTTTAAAAAGTGATGATTAGAATTATAATAAACCTTAAACATATCAAAGTGAATTCATACATTTTTTTTCTTGAGAATTAATGAAAAAATAAACACTATTATTAGATTATTTAGTGGAATGGTTAACAAAACATTGGTTAATAGCAAACTGATTCGAACTTTATGAAATGTTTAACTAAGAATTTCCTTATAGTTCACATATTATAGTAAATGTTTATAAATTTATGAATAAAAAAACTTGTTTTCATAGTTATTTCCTTATAAATTAGTGAATGATAAATATTTTATCACATTAGTCTCAATACAACTGCATTAGTTTTTCGTAAGTATGAAAAATTATTCTTGTAACTAAAAAATCTAATAAATTAAATACTGTTTACTAGTTTTGTTGTAAATACTGAAGAAGATAAAAATGTATAAATTCACTTCCATCATATGTTTAGGTTTTATTCCAATTCTAATCACTGCGTTTTCAAACAATAAACATTGCTGAAGAGTGAAGGTAGTTAAAATCAGTGTCATGGGGGAAAACTGTCCTTTTGACACTGTTTTGCGGGAACATTTAACCATGTTTGCCAAAGTATTTATCAAAAGATCTTTGTATGTACATACATAATGCATATATATATATATATATATATATATGTGTGTGTGTTGGGCATGAGTGACTTACATGAATGCTTCTGCATTCTTAATATAAAAAGAAGCGCATGTACACACAATTAGATAAAATTTCAAATATTACATTCCCCACTTACTCAATCCATGCTGACTACTAAAACCAAAATTGAAGACAACAGTGGGGGGGGGGCTTATTGGTTTGTAGAAGAAAGAAGAGTTTAGTAACAGCTTGATGTCAATCCAACTATTTCTTGTCTTACATGTATCATCTGTCTGTTAAATAAAAATAACCAGCTTTTCTGGTTGTCTGATTCATTTTCTATGGTCTATCAACCCTTTGCAAGTTATTTAAAGTCAGAAAATTGATTAGATTAGATTGTAAGAACATTTTTTTAAAGGTTTAGTGATACAACTCTTACTAATTAACCCATAGCTGGGGAGAAGAGGTGGATTCATACTTTTGCCCAACGGTATGTGCATGTCAGTGAATATAACAAAGCCAACAGGAATTGGAACTTGGATCTCCAACTAACAATTCTGAGCCATTATCCATTACACCACCCGCACATTCAAGCTTAGCACCTGATATTCCTAAGTGGTAACCCATCTAGGTACTGACCAGGCTCGATGTTGCTTAGCTTCAGTTATTGTACAGGAAGTGGTGTTTCAACATGATGCAGCCACAAGCCCCCAGCTTTTCTTTCTTTCCTTCAGTGAAAGAACTTTAGTATTTGCTTCATAATTAATTATTTCATTTGGTTTCTATTGCTGTTATGTTTATTTTTTGAAACAGACTTTTCTTGCAGAAGATAAAACTTTTAAAAAAATCATCATGCAGCTCAGAAAAATTGTAACAAGATAATAATTATAATAATTACAGTGTAACCCGGATATAAGAGACCCAAATTAGAGCCTGTGTTAATGTATATAAAATAGACCAAACCCGGATATAAGAGACTTCTTCTCCGGTCCCAACAACTCTCTTATATCCGGGTTACACTGTATCTTACAGTTGTAAAATAATCTTTACTCTTGTAGTAAACAAAATCACTTTCTATAAAGAATGGGAATTTTATAATTCAGTGAAAAAAAAAAGCGAATATTAAAAAAATTAAAAACGAACTTAATTCATTGAAAAAAATGATTTAAATTGGTAAATTATTTTCTTCTTTCAAGATGAAATAAAATTAAGAGTAATGAAATTAATGAATTTGTTTTAGGTCGGAGAAGTAAAGAAAGGATAAAATTGTGCCTCAATTCACCACTAATCCCGGATAAAAATAAAATGGCAAAGAAAGAAAAAAGCATTGATTTTTAATTACATGACGTAAAACTGCATGTATGTGTCGATTGGTAGCCGAAATTGTTTCATTTGAAGCAATAATGTGTCGGCTGGTACAATTGAATTTTTCAATATGTTTGAATCACGTCTATTGTCGTGGGGCAATGTCAAAATTTTATATTTGACATCAATCGGATTTTCAACTTACCTGAGGTGTGAGAATGAAAAGAGATTCGATTCAAAGACATTCTCTTTAAAAAAAAAAAAAAAAAAAATCAAGTGCTATCCGATTTGGATCTGCAAGTCAGTCTACATAATTTCTGTATTGATTGTTCAGTTCAACAAAATATTGAAATTAAAATGAATAGCAAAAAGAAAATGACATGGGCAAATGAAAAAAATAAAATCAAAACAAATTATCTTAGCGAAAATACAAAAGCGGTGATTGACATAATTTCATCCCTCACAAATTTTCACGTTTTCATTTTTTGAAACTTTACAAGTCTCTAATTTAAATAAAAATCAACAATTTTTTTCTATGCTCAACAAGTCAATCAGATATAAAAATTAAATTTAAACGTATATGAGAATTAAAGCTGTAAAAATAAAAGTAGGTGCTAATTTACTGGTATGATCTGCCAGAACAACGCATATCTCTACGATTTGAGAAAATTCTCTACATTATTATTACAATGTACATTTATACAGGACAAAACAAGAAAGAAAAACAAAAAGAAATAGTATAGTTTAATTACTAATAGTAAAATTAAAAAGGAAATTATTATTTTAACTGCTATCTGTGTCTGTAAAAAGATGATAAAAAAACTAAAAAGTAGGTACTTCATCTAATTTTCGATACCTAGGTTTTTAAATGAATTTTAAAAAATGAAAAAGCATTCTTTCTTTCTTTTAGCTTTAATTAAAAAGCTAAATAATTAAATTTACTATTTTCAGTAGGCAAAATATTTTGGTGTATTGAAATAATACACCAAAATATTTTGAAATTAAATTATATTGATTGAAATCTCAACTTTTTGGTCGCTTTCGGAAAATCATTTAAAATCGGCCATTTTTAACACATTTGTAAACAAAATCTAATTCTCGGTTTTAAAAAACATCCAAAAATAAAATATACTTTCCTGAAACTTTATTTGAGGGATATTAGCTGACTTAAAGTATAATTGATCTGATTTGAAAAATATTATTTACTTTAAGTAGAAAATAACAAAGAAACGTATTAGTTGCAGTGATTTACGTGCTTTTTTGTTGTCCCATCAATCACGTAACAATTAAGTCTTAACAAGTGCTGGAAGGTGTTGACAGATTTATTTGTTGTTCTACGGAGACTTTATCTGTTAAAACATAATTTAAGAAAATGAAGGGTGAGTACATTTTTTAATATAATTTTTAATTTTAAGTATTCAATAATCTTAAAAATGTCAAAAAATATTCCCTGTAATCTAATTTAACTTAAATTAGATTACATTCCTTAAATTATTTAAGGAATGTTGACTTTATAGCCATTGTCTTATTTCTGATAATATCATGTATGGTCAACCATACTTTCAAGCAGGGGCACGTTACATAATAATTTATATACATAAAAAAAACGATCTTGATGCAAAATACTTTCCATTAAGCTTTTCAATGTTTTATCCGTAAGTATAATTTTCACTTAATAACAATGTCACCTAATAAAAAAATGTAATGCAGAATTTTAAATGATTTATATATTAGAAATTATTATTAGGTTGGTGTTTTTGACGTATTTTTTAATGTCAAAAAACGTCATTATTTTTGCACCAACCTAATATTACTAAAATTAAAAAAAAAAATGAAAACAATTCTTGTAGAAATTAATTATTCATCAAAAAATTTTTCTTAATAAATCTTATTTATAAAAGCAAGGAAAAGCCTCTCTAATTAAATAATGCCATAGTTTTATTCCATTTTTTATTTTACAATTTGGAGCAAATTTTCAAGAAATAAATAGTACTTTGAAAAATAAAAAAAAGAATTTAAAAATAAAAAACAAAAAAAAGAAATTTACATTCTCCAAGAAATCTTGTTTTAACTAATAAAAAATAAATTCTCCAAAAATATAATTCCTCGATGTTTCATGAAATTAAGTGTGTGGAGTGTGTGGGGGGGAGGGGGGGTAACCAAAATTTCGAACATGCTAGTGGCATATTTAATGTAAGTGTAAAAATGTCCAAAAGTTTAAGTTCATAAAATACTAGTTTTAACCAGTGAAAATTTCATGGTTTTCCTATGAATTCTAATCCTTTACTTAATGAATGAATAAGCTTGTGGCAAGTTCTACAACAATAAAATATGTGTAGAAATTCCCCTATCACATCACTGAATATTTCATCTTAAGGACTTTAAAATATTGCAATAACAATAAATATGAATGCTGGTCGTTATTTTAAGAAGTGGGGACAAATGAAAAGATTTGAAACAACTTTTCCATTTTATGGAGACAAACATTAAAAACATCTACCTTCCCTTTCTTTCTTTCATTTTCTCACTGAAACCAAGTAGCATCTCTGATATATTTTGTTTTTCCATGCAACCAATATTATTTGTGAGGCATTGGCAGAGCGTAATGATCATGCAAACTAATGAAGGGAAGGACAAGCATAATTATTATGATGATTTTTTTGGAGATGTTTTTTAGCAAAGGCAAGTGGGATAACCCACAAGCACATTTCTTAAGGATGATTGTAGGTATACCATCAAGTTCTCATTCTTTGCGGGGATCTTGTTTAGAGATGATAGCAGAAACCATGGAAGGAGTTATATGCTTATCAGTCAATAGAGACTCAGTTCTAAGTGGAACATCAGGCAGAGATACTCTAGATGAATCAAGCTAAGAATTTACAAGTAAAACATTCTGCTTTATCAATAGAAGAAGTTAACACCTCAAACTGAGTGAAGGAAGGAGGGATTGAAGACTTACTCTTATTTAAGGCACTATAACAGAGTTGCCAGTATTCACGAGACTATGTTAGAAGCTAGGAGTTGTCTCATTCTATCACAAACAAAGACTTAACCTTTTGAGGACATGTTTGTAATTGTTTCAAGGACACACACACATAATCGAAATTATCACATGGGAACACCCAGTAATTTCTGTGGGTTATAGCAATAGAACAGGTCACTGGGAACCAAGGAGATGGTGTAACAGAGAGAGGTTGACACACATGAATGCACACGCACAAATATAATATTTATTGATTGAAGATGGAAAACACGATCTTCTGTGAAAGTTACAAATTGTGTCAGCGCTATTAATAGGAAAGAATCTAGAACAATGATATATTAAACCTGAGACAGCTGATGGATAAAGAATAAATAATTCAAATCGGGTTGGCGAGGACTTGTTTATAAACAAATGCAAAAGTGATGTTTAATTTGGGTAATTAAAAAAAAATAATTGGGCCGGGGAGGTAAGATCAGTGTATGTTTACCGCTAACAAAATCTGATCTAAACATAAGTTGTATCCGCTGAATTTGGTCATCGAAAAGACAATTGAAATGAACATTGAATTAATTAATTTTATCCACTAAGAGACTTAAAATAGATCTGAATTTAAACTTTGCTTATGGCGACACTCGTGTTAAGCGCATAAACAACCTGGCTTATAACCTTTGGTTTGCTATATAAACATGTGTTTTGCTCATTTGGGGAGACTTGGGCATTAGACAAGAGTGACATTGAGAGAGAGAGAGACTGTCGTTGCAGTGAGTCGGTCCAGTGGCAAGTCAGAGATAAGGACTTCAAGAAATATCGTCGTTGTAGCAGTCACATTGAAAAGTTGCTGAAACTTAACGTTTGTCACTTACGACAACCAACTGAAAAGCTACACTTCCACGTAGGGCTGGAATTACGAGTCACATATCCTCCCAAGTTGATTTGGAATGAGTTAATCACGCACACACACACACACACACACACACCTCTCTCTGTTGGTATAATTGATAGAGGAGTGGTCCTCTGTTCTTATGTTAATTACTTTTCTATCCTTTCTGTAAACTCGTTCTACTGTTGTTGTTTTCTTATATAAAAGACATCAATATTTTACCCATTGTTGTTCAGCTTCTGCAGATATTATTTCCTTGTTTGCCACATTTTAATTTTCCTGCCGTCCACCCTCACAGCTATGCCTACATCTCCAATCGACCATGAACATATGGACAACACCCCGCTTACTGGATCTAAAAACTAACACAACGTGGGCAGCAGGCGGAACTTGGCCAGTGACCGGTCGAACAATTTACGGGTACTCAGGGAGTGTGTGGCTAGCTACCCCTGAGTTTGGTTCAGACCGAGTGGGCACCTCAACCCAAAGAGGAAGACGTCGGAAGTTGAGGGGCTGAAGGGACGAGTGGTAGAATGGTAAATTTATTTACTTAAGTAAACAGACATTTCATCTTGTATTTGTGTTCACCATTAAAACGTGTAATGCTTTATTAATGCAAATTGAAAGATTAAAAGACTTTTCAGAATTGTAAATTCTCTAAAAAGTTTAATACCCTCAGTGGCATCCAATGAGAGACCATATTCAATCTCATAGGAGATATTTTCAGAAAAAAAAAAAATAGTTTAAAAGATGAAAATCTTGGAAAATAACTTTTGCTGAAGCTGAATTCTAATTTGTTAAAAATAAAATTTAACAATACTGAATTTTAAGCCTTTTGTGGTCATTTTTTTGTAGTCTCCGTAAGTTAAGGAGACTCAGTAGCGATTTTTGTTTTTGTAGGATAAATGCAATTAAAAGAATATAAAATTTTAATTTATGAAAAATGCTTACAATCTATTTCAGTGAATTCATGTGACAAGAGAAAATTAAAGAAATGCCCAGAAAATGCATTTTTTCAAAATTTATAATTGTAGTTACTTGTAGCTATGTTTTTGCTTAAATTTTCTTGTTCTCAAACAATTTTATAAATTTATAGCTATTTCTTTGTAATATTGTAAATAATAAATATTGCATTGTAGTTAGACTTATAAACTTATAAACATAAAATTATTCTTCTAAATAAATAATCTAATAAAATGAAGTGTTTAATTCTTTTCTTGTCAATTCTCAAGGACAAAAAAAAAAAAAAAGAAAGAGAATGCATAAATCCAGTCTTCTTTCTTTGGGTCTTATTAAATCTCTAAAAATAACTTTTCCAAACAGTAAAATTAACCAAGTGAGTAAATGATAATCGTAGTGTCAGGTAAAAAACTGTTTTTTCGACACCCCATTTTCTTGTAGTTGTGTCTGAATAAAAATTGTTTTCATAGTCATTATAGATCATGTTACATTATCTCTTAAAAAGAAAGAAGCAAACACAAAATCACTTAAATGAGGTTGAATCCTCATAAATAATATATGTGTTTGTTTATCAACTTTATTCTTCAAAAAATAAAGTTCAATTGCTATTTATTCAATTATGTATTCACCCTGATTTGCAATGACTTTTTAATACCCATCAAGTAGCTCTTCACCGAGTCTGATGCAAGAAATCTTTTTGACAAACTTTTGAATCTGGTTTGCCTATCAGTGTTTTATAGTGATCAGAAAAGGTAATAATTAGTTGGTGAATACGGTGAGTGAAGTAAAAGAAAAAAAAAAAAACAATTAAGTTCCAAAATTTTTTTTCTTTATTCTTTCAGCATGTAACCTTGCATTGCCTTGGAGTAGAACACTTTTCCTTTAATCCACTGTGTATGCTGTCACTGCTGTGCAAAATCTAATATCTTGGTGTTCTCCAAACTGGTTCTTAACTCCTATGTATGATTAGCAGTTAGGATGATATATCCATCATTACAATTGGTTCCCAAAAAGGGAATTACTTATGACTCGACCTAATAAAAAAGACATGTTTGTTGTGATCACAGAATAACAATAAAATTGTTTACTCTCTTTAAATAGAGACCAAAACAAAAAAAAAAAACAAGGCTTGATAATATATTGATTCAATGCTAAAAACAGAAACCTTCAAGAGCATGAAATAAAAAATGCATGTAAAAAAAAAAATACAAGATATTTGCCATCATAAATTTACATAATTTCAGAAATATTTCCAGTGCACATTTCGGTATGCGCCTTTCCCTGTGATTTTGCATGAAATTAAAGAATAATTTACTAATAAAATTTGTTCAGTTTTTTTTTTCAAATGTATTTTCAATAAAGATTTTTTACAATACGTAAAATTACAATGTTCACTGGAATATGATTTATCCCTTGTGTGTACTACATGTTTTCTTAAATGCGCATTTTTAGAAAATGCTGATCCACACCGGGTACAAGAATATGGTTTCTCCCCACTATGTGTGCGCATGTGTTCTTTTAAACTGGAGCTCTGTGAAAATGCTGATCCACACACTTTGCAAGAAAATGGTTTCTCTCCTGTGTGTGTTAACATGTGAGTTTTTAAATTTGTCTTTTGGGAAAATGCTAAACCACATACTTGACAAATATATGGCTTTTCTCCACTATGTATTTGTACATGTATTTTTAAGTGGGCATTCCATGAAAACGCTGATCCACATAGTCCACAAGAAAATGGCTTATTTGCTGTAGATGTTTGCATGATTGTCTTTTTTCTCTTATTAGGGTAATGAGAATCATTTGAAAATGTGGATCCACTGCAAATGATATCTGTGAATAAAGAAGAGGTATCAGGAATAAAAATAATATTTGAAATTATTAAATTCTGACATATTTATTAAAATGATTGGAAAATGGACAAGGAGAAAAGATACAATCACCATAAATGGCAATTTGAAAGAAGAAAAGGAATACATATACATATATATATATATATATGTGTGTGTGTGTGTGTGTGTCTGAATTTCTGGGTTGAGGTATTAATTACACTATCTATATTCAGACTATTGTACTCAGCTTTGTTGTTTTTATCATAATGTTTCAGCTGTTGTGCCCTCCAGCCTTACTCAGGCATAGATTAAATAAAGGGTTCAGCTGAGAATTTCCTGCAGGTCACCAAGATTGATATATACCTAAGAAAGTCCAGAAGGCACAACAGCTGAAACATTGTGATAAAAACAACAAAGTGGAGGACAATAGCCCAAATATTAATTGTGTGTGTGTGTGTGTATATATATAAAGACATTTTTTATGTTTAACGTTCTTTTTATAGATAAAGTATTTAAGTAAATGCTCTGTTTATAATAAACAGTATTAAATAACATTTACTGGCCTGAATGTCCGAGAAATTTTCATAGAAAATATTTGTCCTTTGACAGGATTCAAACTTGCATCCTATACGGCTAAATGGCGGTTCCGTATAGGATGCAGGTTCGAATCCTGTCAAAGGACGAATATTTTCTATGAAAATTTCTCGGACATTCAGGCCGGTAAATGTTATTTAATACTGTTTATTATAAACAGAGCATTTACTTAAATACTTGTGTCTATAAAAAGAACGTTAAACATAAAAAATGTCTTTAATAAATAAATTGTCGGACTTTGTCCATTTCTTAATGTGTATACATATATATATATATATATATATATATATATATATATATATATGTCTATATTTCTGAGATGAGGTATTATGTACATTATTTACATTATTCGGACTATTGTCCTCATCTTTTTCGCCATATCTATCACAACGTTTCGTCTGTTGTACGCTCTGGCCTTCTTCAGGTGGTTGGAATGTCAAACTGAACCCTTTATTTTGCTCATTGGGGTA
The DNA here is from genome assembly GCA_963932145.1 of Acanthosepion lycidas. Lineage (NCBI taxonomy): Eukaryota > Metazoa > Mollusca > Cephalopoda > Sepiida > Sepiidae > Acanthosepion > Acanthosepion lycidas. Next base: position 89,756,004 of record OZ010575.1, read on the forward strand.
GACTGTTCTAGTTCCATGTGCCATGTTTGATGGCAGTGGAGAACTTTCAGAGGGAAATTAGCAGGAGATAACTGATAACTGACATCCATCAAACATGGCATGTGGAACTAGAACAGTCTACCCCAGTGAGCGAAATAAAGGGTTCAGTTCGACATTCCAACCACCTGAAGAAGGCCGGAGTGTACAACGGCCCAAACGTTGTGATAGATATGGCGAAAAAGATGAGGACAATAGTCCAAATAATGTAATATACATATATATATATATATATATATATATATGTGTGTGAATTGTGATTAAATATGGATCAGAATCCAACAGAAATATAGAATAAGGAACAAATAGGGAATGCTTATAAATCTAACATGTTTTGCTTTTATTATTAATCTTTTTTTATTCTCTAAAGAAGCTTTAATAAAAAGCAAAGCATATTAGATTTACAAATGTTTCCTATTTGTTCCTTATCCTATCATATCAGTTTTTAAATTTGTCTTCAGAAAATTTCACAACCTGTTCCAACTACATGACAATAATACATGTACAGGGTAATTGAAAAGTAACTCAATATTTTATGTATGATAGACTCTCTCATCTTGTAAAAGTTATAGTTAGACAAGAGAGTCCATCATAGATAAAATATTGAGTTACTTTTCAATATATAGATATATATCTATGACATCAACCAATGGATGCTTGATGATGATCAGAGGGTACTTCGTCAAAATATAATGGAGAAGAATATAGATAAACCAGATTGGTACCCACTGTTGTGCACTTTGACTAAAAATTTGGGGAGTAGCAAATTTCAACACTGAGGATAAGAAATATATATTTATAAGTTTGAAAACCAACAACCTTTCATTTTTTGCATTAAGAAGTTTGCTGAGATTTGATAGAAATTGTCTCAAGGATTTTCAGATGAAAGTCTGAAAATGAACTTATCAACACATTGACTATACCCTTATGGTAAGCCAAAAGATATTGCTGATTATTAATAAGATATTCAGAGCAGTATTAATTTGGCCAGAGTAGTCACAAGTAGATTTTTACATACAAGTACACTTTAAGCAAGCAAAATTGAAATAAAATAATTTGGATATTTTCTTTTACTTATTTTATAACTTTCAGAAATAAAAAAGCAATATCAATGCAAAATGTATGAAAAAAAAAAAAATCATTTCTTTAATAGTATTTAACTGGTATCAATTGGTATCTGGACAAATCATTTTAGATCTTTAAAGATAGAGAGAGAGGAAAAAAAAACAATACACTAATTTTTATTTAGTACAGTTCAGTTATTGCTAACCCATTTCCACTGAGTGCAATTATGCACTACCCAGGAATTGAATTCACAACCTCCATGTTACGCAATTCATGAACCAATGCTTTTTATCCCCTAAGACAATTTGCTGTAGTGAAGTTGGAACTTTAAACCTAACCTGGCTGCTGATAATGTTGCAACTGCGCTGCTGCTGCCCATGTTTAATAATATTTAACTGAAAGACAATTGGCATCCAGATAAATCCTTTTAGATCTTAAAAAATAAAGCAAACCACAATTTTATTGATAACATAACTTATCATAACAAAAGTTTCATTAGAAAATATTAAATTTGTTTTTTGCCTTTACATAAACTGTTTACAGCCATATAATATTGAAACACTGACTCCCATATGATCACTGAAGTAACGTCAAGCCTGGTAGGTACCAAGATGGTTGACCACTTGGGAAAACCAGGTGCTGTAATCTAATAATAATGGTGTGGAATTGTTAATCGGTGAGCTGAGTTCTAATTCCAGTCGGGTTTGCAATATTTACTTATGTGCAAATATACTTGGTAAAGTTATCAATCCATCTCTTACAACATAAAAAAGGTTGATAAGCTGTAAAAAAAAACCCCAAAAAACAAAACAATCAATCAAATAACTGCACATTTAATATGTTGATCAGGCACAGATAAATATTAAGAATTAAAATACTTTGCCGTTAGATTTTTTTTGTAGGATCTAAAAAAACGAAAACACAAAAAAATACATTTGAGGTAAAAATCACAAATATACTTTTAACCGTATCTGTTTGTCTTGCTGTCTGTTCACAAAAGATTTCTAGAAGTTCGATATGAATTTCCATGCAGTTTTGCAGAATTGATTAAATTTTGAGTTGGAACCAGAAATCTGTTTTTTATTTTAAAATTTAGTACTTATTAAAAACGTGTCCCATTTTTATGCAAAACAATCGTGCATGAAAGCATGGAAATAAATATGATAAACTGCGTTATAGTATTAGTATTTCATTTCTGTGATGAGTAACCGTACCATTGAAATTGGTGTTTCACAACCTGTTCCAACTAGATGACAATAACTAACACATGTACAGGGTGATTGAAAAGTAACTATCAATATATATGATGGACTCTCCAGTCTTGCGAAAGTTATAGTTAGATGCGAGAGTCCATCATAGATAAAATAGGGAGTTACTTTTCAAGCACTCTGTATTATCAACTCCTACATCAATTAATGGACACCTGATGATGACCAGAGGGTACTTGGTCGAAATGTTGTGTTTAAATTAAAACATCTATATCAACCAAGATGAGAATTCAAAATAATACGAGAATATTGACAATGAAACACTAAATTCTAAACAGTATTATGAGCCAGTTATCTTAACCATCTGATATCGAATATAAAAGGCTCCAAAAAGAATTACTAAATGTTCTTTGGGATGGTGGCATAGTCGGTTTTTGACATATCTTTTATTTGCAACAATAATTTTAGGATCATAAAATTTACTCCGGCTAATTTTTCTTATTTATACCTATCAGTGGTTGTATCTACCTAAAGGTACCTCCATGAAAAAGAAAAAAGAAAAAAGCGATACTTCAGGAAGACAAGTAATCTTTTAAAAAAATTGAACAAAACAATATCAATATTATTATTAATTAATTTAAAAACATTTTTAAAATCATTGAAAAATAGGCGCTATTTTTGACCCCCACCAAAAAAGTAAAACACAACCAGAAAAATTTGTAAAATGAAAAGAAACTTTTTTTTTTTAATTTTAACTTCATAAAATTAATTTAAATTAACAACAGTTGGACTGTTGCAATAATTAAATTTAATTTACAAACACCAGCAATGGTTTTAAAAAGCTTCTGTAAATGTAAATGAAATATTTCTGCTGTCAAAAGTTTCTAAAAAGAAAGAAAAATAATGAAATATATTATTTAAAATTAAAATCCACAAATTATGAAACGAATAAGGGAAATCAATACGTGTTTGTTTTTTTCTTAAACTAAAAAAGAACTGAAGACAAAAACATCGTGTGGTTGACAGTGTCATGTTGGAGGTGTGGATGCGAAGTGTAATAGCGCCGAAAAATAAAATAATTGGTCTGATTCCAGTTAATTTTTAGATTAAACTGAAAGAAAATACACACACACATATATATATATATATATATATATATATATATATATATATTCTAAAAATTTGTCAGTCTTCACGAAAAAAAGGTTTTCTGCTAATTCGTGACGCTGTTTGTAAACAAAAATTCTAAGAGAAAGCCAATGTGTTTCTTCTTTTTTTTCTCATTTCTTCCGTTTCGTTTTCCTTATAACAACGCGACATTAAAAAGGAAGAAAGAAACTATAAATTTCTATTAATTAAATTTATCTGTAGGCAAACAAATTAAGAGAACGTTATCTTTAACTGTTAAAAAGACTTAACATTTCTGCCGCATACCGGTTTTGTTTTTTTAAAGGCAATCTAAAAAAAATTATAGGTTGGGAATTTTAAAATAACTTTAGTTTACTCACTTCTTTTTGTATTCTTTTCTTTATTGTTGAAGAAAAAGCTATAATTCCCAGCAGTAATTTTAGGACAAAATATACTTGAGGTAAAAACAATCTCTTACGCCGTAGCGCACAAAAATACAATGAAGAGCGAATCTCAAGGGAGATAATTAAGTAAAATCTTATGGTGCAATTTTTTTTGTTTGTTTTTGCACTATTGTTCACCGGCTATATTTGTCTGTAGGTTTGTGATGAAATGAAATCGAGAACTTTTAAAGAAATTGAATTAAATATTCAGGATGATTAACACATAAAGATATATGTACGTATGTAAAAAAAAAAAAGTTTAGAAATTAAAAATGAAAACTATTTCTTGAAGGTTTTATTTTAATTCAAAGCTGAAATTAAATTTAAATATTTGTGAAAAACAAAAATAAAATACTTTGTTATATTTCAAACCGAATTTAAATTGAATGGGATGATTTTTTTTTTATTATGTTTTCTTTTATCTTCGTCCATCGGCGAACACAATTATCTTTGCTAAGAAATCTTTCAAAAATAATTTATACTTTTCTGAAACATTATTTGAGAAAAATTAGCTTATTTAAACAAAGTGTAATTGATCTGAATTGAAACAAATATCACTTATTTTAATTAAAAAAATTTAATGAAAAGCATTTTTTAATACAGGGGTGAGTATTTATTTTATGAGCTGTTGGCACATTTCTTGATAACCTGATGTTTGGCTAATGGGGGAAGATAACTGTTGAAATCACGCTACATGATGAATACAATAAATTAAATACTTTTTTTTATATATTTTTTTTTAACTGTACAAATTTATGGTTCTTTGTTGACACCAGAAAGACATGATTTTTAAGATTCTAAGAAGGATAATAAAAAACAAACTTTGCACACACACACACACACGCAAAAAAAAGTTTAATCTTTCTTTTTAACAATAATATTTTGTTTTTATAAACATTAAATAAAACAATAAAGAATTTCTCAAAATTTCATAAAATTAAGAAAAATTAATTATGTTTCATCATGTGACCTCTTTTCATTATTGATTCTTCTTCTTTCCCTATATCTAAACACTTACAAACAGCCGGGTGTACTAATGGCCATTTACTTATACTTCATTGACAATCACAAAATACTGCTAATTACAGTATGATAATAGCACATTCCACTTTCAACATTTTTTTATTCACAATCATAACTCAATGTTTTACATTTTCTCAGCTGAACATGCAATGGATACAAGTTGATTTCATTGATATGGAATTATTTTTTCTATAGGCAAGTTATACCAGTAAGATATAAGGCAGAAATAGTTTTTTACTTTTATTATCAGTTTATTTGATGTGAATCTTTTCATGTATGTTATTGGTTATCGCACCGACGATAGCCTACCGACAAACATCACTCAGAATTTAAGGTTTCTTTTTTTAGAATCTGTATCTATAAAAGGCAGGATGTGTGTGTGTGTAAGGAATGCATGTAAAACAATGATTGTATGCTATATTATATGTAACATGACATTTGTCATGCCATAAAATCTCTAGTCATCTTTCATGCCAAGAAAAAATTATTTTCTAGGCCAACACGTTATTCAGATATCTACTTGTTCTACTTTTGCAGCATAAGAGCTTGTTTGTCATCCTGTAATTTGTAATAAAACATTCTCAGCAAAGTTTAACATTCATCCCCCACCAAAAGACTTATTGTTTTAAAATGATATTTTAGAATTTCAATAAAACCCAAACATATGAAACTAGACTCATGCACTTGCTTTTTTCTTGAGAATTGACAAAAGAATTAAACACTTCATTTTATTAGATTATTTATTTACAAGAATAATTTTATGTTTATGAGTTTATAAAACTATGTAAATCCAACTACAATGGAATATCTATTATTTATAAAATTGTCTGCAAACAATTTAAGCAAAAACATAGCTCTGAGTAACTAACATTACAAATTTTGAGAAAAAATGGACTTTCCAGGTATTTCTTTCACTTGCTCTTGCTACATGAATTCACTGAAATAGATTGTAAGCATTTTTCATAAATTAAAAAAATGTTTTCATAGCTATAGGTCAAAGATTTTTGTTTCTTTTACTCAATTCAACTCAATTAAAATCATTTAAATATTTTTCAGCTATGAGCTTGAATCATAACTAATATTTGCTTTTGTTTATCAAATTTATTCTTCAAAAAATAAAGTTCAATTACTATCTATTCAATTATATATTCACCATTATTTGCAACGACTTGTTAATATTTATCAAATATCTCTTCAGTAACTTTTGAGCAAAATTCTGCATGTTCTGATGTGAAAAAACATCTGTTTTTTTCCATCAAAACGTTTTACAGCAATTGTAAAAGGTAATAATTAGTTTGTCAACTGAATAGGGTGGCATAGGTAAAAAAAACAAACTTTTTTTTCTTGTGTTATTTTCAGCATGCAGCCTTTCATTGTCTTGGAGTAGAACACTTCCTTTAATCCACTGTGTACGTGTCATTGCTGTGCAAAAACTAATGTATCTTAGTGGACTTCCAATTGATTCTTAACTCCCAGGTATGATTAGTAGTAAGAATGATATATACATCATTATAATTGGTTCCTAAAAAGGAAATTACCTATGACTCAACTGAATAAGAAGACATGTTTCTGGTGGTCACAGAATAAGAATAAAATTGTTTGCAATCTTTGTATAAAAACCAAAACATTTCACTATGTGCTTTTCCCGTCAGTTTGCATGAACATAAAGTATAATTTACTTATAAACTTATTCAGTCTTTTGGAGCATGTCTTTTCATATGTATTTTCAATGAAGATTTTTTACAAAATGTAGAATTACAATTTTCACAGGAATATGATTTATCCCTTGTGTGTACTTCCATGTGTTTTTTTAAATGTGCATTTTTAGAAAATGCTGATCCACACTGTGCACAAGAATATGGTTTCTCCCCAGTATGTGTGCGCATGTGTTCTTTTAAACTGGAGCTTTGTGAAAATGCTGATCCACACACTTCACAAGAATAAGGCCTCTCCCCTGTGTGTGTTCGCATGTGAATCTTTAAATTTGAACTCTGTGAAAATGCTGATCCACATACTTTGCATGAATATGGTTTCTCTCCAGTGTGTGTTCGCATGTGCATTTTTAAATGTGAATCCATTGCAAATGATGATCTACACACTTTGCAAGAAAATGGTTTCTCTCCCGTGTGGGTTCGCATATGTGTTTTCAAAATTGAGCAATGGGAAAATCCCAATCCACATACTTCACAAGAGTATTGTTTATCTCCTGTGTGTGTTAACATGTGAGTTTTTAAATTTGAATTCTGGGAAAATGCTAAACCACACACTTGACAAGAATATGGCTTTTCTCCAGTATGTATTCGTACATGTATTTTTAAATGGGCATCCCGTGAAAATGCTGATCCACATAATCCACAAGAAAATGGTTTATCTGCGTTAGATGTTTGCATAATTGACTTTTTCTGTCCTTTTTTTGTTTAGATGAGAATCAATTGAAAATGTAGATCTACTCAGTTTATGAGGAAGTAGTTTATCTGCAATAAGTCTTTAATTCAGATGACTTTGCATATAAATATAGTTTACCTTTAATGTGCTTTTGCAAATTACTTTTTCAAATATCAACACTTTCAAAAGTATATCAGCACTTTCTACTTTCTTTTCCACTGGATGTTTTCAAAATTGATTTTTTTAAATTTGGTAAGTGTAAAAATATTACTCCTCTTCGTTATTCTTTTATTTGTTATTGGCAATGACAGTTTCCCATACAAGTTTTTGTATGTATATCAGATGAATTTGTTCTTTACTGCAACTGATATCTGTGAATAAAGAAGAGGTATTATGAATAAAAATAATAGGTCATTTGAAATTAAATTCCGACATATTGGAGAAATGGACAGGGATAAAAGATACAATCCCCACAAATGGCAATTCAAAACAAGAAAGAGATCATTTTATATATATATATATATATATATATATATATTTCTCTTTCTTGTTTCATATTAGGATTAAATATGGATCAGAATCTTACAGAACAATAGGTTAAAGAGCAAAAAGAAAATGTTTATAAATGTAACAAGTTTCACTTTTATTATTATTTTTCCATTCTTTGATGAAACTTTAATAAAAATGAATCAGGTAAAATTCATAAATGTTCCCTAATTGTTCCTTATCCTATCATATATATATATATATATATATATATATATATATATATATATATAGTGTGTGTGTGTGTGTGTAATGGGTAAGAAAATATAAAGAAAGCTGATTGGTCTCCATTCCTCTCTCTTCAGGTCAAAGAAATAAAACTGCTGTTTATCATGACTAAAAAATGGGGGAGTAACAAATTTCAACAATGAGGATAAGAAATATACATATATTAATAATATGCTAACACATGTATATTTATAAGCTGATTACATTGAGACCAACAAGCATTCATTGTTTGCATAAAGAAGGTTGCTTAGATTTGATAAAAATTGCCTCAAGGATTTTAGATGAAAGTCTGAAAGTAAACTTCTCAACACAATGAACATACCCTTATAACAAGCCAAAAGATATTGCTGATTATTAATGATATTCAGAGAAGTATTAATTCTGTCAGGGTTTCAATGAACTCGAGCATATCTCATGATTATTTCACAAGCAGATTTGATATACAAGTACAATTCAAGTAAGCAAAATACAAATAAAATAATTTAAATATTTTTCTCTTACTTATTCTATAACTTTCAAATACAAAAGAACATTCATTGTCAATAAAAAATGTATGAAAAAAATCATATTTTTAATATTATTTAGGCAAAAAACAATTGGCATCTGGACAATTCGTTTTATTATTTATGCTACAGTGTAACCCGGATATAAGAGAGTTGTCGGGACTGGAGATGAAGTCTCTTATATCCGGGTTTAGTCTATTTTGTTTACATTAACACAGGCTCTAATTTAGGAGCAGAGAAAATCTCTCTTATATCCGGGTTACACTGTATTTACAGGGATGAGTTAAGCCTAAGATAGAGGCAGGTAAAGATTGCCTTGGTGGACCATGGCAATTTATTTTAGAATTTGCAAAATTTGCTTTTTATTTGTAAAAAGTAATATTAAAGAAAAATCTTTAAAAAACAAATTGATAAAAATAAACAAAAAACTTTAAAATCAAATATTTTTATTGACAACATAGATTATGATGACTAGATTAGCAATGATACATTGCAGTGGAACATTTTCAGAAAAGAAACCAAACATTACAACATTATTAGCTTAGAATATGTTGTGGAAAGAATGAGATTGTTGTATTACTGTATAAAAATATAAAACTTTTTCAGCATAAAATTAAAATAACTATTGAAACAAAAAAATATGTACAGTAAATGTCAAAACAATCTTTTACTTTCTGACATGAATATTAATTACTAATTTCTTATACATAAAAATATTTTCATGGCTAATTTTTGTTGCTTAGCATTCAGAATACAACATCAATCTGATCCCTGAATTTTTGACATACATGTACTTTTCTTTCTTTTCCTTTTTGAGGGGATCAGTCTATTTAATATTAGAGTTTAAAAATGAAATGTATTATTACGATGTAATGTGTGCGTATAAATATATTCATTTCATTTCCGGCAGTCATAAATGTTGCAAGATTGAAATAAACTTGTAACATTTGTTGAAATTCATTTAAGTGATGTCTTTTCTTTGAAAATGTATCTGCATAGGGTTCTGGTCAATTTTTTTTCTTTTCAACCACCTTATTAACAGAAATGTAACATTTTTTATTCTTAATTTAAAATTTTTTTTTTTTTTTTGCAAAAATTGCCATGAACATAGCTTGTTTTTAAGGGCACCTAGGCATTAAATATGGGCACTGCAGCATTTTTCTGTGGTGCCACTGACTAAACTCATCCCTGTATTTATATTTGGATTACTGCCCTCATCATTGTTGTTATTATCACATTTTACCCTATGGCCTCCTTCAAATGTATATCGATCTCGGTAACCCACAGGGAATTCTTAACTGAACCCATTATTTAATCTATGGGAGTAGACGGTTGTCATTCCACTGCTCATGTCTAGGGATATCAGCTAGTTCTTATTTTTATTTAATACTACTCACCCGTCTCCAGTGAGTGCAAGTATACACTGCCTGAACCAGGGATTGAACTCACAACCACTATGTCACTAAATTTACAAACCAACACTTGCTGTAGTGAACTGCTGTGGTTGAAAACTTGCTGTCATTTGTTTTTCTTTCTATGCTAGGCATACTAAGGAATTCTTTGAGATGTCAAACTCTGCAGTGTTCTTCCTTATCCAGTATATTCACATCATTTCACAGGGACAGCTGACTACTACTTTTCTTCTATATATGATCAGCCATGCCTGATTTCATTGTCTCACCTCTCACTATGGCTTTTCAATGTTCCTCCAGCCTTACTTTTAGGGGTTGGCTTGTTTCACCTTTATATTCTCTGCCACAACCTATAAGAATCAAATACATGCAATTCTTGGTCATATTCTCTCAGAGTTAGGCTTCACTCAGTAGAGATTTATGTGGAGTGGAACTGCTTATGAATATTATCCTGATGTTGTATTGACCGCAGATTTTCTGAATCTTTTCCAATATTCCCATGACATAATGCAGACAGACCATGACAGTTTTCTTGTCATCCCCCTTGTTCATTCTCTTCCCACTTGTGGATGCTGATGTTATGTTTGACAGATAGTTGTTATTCTGATCGTTATGTTTGGTGTTGATCATTTCTTGTTGGCATATCTCTGGGTCACCACTTACGATTTTTGCCCAGATACATCAATAAAAGCTATCCGATTATTAGTTTCTTCTTCCATTGTGAACTGGATTGAAAATTATTGATGAATTTTAACCTTCAGGACTTATGTTTCTTTTTTTTTTTTTTTTTTTTTTTTTTTTAGAAAATGTTGGGAAAAATAATATTTGTTTTTACATCTGTTGACCCACCCCCTTATCCAATTTTAAGAAATTTTGTGAATTTTATTTTTGTAGAGCTTAATGTTTACATTAGGTATACGCACAAGCCTTGGGAGAATTTAAATCAATTTTTTTGTTCTAACAGGACCCACAGTTACAGAAATTCTGCTATGAATCAAAACAATGCAATAAAACTAAGAAATTTTCTTATTAGAAAAACTTTTAATTGCTTTTATGAATATCTTATTCATAAAAGCAATTAAATTTATGAATATCTTATTCCTAAAAGCAATTAAATTTATGAATATTTTATTCCTAAAAGCAATTAAAAGCCTTTCTTTTATAGACACTATTGTCCTAAGAAAAAAAAAAATCATGAATGATGAATTTCACAAGAACTGTTTTGATTTTTTTAAAACTTTAATTAGAATAATTTATAAACTTTTAAATCTTTTAAAATTCTGTATTGATTTGTACCAATTAGTTGATATTAAGTAAAATCTAGATTAACTAATTATAAAGAGAAAAGTTTTCAATTCAATGATGCCCAATATTTTAATATTTTAAGAAGAAATATGGATTTTTTTTTTTTTTTGCATGTGTAAATGTGCCAATTTTTGTAAATACAGAAGTCCATACACAACATTATCAGAAAATAAGAGCAGTAACTATAATAAAGTTAAAATTTATTGATAATTTCTAACATTTCCTCAAGGAATGTCTTCGTAAGTTAGATTGAATAAGTTAGTAGCTTATTTAGAATATTTTCTTAAATTTTAAAGATTTCTGGGTAGTTAATAAAAAATTAAATAAATAAAAAAGGCTTTCTTGTTATAGTCATCAGATAATTTTTACAGTTATGTCCTACTTAGAAAAATTCCCAAACATATATCTATTGAGAGAGTTGTGACCATCTCATAAAAACACCCACCTCTATGTTAAATAAATGCTTTTCTGTGATATTTTAAACTAAAAGTGACAAACTTGGACCTTCATGCTCACAAAAAAAGAAAAGAAAATCTAGTGTTAAATGGATGGTTTTTACCTTGATACTGCTATTAACTACCTTCACTCCTTAGCAATGTTTATTGTTTTAAAAAGCAATGATTAGAATTGTAATAAAACCTAAACATATGATAAAAGTGAATTTATACATTTTCTTTGTTCTTAAGAAGTGACAACAAAAAATAATAAACACTATTAATTTATTAGATTGTTTATTGATTGGATTGTTTAGCAGAACATGAAATAATTGCCAGTTGGTTTCAACTTTATAAAATAGTAAATAATAAGGATTTCCTTATAGTTAGTTCACATATTTTAATAATTTAGCAAATGTTTATAAATTTATGAATAAAAAATTGTTTTCAGAATTATTTCTTTATAAACTGGTTAAAAAAATAAAAAACATACTAGAAAAAAATTTTATATTCTTGTGAGCAATTCATAAGAATTTTGGGGGTCACGTGAATTGTAATTAGCTTTCCCATTTATGATTAGTAAATACAATTTTTACTTAACATCAGCTGTTACTAATTAATACAGAAATTTAAATGATTTAAAACTTTATAAATTATTCTAACAGTACAAATCATAAAGCAATATTTGAGGATTTGCATTACACTTATCCATTTAAGATTAATAAATATAGTTTTCACTTAATAATATCATCTAAAGGGCTGAAATTAACAGAGAATTTTAAAAGATTGAAAACTTTTTTTCTAATTAAAATTTAAAGCAAAATGAAAACAATTCTTGCAAAAATTCATTATTCATTGAAAAGTGTTTTTCATAATACAATAGTGTCCTTGATATATATTATTTATAAAAGTAATTAAAAGCTTTCCTAATTAAATGATGTCAAAGTTTAAATGCATTTCAGATTCAGAGCAGATTTTCAGTAAATGGTGTTTCTGTTTGACAAAAACAAATTGATGATTTAAATTCTCCAAGGAATCCTGCTTTTAACCAATATAAATATGAAAAGGCTGAAATTTTAATTTCTTGAAATTTCATAAATTACCAAAATTTTCTATAAAAAAAAAACAAAAACATTTTAAAAATAATTTGTTTCATTCCTGAATAAGTCCTGAAAATTTCTTTAAAATCTGACAATTATCTGATTTTTGAAAGAATTTCCAAAACAATGTGTTTTTAGCATAAAAAAAGGTGCTAAAAAATCCCAGTACTAATCAGGCCACAGATAACAAGACTTTTAACCAAAATTTTGAACATACTAGAAAGGATTAAAAAATTTAATAAAATAATCAAGAAATACTTTGGTTTTTCCTCTTAATATCATAAACATTTTGATGATGAAATTTTGTTTTTTCCAAGTTTGGACCTTTTTTTCATCATGGTATATTATTTTAGATAATTTTTTAAGATACCTGGATTAATATTGCATTTTTATTTTGCAATTTGGAGCAGATTTTCAGTAACTGGGGTTACCATTTTATATTAAAAAGAATTTTGATGATTTAAAATTAAATTTTCCAAAGAGTTCTACATTAACCTCTACAAAATTTAATTTCACATAATTTCTTAAAATTAAATAAGTGAGGAGGTAGCCGATGTAAAAAGAAAAAAAAATGTTTTACCAAGATTTTCTAAAAAGAAAAAAAAAAAATCATTTGTAAATTGGTCCATGTTTCATTTTAAAATTCTACAATTATTTTTTATTTCTGCAAATATTTCAAAATCAATGTGTTTTTCACTACAAAAAAAAATCCTGTACTATCCTTTGGTCACTGTGCTGGCACAAGAAAAACAAGATTTTTAACCAAAACCTTCTAAAAGAACATTCTAAGAAGGACAAAAAAAAAAAATTCAGAAATCAAAATAAATTTCTCTTAGATTTTGATAATAAAACTTTGTTCTTTTTTAAAGTTTGAGGCATTTTTTCATCACAGTATGCTAATCTTTTAGCGAATCAATGGTGGTACCTACCTAAAATTTATATACCTCCAAAGAAAGGCAAAGTTTAAAATTAGGTATCTCACAAATAGTGATACTTCAGGTCAATAATAATCATCAAAGTTACAAAATTAGGTACCTCCACTAATTTGGTATACGTAAGGTTTAAAATGAATTTTTAAAAATGAAAAAAAGCTTTCTTGAAGCTTTCATTGATAGCTAAAGGATGTAAAATTTACTATTTCCAGTAAGCAAAATACTCTGTGGTGTATTTCAAATAGAAATTATATTGATCAGAATCGATTTTTTTTCTCAGTAAAATTGATCAAAACAGACATTTTTGACAAAAGTTAATTCACAGTTTTAAAAATCTTGCAAAAATAAAATATATTTCTGAAACGTTAAATTAATCTGATTTGGAATAAATATTACTTACTTACAGCATAAATGTTGTACACAAATATTTTTTAACTATGGGGTCTTGTTTTCCTGATGTGATAATTGACAGTTGATCTACAGCCAAACGTTTTCATAGTTAAAGTATGTTTGAGCAGACGATAAGTTTTTTTTCGCCGTGGGCGTGGGGTTAAACCTTAGAACACGTGACTTTTTAAAGCTAGATGTATTGGTTTGTATATGCATACTTCAGAAATTCTACACGTAATCACACATACAAAAACAAATCAAAATTCTTTTAAAAATATTCAGGGTCGTCAGATTGTAATATAAGATGATTAGTAAATTTAGTTTTACTTAATAACAAATATTTCCTAAGAATTATCTAATTGAAAATGAATTTTAAATTTAAAATTGTAAAAAACGAAAACAAATCTTGTAATAATGCATTTTTCGTCGAAATAGTTTTCTTCTTCAAACAATAGTCTTTCAATTTCATGTACCCCCACGAAAAGAAAAGGCTTAAAAAATCAGCATCCCGTGATGAAAACATGCTCCAATCGTCAAAATCTTTGTTATTAAGAGGAAGGATCAAAATATTTTTTTATTTATTTACTTTTTTTTTTATTTCTTTAACATTCGAAATTTTGATTAAAACACTTGTTTTTTCTAGCGTCAACGGTTGTACTTTTTTTGCGGTGACAGACATTAATTTGGAAATTCTTTCAAAAATCAAATTATTGTTGGATTTTAATTAAATTTTCAGGATTTATTCACAAAAATGAATGAAATTATTTTTTTTAAATTTTTTATTATCAGAAAATCTTGATATACACACACATAAACAGGCCCATCATTGAAAACTTGAGAAATTCAACATAATTATTTAGTTGATTATAAAAGAAAAGCAGAATTCTTTGAAGAATTTAAATCATGGAAGTTTTTTTTTTCAAAATCGGACCCTGTCTTACCGAAAATCTGTTATGATTCGAAAAATAAAAAACGCAATAAAATTAAAACATTATGATTATTTTTAATTAGAGAAGGTTTTTAATTACTTTTTATGACTAAAATGCAATATGTCATGCGAATAATTAAAAAAAAAGCTTCAATTTTAAAATTATCGAAAATTTGAAAAATAAAAGGATTGATCTTATTTCAGTTAATTTCGGGATTTAAATTGAAAAAAATATATTTAAAAAAAATTTATCCTCAATCTTCGCGAATATAAAAAAAAAAAAAGTTTTTCGCATTCGTGTCGCTGTTTGTAAACAAAAATTCTAAGACAAAAAAAAAAAGACAACGTTCGTTAACTCTTTGTTTAGTTTCTGTCTTTTCTCCTTTTTCGTTTGTCATCTTGATAACGCAACATTAGAAAAGGAAAAGAGGAAAGAAACTATTCATATTTTTATCTGTAGGCAAACAAAAAATAAAACATTATCCATACATTTCTCCCTCATATACCGGTAAAGGTAATATTTTGGGAATAAAGAAAATAACTTTATACTTACTTTTTTCTATATTTTTTCATTTATTGTTTTTTTTTTTTTAGGAGATGGGTAGTGTAACACTTGAAAAGAAAAACACGATAGAATTTTAAATAAATTTTGGGATAAAATATACTCCAGGTAGAACAATTTCTTGCGACGTACGCACAAAAGTCTAAAGAGCGAATCTCAAGGGAGACAATTAAGTAAAAAAAAAATGTAACTCAATAATTTTTGTCTTTTCTGGTGAACCCAAGAGACAGGGTACATTTGTAAAAGGAAAAGGGAAAGATTAGTAATTGTCTACAGGTTTTTGATGGAACAAGGTTGAGAACTTTCGAAGAGGTATAATTTTCAACATGTGAAATTAATGTAGATACGTCCAAAAAAAAAGGGTGGGGGAATACCTAAGAAGGTTTCTTTAAATTAAAAATGAAAAATCTTTCTTGAAGTTTTTATTTTAGTTTTAATTGCAAGCTAATAGCTTATTTTTTTTAATTTTCAATAATCAAAATACTTTGTTTTAAACCGAATTGGACGCTCTGTAGCTTTGTATCAGACTTAGCTGAGGTGAGTAAATATTTGTTCACTGTAAAACTGAAATTCACTTTAGAAAAACGGAATTCTTCAACCTTATATTCATTTTTTACTTTTGTTTTCAGAATCATAAAACAGTTGAGATATAATTTGTTATATCTGAACTGTTTTAATGATTCGAAAAACAAAAATAAAATGAATGTAAGGTTGAACAGTTCCGTATAAAATATATTTGTAAAAGGGTAATAATATGAAAAAGATAAAATAAAAAATTATCTTAGCCGACATATTTTGTCGGAGTAAACTCCTCCTTTAGTTCGTTAATCCTTTCACGAGTAGTCGCCCTTCCCTGGCTATAAATACTCGCTGACTCTTCGCCTCATTCTCTTTTTTCCCTTAGGCCTTTGGGCCGACACCTGGAGGTAAATCTCTCTCTTTCTCCTCAGGCTTCAGCCTTAGCACCTCGAAAATGTAAGCGCTCAAAGGGATAGCGTTTCCCAAATGCTGGGAACACGCTAAGCACAATACACACACACACGCGCACATACAGAATATTCACACACACACTTTGTCCTTTGTAACTGTTTCCATGTAACTTGTTATTAATATATATTTGTATACAATATGTTTATCGGTCTTGTGTTCGTTTTTCTTTGCCTTCTTCTTTGGACTTAATTAAAGTCCAACCTTTTCATGTAGTTGGGCCGGCTAGCAGGAAAATCTGAACCCACATGTGTTCTTCTATGTCTGCTCAACAACATCACAGCCATGGACCACTACAATTTTAACCTTAGATGGACTTTATCAAAATATAAATCTGCGCCCTGAATTTTAAAAAATATTTCCATTCCTGAAAGAATTTTGAAAAATTAACATTTTTACTTTTGCTGCAAAATAAAATCCTTACATTTTGCTATGATAAAGTCTATCAGAGGATGAAATGTGTCGGCTAAGATAATTTTTCCTTATGTTTCTATTCATATTGTCCTTTTATAGACATATCTTAGTTATATCTGAAATTTTACACACACACACATATATACACACAGGGTGCCTTGGGTAAATTGTCACCAATTTATATTTTTTGTTTTGTGCATGCATGTTATTTGTTTTTGATTTTGTCAACTACAGAGTATGGCAGGATCAGTTGGGTACTGACTGTGAGAAAAAGATAACCATGATTCACTCTATCAGAAATTTGGAAATGGCATGCTGTACTCCTTGGCATTCACATCAGAAGCTCATTTCAGTGTGTCTGGGTGTCAATCCGAGGACAGTACAGAAAATTCAGAAAGAATTGTTATGGATCTCATGGTGATTACAAAGGTGTTTGGAGTGATCACAAGTGATGGTAATGTTATGCCTCTATTCATCTTCCCATAGAGCCTCAGAATGGACATTGAGGCCTATATCAAGTGACTTGAGGAGATAGTGCTGATCTGGGTCAACAGAGTGGCTGCTGGAAGACCCAAAGTCTGGTAACAGAACTCTGTACTATGCTACACAAGAAAGAGAACCCAGTCATAGATGTCAGACAGTTTCTGCAGCCACATCACCCTTTATGCTTGGCCACCTAACTCCCAAGACTTGATTATTGTGCGTGGGGCATTGTTGAGTGAGAAACCAAACAAAACTACTTGTAACACGAAAAATGAACTGAAGGCAAGGATTAGGGCAGCATTCACCAACTTAAACAAGAAGACCATCCAGATGAATTGCAGGATATTCCAATGTTGTTTGGAAGCCATGGTTGAAGCCAATGATGATTTTATTGAATAAATTTACTCTTTTGTATCTTACGATATTTTTGTGTAATTTTGTTAAATATATCTGTTAAAATGAGATGTCAATGTTATTTTAATTTTTACATAATCTAGATGACAATGATTGCTTGCACCCTGTATATACATATGAGATAACAATATCTAAATTATTATCCAGAACAATATTGGGGTAAAAAATGTATGACAAAGTGAAGAAAAATTTTTGTTTGATACATTTCACCCGTTAGGATGTCATCAGACTAAATTTGTTAGCTTGGTGTGACTACACATGTGCACAAACAAAGGATGCTGAGAATTTTAATTTTAAATGTTTTCTTTTATATTCTCTAGCCAATTTCATTTAGATTCTTTTTTGTTTTTCTTTCAATCACTTCTGTTATTAGATGACCTACACTGTGATAATATGGGGTGCTCAGTAAAAAAAGTGGTAATTTCAGAAAGACGTGAGACAGCTGTTGAAAAATTGTGATGACTGATGTGACTGAAAAATTCAGAAAGAATTTCTACACGTTTTGTCAATCCCCATGTCAGATGTTCTTTGAAAAGTACGATAACTCAAAATCAGCAAGTTATTTAGCCATATGAGAAAAAAATAGCCTTTAAATGATAAGTCACAGATTGAGCAGCAATTAATCAATCATGAAAGAACCAATCAGGGTTAAGTAATTGCATGAGAGTCGAATGATTATTCAAGGTCATGAATATTCAAGAAATTTATTCAAGGTTAATTATTCTGGAAGATAAAACAGTGATAATAAATTTTCCGCCTTTTTACTGGGTACCCTGTAGATGATCTGTGATATATATATATATATATATATATATATATATATATATATATATATATTAAAAAGAGAGAAAGTGCAAACATTTTTGGTTATAATGTGGATTTGTTTTAGTGTATGTATTATATTTTATTCTTCATATTTAGAAGATACATGAAGAATAAAATATAATGTATACACTAAAATAAATCTGCATTATAACCAAAAACATTTGTGGTTTCTCTTTTTTTTTTAAATATAGATTTTTCTCTCATTGGAACAACTATAATCTTTTCCCTATATATATATATATATATATATATATATATATATATATATATATATATATACAGGGGTTGGACAAAATAATTGGAACAGGTGCAAATTAACACTCCTATATTTCAAAGACCTATTATATTAAATTGCAGATTATATCTCTTATATGTTAATTTATCTAATTTACTGTCTTTGTCTTATTTATTTTTAGAATTTAGTAAAATTTAAGGTAAATGCATGAACTCTCTGAGTTTGAAAAATGGCAAATTGTTGGGGCTCACATGGCAGGAGCCTCAATCACTAAGGTTGCTGAACTGTTTGGTTTTTCAAGAGCTACCATATCAAGAACTATGTTGTAATTCGAAAAACAGGGCAAAACCCCTAGCAGCCCTAGCTATTCGGACTTGAAAACTTACTGACAGGAACCAATATGTATTGAAACGCAATGTGGCAAAAAATCATCGGACTACTGCAGCCAAAGTGACTGCTGAGTTGAATAATCATCTGAATAGTTCTGTTTCTACTAAAACTGTTCATTGTGAGCTCCATAAGGCTGCATATCATGGAAGAGCTGCTATAAGGAAACCTCTTCTCTCCACTCACAACATTGACTGCATCTTCTAAGACGACAATGCTCCAATACATACCACTCAAATGGTTAAGAATTTGTATGAAGAGCATGAAAGTGAGCTAGAACACATGGAATGGCCTCCCCAATCTCCAGATATCAATATTATTGAACATTTGTGGTGCATTTTGGAGTGACAAGTTAGAAGCCACTATCCTCCACTGTTGTGTCTTAAAGAGCTCAAGCAGGGCTAATGGAAGAATGGCTGAAAATTCCTCTGGATGAAGTCAGGAAGCTGTATGATTCCATTCCTAGATGTATTAAAGCTGTCTGTGAGGCTAAAGGAGGACCAACTCCATATTAAATAAATTTTCTTTGAATTTAACAAGTGTTTCAATTATTTTGTCCAACCTCTGTATATATACTTGTTATAATTTTTTCATATAGACAAAAACAATTTACTACAAAGATGCAACCTCGTTTCGATGCATTTTGTTGCACCTCAACTGGTGAGAACCAAAATGGTTATGAACAATTCTATTTGTAAGCAGGCTTCGCGTCGAACGTCACTTCCTTTTTTCTATTTGTTTGGATAAAAAACGTTAATAAACGATCATTTTAAGAAGGGAGAGTCATTTGGGAACCTTATGGCACATGGTGCACTAAGTCTCTGTATTCAGGTCTTTAAAAAGTGTGGTTGGTTCTGCGCAATGCTTTCACCACAATAATCAAATGATTTGTGTGGGTAGTCTGGTTGTCAGTTTCTAGATACTAAGTTGCTTGACACTCATACGTCGAAAATGACGGAAGAGTCTATTATATATATTAGGTTGGTGCAAAAATAATGATGTAATAATGTCGTTTTTTGACGTATTTTTTAACGTCAAAAAACGACATTATTATGTCATTATTTTTGGACCAACCTAATATATATATATATATATATATATATATATGGAAAACTATGTCAATTTTTATATATCAAAAAAAATTTAGAGAAAAATGTATGGTAGAAGATTGTTGTGATGCAATTTGTTCTTTAGAACTTCATTGGACTAAAGTGATTTTTACATTCATGTTACTACACATGTACATGATTGAAAGGGGTTGCTGAAAATTTTAGATTTAAATTTTTTTGTAACAATGACAAATGATCTCATAAATTTCTATTCTCACCATACCAACAAAATAAAATCCAGAATAATCATCAGATTCTATTTAAGAGCACACAGAAATTGTAACCCTTGCTATTTACATGAGGAGGTAAAATACACTGAAAATACTTTTAAGCTATTCCAATACCTCTATTTCACATTCAACTCAAAAGCTTGTAAAATATTTTAAAATAGAAAAGCGTTCTTTCTGACAAACCCGATGAGTCAAAATATATTTTGGGGCTCACCAACTGTATCACGACTACAATTAAAAAGAATTTATCTAAACTTAACATAAAATGTGTTACAACTATTAGGTTGGTGCAAAAATAATGTCGTTTTCGACGTACTTTTAACGTCAAAAAACGACATTATTTTTGCACCAACCTGATACTTCTAAAATAATGAAAGACTTGTCTATATTTCTGAGATGAGGCATTGTAATTATTTACATTGCTTGGACTGTCGTCCTCATCCTTATTACTACGATCATGACATTTCGGTCATCGTATGCTCCAGCCTTCTTCAGTGGATGAAAGCGTTGGTTGGATCCAGTGATTTAACTCAAAGAGTTGTGAGTTCAATACCTGGCTACTGCAGGGGTGAACAAAAACTTGGAGAGTTGAGTTAAAGGGAGATAACTGAGATATCCGGAAGAGACATGGCATGTGGAACTAGGACAATCTACGCCGGTGGATGAAATAAAGGGTTTGGTTCGAAATTTCAATCACCTGAAGAAGGCCCGAGTGTAAGATGTCTGAAACATCATGAATATGGCAATAAAGATGAGGACAGCAGTCCGAACAATGTAAATAATAAATGACTTTATTAATACAAAACAAAATAATAGGCTAAAAATTAAAGGAGGTATTTACTCTATCACCTTTTAATAATGGTCATAAGGAGAAACGTCAAGAAATTTAAATAAACGATTAAATCATTGATTTAAATCACATTATTTTTTTTTAAATCATTGATTTAAATCAATTTTACAAAAATTTTATTTAAAGCTAAAGATTTAGAAATAAAACAATTTTTTTGTTTTTATGTAATTTCATGAAGGGAGAAAAGCGTTAAACATATTAAATCAAATATTTATTAACGGAATAATTTTCTCTTTTTGCTATAAAATAAAATTTTAACCATTAACATTTTAAAATTCAACTTGAGCAGAATTTGCATTCATGGATAGAAAGACTAGTTTTTCTGCTTTATCTGCAAGAAGACAGTTTCTCAGCTTTGAATACACCAGTCTGTAGGATGAGAAAACTTGCCAGTAGATGAGGTCACTGCTGACAGTATAACTGCAGAAATTATATGACTGATTAATACACTTGTATGTGAACCCATTATTCAATAGCAGAGACTGTTTTACTTATAGAGTCTACAAATTTAAATGCTTGGAAGGGAGGAGACGTCGCTTGCAACTTCATAATAATGGGAATAAGTATGAGATATTTCTCACTGGCATATTCCATTGCAATATTATTAGGTTGGTGCAAAAATAATGACGTAATAATGTCGTTTTTTGACGTATTTTTTAACGTCAAAAAAGGTTGGTGCAAAAATAATGACGTAATAATGTCGTTTTTTGACGTATTTTTTAACGTCAAAAAACGACATTATTACGTCATTATTTTTGCACCAACCTAATAACTTCTTCCTTGTTTAATGATTTTCCTTGAAAATAAGGATGAACCATGTTGGCATGAAGGTGGGCTTTGCTGATGACTTCATTTTAATTTTTCCCCACCATCTTTTTATTAGCTTACATTAAAAATTGGTAAAAATTAAATGTAGATTTTTATCAACTAAATTGGGACAAGTCAGTCAGATCTAACCAAAAATTGTTAATTCGGCAACCCTAAATTATCCTACAGTCCATCTTAATCTCTCAATTTATTTGTATCAGCTTTGCTCTCTCTTTTGCTTTCCCTATGCGCAAAAATTTAAAAAAATGCTCAAATTAAATTTAATTTGAAATCTTAAAAAATCAATCACCCTGGCTCTTGTGAGTGAAAAAGAATGAAAAGACTTTAAAAGGAAACAGAAACCTAATCCTAAACAGGAAACAAGGGATAAACCTCTACTCATGTACAAAAGACTAGGGATGAGGGTGAACTGGATGATAGGTGAACCTATCTCCTCCTACCAAAGGAAAAATCAATACACACATATAAACAGCAGTCATTGCATGTTTTTACCTTTCCATGACGACCATGACTGTGCTAGTCTTTCCCATGTCTCACCAGCAAACAGTTTTCTCTCACATCTCTTGATTTTGCTTGACCTTCATTAATTATGTCTCCATTAGGTACTATCCAACAAATCTTTTAATTTTCAACAAACCCTTTGAAATTACAGTCTGTCATTTAGTCTATAGTTGAATTGGTAAACTAATGCTTTTGGCTGTTCCCTTGGCCATCATAGACAGATGTAAGTGATGATTTTTGTTTTAGTCTATCGACAGATATTTTACAAATTAATCAGTTATGAATCTGTTAGAATTCATAAACTATAATTTCAGAATGAAGATACAGTAAATACAGTATTGTCACAAATCGCATAAAATATAATGTTATCAGGTCAAAGGGTCATTTTGCAAAATTGAAGCTATTTTACAATTTTCAGTGCCTCATTCAGTTATGTGCTATGCATGATACATACTTAGGTGATCATGTATCTTTCGATACATGACTGACAAGGCAGATCTTTTCCCAGAGTAGGTTGCCATTTCTTTCTGTGGTAGACCCGTTGCCATCCAAGGCTACAAAACCTGGTCAATCCTGCTATTTACCCATTGCTGGAGGGGGAAGAGGAGGATTCATACATTTCCCAAGCATATTAGCACATAAGTGAATGCAATGGATTTGACTAGAATTTGAACTCGGTTCTCTGATTCCTCAATTCGAGCTGCTATCCATTATTCCACCATACTTACAATGCCTACTCATGGGAAATGTTTACATCATTTTTCTTAATGTATGTTAAATATCTATCACTGCTTTATCTTTGCTATATAAAATAGAATATAGTTATTTTTATCACTTTAAATTCTATTTTTTGGGGATACTCATATTTGAGTAGGGGCTCCATTTATTTATTAAACAGTATATTTATTTTCATCTAATTTGCACTCTCTGGCAGGAATTGAACCTGAGTCCCGCAGGGCAGAGGGAACTACGGTTCAGCCCAGTGGGCCTTACTGACTTGGCTATGAAGAGCAGTCAGGTGAGGCCAAATTTCATGGCTTCAAGTGAAATTTCTTCTGTCATAGATCTCTCAAAGTTTTTCATATCTGCACAGTTTCATATCCAGATGTAAACAAAGAGAATTTTAGAATGGATTTTTTTTATTAATCTGACAGATTTTTATCACTTTAAACGTTATTTTTTACTGCGTATTTGAGTAGGTGTTCCATTTATTTATTACACAGTATATTTTGTTTAGGTTTGGATACAAAACTGCAGAAATGAATCACTACAAGAGATCTATGACAGGAGAAATTTCATTTGGAAACATGAAATTTGATCTTGCCTGACTGAATGTACTTCATGGCCAAGTTGGTAAGGTGTGCCAGGCTAAAAGATAGATCCTTCTGCAAGAATTTACAGCAAAAATAAACAATATTTATTTATTAGATTGTTTATTTACAAGAATAATTTTATATTTATGACATTCTAAAAACTAATGCAATATTTATCATTTACCAATTTATAAAGAAATAAATATGAAAATTTTTTATTCATAAATTTATAAACATTTACTAAATTAATAAAATATCGGAACCAACTATAAGGAAATCCTTATTATTTACCATTTATAGAGTTCAATTCAATTGCCAAACATTTCCATAAACAAGAGTGTAAGTAAGCAATCTAATAAATAAATAATGTGTTATTTTTGTTGCAAATTTTCACGACGAAAGAAAATGTATAAATTCACTTTATTGTTGAAGAGTAGTTAAAATAATACTGGTGTCAAGGGAAAAACTGTCCTTTTTTTTGACACTCTGTTTTTTGGGGTGTGTGAAGATTGCCAACAAACCTTCAAACAAATTCTTTTATTTTTACTTTTGAATAAACAATTATCTTTCATAAGTAGAACTTGACTATTTACATTCAGACAAATTAAAACTTTTTAAAACACTAAACATTACGAAAGAGTGAAGGTAGCTAAGATAATGGCAGTGTCATGGAGGAACTGTCTTTTTTGACACTCCATTATTTTTTTGTGGGCACAAAGGTCAAAGATTGCCGAACAATCTTTGTGCAGAAGTTCTTCAATCACTGACCTGATTGATGCATAAAAGTTTAATATTGTTTTGGCATTTGACATACTGACTGCCTTTAAAGATATCAAAGCTCTATTATCTAAAGAAAACTGAGTTATCTCATGTCCTTCCAGGAGTATAGATGTGTATAGCAAGTGATAATTGGCATCTTCCATGGTTTGATTATCTTCTCATACACTGGTGAGGATTAATTGATTACAATTTCTTTCGAGCATTACTGGCTGAAAAGTGATGTGTGCGCATGTAGGTGCAGTATGGGGAAATACATATACAAGTGTTGTAAAAAAATAATCAGACTGTGACTCTGCTCATCTGTCTACAAATGGCTAGTGCTTATAGAGGTTTGCAACTCAAGGGGTCTGTGATTAAAGTGAGTGATGACTCAAAAAAATTAAGAATCCCTGATCTATCTATTTATCCTTCCCTGTCTCTGTCACATATATCCTCACAAACCCCAGGTTAAGAAAACCTGACATATATATATATATATATATATATATATATATATATATATATATATCCAAGTATATGATTGGTGCATATTTTAGTATAATTCCAACTTTAAAGCATTTAGTAGTTATTATAAACTTACTTTGTTATCAAGTTTTTTGAATTCTCGTATACTTGTGTTTAATTGGTCATTTCAGCTCATGTAACAGCGTTTCCCCTTACGAGGGGTGGTTAATTAATTTGAACCTTTTAAAACCATTAATCTACAATCTCCATTCAACATCATTACTTGATAAGACAGCAGAGGTGTTGAAACAAGATGGCTATTTTTGTAGTGATTTTATAACATATTTATGTTATAATTTTTAAATAAATAATTATATATATATATATATATATATATATATATATATATATATATATCAGGTCTTCTTAACCTGGGGTTCATTAGGATCAGATAAAAATTAACATTTATTTGCTATATTGTCTTTGTCCCAATCGAGGATTTCCTCTTGAAAGAAATAAAAGAAAATGCACCCTGTCACCGCTTTGAAGAAAACCCACCCAGCCACTACTTACAGTGATGACAGCTAGGCATCTCTTGACTTGCTGTTCGGTCTATGTTTACAATATAAATGTGTGTTATCATTCTTGGCACTACCAGTATCTTTTGCCATTCCATAAGAATAAGAGATAATTCTCATCTTCCATGGTGTTTATCACAGCGTGATTATCTTCTCATATACAGGTCAGGTTAATTGATTACAATTTCTTTCAAGTGTGGCTGGCTGAAAAGTGATGTGTGTACAGAAATCTAAGTACAAGTGTTGTAAAAAAGTTAATCAGATTGTGAGTATTTGACATACTGACTGCTTTTAAAGAAATCAAAGCTCTATTAGCTAAAGAAAACTGAATTATCTCATATCTTTCTGGGAGTATAGGTATAGCAAGTGATAATTCTAATCTTGAATGGTTTATCATGGCTTGATTTTCTTCTCATACACTGGTGAGGATCAACTGACCACAATTTGTTTCAAGCACTACTCGCTGAAAGGTGATGTGTGTACAGAAATCTAAGTACAAGTGTTGTAAAAAAAATCAATCAGATTGTGAGTCTATGATTGTCTATGAAAAAAATGTTAAGAACTACTGCACCACTTATCTGTTGCAAACACACATACACTTGATGCTGAGGTTGCAATATTATGCAACACCAGCACAGGCTGTATTCATCCACTCATTCCAGAATTTTAGAAGGCATTATATATTGATTAATTCATTTATTTATGGCTTATCAACCTTTTATGGATCATTTAAATCCAAGAAATATCTTTAGATTGTAATAATTTTTTAGTGATTTACTGATACAAGTTTTACTGATTGACCCACAGCTGGGGGAGAGGGTTGGAGAGAAAAGGTGGATTCATTATTTAATGCTGAAATCTAAATATTTTCTACACAGTTTTTTTTTTGTTTGGAGATAATAATGGTTTTAATGATACAAGTCTTACTAATTAACCCATAGCTGGGGAGGAGAAGAGATGGATTCATACCTTTCCCAAGTGCATTTGCACATAAATGAATATAACAAACCCAACTGGAACTCGGCTCTCTGATTTTCACTTCTGAGCTGTTACCCATTACACCACCCACACATCCAAGCTTACAATGCTTGGTATTCCCAAGTAGTTATCCACCTATGAACTGACCAGACTTGATATTGCTTAACATCAGTGATCATATCAGAACTGTTTATTTTTAATGTGATATGACTGTAAACAAACTGTTTTTATAGTGCATTGTAGCAGCAGTGGCTGCCAGATGGCACTATAGAGGAGAGTTCATCTTGGTTTGTCCAGCTAGTGTTAAAGAATCTTCTTAACATGCACAGGAAACAGCTGTACATTCATCAACTGCCACCTGTTCATCAGAAATATATATATATATATATATATATATATATATATATATATATATATTTTACAGTGATTTTCACCCTGAACAAGGCTTAAGACCCACTCAAGGTAGAGGGTTACAGAGTAAGAGGCATAGTTTATGCAGATATATGGGGAAGACAATCTGTTCATGTTTAGGATTAACTGTTAAGATTGTAGTGATCAGGAAAAGACACTCTTGGGAGTCAGTTCCACAGAGCAGCGGTTTGCAGGCAGAAGCTGCTTGACTGGAACCTACATCTCACAAATGGAATATGAAGGGAAAAAGGGTGGTTTGTTACAATGTGTGTAGCATAGCGGGTCTTACCTGTGAAGGTTAGAACTCGTGCAACTAAGGAATATAGTTCATCTGAGCACTTTCCCTGGAAATAGCTATAAAGCAGTGTGAGGCTGATGGCATTTTGTTTGTGAGAAAGGGGTTGTAAGGTGGAAAATAATTTGCCACCCACAAGGATGCAAAGATGCTTTTGGATTCTATCACAACAGAAGAATGAATACATGACAGCATTGCTTCGTTTTAGGTCTGATCTGGCTCTTGTAAAGATAGAGGATGACGCAAAGAGTCAGGTACTTACTGGAGCAGTACAGGGAGCTGACCCTTTTTCCAGCATCTTTAGCGATGGATCATATGTATGAACTCCTCTTGATGTCTGGGTTGAGTTTAAAACCCAATAGGTGGTCAAGGCATGAGGCCTCTGTGAGGGAACATCTGTTCATCATGATTGGTGATATAATTGTTCAGGGTGTGACTGGTAATGATGGACTGTAACTAATTTGGTTTTCAAGGCAGTGAATGTAAACAGCCAGTTCCCCCCCCCCCACTGAACTGTTAAAGCTAGGTCAGAGGAGACAGTCTGTAGTCATCTATAATTTTGGAGGTGTACCTGTACACCATTGTATAATCAGCATAGATATTCACAAAATACCTGTTAATTGAAGGAACTCTGACAAGCAATGGAGAGGGAATGTTGTCTTCTGATTATTTCATTCAGGTAGGATTGTCGCTTCCTAGTTGGAGAGTATCCAAGAGGAAGCAACTTGTGAAAATTAACAGTTCTTCTCCTTTCTTTTTGAACATCAGGTGTGGGAAGAACTTGCATCAGATTGGCAAACATGGAAAAATATGATTGCTACTTGTGTCAAGAATTTTGAGAACCACATTATATGCACAACAAAAACGTGCAGGCAGATATATGAGCAGCATCAACCCTCCCCCAGAACGCGGATTGAAGGAATCTCTTACATGTGATCGATGTGACAGCATTTGCTTTTCAAAAGCAGGTTTTCTCAGCCACAGTTGGAGTCATCATGATGTCAACTACCAATGTGACATCTCCGATGATCATACATGTACAATCTGCCATAAAGTGTGTCATTCAGTAAGCAGACTTACATGACATTTCCATAGCCATCATCCAGAAAGACAAGATGCAGCAGGAGAACTGACATGTTAGCAATTTAAGAACTGCAAAACTCTTGCAGGTCTTAAAGATCCTTTGAGATGTCATCAGTGACAAAGTGATGATAGTTAAAATGTGTGAAAAATTTTAGATGGTTTGAGTGCAAGAGATAGCCTTACTTGACTTCCTATATATATATATATATATATATATATATATATATATATATATATATATCCATACAAATATAGATAACTATACTCGTTTCGAAAAACCCTCGAATTTTTGATTTGCCAATAATCAAATCAATCTCAAGGGAAAAAAAGGTTTTAAAAAAAGAAAGAGCTACAAACATGAAATTCTGTCGAAAAAAATCACATATGCAGGTTTGAAGCCCAAAGAAAAAACCCGATACGAGTAAACAACTAACTAATAAAAGAGCTCCATACAACCGTAGAGCAGACATGCTTAATTTGAAAATAACAAAAAAACTTTGATAAATCTACCTTTTTGGAGTTATCAACAATAAAAATTTGGACTCATCCAAGTCGTGGCAGCCATTACTGGCGTTGTTTGCATATATTTGCTACATTCACTTATTGGGATTGCTAAGAATTTGAATTTGGTATCAGAAGGTTTTTTCATTTTTTGATGGTTAGTTTACGGGCATGTTCAACATATTTATCCGCAACAATATAGATAGACATTCCAAAAAACGAATCAATCAACAGGCAAGTGAAGAAGGAACACCGATTATCAGATTTCAATAGAACAAAAAAATGTATTTATGTACAATTAATATACAATTTTGAGAATAACAATTGATTTGAACTTAAATGGATAAATGAAAATAGGTGTATTTAGCTGTGTAGAATATTACTGTGAATGTTTGAAGGTGTTTGCAATTCCTATTCAGTTTTGTTCACAAAATTAAACTAAGTGTCCAGTTAAGTACTAACTAAATTGTCCTTTGTGCTAGTTCAGTTACTAGTGTGTGTGCGTAAGTATGTTTGTATAATTAGCAGGAGTTGCGTACCTTTAGTTGTGTGAGAATTTGATTGTTTGTTTACTACTAATACTTATTAAGTAGTGAAGAAAATGTCACTTTTTAAAGTATTGTAAAGTGATGTTCTTGAGAGAGATAGAGTGTGTTTGTGGATTGTTGAGTCAGATATTTTGCGCGGCAAAGTCCTGGTTGGTCAGAGTTTTGACTTGCGTGGGTCAGTTCGGTATTTCTCTAGGAATGTAGATCTGACTGGTGAATTGGACTGAAATTCGTCCTTTTATTTGTTTTTGGGAAACCAAAGTAGACTCCCAGTGGCCTGGCGGGAAAACAGATTTTTGATCATGGATACACATTCTAGGGTCATCTCAAGCCGAGTTTCACAATGTGTGGTGTTGATTGGTCAAAGCTAATTCTTATAGAAGAGTCTATTTTTAACGGGGGTGAGTAGACAAACATTGACGATTCTATACACTTATCTTGATTATTGCACATGCACTGATGCAAACAATGCCAATAATGGCTGCTGTGCCATAGCCGACAACAAAACAAGTGAGTCCAAACTTTTATTGTCAATAACTCCAAAATGGTATATTTTATAAAAATTTCTTTACTATTTTCGAATTATGCATGTAAATTTAGAATAAAAATTAACCGTTCGGGAAATTTTTATTAGATACTTAGTGCGGGGCTTAAAAATTAACCAAAATTTCTTATGGAATCATTGACTTAAATTAGTATAATTATTTGAGGTTCTTTTCAAGCCATTATCTACAGTATATATAACAAAATAGGGTCCCAAAATCAGGTAGATGTTCAGCCTCTTATTATCCACCCCTCCAGCTACCGTGTTTCACTTGCAGTGCAGATCGTTCAACTTGGACCATAAGACCCGTGCTATAGCAGTGGACTACTGTGTGTGTGAGTCTCTCTCTCTCTCTCTATATATATATATATATATATATATATATATATATATATATAGAAAATAGACATTTTGTATAGATTCATTTTATTGATCAACTTTTCCAAATTACGAATAATTCTTCTCAGATAAGGAAATATCAGAAATTGTCCAAAATTAATTTGGGGATATGGTCCAGTCTTTCAACTTTCTTAAGTCATCATCAAAGTAGAGATAGACAAATGGTGAGTTTCGTAGAAATATTGAGTGTAGTGACGTCAGCAAAGATTAATTAGATGTTGGCAAGGTGACGTGTGCATGTTTATTTTTTGGGGGGGGATGTAAGCTCTTAAATTATATTTGTTTTTATTTATAGTTGATTGTTTATGTTGTATGAGTATTGCTTCAATGATCGTGAGTTTCTTTTTACTCTTTGATTTTTATAGTATTTTGATATTTTTTGTGAATAGCTGCCTGATGTTACAATATTCCATATACTGCTTATTAATGTGTTGTCTGATGGTACTCTGGCCTAATAAGTGGCATGTGAGTTGTCGTATATCCAATCTAAGACATTTTGTGTTATTTTTTTATTTACAGAGAAACATTCTC
Source organism: Acanthosepion lycidas (assembly GCA_963932145.1). Lineage (NCBI taxonomy): Eukaryota > Metazoa > Mollusca > Cephalopoda > Sepiida > Sepiidae > Acanthosepion > Acanthosepion lycidas. The sequence continues at coordinate 89,787,300 of OZ010575.1, forward strand.
CAAATGGGCAAGTATATTCATACACAACGTTGGTCTTATATAGAGGGTTGAAAGTTTGGGATATATTAATTTTCATAACTAGTTTTTAAGTTTTTGTAGTAAATAATGAATCTGGTGTATTTGTTTTTGTTGACTATGTGTAATGGAAGCCACTTGGAAGAAAAGCTTATTCTTCCACTTATATTTCCCTCATTATGGGCATTATCATATCTGTGAGATAACAACATCATACTTCACAGATGGAATGTAATGGCTGGAAGAAAAGTAATGACAAATATGCTTTGTTCTTAGCTTCAGTGAGAAAATGAAAGAAAATAGAAGTGTTTAATGTCTCCTGCCAAGACCTCATAAATAATGAACTATTCTGTTTTGATCGCATGGAAAGACATATCAAAGATGCTACTTGGTTTCAGCGGGAAAGAAAGATAGAAGTGTTTTAGGCCTTTTTCCGTGAAATGGAAAAAGTTGTCAATTTTCAAATCTTTTTATGATGGTTATTGCAATATTTTGTTAAATTTGTTAAGCCTAAATATTTAATGATGTGATTGGGGCATTTCTACAGAAATATAATCTTGTCATAGAAGTCTCCATGAGCTTATTCAATCATTAACTTCAAATTCAAATAGGAAAATGCCTTCTTTTGATTAGTTCTTTAGTTAGTTTGCATGAAAGTTACACTTAGCCATTATTATTATTATTATATTGTTGGCCCTGACATCAAAAAACAAAAATCTAGAAGATTTAACTACAAAAGAATATAATTGGAATTATGCTATAAAGCACTCATTTAAAGTTTTACATTCCATGGGTTTAGGAGACCTCAAAACTAGTAATTTCAATGAAAAACAGTAAAACTGTGGAATTTCTGTAAGTACCGCTAGTTACATATTATAATCTAGTAATTTTATATTGTATAGTACTGAGCACTATAGAGATATTTTGGCAATGATTAACCTTTGTGCACACAAAAAAATGTTGTGTTAAAAGGACAATTATTCCCTTAACACTGCTATTACTGTACATGCTTTTAACTCCCTTGGTAATATCTATTAACAAGATTATAAAAATATGTGAACCAAGTACAACGTGATATTTATTATTTACCATTTTATAAAAAAAAATTGAAAAGAAATCTTTTTGTTCAAAAATTAATAAAAATTACAAAATTATCAAAATAGACAAGCTATCTAAAATGCAATATTTCTTATTTACCATTTTATAAATAACTAGCAGCATAGCCCGGCGTTGCCTGGACTTGATTCAAAAATCGTACAACTCATACTGCAATTGCTATCACTTGACTTAAAATATTTTTGCCCTTCCTTACCTTTGCCGTGCTGATGTTGCTACATGCCTTACTTCTGGCCTATCTTACACTGCAAATTTTTTCTAAGCTCTATACTAAACATTAAATCTATTACGAAAAAAGAAATAAACAAAATGAACACAAAACGATCAGATTTAAAAAAGGACTCGTAACTGGAAAAACAGAATGAAAAAAGAATGTTAACAACAAATAATTTTTCACACCAAACCCAGTTCTGCGGAATCAGAATCAACATTGAGTTTAAGCAAGCGAATGAGCCAATTGGAGTAAAGTGCCATGCAGATTTAAATTTTTCCCACTTGCGATGAATACAGCTATTGATTTTTTTTTTACCTTCCTGATGCCATAAATTCCTACGTTGGCATCTACGCGGATGACACCACAATTTATTCCTGCCTCAAAAACAAATCTAGTGTACCTGACAAAACTAACCTGGCCGTGTGTCTCGAAAAGGACTTCCAATTGGTTGTGAACTGGGGCAGGAATTGGCTGGTCAACTTTAACGCTTCAAAAACAAAACTGCTCTCTATTAATCGCCACAGAGATCCTTCCCTGCCCTCCATTAGAATGTCTGACGCTCAACCTCGAGAGCAACTCTCTGTGGCTGCTCGGTCTCATGTTGACTGCTGACCTGAGATGGAACAAATACATTGAGTCAATTGCTTCATCCACCGCAAGGAAATTTTTCTCCCCTGGAATCAATCCTCCAGATCTATTGACTTAAAATATTTTTGCCCTTCCTTGCCTTTAAAGGAGTGCCCTTTGCCGTGCTGATGTTGCTACATGCCTTACTTCTTGCCTATCTCACACTGCAAATTTTTTCTAAGCTCTATACTAAAGATTAAATCTGTTGCGAAAAAAAAACTAAAAATGAATATAAAATGATCAGCTTTAAAAAAGGACTCATAACTGGAAAAACAGAATGAAAAAAGAATGTTAACAACAAATACTTTTTAACACCCAACCCAGTTCTGTGGAATCAGAATCAACATTGAGTTTAAGCAAGCGAATGAGCCAATTGGAGTAAAGTGCCATGCAGATTTAAATTTTTCCCACTTGTGACGAATGCAGCTATCGATTTTTTTTGCATGCTAGTTAACATTTGTGTCAGTCAGCTGTTGGCTCTCACACTGGCCAATAGAATCTTCCTGCCTATTCGTGGCAGCCAGCTATTGGCTCTCACACTGGCCAGTATAAAATGGCAGCAAAACTACATGAAAACTGCCGTAGAAGCATGAAAAAATTGATTATTTCTACTATCGATGAGGGTTGGGAAATGCAATTTTGGTCTTGGCTTTCCTGCTAACTTGAAAATTGCGGCCATGCATTCATTACACATACACACACACACACACACACACACACACACACACACATCCTGTCTTTTATAGATAGAGATACATCATTATTGGATACATGAGGTTTTAACATAGAAAAATAGTCTTCATGAAGAAAGAAGATATTCTATATATTTTCTGTCATATGGATTAAGCTATTTCACAAGAGTATGAGTTTCTGTTGCATATTGTGTAAAACTGAAGTAAACTTCTGTGAAAAGGAAGAACAACGCTTTCCACAATAAAATAGTTTCTGTTTATTGTGTCCATTTTGTGTTAAGTAATATTCTTTTTGTCCAAACAAATACCAAATGATTTGAAGAGCTATATTAAACAGTTTTATGTCAATTTCAAAGTTGTCTTTAAGATGATATTATGTAAGAAATGTAAATTATGGTGACATGCAGATTCATTTACTTTACAAAATGTTTCTCCAAAATGTGCATTAATAAGTAAAATGTCAAAGATGAATGCAAAGAAAAAAAATATATATATACACATTCCTTGAAAATAATCTTGTCAGACACACATAAGGCAATTCAATATAACATCAACATCTGTTTTTATGCAGATATGGATCTTGGTGATTTATAAATATTAAACTATATAACTGGGAAGACTTTATTATTTATAGTCAAGCCTTTTTGTATACAGTTCTCACATCTTGTATGCATAATTACTGGATCCATGTGAAGATTTTAACATAGGACAATATTGTCATTATGGGAAAAGGTGAGAGTCTAAGTATTTCCTATTTTGTTTTAAGCTATGAAAAGAAAGAACTATGCTCTCATACAAATATAATTGCTGTTTACGATGTTTTTACATGTGTCTTAAAAAATGAATTGTTTGAAAATGCAGATCAGAACTGTTGACAGAAATATGGCTTCTCTCTTATGTGTGTTCACATGTACTATTAAAACTGACTTTCACGTAAATGAAGATTTAAATACTTCACAAGAATACATTTTCTCTGCAATGTGCATTTGAATGAGTTGCCCTAAATTTGTCTTGTGTGAAGAAGAACCACACATGGTTTCACTCCCATACACACTTACATATACAGGGTGTTCCAAAAGTTGCGTTAGTATTGATAACATTGTAAATTTTATATTTATTTACAAAATGGAATCCTGTTTCTGTATGTGACAATATATTATTAAGAAATTTTATTGGTCAAATTATGGAAGATGGTGTCATGCAAATTTTCCCTAATTGCTATTTAACAAGTGTATGTTTTCTGTCAATTTTTGTGTGATTTTGGAACTCCCTATATTTTACTAAAATAACATTTCTGAAAAAAAAATGTCCCTACTTTTTACAATATGGCTTCTCCGCTAGGTGAGTTTGAAAATGTTTCCTCAAATAGGATTTCTGTGCAAATGAAGATCCACATATTTCACAAGAATATGGCTTATCTTTACTGTGTGTTCGAATGTGTTGCACCAAAGCAGTTTGTTGAGAAAATGAAGAGCCACACACTTCACAAGAATATGGTTTCTCTCCTGTATGTGTTCTTACATGATCCACTAAATGTGACTTCCTTAAAAAGGAAGAATTACATACATCACAAGAATATGGTTTCTCTCCAGTGTGTGTCCGTATGTGTTGCACCAAATATGATTTCCTTGAAAAGGAAGAACCACACTCTTTACAAGAATATGGTTTTTCTCCTAAGTGTGTTTGCATATGTTGTTTCAAAGATGCCATTTCTGAAAAAGAAATTCCACATTTTCCACAAGAATATGGTTTCTCTCCAGTATGTGTTCGAATGTGTTGCACTAAATGTGTTCTCTGTGCAAATGAAGAGTCACACACTTGACAAGAATAAGGTTTCTCTCCAGTGTGTGTTCGAATGTGTTGCACCAAATTGGTTTTCTGTGAAAATGAAGAATCACACACATCACAAGAATAGGGTTTCTCTCCAGTGTGTGTTCGAATATGCTGTAGCAAACTGGTTCTCAGTGAAAAGGAAGAGTGACATACTTCACAAGTATATGGTTTCTCTCCAGTGTGTGTCCGGATGTGTTGTAGCAAACTGAATTTACGTGCAAATGAAGATGCACATACTTCACAAGAATACTGTTTCTTTCCCATGCGTGTTTGTATATGATTGCTCATAGCGAATTTCCCTGAAAAATGTGGATCCATAACTATCACAAGAATATAACTTCACTGTCAATTTGTGAGTGTTTTCCTAAAAGTGAAGTAAAAGAAAATGGAGACTCCTTGTTTTTTTTTTTTGAGAATATTTTTGCACATTTCCACATTTTCAAAATATTAAGTCATATGTTAATTACAAAAAAAAAGGGGTGTTTACTAGGCTGGTGGATTATTTTCACAGGAATCACTGGCAATTTTTCTTTTACTGTTGGAATACCTGTGAAGAAAACAAATATATTTTACAATAAGTGAATTGGATGGTATTATCATAGTTTCAGTACACCAACCTTTTTTATATGCAAATGTATATAATTTGTAGACTCACAATATTCATTTCCAAAAACAACTGTGTTTTCAAATAACACTTGTTCTTATGCTTGAAATCTATTATAATGTTCATATGGTGTTAATTATGAATGATGAAACGTCAAACAGATCAATTTTAATATTTAATTTTTGGCAAACTTGGATCTTTATACCCACAAAAAAACAAAATAGTGTCAAAAAGACAGTTTTTTCATTTACACCACTATTATTTTAAATACCTTCCATCTTTGGCAATGTTTGTTGTTTTAAAAAGCAATGATTAGAATTGTAATTAAATTTAAACAAATGATGAAAGTAAATTTATATATTTTTTGTTCTTGAGAATTTACAACAAAAACAATATTTTTTGTTCTTGAGAATTTACAACAAAAATAATAAACACTATTAAAGTGTTTATTGAAAGTAGTTAAAATAATAGAGGCATCAATGGAAAAGCTACCCTTTTGACTCTGTTTTTTGCAGGTATGAAGGTTCAGTTTTGTCCAATTTTTAGTCACATAAATGATTTACTCACTGGCAACCTAAGAAATTGTGTATTACATTTTTGCAGAAATAGTGTTTAATCATACTTATTATAAAACCTAGGTTGTGTGTCTATGTGTGTGTGTGTCTGTACGTTTATATATTGGATCAGATTTCCTACATTTTTCAACCGATTTCAACAAAACTTCACAGGACTACGTAAAATTACCTTGCGGTCGTTTTGACAGCACCAAAAATTGGAAAAACACATTTGTTTTTGCATGAAATCAATACAAAAACATGATTAAGAGACATTGCGAGAATGAAAGGGGGACAACTCATATCAAGTTATCTTATTATAAAACCCAGGTTGTTTGTGTGTGTGTGTGTGTGTGTGTGTGTGTGTGTGTGTGTGTGTTTGTTTGTTTATATATCGGATCAGATTTCCTACATTTTTCAACCAATTTCAACAAAATTTAACTTTTTTTTTTTGGCAGGTAGTGTTTCTTATTGTCTTGCAAACTTTTTCTTTTTTTTACATTCAGAATGTTTTAAAAATTCCATTTACAAGACAATTGTTTATAATAAAATTCTATTCCATCGGTAGACTCATAACGATTGAAAACAATGTTTTTGTTTGAGTTTGGATTTGGCCAATTCATAAAAACAAAACAAAAAAAAACTAATTAAGACATGCATGTCCGTCAACCTTAAACAATAATCTTTGTCAATTTTATTTTTCAGTCTTTATGATGGTCGATACTTGATCTATCTCTTACTGTTAGATCCCCGGGCAATGCCAAGCTCTACTGCTAGTGTATTATAAAAAGTAAAGTATTGAAAAAAATAATTAACTTGTTATAATTTTGTGTAGATGAATATGCAGTACTTGTCAACTGAAAACACAAACTGAGACAGATTAGAAGCATTAATTCAATGAAAACATAGTGTGCTTTAGTGAAGTGTAATTGTCAGCAACCAAGATGGTTGATCCTTCAGAGCAAATCCAATAGCTAAGCTTTAGTAAATAACTTCATAGAGGCCCATAAACATCTACCATTTTAGTGTCTATTTTTTATTATTTGCTGCCTTGCAGCTTGGATGATAAGACATATCCTATAATTCTTGTGTAAAAAAAATGGATTACTTCCTGTTGAATAAAGAAAAAGTAAAACTTAGTCAATGCATTTTGTCCTCTGATGGACTTTATCAAGGCAAGTAAGTTTTTCTTTTATTTTTATTCATATTGTCCTTTTACAGACATATTTTATCTGAAACTTCTGTGTAGATGAAAACAGAGTTATCTGCCCCTGCGAAACAAGCTGAGACGGAGTTACCTGCCCTTGGCATAATATATAAAGTGGACCGGTGAATGTGGCCGGTGTTCTTTATTGACAGACAGTACCGGACGTACTCGTCACACTTTACAACTTCCTCTTGCATTATCATAAAAAAACACAAACTTATTTTATTTTTTATGACACAATTGACAGAGAAATAACTTTAACATGTCAAAATTTCTCTCTTAAACTTTGATATAAGTAATTTTGCCTATATAATTGCCTATGTAATTGATGAAAAAGAGGTTTCATTCATCATCATTTGTCAATCAATCCCTCTGTTTTTATGCAGATATGGATCTTGGTGATTTATTAAACTTTATAACTGGGAAGACTTTATTATTTATAGTCAAGCCTTTTTGTATACAGTTCTCACATCTTGTATGCATTACTGGACCTACGTTTATGACCTACGTTTCACTATATGTGTTTTTTCTTTCTTTCTTTTTTTTTATTTTACTCCTGGTAGCTTAAAGACGGTCAATATTTTTTAAAGTAGGTTTTCATTGCACTTTAATGAGGAAATATAATTTATGTATAATTCACATTATATATATATATATATATATATATATATATATATATTACACACTAAAGAAAAAACCAACAATTCTGGGAATAAAGCAAGGCATGAAAGAATATGAGAAAAAGAAAAAGATTATTACAGCAAGAGAACAATAAAAGAACAGGAACTACAAAGATATCAATTGACATTGCATTTAAAATTTTTGAAGATCAAAGATGACTGGAAAGCAAGAAGTCAGAAGAGAGTTTACAAGTGAAAATTGCAAGATATAGAGCTTAACCTCCATATGCCAGTGGATCAGAACCAATTACTGAGTGCACTACATACTCATTGGACAAGAAATGTTAAAAACATTTCTAATCTACATTTTCATGTTAGTTATAGATTTTTGTGCAAGCTAAACACAATCCAGGCTCCAGACACAAGTTTTACAATAATTGCTTCTGATTGGCCAATATATCTCAAAGTAATAACAATGCCTACGCACATGTGTTTAAACACAAAATACCGCCAAAAATCTTGAAATGTGTTCGCGAGCCACGCATGTGACCAGGAATGTAAATAAATACGATGCACGAACACAAGTTTACCAGTGAGCTTCATGACGGATAACCAACTGCCAAACAACTCCACGTCACTCATACTTTTGAAGTTACAAAGTTAAATTTATTTAACACGAAACAACTCCAATACACTCACTCGCCAACCTCTGAAATCACTCCTGAACTTTTACCAATTTTAGAACTCACAATTCCAAACTTTATTCTTCTGAATTACAAGTTCAATATTACAGTAAAAGGTAAATTACTTCTTAAGAACTTTCTGTTTAAAAGACACTTAATATTAACAACTTTAATATCAACATTAACGAAAGATTACAAGAAAGACATTCTGAAATCTAAAACATCATACATATTTGCCAACATAACATATACCAAATATTCTGCTTGTACATTGTTTTGAATGTTTTATTAGTTTCTAATTAAATATGTCTTGTTCGTAATATGAACTCTGGTACAAATATTTGCAAATCAAAGGGACACGACTCTGTCCTACCTTTTCTTTGCATGTTGTACACCAACCTAAATAAATCTAATTGTTACGTTTTAAAACAATTGAATTTTGTATTTTATTTTGATGTTAGTGGAAATAGTTAATTGAAATGCAACTTATTCTCAACAAATATTACCACATAATTAACCCATCCACTACAAAGATAAGAAACTGTTACCATAGAACTTACCATTACATCCATCAATTTCAACTGTAAAATGATGAGACCTAGCTGACAATCTAGTACTGCACTTAAATTCATCAAGTTGAGGTACCAAAGAGATATGCTCAATAGAACAATTACCATGAAAATGTTTACAGAAAAGCTCAGGAGAGCGACATTAGTGCAGTGGGAAAGTGACTGAAGCCAAGGTGCCAGGTCAGGATTGATAACATTGCAGATTCTTCTTTGGATTTTATCAAGAATCTCTAAATACTTAAAAGCACCAGACCAAATTTGGCAGCAATATTCAATGTATGAACAGATGGCTGACTCATGTGAACTTGTGTAAGATAGATTTTGGTGAGAAAAATTATTCAATACTAAACTAATCCACAATTGAAGAGAATCTAACTAAACTCAATGTACAATTTGTCCCAACTGCATCTAAAATAAAAGACTTAATGTAAAACAACCTGTAATAATTGCCACAATGAATTTAAATAAACAATTATATGATCACAAAAGGGATCTTTTACAAAACAACACACTAGATTCATTCGTTTCTCACTGTAATTAGACTGACCACAATTTTGATTTAAAATATGCTACTCGAATTAAAAGAGTAAACAATTTACTAAGACAAAAATGTTTAGAAAGCATGGATCTTATAAAGATTAGCAAACTCACTCATGGCAGGTTTTCTATTCTTTACAAAAAGATGAAGAAAGCATGGATCTTATAAAGATTAGCAAACTCACTCATAGCAGGTTTGCTATTCTTTACAAAAAGATGATCGGGCTTGTTATTCTTCATATGAGAATAATTGGCTTCAGTGTTCTAGACATGAATATTTTGGTCCAAGTAACTAAGGTTCAAAAGCTACTTTCATATATTGGTTTTGATTTATTAATTCAGATATCTAGGAAGCCTCAAAATGGTATAGATCTACATTCAGGAAGGTTATGAAGCCATTACTTGGGTAGGATAGCTTACCAGTGATTGACTGGATGAAGAATAAATCATTTGACAGGAATAATCTTGACATGGGAATAATTGGATTTGTTGTTCTTGACAAGGAAATGTTGGGTTTGCTAATCTTGACATGGGAATAATTGGATTTGTTGTTCTTGACATGGAAATGTTGGGTTTGCTAATCTTGACACGGGAATAATTGGATTTGTTGTTCTTGACATAGAAACGTTGGGTTTGCTAATCTTGACATGGGAATAATTGGATTTGTTGTTCTTGACAAGGAAATGTTGGGTTTGCTAATCTTGACATGGGAATAATTGGATTTGTTGTTCTTGACAAGGAAATGTTGGGTTTGCTAATCTTGACATGGGAATAATTGGATTTGTTGTTCTTGACATGGAAATGTTGGGTTTGCTAATCTTGACATGGGAATAATTGGATTTGTTGTTCTTGACATGGAAATGTTGGGTTTGCTAATCTTGACATGGGAATAATTGGATTTGTTGTTCTTGACAAGGAAATGTTGGGTTTGCTAATCTTGACATGGGAATAATTGGATTTGTTGTTCTTGACATGGAAATGTTGGGTTTGCTAATCTTGACATGGGAATAATTGGATTTGTTGTTCTTGACATGGAAATGTTGGGTTTGCTAATCTTGACATGGGAATAATTGGATTTGTTGTTCTTGACATGGAAATGTTGTGTTTGCTAATCTTGACATGGGAATAATTGGATTTGTTGTTCTTGACATGGAAATGTTGGGTTTGCTAATCTTGACATGGGAATAATTGGATTTGTTGTTCTTGACATAGAAACGTTGGGTTTGCTAATCTTGACATGGGAATAATTGGATTTGTTGTTCTTGACAAGGAAATGTTGGGTTTGCTAATCTTGACATGGGAATAATTGGATTTGTTGTTCTTGACATGGAAATGTTGTGTTTGCTAATCTTGACATGGGAATAATTGGATTTGTTGTTCTTGACAAGGAAATGTTGGGTTTGCTAATCTTGACATGGGAATAATTGGATTTGTTGTTCTTGACAAGGAAATGTTGGGTTTGCTAATCTTGACATGGGAATAATTGGATTTGTTGTTCTTGACAATTGAAATGTTGGGTTTGCTAATCTTGACAAGATCTGAAAGCACTTTAATCGCTAGATCATTCAGAGTAAATTTGCATTCAGGGTCTTACGACATCACCCTTTTCTTAGCAGGTCTTCTATTTATGGGATATTTAATAACAAAAGTGATAGAAACATAAAGAATAAGAATCTAAATTAACTCAGATTATATACACAAAATTGAAAACATTTAAAAAAAAAAAATTTTAATTTAAAATTCTAAGTGTACCTTTTCATTTGTGCACACGTGTAGTCATATCAATGGATACATCAGCTATTATCAATGGGGGTGCATTGTTTCTCATGGGGGCGGCATAAGTTTTCAAAAACAAGTTCTTTTCTTTCATAGTAAGTAGAAACATTCATAAATAAGCTTTACAAGTTTGTGTTAATAAATGTTTCTAAATTTATGCTTTCTGATCTGTTTATAAAATTAAGTCTTTAAGCATGAGAGAAATTATTTTTAATGATAGTTCATTGTACTGTGTCTGGCAGAAATACTTTTTTTTGTATAACAGTTACACATCTCTAAATGTTTCAACTGAACTAATGATTTTGAAATATTTCTTTCACTATCTGGTAGCATGCATTGTCTGCTATCACTCACTGACTTATGCATTGCACTGCAGTGTTTGAACAGTAATTGTTAGAAGTGGATGAAGCCCAGTTTTATGTTGTGATAATAATTAGATCAAGTGTTAGTGACAATAACATGAGTTGAAAATATTGTTTTCATGTCAAATTTTTCAAGAGGGCAATTTTACTTTTTTGAATTAAGAAATTTGTATTTTTTGGGTTCTAACATGATTAAATTAATAAATTATAAGAAAAAAAAATAAGGTAAATTTATGAAAGTAATTTTTTTTACTCTTTTTATTTATATAAATTTAAAAAAAAAGTATTTATAATCATTTTGTTTATATTAATTCTAAAGATTACCAACTTGCTCCTCTTCTAAAACATCCTAGCATTTCCATGAGCACCAAGGCGAATCTCATCAATGCCATTTCCTACCAACGCTGACATACTAGTGCCAAACATGGCCCCTAACAAAAACCCTTGAGAAGAAATGCCTGAGGATATCAGTGAACAAAACCAGGCAAGACAATATCAAGAATGAGGCAGTAAGAGAATTGGTAGGAGCAATACCAATCATACGACACATCGAACGACAGAGGATCAAGTGGTTCAGACACCTCACTCGTATGCCTATCAAGTTATCAACCAACCAACCCTACGAGCATACACCCTCAGGTACTCTGGCTGGAGAGCGAGAGGCAGACCAAGAAGACGCTGGAGTGACTCAGTGGCAGACACTCTCAGAGCCCACGAGATATCTCTCCTCCAGGCTACTCACCTTGCCAGTGACAGACAACTGTGTCTCCCTGCGATGCCTAACAACACAAGCTGAAGGAAAAACTAAAAAAACACATAATCCTTAAAGATTATAAAAAATTAAATTTAATCATTGTATTAATTTAAAAAAAATAATAATAAAAATCAATCATTATTGATTTTGATAATTAATAAAGTAATTATAATCATTTTATGTATATTTATTTTAAAATTACAAAAAATTGAAAAAGTTTTCCTGACATTGAGTTGTCCTGGTAGTAGGTGGCCTTGGTGACTAAACCTTTTTCATTAATCATGAGTACACGTGTCCCACAAAGAAATGTAGAAGTATGTAAGGAAATAAAATATTTTAATTTATATTTACAAATGGGCATGGACGATTACTTCGAAAAATAGAGAAAAAGAGGCAATAGAATGAAAAAGATTGAAAACTCGGTAAATTTTGTTTTTTTTTGTTTCCCCCGAGCACTAAGATCCCTTAAAATTTTTCAAAAATCATCAAAAGTACATGTTGAACTCGAATTAACAATTAAATTATGAAGAAACTTTCATAATTTTGGAGTTATCAACAAGAAAAAAATCGAACTTCGTGTTTCGCACCCCCATTACTGCATAGTACCTACGCAAATTTTTTTTTTGTAAATTTTTTTTTTTTTTGCTATTCAAAACGGAGAAAAGGGTTTTTTTTTGTTGTATTATTTAATTTGTTTTTGTTATAAATAAAACTAGACTTACCAACAAAAAAAATTACATTTCTTTACGGTAGTGCGTAGTGACTTTCTGCAAGGAAAGTCTGTAAGAAGTAACTAGGCCAAATTTTCTGATTACGCCTGCGTAGGTACTACGCAGTAAATTAGTTAGTAAGCTAAACATGATGGCAGTAATTGGGGACGAATGACCAACAAGAAGTCGGATTTTTTCTTGTCGATAACTCCAAAATTATGAAGGTTTCTTCATAATTTAATAATTAAATTGAAATTTAATTCAATTGTTAATTCGAGTTAAGCATGTACTTTTGCACGGAATTAAGACGATTTGGGAAAAAATTTAAGGGATATTAGCGCTCGGGAAATAAAACCAAAATTTACCGAAAACTCCTGGTATACATCAATTTAACAAAGTGAGTAAAAAGAACAAGGTTGTTGTTTAAAATTTTAACTTTTTTAAAACATGTACAGACACAAAGGAAGGAAAAGGGGACAGTGAGAATTTTAAATTTAAGTTTTTATTTATTTTTTTTTTAATAATTTTTGTACCTAAAACTAAAAAATATTTATTAAAAAAATACCCAAAACATATTTAAAGAAAAAAAATTTAATTTAAAATTTTCAGCGCCTTTCATTTCTTTGTGCGTATGTGTTGTCGCATCAATGCTTAAAACAACATTTTCGATGAAAATTAAATGAAATCTCAAATATTTTTAAATTTTAATTTTACAAAAAAAAAAAAAAAAAAAAAAAAAACATTGTTCGGGCTGTTGTCTTCATCTTTATTTCCATATTCGCGGCGTTTCTTCAGGTGATACTGGAATTTCGGAATTCTAACAAATTAATTATCACCTGACGAAGGCCGGAGCGTACAACTGCCGAAACGTCGTGAATGTTGGAATAGACAACAGTCCAAATAAATGTAAATAATTACAATACCTCATCTTAGAAATTTATTTTCGAAGAAAAATCTTGATAACAGTAAAAACAGAAACTAAAAAAAGAAACTGGTTAGCGTGTTTTTTTTTGTTTTTTTTTTTTTTGTTATTGAAATGAAAAATACCACTGCAACCTAAATGCCATAGTTTTTTTTTGTATTTAATTTTTGTGTGTTTTCTTTTTTTGTATGTAATTTTTTTAATCGGTGAGATTATGTTTCAGTTTTAGTTTTACGCTGTCAAAGTTTTAAAATATATATGCAAGCCAAATAAAAGGTAAACAATCGACTGGCAATTATTATGCAAGTGCTCTGTAACAATGTTAAAAAAAAAAACTAAAAAGGAATAAAATATAACAAAAAAAAAAACAAAAAAAAACACGCTAACCAGTTTCTTTTTTTAGTTTCTGTTTTTACTGTTATCAACATTTTTCTTCGAAAATAAATTTCTAAGATGAGGTATTGTAATTATTTACATTTATTTGGACTGTTGTCTATTCCAACATTCACGACGTTTCGGCAGTTGTACGCTCCGGCCTTCGTCAGGTGGTAATTAATTTGTTAGAATTCCGAAATTCCAGTATCACCTGAAGAAACGCCGCGAATATGGAAATAAAGATGAAGACAACAGTCCGAACAATGTTTTTTTTTTTTTTTTTTGTAAAATTAAAATTTAAAAATAATAGTGTACTGTACTGTAAGTTAAGTATAATTTTATTTTTGTTTCAATAAAGTTAGTCCGCAAAAAACTTATCGACTTCAACAAAAAATAAATTTTAAAGTTACATTTTATTTTTAAATTTAAAAATAAATTTGTACATGAAACTAAATTTTTAAGTTTAACTTTCAATGAAGAAGGAAGATTTTTATTTTACCGATGAAAATGTGAATAGTAATTTTAAAATAACTTTCAAGTCGGATTTGAAATGACTGCTTTATTTGTTTTTGTAGAAAAATTAATGAGAAAAAAAATTAAAATCTTTAAATAGCAAAATTAAAAAAAAAAAAAAATTAGCGCAGTATTTCTTTTTTAATGAGTTTTACTCTTTTGTGATCTAGGTTATTTATCACTTGTACAGTAAATTTATTTTTCATTCCAACAAGGAGGAAAAAAAACCTAAAACACCAAAAAATTAATACGGCGGTTATAAAAAAAAAAAAGATGGTCATTCATTGTCGTAAATTTGACACAATTTCATAAATTATTTTTATTAAATAATGAAGAAATAAAGACGTTATCTTATTTTTAATACAAAATTCGCGGATTTAGGTGGATCCAGAAAGTAAATCTGGAATAATAATAAAATATTTTAAAGAGATTTTAAATTTGCTGTTAGTAGTGTTTCCTCATTTAATGGACTAGATTCGATAAAAATGGCACGTACCAAAAATTATAAAAATAATCTTAAAAAATATCTAAAATCTTTTCTTAAAATTAATTTTCTTTTTTATACAGATGAAATAAAGAGGTTTCATTCGTCATCATTTGTCAATCAATCCCTCTGTTTTTATGCAGATATGGATCTTGGTGATTTAAAATATTAAACTATATAACTGGAAAGACTGTTTATAGTCATTTTTTTAGTTGGGTTAAAAATCTTTTAGCTTTTTTTTTTTAAATTAAACAAAAATTTAACTTTGAAGAAGTTTTTTTTTAGTAAGTCAGTGTATCTACCGTTTTATTTTTACTTGATTGACAAATATTGTAATGAAGAATGTAAACAAATAATAAAAATCTATTACAAATAAAAATAATCGTGATATCAAGGCAATTTTATAGAAAATAATTACTTTTTAATCTTTACTCAACGTCATAACTTACGCCGTAAATTTTTAATACATTCATTCAATAATTAAATTTAGTTTAAAATTGTAAATAAAATTTATAAAAGCCGCCAATCTTATGTTTTAAAACTAAAACAACACGATCAGAATTCGTGTGAAATCGACTGTGAATATTTAAAACAGGTGGAAAGTAAATTTTATTTAAATTTACAACTTACCTTTGACATCTGATAATTAAAAAAAAAATTAAGAATAATGGTAAAAAAAAAAAAAAATGAGAAAACAGACGATTTTGTTTCTTCTTATTTTCAAGTAGTACGAATTTTTAGTCAACATATTTAAAAAAAAAAAAGATTTCTCCAACGTCACATAATATTGTTCGTTCAATTCCTAATTGTAAAATAATGAGATCTTGAAAAGAATGGGACAAAGAAAGCAGTTCTATATATATATAAAAAAAAAAAAATGAAATGCAAATATTTAACTAATTGATAAAAATGATGACAAACCTCAACAACAACAAAAATCGCTCCACGGTGTTGTGTAAAATTTGGTTCCTCTGTATTTTTGATAGGTATTGCCGACGATAAAATCATATGTCTTGTCATAAAATAATAATTTAAATTAAAATTAGATTTTTCTTACTTTCACAAGAAGCATAAAAACCCAAATGTGACACGAGATTGTTAATTACATTAATAATGATTAAAAAGAAAATCTTTTCTTTTCTAGCAAAATTCTATCAAGAATAGAATTTTGTTGAAAACAAAGCATTTTTAGTACTTAGAATTTAAATTTTAAATTCTAAAAGGTCATTGGGGTTTAAGTTCGAGCCTGTCAAAATTGAAGACACCTATTGTTTGTTTATTTATTATTTATTTTTTGCTTCAGTAATCGGTCTCCATATTGAAAGGTCACTGCGAGTTAATGAGTTCAAAAACTGTCAAACTTCACAGTACCTGCATAAGGTCAAAACAAAAGCAAAGCCTTCTTCTTACAACATCCTGGCAGCTTTCAAACTTAAAGGTCAATAAGAATGTAATAAATAAAAGCAATGATGAATCAGAGATTTAGAAGGGGTTTTCCCCACCACTTTCATAAATTATAACCCGAACTCTGGTTGGTTGTTATTTAACGTTGAGTGGCTTGATTCTTCTGAAGTTACTGACCCTTCTAGAAATTTGTACTGTCAGAAGTTCCAGCAGAATTGTGACAAAATTGTACCACCCAAAATGAATGTGTTTTTGTTAAAGTGGAAAAAGGCTACCTTTTTATAAGTTGCACTCCCAAACCAGTTTGAACTACTGTTCTATGGTTGTTTGATGCCTTTAGAGCCAAGTTTTAATTCCACTTTGATTCATTGTATTCACTTATGTGCAACTACCCTTGGGAAAGACATGAATCCACCTCTTCTCCCCCAGCTATGGATTAATTAGTAAGACTTGTATTATTAAACATTATTATTTCAAAAAAAAAAAAAAAAAAAAATCATACAATTTTCTGGGTTTAAATAACTAGCAAAGGGTTGATAATCCATAGAAAATGAATGAATGAATCAATCAATTAAAAATGTGCACAGTGACTAAAAAAAAAAAAGATGTTGGGAGCAGAGATCAATTTGAAGGGTTGATTGATGGTTTTTGTTCAGTGGCATATCAGCCTCTATAGATTATATAATGCTGAAATATAAATATTTTGTACACAATTTTATTTTTGGTTTAGAGATAATAATGGTTTTAGTGATACAATTCTTACTATTTAACCCATAGCTGGGAGGAGAAGAGATGGATTCATACTTTTTGCAAGTGCAATTGTATGTAAGTGAATATAATGAACAAAACTGGAATTAGAACATTGCTCTGTAATTAACAATTCCAACCGTTATCCACTACACCAACTTCACAGCCAAACTTACAAGCACTTGTTATTCCCAAGCAGTCGCCCAGCTAGGTAGTGACCAGTCTTGACATTGCTTAACTTTGGTGTTTTAATGTGATATGGCTACAAGCTAATATTTGCAGGGAAAGGCGGGAAATTTACATAGGTGTCTACATGCAACAGATTCTGTGTTTGCTGAACATTTGATTAAAAGCCAGCAGGGTGCCCGGTCTTGTAGCCGAAACATGTTCTCAGTGTTAAATACTTCCAAATCTCAGTTATAACTTTTGGAATCAAGTTACATGAAGTCCTGCCAGCAAAGGAGTGTTTGGTGGGCTTAGAGTGGCATGGGATTTCAGAGTTAAAATGAACAGCTGGTTTACCCATGCTAAGAAAATTGATGGATGTAATAATGAGGAAACACACAGATATTTTAACAAAACAAAATAAGCAATTTATTTGTGAATTTACACACTTGAAGTTGTGTCAGTAGCATTTTTCAGTAAAATAAATCAGAATTTTTTAAAGTCCATAGTTTTAATGAATTGTCATGAAGAGGAAATGTTCATACAACAGATTAAATGATCTGACACAAAATAATATTAAAAAATGTTTAAAACAAAGGTAAGAGAGTTTGTTGCTCATCGAAGAGATATATGGTTGTATACTTTCAAAAATAGATGAAGAGAGATAGTTTGAAATACTTAGATTTCTTGAATTGTTGAAATAGATTTTTTTGAAGTGACATGTGTTTGGTTAAAAGCTGGATAATATAATTGGTGAAAAATCTGACACTGGCGAAAATTTAAATGCTGGACGCATGAACAGAAACAAAACTTTTCACATGACTTCAGACATTCTTATCTTGTTCATTTCTTTTCTTCATTTTATATCCAAAAGGATTTTGCATAGGCTTGCAATTTTCTTTCATTTACTTTGGCTCAATGGCTAATTTTTGTGAAGGCAAGGTTTTCAGTGGTCCAAAGAAAATTACGCATAGGCTTGCCAATTTCTTTCTGCATTTTTCTTCAGCTTGCCCAAATTTGAAGGGAGTGGGTAAAAGGAGTTATTATTATTTTGTACACACTACAAGCTTAAATATATTGTAATGTGAGAGAGCTATGGAAGAAGTATTTATTCTCTCATTTAAGTTTCCCCTGTGTTATAGATATTATATCCATGATATAACAACACTGTACTTCATGGACAGCTGAATGTAAAAGGAATGACAAACATGCTTTGTTTTAAGAGAGACTTTTATATTGCTAAAATATACACAAAACTATATACAGTGTACCCCGGATATAAGAGAGATTTTCTCTGGTCCCAAATTAGGGCCTGTGTTAATGTATATAAATTAGACCAAACCCGGATATAAGAGACGACTTCTCCGGTCCCGACAACTCTCTTATATCCGGGTTACACTGTGTATGTATATATATATATATATATATATATATATATATACACATGTACTCTCTTGACATATTTGACTTATGAGGGTTGGCAACACAGTTCCTAGGGACCAATAGCCAGACACCAGCACATATGATTTGATTATAAAAGTGGTGAAGGTTTTGTACAGAACCAACCACACTTTTTGAAGGGCCAAATATAGAGACCTGGTGCATTATGTGCCACAAGGTCCCCAAACGACCCCCCAGCAGGTTTTGAATTCCGAGTTGTCTTTCTCCTAGACCAGTTGCCATGCAGGGCTATAGAACCCAGTCTGTCCTACTAATTACCCATAGCTGGAGGGAGAAGACGATTCATACCTTTTCCATGGCTATTAGCATGTAAGTGAATGTAATGGATTTGACTTGAATTTGAACTTGGCTCTATCAGCCCTCGGTCTAAGTTGCTACACACTACTCTACCATGTCTCCTTATATATATATATATATATATATATATATATATATATATATATATATATATATATATATATATATATATATATATATATAAAAACACACATGTTCCATGCAAAGAATAATATATCACACATATCTACACAGCAAAGCAGAGTGTAAGGAGAAACAAAAAGGAAAGGTCTAACATCTAATTTGGATTTACTTCTGTATCTGGAGAAGCCATATTTAGGGCTCCAGATTAATTTATGTCCCATATGAGGACATATTCCATAAATGGGAAACAGCAAGGATTAGGTTTTCCCAAGCTGGAGTTTTTTTTTCTATATCTGGGATTCCCAAAGATAAATGGCACCATGGACTTGTAGGCTGCTGGAGGAGGCAGATTTAACCTCAGCCTGGGCCCTTTGGCCCAGGCTAAATGAAAGCAGCCCCACATGGTGACTGCTGTAAACAAACTGAATTTGGCTGCTGCTTTCCAAACTGTATGGAGTGACATCACTGGATACGCTTTATGTCAGGTTTTATTGTCACTTGACCTCAAATGCTTTTCTCTCCCTATATGTTCTCATCAGTCAAGTGGGTGTCAATTCAAAAATCATATCTGCTGGCCATAAAAACAAACATTTGCGATTAAGATAAACTGCTCTTTTCTCTTCTACATGGGCATCCCAACATCATAATCAAAGTGGCCCCGTTAGAACAATGAAGGGTAATCAAAACCAAGATTTCATGTGAGAAAAATAAATATATGGTTTAATATATTTACATAAATATTTATATGGTTTAATATATTTACAGAGGGTATGAGTGATTATGTTTCGATTCTTAAGTATCCAAATAAAAAATTGATCTGGTGTACATGCATACGCATGCAAGTGTATGCATGGTTGGCTGAAAATTTCATAGACAAAGATACTCTTGTGGAATGTGACCAAATCAGATTTATTTTTCAACATAGTCCATACCTTTTTCCATCCATCAGTGTTTTGATCCTACTAGTGAAGAAGCTTTCATCCTGTTGATCATAAAAAAAAAGTCATCAATAGCAGACATGATGTCATCAACACTGCAATACTGATTCCCACCCAAGTGTTTTTTCATATCAGGCAACAGATTGGGTCTGATGGGGGGGGGGGGGCAAATCAGGAGAATAAGAAGGTTGATTAAGGAGTTCAAAGCCAGTCATTCACAGCAGCCATTGAAACCAAGGGCTTGTATACTGGAGCATTATCCCGATGCGACAAGAGCCCTTTTTTCAGTTTCCCTAGGCATTTGGCCTTAATAGTCTTTTATAACTGCCTCTTCAAGTTGGCATAATATTTTTCATTGATGGTGTGGCACTTCTGAAAACACAATGCCTCCTGCCAAACAAGACAATTTGACTGGAAATTGGTGCTTGGCTTCTGATTGGTCTGCAACCATGACACCATATCCTTGATGGAAATAGATTTTGATTTGATTGGCTGCATGAAATTTGAGTTAATGGCATAAGCTTTCTAAATTTTTTTTTTTCCGCAATGAATCTTGCTTGCTTTGCTCGTTACTACAACCCCATGTTCATTTATTGTGTTTTATCATCACTTTCTGGAACATTATTTCCTTCTCGGTAGGAATAATGCATTCAAACTAAAAAGACAGCCCAAAACTGTCATTTTAGCTGCTTTCAAATCACATTCCTTGAAATCTGTATTACTGTTTAATACCATTTGTCTTGATTGTCTGATTTTGAATTGTTGTTACGAAGACAGAATAGCAATATTTCCATTCTTTTGGTGTCTAAATTTTTCCATTTCCAGGTAAACTCCAAGATGAAATAAATGTATTGCAGACCGAGAGATGTTTTTTTAAGAATGTGTTATTTATTGATGGTTATACAATCTCGGAACATGCGTTGTCATAATGCAAGAGTTCTAGTTTAAATATTTCAAGTGAGAATTTTTTGTCTGAATTTAGTAATGTATAAATGTCTAATAAATAACACATTCTTAAAAAACATCATTCAGTCTACAATACATTTATTTTGTCTTAGAGTTTACCTGGAAATGGGAAAATGGGCCTGAGGATGAAAATATATTTTCAAAGGTATTAGCTGCCCTGCAACACCAAATCCATCTTACAATTTTAAACATAAGGATCACGTCATTCAATAAATTGTTAGTAAGTTAATGCCTTATTAAGCTTGTTAGCAAAGAGATTTCACCATTAATTACATTAACATTACTGATTAATTCTTTGTATGATAACCTCATTATAATATATATGTACTGCACAATCTAATATACAACTCTGAACCTAAAAAGCCAGGCAAACCTATCTAGGTTTCACCTACACGGATTGGGTTGTTTGTTCATTTACAAGCCAAAACACCTAAGGTTTTTCTGGACGAGTGTATATATATATATATATATATATATATATATATATATATATATATATATATATATATATATATATATATATATATATATATATATAATTTTTGTTCAGTATAGCAATGGAACTCAGCATCAGTGCACAGTGGTTGCATGAGCTGTGTAGCCAGGACTTGAACCACATGGATTCTGTGGTCTGTGACTATTGTCTTCAGTAGATATACCTGAAGTGTATTGGCAAGAGAACTAGGTCCAAGGGCAAGTTTCGGGTTTGCAGAGACTGTTATGCCTGAAATACTTAAAATATTGAGAGACTTCTATATTTCTTTTAATAATTGATGATGTATTTTAACTTGTTTTAACAATTGATGGTAGAAAATATTTTAAATTGTCTTAACAATTGATGGTAGAAAATATTTTAAATTGTCTGAACAATTGATGGTAAAAATAAACTTCTATGTTAAATCTGTGTGTTGTTATTTTTAACATTACCTGCCTTCATAATAATAAAAATATTTACCGGCAAAATAGCCTGGGGGTCTATTTTATTGAAACAGATAAAATAAGCTTTAAAGTATGTTTGTCTATTTTACCAGGACTGGCAAAATAGCTTCTTTCTACAAAAATAGTCCTGGTGAGAATGCCAAAACATGTATGTGTAATCGTGTGATATTATGGACAAACATGTAGAAAAAGATGTGGTTTTTATCTTGATCTGAAGTGTTTCTGGTTAAAAGCAGGTGGTCCTTTTTGAAGTCTAGTTTTCTAAGTGGCATCCATTTTAACTGAAATCAGTCAATGGAGTGGGAGAGAGATTTTTTGAGATCAAGTGACAACAAAATCTGAAATGGGGGTATCCAGGTGCGGGTTTATATTAAGAGACATTCTTGGGATCGGGAGTGCTGGTCAGCCCTTGCCAGAAGATAGATTTGTCTGTCACAAGGTTCCATTACCATCCACATGTTGGGATGTGTTGATAGATGAGAAGTTGGTAGGGTGAAGAGCTGACGCAGCAGAAGTTATTTGGTTGGTGAGCCTCATTGGGGAGGATAAACCCTTAAGGCAGCTATGAGGACTTGTAACTATTCTAACTCTAGAATATTGTAATATGAAATGTAAATAGAGTGGGATCTAATATGCCACCAGATACAAAGGGAAAAAAGACAAAGTCAAAATGGAAAACAAATTTAACAAAAGCCTATGACTATTAAAGAAATGTGTACAAAATTCAAAGGATACAAATAAGAGATCCACACGCAATGATCCTTTTTCAGTATTGGAGTGGATCAGTTAATAGAAAATTTAGTTAATGTAAAAATAGATATTTATAGTGATTTTCCAAGCGTAGCTTAGATGTGGCACAAGGCCGAAAGTATGGGGCACCCAGTGGGGATCGAACTCACGGCTCAGTTGTAATTATTCTAGCGAGACAAGCTTGCTAACTATTACACCACCTTGAGGTGCCCAAAATAGATATTTATATCTGTTGGCAACATAATTTGAAATACGAAGAAAATACCAAATTCGTAAGATCAAAAGACACCGATATTTCTTCTTTTGCACATTTTTCTTTAAATTAAAACAGTGTGAAACATTATCTATGCTGTTATTATTAAAATAAGGCAAAAAATATTCTTACCTTTACAATCAAAAGCTGTTATTGTGTCACCATAAAAATAAGAATCATGAAATTACATTGTCAACAACTGTGTATATGTCACATATTATAATCTAACAATTGTATTAGGTTGGTGCAAAAATAATGACGTAATAACGTCAAAAAACGACATTATTACGTCATTATTTTTGCACCAACCTAATATATTACTGTACAAAACACAAATTTTTTTAAATTAAAAAGTAATAAAAATGGTGACGGAGTAAGACTCTCTCGATTTCCACGAGTTCACTGTACTTGTTGTATTAATATGTATTATAAATTTCACGGAACAAATATTAACAAGAATATACATATACTTATGGTTTACCAAATCTCGAATTACTGCTTTTAAACACACTTCTCCGATTTTTCTCGATCTATCATATCTATAATTGTAGCTTAATGTAAACAATGACAACATATTATGAAATAGTTAAATCTGACACATATTTTAATATACTTTCTGTTTATCAGTTTTTATGGATACACTTATTTGAGTAAGCAATTTTTTTTAATTAAACAATATTAATTACATTTACTTGCCTGAATGTTCAAGAAAGTTAAATTTCAACGCAGTAATTCGAGCTTTGCTAAACCGAAAGATCTCTGTGGCTGAATGGTCAAAGCAAGTCAGGTTTAATTAGTTACATATAGGATAGAGGTTCGATTCCTGTCAGAGAGCACATATTGTCTATGAAATTTCTCAAACATTCAAGCCGGTAAATGTAATTCGATCGTTGATAAACTATATGTATATACATTACAGTGAAGTTGTAACGCATATGAATACGAGTACAATGGATTTCATTTGGATTTAATAGACATCTGACACTACTGGATATCCCTTCCATCCTGTTAGGATTGACTCTCACTTTAACAGACTATTTTAACATTAGTGTATTCATGTCCCTAATTTGATGCCATTTTAACATTGAAAATCTTTAAAAATTTGGTTAGAAAATTAATTATGAAAGCATTACCTTTATATGTTTGATGAAATTTAAAGGACATTATCACATTTTTTTTTTTTTTAAATTTCAGAAAAGGTTATATGAATTTTTTTTGCTATTGAACCATTCTGAAAATAAAACGAGGATTTACCTTAAATTCAATACAGCAAATCTGGGAGAATATATCCGGCATGAACTAAGAATTATAAAGAAAAGATAAAGAATGGCTTCTTTTTTTTTTTTAAAAGTCATTCTTTTTCATTTATCACAACAAACACCAGCTTACAGGAAAAAGTACTAATGATTTATTATTTAAGTATACACACACATATTTCTTTCTTTCGTTTTTTGGTCTGATGAAGCCTAGAAAGGCAAAACGTGTAATCAAATCTGGTTTCAATGAAACTGTTTTCCATTAGTCATATTTCTTCAAAACATTTTGTTTTACAAAAGTTAAAGACAACTTTTTTTAGTCAGAAAAGCAGAGATAGAGAATTTCTGCCAGAACAACATTACAGAGATTTAAAATATTTGCATTTCATGTTAAATGATTCCCCCCCCCCAGCAGATATGAAATAATGTGAAAAACAGTATTAAACAGTTTTATGCCAATTTCAAAATTGTCTTTCAAATGAGGTCATGTGAAAAGTGTGAATTATAGTGACATGCAGATCCATGGATGAACAAGTGGAAAGTCAAAGATGAACACCAAGAAAATAAAAAGATACACGTTTTCCATCGGAAATAATTTTGTCAGACATATAAGGCAGCTCAGCATAAAAATATGTTCCTATGCTGGTGATTTGTAAATGTTAAGCCATATTAAAAGGAAGACTTGTTTCCGGTTTACAGTCAATCCCTTCACATTTGTTATACATTACTGGACCCATGAGAAGGATTTGGCAAACTTGAAACTTTGTGCTTACAAAAACAAAAAAAAACCAGAGTATCAAAAGGAGAGTTTTTTGTTCATGAAACCCCCATTATTCTAACTACTTCCACATCCCTTGGCAATGTTTAGTTTTAAAAAGCGATGATTAGAATTGTTATAAAACTTAACACATGATGAAAGCGAATTCATACATTTTCCGTGTTCTTGTGAATTTACAACAAAAATAATAAACACTATTTATCTATTAGATTGTTTATTGAAATGGTTGTCAAAACATGTCAGATAATTGCTGCTTCAAACGTTATTAAAGGTTAAATAATATGGATTTCTTTATAGTTGGTTCACATATTTTAATAATTTATCAAATGTTTATAAGTTTATGAATAAAAAATTTTCATATTTATTTCTTTATGAATTGGTAAGTGATAAATACTGCATAGCATTAGTTTTAATGGTACTAGTTTTAGAATGTATAAATTCACTTTCAAATATTTAAGTTTTATTACAATTTTAATCATTTTTAAAAAAAAAAAAAAAAGTTGCTGAGGAGTAGGACAGCTAAAACTAATAGTAGTATCAAGAAAAAAAAATCCCATCCGTTTGCAGGCATGAAAGTCCAAGTTTGTCAAGGTCTTCATATAGAAATATGTTGTCCTTAGGAAGAAAGATGAACATCTATATATTTCTTGTCAAAAGGATTAAGTTTTTTTTCTCATATATACAACTGAAGTAAACTAACACTCTTCGCAAAAATATTGTTTCTGTTTTCTGTGTGTCGAAATATACCTCTTAAAAAATGACTTGTGTGAAAATGCAGATCCACACTACTCACAAAACTATGATTTTTCTCCTCTGTGTGTTTGCCTATGTATTACTAAAATGACAAAATCTATACTTTTCACAAGAACAATGTTTCTCTTATGCATGTGTCTGAATATGTCGCATCAGACTGGATTTCTGCAGAAATGAAGATCCACATACCTCACAAGAATATGGTTTCTCTCTAGTATGTTTTCGAATGTGTTGCCCCAAATTCGATTTACATGAAAAGGAAGAACCACACACGTCACAAGAATAAGGTTTCTCTCCCGTGTGTGTTCGTAAATGTAGCACCAAATAAGATTTCTGTGCAAATGATGATTCGCATATTTCACAAGAATATGGCTGCTCTCTAGTGTGTGTGCGAATATGTCGCATCAATGCAGTCTTTTGTGAAAATGAAGAGTCACATGCTTCGCAGGTATATGGTTTCTCTCCTGTGTGTATTCGCATATGATCCATTAAATGTGACTTTCTTGAGAACGAAGATTTACACACGTCGCAAGAATGTGGTTTCTCACCCGTGTGTGTCCGTAGGTGCTGTTGCAAATGTGATTTGCGTGAAAAGGAAAAGCCACACTTTTCACATGAATGAGGTTTTTCTCCTGTGTGTATTCGAAGATGTCTTTTCAAAACTGAATTCCCTGAAAAGGAAACTCCACATTTTTCACAAGAATATGGTCTCTCCCCAGTGTGTGTCCGAATGTGCTGAACCAAATTGCTTCTCTGTGAAAATGATGAACCACACACTTCGCAAGAATAAGGTCTCTCTCCAGTGTGAATTCGACTGTGTTGCTTCAAAGTGGATCTATGTGCAAAGGAAGTGCCACACACATCGCATGAATATGGTTTCTCTCCGGTATGTGTTCGACTGTGTTGTTGCAAAGTAGATTTCTGTGCAAAGGAAGAGTCACACACTTCGCAAGAATATGGTTTCTCTTCTGCACCTGTTTGCATGCGATTGCTCATACCTGATTTTCCTGAAGAAGTGAATCCACACTTTTTACAATATGGTTTCTCTTCAATTGTCAATTCCTGAGTGCTTTTCTAATGCTGATCAAGCTGAAAGTGTAAATTTTCGGTTTTCTTAAGAATATTTTTGCCAATTCCAATTTTTCAAATATTAAGTCTCATGTAAAATTTTCAAAAATGTATGTTTACTATGCTGGAGGATTATTTTCACAGGATACACTGTCAATATTTCTTTTAGTGTTTGAACATCTGTAAAGAAAACAAAAATATTTTACAATATAAGAAATGGATCATATCTTTGTTTCAGTGCAGCATTTTAATTATGTAAATACTTATAATTAATTGACATACAATATTAATTACCAAAAAGCATAATTAAATCTTAAAATACCACTTATTCTTATGGCTGAAATCACTTATACTGTTCAGATAGTGTTAATTTATGGAGGGTGAAAACCCAAAGACATTATTGGTTAATTTTTAATCATATAAGACATGATATATTTAATGACTGGCAACCTAAATAATTTAAATTTCTTTTATAAGAAATATTTATTTGCAAAAGGAATATATCTTATCATAATTTCTGTGTTGAAAAGAATACCGCAGTTATCAACTCAAAATACAATTAGAGACACAGGATCAACAGCATTAATTTAATGGAGATGTAGGATGGTGTAATAATCAGTAAGCTATACTGATTGATCCTTTGGGGTGAGTTCAATACATGACCCATATTAGTAAATAACAACTTCATCGAGGCCTATAATTCTCAACCAATTCAATACCTATTTTTATTACTTGTTGTCTTACTGCTTGATTGATAGGGCATGTCTAATGTCTAATAGTTCCTCAAATCATAAGACATGTAAAAGTCTTCATTACTTCCCATTGATTTTTATCAGTAAAAAAGAAAGAAAGAAAGAAAAAAAACTCAAGGTCTACAGCTATGATGTTTTCAGCATTGTTTTAAAATGTTTTTTCTTTGCATTATTAACTCACAATATAAGAACACAGACAGGATTAAGCCTATTAATTTAATGAGGACATTGGGTGTTGTAATTGTCAGCAAACTAGACTGGTTGATCCTTAGGAAGGAGATCAATAGGCAACCCATACTTGCACCAAAACTTCATAGAAACCTATAATCATCCACCAACTTAATGCCTCTTTTTCATTATTTGCCATGTTATCCTTTAACTAAAAAGAAATCTCTTTATAGTTCTTCAAATAATAATATGGTACGTAAAAAAATATGCATTATTTCATAAAATACAAGGTTATTTTTCTTTTAGAACACAACCGACAACTCTATTTTCCCAGAGAAATAATATTAACCTCTCAAAGTTTTTATCTCAAACTTTGATATAGCTGAAGAAATTATGTCTGTTTTGCCATTCAAACTATGAAATGACATTCATTCATCATCATTTGTCAATCAATTCCACTAAGGCTTACACCTCTCTAGGATTGTTTTTTTTTTTTTTATTAATTCTGTTAGTTTAATGATTATTTCTTAAAGAATCAGTTTTTTCATTGCATATTATTTAGGAAATTGTTTTCACAATTGATTTCAATAACAATTAATAGCATTCAAAAAATTGTCCTTTTGACCAACTTCATATTTTTTTTATTGACATAGTTTTAAGGCTATTCAAATATAAATTTCAATGAAGAATTAATCTAATTAATGATGAAAACAGGAACTCTGATTTTTAAAGCAGGCTAACTGGTTTGAAATGGTGATTTTTTTTTGTAAAAGTCACTTTCAGTAATATATATAAGTGGATACAATTTCAAATTATGAATTAAAATTTAGAAATTTGTATGAGTAAGTAAACTTAAATTTCAATGAATGAATCCAATATGATTACTGATGAAAATATGAACAAATTTTCTAAGCAGCTTTCAACTTTGGTTCAAAATGGCTACTTTTGTAAAAAAGAATGAATTTAATCTGTAAAAAAGAATGAATTTAATCTGTAAAAAAGAATGAATTTAATCTGTAAAAAAGAATGAATTTAATCTGTAAAAAACAAAATTCATATTGCACCAGAACAGAACCAGATTAAGACACATAGGGACCCTAAGCACTTAAAAGATGTTGGTGCTCCCATACATGTGTAAATTAAATAAGCTAGCATGGAGATATCAGCCAAGAATATAAATCATGGAAATGCCAGCTAGAAATAAATATAGAAGGAAGCGAAGGCACATATAACCATTGAGAGAGGTTAATCATTAGTTCCAACCCAGAACAATGACAATGGCTTAGGAATCAGGGCCAGAAAGGAGCAATTAGCACCATGTCAAATGAGCCATCACCAGATTCTAACAGACTTGTGACTAGAAGTGGTTGTGTCATCAACAAACCAACAAATTACAGAATCACATAAACATATGACCAGAATAATACCAAACAAATATGAGCGTAGTCTATCCCTGGTATTGTTCATAAAAATTAAATCCCATGAATTAGTAATACTAACTTATTCAAGAGGAAAGATGTAGTGAGTAAATACAAACCTCATTATCTCCCTTAGTCTATTCCTTTATTAACCAATCACAGTAAAGATTCACCATGGGTTAGTTATCTCCCTGTTCATACTGGCACCTGGCAGATTAAAATGTTTTGTTCAATTTATTCCTTTATATGTGTACGATAGCATCATGACAATTTCTGTGGTGCCCACTTCCCTTGTTGTGCTAAGCACGTGCTTATTTTGTTTAATGGTTAGTTAATCCAGCCCTGCATCCTATTTTAAAGAGATATCATTAAGTGCTATCCATGTTGAGGGTACATATTGCATGTAAATTAAATTTATCTTGGATTCCAACAACGACAAAAAAGAAAAACACTTGAGAACAAACTGTTACACAGTGATCAAAAAAAGTTATTCATTGCTTTATAATTTCTTGCAAACAGAATTTGAGTGGAATTTTACACAATGAATAAATGCCCAAGACACTATCAGAAAATTTTAACATCAAAATCTTAATGTTAGCGTCAACATGAAAATGAAAAACTCGAATATTTTTTAATGTCAAAATTATTTTTCTATTCTTTATAAAGCCATTGAAATTTGTGCCTCTGTTTTTGTGTATCTGTAAAAAATGCATTGATTTGAGAATTCTTTCAAAAATCAGACATTAGAAAAACTTTTAATCGCTTTTATAAATTTAGATATATTATGAATACAATCATCTTGGTATTCTCAATGAATACTGAATTTTTACAAGAATTCTTTTCATTTAAAAAAAAAATATTAATTAGAATAATTTATAGTTTTAAATTTCTGCATTACTTACTCCCCTGTTAGGTGTTAAGTAAAAATATATATGTGATAAATTTTTTTATCTATTAGCTTGAAATGAAAACTAAAATAAAAGCTTCAAGAGAGATTTTACATTTTTAAAAATGAATTATAAAAACCTTAGTTATCACATTTTTTTATATAAAATTTCAGTGGTACAATAATTTCTTAAAATTAAGTAAGTGTAGGTATCACCATTAATTTGCTTCAAAAGAGCATACCATGATGAAAAAAGGCCCCAAACTTGATGAAAACAATTATTTATCATCTAAATGTTTATGTTAGTATTAAGAGAAAAGGCCAAAGCAGTTTTTGATTATTTTATTAAATTTTTTCATCCCTTTTAGAACATTTGAAATTTTGATTAAAAATCTTATTTTTCTTGCATCAGTGGAATACTATTACAAAGCATGTTTTAACAGCGGTGACTTATTTCGGAGGGGTTGACAGTTGACATCTCTAGTCAGGGCAAGTTATTGGATGGAAGAACAGAAGTGACATCATTTTTTGAATCTTAACTGAAGCAATTTAACTACACAATAATTTAAAAAAAAAAAAATACTTTCAGCAATTTCATTGATTTTTTTTTTTTTTAGGTACTTTTTAGCTTTAAGCCTTATGTTTGAAGATGATTTCTGGAAAAATAAAATTTAAAATACTAACAATAAAATAAATTTAAAATTTCATAACAGAGAATGAGATAAAATTTCGTAAGAGAGGCCCCTAATTTTTATGTTCATCTCTTATGAAATTTTATGGTATTATTTTTATTTATTTTTTATATCAATTATGAAAAAATTTCACAGCTGAGATAGTATGGAAATTAATAAAAATAATGCCATAAAATTTCATAAATAAAATGGGTACTTTAATTAGGTAAATGTTTTTTTTTTTAATGTGCTAATTTGCCTTATTTTCTTTAATATTGTTTTGTTTCTGCCCCTAGAACTGAAACTAAAAAAGAAAATATTAATAATTGCAGGAGGTCACTCACCGAAAAACAGTAATTATAAAAAATTAAATCAAAATATTTATTGAAATAAGACGTGAAAAAAACAAAAAAACTTTTGAAAATGCAACGAAGCCAGTCAAAGAATTCAACACACGTTCGCAGTATAAAAACTAACATTTTTCTGAGGTCAGTTTATTTGCCGTCAAGAAAAACATCTCTTAAAACACATGATATTACGGTAAAATTCTTTTAAAAATACATGTGTCGCAGATTGTAATAACCTTTCAAATTTATGATCTGTAAAGATAGATCTATCTATAGGTACTTTCATGAGATCACTAAAAACAGAGCATGGCATGATGAAAAAGACGCCAAAGTTGATGAAAACAAAATTTTAGCGTCTAAATGCTTGTTATTATTCAGAGGAAAGATCAAAGTATTTAAATATTTTAAAAAATTTTTCCTTCTTTTTAAAACATTGTAAATTTTGATTAAAAAAAACCTTGACCCTCTTTTTATCAACCGAACCAATAAAATAACATATGAAATTTTAGCGCGTTTTTTTCCTGTATGTGACACATTAATTCGGAAAATCTTGCAAAAATAAAAATAATTGTTGGATTTTAGTGAAACTTTCAGAAACTATTCACAAATGATGGAACTTATTATAAATATCTTTTATTTTTAGTAAAGTCATGGCAGAAATATTTTTTTTTTTTCATATGTATTACCTCCTCTAACCAATTGTACGAAAACTCTATAATTTCAATTTTGAGGAGATTAATGATTATATTAGTTAAAAGCACAATGCTTTGAGGAAACCAAATCATGTTTTTTTTTTTTTTTTTTTGTTGGAACCCCCCTACATGAAAATCGTCTCTGAAGTGTAACATACAAAACTCAATAAAACAAAAATATTATTTAATTTCGAAAGCTTTTATTTATTTCAATGAACATGGACAATATTGTCTGAAAGCAAAAAGATATTTCGATGAAAAATGAATTTTTAAAACAATTATTTGTTATTTCTGAAATATTTTTTTTATTATGTTGCTAATTCTTCTAAAATTAGGGAAAAGTTTGTAGAACTTAACGAACGTTGTTATTAAGTAGATATATATTTACAGATTATAATTTCCAAAGCTTATTACAAACTAACGAGACCTCGTATTTTAAAAAAATTAATTTGTGTCAATAATTTTTACCAAATGAAATCTACAGAAGCCGGAAGTATCGTGCGTGCAATAAATAAAAAACGTCAGCAGTGCAGCACTTGTAACTTAATTTTTTTTTTATAGTATTTAGAATTTCTCCAGATAGTACAGTGTAACCCGGATATAAGAGAGTTGTCGGGACCGGAGAAGAAGTCTCTTATATCCGGGTTTTGTCTAATTTATATACATTAACACAGGCTCTAATTTGGGACCAGAGAAAATCTCTCTTATATCCGGGTTACACTGTATCAACAAACTTATGGTACAGTATTTAAAAAAAAAAAAAAAAAAAAAAAAAAATGGAATGGCGAAAGTTTTTTTTACTTTAATTATTACAAGGTAGTACTTAAGCAGGTCCACTTAAAAAAAAATGTCCATTCTCTCCGTCCGTAGGGGAACTCGAATCTCACGTCAGCTGTCA
Source organism: Acanthosepion lycidas (assembly GCA_963932145.1). Taxonomy (NCBI): domain Eukaryota; kingdom Metazoa; phylum Mollusca; class Cephalopoda; order Sepiida; family Sepiidae; genus Acanthosepion; species Acanthosepion lycidas. The sequence goes on from OZ010575.1 coordinate 89,820,197, forward strand.
ATAATTGATAGACGGCATCAATTCGCACTTGTCAATTCGCGCGAGGTTCAAATCGGCTCTCTTTTATCTTGGAAAACATTTTTCTACAAAGTAAGTTTCTTTTAAATTATTTTAAATGAACTTCAAATTTTCTAAAATTTTTAGAATAAATTTTGAAATACGTACAATTAATTTTTCAACGAATTTTAAACGAAGAATTTTACTTATTTTTAAAAATTTTAAAAAATGGCTTAAATCGAGTTTTTTTTTGTTATTTGGTAAACAAAATTTGTAACTAAAATTTTGGACATGTTAAGTATGAGTAAAAAATTTCAAAAAATATTCAAAAAATATTTTAGTGTTTTTTCTCAATAATGAAATATACATTTAACACAAAGAAAATTTTTTTTTCATTTATTTTCAGACCGTTCTTGTCATGCTATCGATTTTCATGAAGGTGCCTAAAACAACAGCATTCCCTAAAGTTATGGATTAAAACTTAATTTTAAAATATTATTTTACAGCTTTATCACATTTTGTATTTAAAAAAAAAAAAAAATTCTTGTAAAACTTCATTTTTCATCACAAAAAATATTTTGGCTTCAGATATTGTCCTTAAATAAAACTAAAAGCTTTTCTAGTTTTAATGGGGTTTTTTTTGGGGGGGGCTGAACTTTCAGTAACTGCACTGTTCGATTTTACAAAAAAAAAAAAAATAATCAAAGATTTCTTCTTCAATAATCTGCTTCTAATACAGTGTAACCCGGATATAAGAGAGTTGTCGGGACCGGAGAAGAAGTCTCTTATATCCAGGTTTCTCTTATATCCGGATTTGGTCTCTACATTCATTAACACAGGCTCTAATTTGGGACCAGAGAAAATCTCTCTTATATCCGGGTTACACTGAAAAGTTACGGCGTCGAATTTCTCGTGTTTAGTTTTCATAAAATTAAGTAGTGGGGGGGGGGAACAGTTGCAAAAAATATTTTTACCATGACTTTCTACATCATTCAAAACGAATAATTTAATTTCATTCATTTGTGTGTGAATAAGTTCTGAAGGTTTCATTAAAATCCGACAATTTTAAAATTTGATAAAATTATCAAAAAATACTTTGGTCTTTCTTTTCTCTTATAAACAATTTGATGATAAAACTTTGTTTTTATTAAGTTTGGGGCATTTTTCCATCATGCTGTTGTTTTTTCGGCGAATTTATGGAAAAATTATAAACGGGTGGTAACAGATATAAAATAAAATTAAAAAAAAAAAAAAAATTCCTAAAATTAAAATAATTTTTGCAAGAATTTCCAAATCATTGTTGTTTTTCATTAAAAAAAAAAAAAAAAAAAAAAAAAAAAAAAAAAAAGCTAAAATTCCCTATGCTAACTTTTGGGTCCCTCACTGCACTGATAAGAAAAACCTAGATTTTTTTTAACAAAAATTTCGAACGTTCTAAAAAATAAAGATATAAAATATTTGATCTTTCCTTGAGTTTAAGAAAATAAAAAAATTTGACGATAAATTTTTTCATCACGGTAAGCTAATTTACCTGAAAGTTTCACAAAAATCAGATCTGATTTTGGCGAGAATTTACAAATCAGTATTTTTCACCGTAAAAAGACGCTCATATTCTGATAGAAAAAAAAAAAAATTTAAACCTATATTTTTAGATTTTGAAATGATAAATAATTTTAAAAAAATACTTTATTTGCTCTTTTGCTTTTCTAATAAAAACATGTAGATTTTGACGATAAATCTTTGTTTTTATTATTAAGTTTGGCGCAATTTTTCATTACTCATTATTTATTACCAAATCTTATTTTTTTTCTTCTTTTTTAAAAGGTACATAATTCTTATTTTTTGATAAGCTAAAGAAATAAATTTCTATCAATTTAAATTCGATTAATTTATTCGTTTGGAATAAAAATTCAAGTGAGATTTTTCATTTAATTTTTAAAAAATAAAATGCATTTTAAAATTAGGCGTAGCTTCCTTTTGTCTTTTGAACTGTTCGCCATGAGGATTCTCCTGTTTATGGAGTATTTTTTCATTGAGAGAGAAAAACAAAAATCAAACATATCCTAATAAATTAATGAATGCGATGATTTTTAAAACTAAGACAACAAACATTCATCGTCGTAAGTCTGTTGACCATATTCAAATTTAATTCTTTTTTTTTTTTTTTTAAAAAACCCAAACAGAAAATTCGGGCGGAATTATCGGCAGTGAATAATTTAAAAAAAAAATTGGTGGAAATTTGATTCTTATTTTACAACTTACCTTTTACATCAAGAATTCAAGAGGAAAGAAATAACAATGGTGCGTCACAATAATTATTATTTTACTGGTCCAAAGTCACTAATTATTAAACAAGTAGCATTTAATAAGCTCTGAAAGCATCGCACGTGCGGTCCGAGGCTTCGACACACACACAAAAAAAACAGAAATGAAAGGCAACTCTAAAGAAAGGAATGAACGCAATTCGGTGACTTCTTAAATTCAGTCCCACATACAAATTTAGACAGTATTCAGCAATTTTGCGTTTATTTTACAACGCACGAATAAACAAATAAAAATTAATAGATAAAATAAAGTAAATAATGATTACACCGCCAATAATACTGATTAAAACAGAAAGTAGAAAATTTTATTTAGAGTTAGAGAGTGGTCTGGGATTTCAAGGTTAAAAAAATGAACAGTTTTTGTTGGTAAATAAATTCTAAGAAGGTTAATGGAGGAAGATAATGATGAGGAAACACACGGGTGATTTTAACAAAATAAGATAAAGAATTTATTTACGAATTTATTTACAGGATTGAAGTTGTGTCGGTAGTGTTAGGAAAATAAACCAGAAATTTTTAAAGTCTATTTTTTCAATGAATTGCCATGAAGAGAAAACGTTCATACAACAGATTTATTCTGACTCTGACACAAAAAAGAAAAAAAAATCAAAATAATATTCAAAAATGTTTAAAACGAAGATAAGAGAGTTCTTTGTTCAAAGAAGTGATGTACAGTTGCATACATTCAAAAGTAGAGAAAGAGAGATTGTTTGAAATGCATAGCTTTCTTTGATTGTTAAAATAAAGTTCTTTGAAGTGTGCCAAGTGCGTGGTTACGGACAATAATTTGCCAATAGTAATTTGACAATGATGATATGAAACTAAAGTATTTTTATTATTTTTTATTTTTTATTTAATTTATTTATTGTATGCAGCATTTTTATATTATTGTTTTATTTTTTCATCATCATCATCATTATTATTATTATCATTATTATTATTTTTTTTTTAGTCATAATAATAAGAAGCGGTCCTTCATTACCTTTGAACGTAATGGAAGCCAAATAATTCAGAAATAAAAATGCCTGTCTTAACGCCAACGGAATTCAGGTGGAATTATCGACTGTGGATTTTAGATTGATTGTATATTGGATCACATCATTGATGGCAGTGACATTGCAATCACAACAGAAGAAGAGGAGGAGGATTTGATGACCCAAAGAGCAATATATAGAAATGAGTTGACACATTCCAACAGCTGTTGAGGAAGTGAGAGGACCAGTCTCAATTTGAAGTATGGGTAAAACCATCAGATATTTGTTGTACATTGCAATGAGAGAGAGATTGCGAGAGAGAGATAAATGTGTGATCACCAAATAATATCTCATCAATTATGACGCATTAAAATGTAAGGTAATGAAAATGAATTCCAAGCAGTAATTTATAACGAAAATGATTTAAAAAGAAAAGGAATAACCACACACATCACAAAGATAGAGTTTCTCTCCACTGTGTGTCTGCGCTGAATCAAATGGGATTTCTGTGCAAATGAAGAGCCATACACTTCACTCCAGTGTTTCTTCAAATGTGTCACACCAAATTTGTTTTATCTGCAAAGTAGAGTTACACATTTGATAAGAACATGGTTTTTTTCCAGTGTGTTTTTTCCTGTTTCCCTATATTTGAATTTCTTGAAAAGATACGCATACATTCAGAAGTAAACTTTTAGCTAGGATTTCATTGAGGATTTGCAAATGAATTGACAGCTTCCCACTATGCACTGTACCAGAACTGTATGACTACAATGCAACCTCATTTCTCGAAAGTCTCACATGTTGACAAATCAATTTTCGAACAGAATATTTGAGATGAAAATGCCTCGGTTATCAAACAAAATTTTGGTTCTTGAACAACATTGCCAAACTGAGTTAACCTGAACAGAATCATTTCTTAGTCGGCTGCCATTTTGTATACAGTCGTCTGTTGTGCTGTGCTTTTCTTTTCCAATTTTATTGTACTGGGCCTTTTTTTCTTTTCATTAGTCTTCAGTCATGGCTCCAAAGAAAGCTAGCAGTGATACTGGTAAAGGAAAAAGAAAAGTTAAGAGGAAAAAACAATTATGATATTGTCTCTTCCTACTCAGTTTGATATGATAAAATCAACAATCTATACTATTCTTATAAATAAAGAGATGATCATGTCTTTCCTTCCCTTTTCCAAACAATAACATCTTTTTCCTTCCCTTTCCATTTACGCTATCAACTCTCTTATATGAATGTACAGTAAAATTGAAGTGTTTGTCTCTATTTTTATATCTGTTTAGTATCGGGTTTATTTTTTTATTTTTTCTTAGATATTAATTTTATGTATTATATAATTTTCATTAGTTTTGTGTATAAACTTGTTAACAAAATTGTTAAAGTTTAAAAAGCAATCATCCTGAGGTCTGGAACGGATTGATCTATTTTACATTGACTCCTATTGGAAAAATAGTTTTGGTTTACAAACATTTCGGGTAACAAACGGGCTTCAGAAACAAATTAAATTCGTGAACCAAGGTTCCACTGTATTTTCAATTCATTTTATCTCAAAATTTATCCGCCCACAAAAAATGAAAAAATTTACATTGTTCGCAGGGTTGAAAGAATTATGGTTTCTTCGTTGTGTGAGTTTATATATGATTGCTCAGATTTTCCATGAAAAAGTTGATCCACACACTTCACAAAAATATGGTTTCTCTTCAGTGTCAATTGGTGAATACTTTTGTAACACTGAACTAGTTTAAAATATTCATCATTTAATATCTTCAGAATATTTTTTGCAAGTAAACTTGCCCATGTTTTCAAATATTAAATCATATGTAAAATTTTCAAGATTCTCCGTTTATTTGACAGTTATTTTAACAGGATTCACTGGCAATGTTTTAGCATTGGTATATCACTAAGGCGGCATGGTGGAGTAATGGATAGTGGCTCGTATTGAGGAATCAGAGAACCGAGTTCGAATTTCAGTTGAATCCATTACATTCACTTACATGCTAATACCTTCGGGAAAGGTATGAATATCTTCTTCCCCCCAGCTATGGGTAAATAGCTGGACAGACCGGATTCTATAGCCTTGGATTGAAACTGGTCTACTGCAGAAAGAAATGGCAACCTACTGTGGGAAAAAAATCTGCTTCGTCAGTCATGTATCGAAAGATACATGATCGCCTAAGCATGTATCATGCATGGCACATAACTGGCTGACTGATATCACTGAAGTTAAGCAATATTGAGCCTGGTCAGTACCTAGATGGGTGACTGCTTTGGAATACTGGGAGCTGCAAACTTGGATGTATGGGTGGTGTAATGGATAACAGTTCAGAATTGGAAATCAGAGAGCTGAGTTCCAATTCCAGTCAGGTTCATTATATTCACTGACACAGAAATACCCTCGGGAAAGGCATGAATCCACCTCTTCTCTCCCCAGCTATGGATTAATTAGTAGGACTTGTATCAGTAAAACATTATTATCTACAAAAAATTCCTACAATCTAAATATATATATATATGCACACCTGATCAAAAATTTAAGATCACTTGAAATTTTTTTATAAGAGGCTCTTTGTCATGGATACATCATAAACTTTTTCTTACTTAAGGTTACTAATTCTATAATCTAAAAGATTATGTAGACAAAAAGTTATAATCCGATCAATTTATCCAGAAATGGACATTTTTATAAAATGAGGCGTTTTACACTTGATCAAAATTATAAGACCAGGGGGTATAAATTGTTAGATCTAGGGTAATTCCAATGTTTTTAGTTCAGTTAGAGATTAGCAATCACTGCGTAAAGGTGTGTAGATGACCGTGTCGGCATGCTCACCAGACTTGAACCCAATTGAAAATGTTTGGGGATGGATGGCAAGAGATGTTTATCGAAATGGCAACAATATTCAACAAAAAATGAACTTCATGAGGTTATCTTCAGAAGCTGGAGCAATATTCCTTGCAGCTTAATGGAAACACTAATTTCTAGCATGCCGCAAAGAATTTTTGAAATCATCAAAACCAGTGGAGGTAGAACTCATTATTAAATTTGGTTGTTGAATGTTTTTGTACACTTTTCGTACAATTTTGTAGAATTTTTGTTTCTGGTCTTATAATTTTGATTTTATAAAAATGTCAATTTCTCAAAATGTTCAGATTATAACTTTTTGTCTGCATAACATTTTAAATTATAAAATTAGTAACCTTAAGTAAGAAATGTTTAAAATTTTCCCCTGAAAAACAGTTTTTTTTTTTTAATTTTCAAGTGGTCTTAAATTTTTGATCAGGAGTGTATGTGAACAAACATTAATGTTATTATTATTATTATATACATCAGGTTTTACATAAGATTTTGTGTCAACATCAAAAGAATTTAAAAGAACCACAACGTCAAATAGCGAGAATATAACATATTATAATTTAATATTGTACATTACCAAGTATTATACAGTTATTTTTATATTAAAATGTAATAGAAATGATTAAAAATAGCTTGATTTAATTTGGATTGAATAATATCTTGACATTACTGGATATCTGTTACTTAATAAGATTGAATAAAAACTTGACATTACTGGATATCTGTTACTTAATAAGATTGAATAAAAACTTGACATTACTGGATATCTGTTACTTAATAAGATTGAATAAAAACTTGACATTACTAGATATCTGTTATTTAATAAGATTGAATAAAAACTTGATATTACTGGATATCTGTTACTTAATAAGATTGAATAAAAACTTGACATTACTGGATATCTGTTACTTAATAAGATTGAATAAAAACTTGACATTACTGGATATCTGTTACTTAATAAGATTGAATAAAAACTTGATATTACTGGATATCTGTTACTTAATAAGATTGAATAAAAACTTGACATTACTGGATATCTGTTACTTAATAAGATTGAATAAAAACTTGATATTACTGGATATCTGTTACTTAATAAGATTGAATAAAAACTTGACATTACTGGATATCTGTTACTTAATAAGATTGAATAAAAACTTGATATTACTGGATATCTGTTACTTAATAAGATTGAATAAAAACTTGACATTACTGGATATCTGTTACTTAATAAGATTTAATAAAAACTTGATATTACTGGATATTCCTTCCTATACTGTTAGCTCAGTGAGTGTTTTATCTATTTTAAAGTTAGTGTATTCGTGTCCCTAAATTGATGCCATTTTAATGATGAAAATCTCAAGATACTCAGAAAATTAATTATGAAAAACATTAACCTCATTTTAAGAACCCATTCATACATTTTGTTTTATAAAAGCAGAGACGATTCTTTTTTTAGTCACCGTGGAGAATCAGGTGCAAAGGCTTTAGTCTCTGGAAAAATAAGGAAGTCAGAACATTTCAAAAATTTCAAATACTTCCGTTTCGTGTGAAGAGATTTCTTTTAAATAAATATGAAATGATTTGAAAAAATAATATTAAAGAGTTTCGTGCAAATTTAAAAGTTGTCTTTTGGATATAGTATTTCGAATTATGTTGACATGCAGATCCATTTATTTTACAAAATGTGCCTCTAAAATTGTTGTAGAATACCTACAGATGATAATGAGTATGACCTCATTCACATAAATACAGTAGTAAATACTGTATGTTGGTCTGCAGTTGGAGATTCATCTCCAGCTGTGCTGGTCAAACTCTCTGTCTGAGGCAGAGAGGGTCCCCAGACAAGGCTATGTCGAAGGGCAGAGTCTTGTCTCTGGATACAGTTAACCGACCCAATTTTATATGGGGTCTATGGTTTTGTGTTTATTTTGTTTAGATTTTTTTCTTAACAGATTTAATGTTTAGTATAGAGCTTAGAAAAAATTCGCAGTGTGAGATAGGCAAGAAGTAAGGCATGTAGCAACATCAGCACGGCAAAGGGCACTCCTTTAAAGGCAAGGAAGGACAAAAATATTTTAAGTCAAGTGATAACGATTGCTGTATGAGTCGTACGATTTTTGAATCAAGCACGGGCAACGCCGGGCCATGCTGCTAGTACCTCATAAATATGAACTAAGCTGTACTATTTACTAATAATTTTTCTAATTGCTAATTTTTTCTTGATTTTGCCTGCTGAAATTAGGGGTGCGTCTTATGCCGTCAAATACAGTAATTAGTGCCTCTAGTACTTTGCCAAAAAGAGTTAGAAAGCTCATAGGCCAATAGAAGGATCAGATGGTTCATCTCAGTTTTTAAAGACTGGAACTACAGAAGAGGATTTCCAACAAGCAGGAAAGCAAGACGCAGAAAGACATTTATTGTAGAGTTTAGAGAGAACGGCAAACATTTCAGGAGCACATTTCTTAAGGACTATTGTAGTGATAGCATCAAGATTATGTGCTTTGTGAGGATCTTGCTTAGAAATTCTAGCAGAAACCATGGACAGAGTTATATGCATATCACTCAATAGGGACTCAGATTTAACTGGAAAGGTACTCCAGATGATTCAACAGTAGAATTGGAAGAGAATTTACAAGCAAAACATTCTGCTTTATCAGCAGATGTTAACACCCCAAATTGAGTGAAGAGAAGATAGATAGAAGGCTTTGTATTTAACACACTATTACACAGCCACCGGTATTCATGTGAACCCAACTTGGTAGGGGCTATACGGTGCCTCATTCTATTAGTAACCAAAGACTTTTCATCTTTGAGGTCATGTTTACCATTATTTCAAGCAGTCACAAATAGGCAACTGTTGTAATTGGAATTATCACACTGGAACATGCCGTAAAAATGATTACTATCAGCTATAGCAGCTGAACAGATTGTGGTTTCACCTGATATTTACAAGAACGTACAAAAGCGTCAATGCTGGCTTTAACCCAAGAAGAAACCTCTGTGACACAATTCTTAATAGGAAGGTTAAGAATAACCTTTTCTTTTTTTTTTCTGGACATACCTAATTTACAATATAGAGTTCCTGTCAATCAGATAGCTGCTAGTATGATTTCTGCCAATTTAAGAGAAAATTTTGACCTTGTGGCCGTTTAATTCAACCTTTATTAGTTACGTGTTGTATAGAGCTTAGAAAAAAGCCACGACACAAATTTGAGCTTGTGTTTGCCATGAAAATAAGAAAAATCATAAGAACACGATTTTTAATTAAAATTTTTTGACAAGATATACGCTCTATGTTTGAAGGTTCCTGTATAATTGATTTTTTAACGACAGTCAATCTCTACTCTCCTGAGAGACAGTGAACGTGACTTTAACCTTCAACAGACTAGATTAGCAATTACAAATGATTTGTCTGTGACTGAGAAAATAAAACTAATGATCACTCAACATTCTTTCTTTGGATTTTCCAATAACTCTATTTTCTTCCTTTATTCTTTCAACTCCGTCTTTCACACTAGATGATTTTATAACATTTCTAAGGAACATATTTTAGAACCAGCAAATCAAAGTTTATGGTAAAGAAATATATTTTGCTTATTGGGAATGTCCTAATTATTAGGACCTAATATATCATTTTGGTATTAAAACTTTCAGAAAGATTTTTCATTAGGTAGCTTCTTTTGTTTTTTTTGTTTTTTTTTTAGGTGTCATTGAGAATTATCAATTAAGGATATTTATCCTTTGTATTGTAAATTATAAGAAAAAAATAAAACCTAAAAATAAATCCTAAATTAATGCAATGATTGAAAAAATACGCAGTCATTCATTTCCTTTATTCTCAATATATATAAATTCAACTGTAGGCACTATTGCAACGCTTTTGCACATCCCATGACACTGTCAACCACACAATGTTTTTTGCCTTCAGTTCTTTTTTAGTTTAGAAAACAAATAGATTTCCCTTTTTTTTTTTTATTTGTTTCATAATTTGTGGATTTTAATTTTAAATAATACATTTCATTATCTTTCTGACTTTCTTTTTAGAAACTTTTGACAGCAAAAACACATTTCATTTACAGAAGCTTTTTAAAACCATTGCAAGTGTTTGTAAATTAAATTTAGTAATTGCAACAGTCCAACTGTTGTTATTTTAAATTAAGTTTAAGTACTTTTGGGAGGGGGAGTGAAATTGTAATTAGCGCCCAACTGTATTACACTGTACACAAGCATGAATTAAGAAATAAAGCCGCCTGTCTTCTTGCTTTTTAACTTAATTAAAAAAGTAAGAAGACAGGCGGCTTTAAAAATTTTCACAAACAGAATCTGGGTGGAATCATCGTCTGTGAATAATTAAAAGCAGGTGGAAAGTAAATTTTTATTCTTATTTTACAACTTACCTTTTCTGGAATTCAAAAAGGAAAGACATAAGGCGCTATTAGACTTTTGAAATTTTGCCTTCATTTCACCACCAAGACAAATATGGATGATAATATCACCATCGCCACCAATAGCACCGATTAAAAATAAAATGGATGATAGATTTTTTTTTCTCTGCTTATTTTCACAAAATATCTGAATTTGGTTAGTGTTTTTTATTTTTATTTTACTACCAGCACAATTTCAATATGGTTTGTTCAGTAAATGTGAAATTATGTTGTACAGCACAAAGAAGAAAGCAGGGCTTGACGCCCATTTGTCAAGCACTGTCCTGGTGGAAGACAAGTACTTGAATAAAACAATAGACGAAAATGTAATAATGTAATAATAAATAATAAAATGTAATAATGTAATAATAATTTTTAGTCAATTACACAATTGACTAAAAATAAAATACAGATCCAATCACATCACAATTAAAGAAGTACAACTCCGACTCCATTGAATAATAATAGGCAATGTTTAATGTTTACCCACAAAACAAAAAAAAAAAGGATGAATTTCTCCCTTTACCATACACTTTTGACAACGTTGGCAATGTTTATTGTTTTAAAGAGCGATATTGTGATAAACCCAAACATGAAACTGAAAGTGTTTCATTTTCTTTATTCTTGAGAACTGATAACAAAGATGAAACACTATTTATTTATTAAATTATATATTTAAAAGAATAATTTTACCACAAAAATTGGAAAAAGTGATACATAAGGCTTTAAATGCATTTTAAAAATGAAAAAAAGCCTCCATGAAGTTTGTATTTTAGTTTTAATTCCAGGTCGAACAGATTTTAAATCGATTGGAATTGTTTTCATTTGCTAATGGACATATTGACAAATCTGTCAACACAACATACTTCTCTTTATTAAAAAGTAAAAACTCTGTCAAAATTAAAATATACTTTTCTGAAACTTTATTTGGGGACTCTTAACTAATTAATAGATTAACTTAAATTAAAACAATCAGTTTTAAAATATCTTAGAAAAGCATCTTTTACACAAAGGTGGGTACTTTTATGAGTTGTTGACATATTTCTCTATAACCCGACAAATGTGAGATTTAGGTAAGAGGAAATAACAATTATCAATTTGTGCTAGATAGGTGGGGTTTTGTTAGCTGGTTTAGATTTTTTTCTTTTTGATGTGAATTCTATGAGATATGTTTTGAGGAGAGGAAACAGACCACTATAAATGTCGCTATCTGTTGTCAATGGCAATACAAACCAGCCAGAGCGTGGTAGAGATTAAGAAGGAGTGTGGACTAGACGATAGGTGAGTCTATCTACTATTAGGAAGGTGTGTGGACTAGACGATAGGTGAACCTATCTACTCCTATTAGGAAGGAGTAGGTGAGCCTATCTACTCGTATTAAGAAAGAGTATGGACTAGAGTGAGCCATCAACTCCTTTTAGGAAGGAGTGTAAACTAGACGATAGGTGAGCCCATCTACACCTATTAGGAAGGAGTGTGGACTAGACGATAGGTGAAGCCATCTACTCCTATTAAAAAGGAGTGTAGACTAGACGATAGGTGAGCCCATCTACTCCTATTAGGAAGAAGTGTGAACTAGACGATAGGTGAGTCCATCTACTCCTATTAAGCAGGAGTGTGGAGTAGACGATAGGTGAGGCCATCTACTCCTATTAGGAAGAAGCGTGGACAAGTCAATATGTGACCCCATCTACTCCTATTAGGAAGAAGTGTGGACTAGACGATAGGTGAGTCTATCTACTATTAGGAAGGTGTGTGGACTAGACAATAGTTGAGCCTATCTACTCCTATTAGGAATGAGTGTGGACTAGACGATAGGTGAGCCTATCTACTCCTATTAAGAAGGAGTGTAGACTAGACGATAGGTGAATCTATCTGCTATTAGGAAGGTGTATGGACTAGACGATAGGTAAGCCTATCTACTCCTATTAGGAAGGAGTGTGGACTAGACGATAGGTGAGCCCATCTACTCCTTTCAGGAAGGAGTGTGGACTAGACGATAGGTGAGCCCATATACTCCTATTAGGAAGGAGTGTGGCCAAGTCAATATGTGACCCCATCTACTCCTATTAGGAAGGGGTGTGGAATAGACGATAGGTGAGTCTATCTACTATTAGGAAGGTGTGTGGACTAGACAATAGGTGAGCCTATCTACTCCTATTAGGAATGAGTGTGGACTAGACGATAGGTGAGCCTATCTACTCCTATTAAGAAGGAGTGTGGACTAGATGATAGGTGAGCGTATCTACTCCTATTAAGAAGGAGTGTGGACTAGATGATAGGTGAGCGTATCTATTCCTATTAGGAAGGAGTGTGGACTAGACGGTAGGTGAGCCTATTTACTCCTATTAAGAAGGAGTGTGGACTAGACGATAGGTGAACCTATCTACTGCTATTAGGAAGGAGTGCCGACTAGAAGATAGGTGAGCCTATCTACTCCCATTAGGAAGGAGTGTGGACTAGACGATAGGTGGGCCTATCTACTCCTATTAAGGAGTGTGGACTAGACGATAGCTGAGTATATCTACCATTAGGAAGGTGTGTGGACTAGACGATAGGTGAGGCCATCTACTCCTATTAGGATGGAGTGTGGACTAGACGATAGGTGAGTCTATCTACTCCTATTAGGATGTAGTGTGGACTAGACGATAGGTGAGGCCATCTACTCCTATTAGGAAGGTGTGTGGACTAGATGATAGGTGAGCATATTTATTCCTATTAGGAAGGAGTGTGGACTAGACGATAGGTGAGTGTATCTACTCCTATTAAATTCAATTCTATACTTCTAATGTCTCTGCCTAAACTCAGAAATTTTGTTTGCTATGTAGATAGGTTCACCTATCATCTGGTACATATTCCTCTCAAGGTTTTTTGAACAGGAATAGAGGTTTATCTCTTGTTTACTGTTTAGGACTGGATTTCCATTTCCTTCTAAAACCTTCTCGTTGTCCTTCACTTCCAGTAACCCCTTGCATCTTAGTGGTATCATTGCCTTGCTTGGGATGAACTGATTAAAAAAAATACAATTTCTGACTGTGTTAAATTGTGTTTAATATGTAAAATGATGAACTTGTAGTGAGTGCAAAATAATAATCCACTTCACCCACTCCGTTCAAATTAAGACGACTGAAGTAGAAAGACAAAAGAAATTTGCGATCCTATGTGAGATTTTTGCTTTACAAAGAAATTAACAAGTGAGCTGAAAAAAAAAGGAAAATATCACGAGCTTATGTGAAAGTATTTTTGAACCAATGAAAACCTTGCCTTCACAGAAAGAAGGAAAGAAAGTAGCAAACCTATGCAAAATTCTTTTTGATATAAAAAGGGAGAAAAATTAATCAGAAGAGTATCTGAAGTCATGTGAAAGGTTTCATTTTAGTTTTTTATGACCAGCATCGAAGTACTTGCCAGTGTACAATTACACACCAAATATATTAGCCTGTAACCAGTATGCAGCACTTTAAAGAATTTTCTCTCAACAATACAAGAAAACTATATATTTCAACATATTTCTCTTTGTCTACTTTTGAATGTATGCAAACCATAAATCACTTCTATGAGCAAAAATCTCTTAATTTTCTCTTAAACATTTTTTAATATTATTTTGTGTCAGATCATTTAATCTGTTGTATGAACATTTCCTCTTCATGACAATGTTAAAACTACAAATTTGAAGACTTCTGGTTCATTTTCCTGAAATGAGTTACATCAAGCATGTAAATTTGTGAATAAATTCCTTATCTTATTTTGTTAAAATTACTACATCATTATCATCCTTCATTAATCTTCTTGTCGGGAGTAAATCATCTGTTCATTTTTGATCCTGAATAAACTTTCATGTATTTTATTTAAAGTTCTTTTTTTTTTTAATTTTGAGAATATGTACAAACTTTAAATGGTATAAACAGGGAAAAAGTGGCAATTATTATCAGAATGAAGCAACAATTAAATGTAACATGATCAATGAAAACAAAATGACGCATGGAAAATCAACTGCAGAATATATCACGTATGAAAAATATAATGAATTAACTTTCCAGTGTTGGTTATCTATCTGAAAGGTTTCGGCATTCTTAAAAATCATGCTGATGAAAGAATTTCACAATAATGTAAAACTTCCCGGATACCCTCACAGGAAAAGCAAAAGCCAAAGAGACACATGGAAGAAAGAAAACTGAATGACGTTCTAAAAAGATTGTTAAAGGCCCCAGTGAACTGTAGGGAAACCTAAAAAAAGAAGACAAAACATTGCAAAATATTGTTAAACCTACCTGAGACTCTCATGGAAGAAACACATGTTTTTTTGTTTATCTATTAGGTGGGTGCACCTAGTTTTTCTAAGAATAATTTCTTTTTTCAAGTTTTTGCATCACCTTCTCAAAGTTATTTTCTTCCATTATTTGAAAAAAAATTTGTATTGTAAATCTATTTTTTCTATAATTTTCTTACATTATCTCACCTTGTTCATAATAAGAAATGGAAATTTTTATGCAAGTCATTTATTTTTGTTATATTGATTTATATGTGCAATAATTGTTTGTACCCTTCAGATTTTACAAGGTAGTTTTGATTCTTGCTTGTTATCGTACGCACCTTTTTTTAACATTCGAGACAAGAGTGGACATTCTCTCCTCTCCCATTCCCTTTTATAAAACACTAGCAGTAGAGCCCGGCGTTGCCTGGGGATGTAACAGTAAGAGATAGATCAAGTATCGACCATCACGAAGACTGAAAAATAAAATTGATAACGATTATTATTTAAGGTTGACAGACACGCATGTCTTAATTAGTTTTTTTTTTTTTTACGAATTGGTCAAACCCAAACTCAAACAAAAACATTGTTTTCAATCGTTATGAGTCTACCGATTGAATAGAATTTTAAATAAATAATTTTATAAACAATTGTCTTGTAAATGGAATTTTTAAAGCATTCTGAATGTAAAAATAAAGAAAAAAATGTGCAAGACAATAAGAAACACTACCTGCAAAAAAAAGTGAAGTTTTGTTGAAATCGGTTGAAAAATGTAGGAAATCCGATCCAATATATAAACGAACAGACACACACAACCTGGGTTTTATAATAAGTATGATTATTTTATTATCACATTATTTATTTTCATTCCAAGAGAGAAAAAACAAAAATACTTGAAAACAGATACTAAGTTAAAACAGTGATTTAAAAAAAATAAGGGGTCAGTTATTGCCATAAATCTGTACTTATTCAAATAATTAAGAAATAGACATTAGTCATTTTACTTTTTAGACGTAAATAGAATTTGGGTGGAATTATTGGCATAGAGTAATTAAAAGTTGTGGAAGGTAAATTTTCAGTTCTATTTTATGACTTACCTTTTACATCTTGAATTAAAACCAATCTAATAATACTAAAATTACTACTTATAATATTACTACTTATAATATTATTACTAATAATATTATTACTAATAATATTACTACTAATAATGACACTGATAAAAAGAGAAAATAAACAATGTATAGAAAGTTATCAAATTTCGTAGTGGAATATAATTTTTGGAAAAATGAAAGATTGTTATATAGAAATAAAGTGTCACTTCCGACACTTGAGTTTGAACCTAGATCACCAGTGAGCAAACACAGGCAATCCCATTATTGAATTAAGTAGGCCACATGACCATAGATGAAACCCATTTACGGGAGATAGCGTGACATCTAACTGATTGCATTTCTAGTCTATCTTCTATACTATACGCATCACCATTTCTACTCTATCCTCCACCACTATACAGACCACTATTCTCTACTCTATTCACTATACTATTTCTCTTTTTGTGTAACTATACGTATTACTATCCTAGTGAGTATTATCAAGCAAGTACTATTAGTGTGAGTGCTATTTGAAGGCATCTGACACCAGTATTGTTCAACAGTGTTACTATAGTTATATCTGTGATTAGTCTCTACCATGAGCATTATGAAAGTGACTAGTACTCGTTTACATTCCAAAAGTGGCAACGAGGGTTTATTGACATCCCAAAACCCTGATTCTCCACAGTGATTAAAAAAGAATCATCTCTGCTTTTATAAAACAAAATGTATGACTAGGTTCTTAAAATGAGGTTAATGTTTTTCATAATTAATTTTCTGAGTATCTTGAGATTTTCATCATTAAAATGGCATCAATTTAGGGACACGAATACACTAACTTTAAAATAGATAAAACACTCACTGAGCTAACAGTATGGGAAGGAATATCCAGTAATATCAAGTTTTTATTAAATCTTATTAAGTAACGGATATCCAGTAATATCAAGTTTTTATTCAATCTTATTAAGTAACGGATATCCAGTAATATCAAGTTTTTATTCAATCTTATTAAGTAACGGATATCCAGTAATGTCAAGTTTTTATTCAATCTTATTAAGTAACAGATATCCAGTAATATCAAGTTTTTATTAAATCTTATTAAGTAACAGATATCCAGTAATATCAAGTTTTTATTCAATCTTATTAAGTAACAGATATCCAGTAATGTCAAGTTTTTATTCAATCTTATTAAGTAACAGATATCCAGTAATATCAAGTTTTTATTAAATCTTATTAAGTAACAGATATCCAGTAATATCAAGTTTTTATTCAATCTTATTAAGTAACAGATATCCAGTAATGTCAAGTTTTTATTCAATCTTATTAAGTAACAGATATCCAGTAATATCAAGTTTTTATTAAATCTTATTAAGTAACAGATATCCAGTAATATCAAGTTTTTATTCAATCTTATTAAGTAACAGATATCCAGTAATGTCAAGTTTTTATTCAATCTTATTAAGTAACAGATATCCAGTAATATCAAGTTTTTATTCAATCTTATTAAGTAACAGATATCCAGTAATATCAAGTTTTTATTCAATCTTATTAAGTAACAGATATCCAGTAATGTCAAGTTTTTATTCAATCTTATTAAGTAACAGATATCCAGTAATATCAAGTTTTTATTAAATCTTATTAAGTAACAGATATCCAGTAATATCAAGTTTTTATTCAATCTTATTAAGTAACAGATATCCAGTAATGTCAAGTTTTTATTCAATCTTATTAAGTAACAGATATCCAGTAATATCAAGTTTTTATTAAATCTTATTAAGTAACAGATATCCAGTAATATCAAGTTTTTATTCAATCTTATTAAGTAACAGATATCCAGTAATGTCAAGTTTTTATTCAATCTTATTAAGTAACAGATATCCAGTAATATCAAGTTTTTATTAAATCTTATTAAGTAACAGATATCCAGTAATATCAAGTTTTTATTCAATCTTATTAAGTAACAGATATCCAGTAATGTCAAGTTTTTATTCAATCTTATTAAGTAACAGATATCCAGTAATATCAAGTTTTTATTCAATCTTATTAAGTAACAGATATCCAGTAATATCAAGTTTTTATTCAATCTTATTAAGTAACAGATATCCAGTAATGTCAAGTTTTTATTCAATCTTATTAAGTAACAGATATCCAGTAATATCAAGTTTTTATTCAATCTTATTAAGTAACAGATATCCAGTAATATCAAGTTTTTATTCAATCTTATTAAGTAACAGATATCCAGTAATGTCAAGTTTTTATTCAATCTTATTAAGTAACAGATATCCAGTAATGTCAAGATCTTATTCAATCCAAATTAAATCAAGGAAGCTATTTTTAATCATTTCTATTACATTTTAATATGAAAATATCTACTCAGTAATGTAGAATATAAAATTATTAAATTATAATATTTTATATTCTCGCTATTTGACTTTGTGGTTCTTTAAATTCTTTTCGTGGTGACACAAAATCTTACATACAACCTGATGTTTATAATAATAACATTAATGTTTGTTCGCATATATTGTTTAACAGTGCATCAACTCCTCATGAGTCATGTAATGGTCAATCAGAGGTCTTACAAAGTCTCTACTACAACGAGCATTACGAATGTGATGAGTATTTACTGACATCACAAAAGTGGCAATGAGTGTTCCTTGACATCACAAAAAAGATGAAACATTAAAAGAAATTGAACAAATTTATTTATATTTTATAACAGGAACAGAGTCGTATAGTTTTAACACTTGAAATAAGACATGAAATATCAGCAATCCCAGGATGATCCAAATAGCCAGATAAAAATAAGACAACTATGAGGATGGGCTGAAAAGTTCATAGGCTGACTATGAAGGAGTGATGCTACAGCTGTGAAATCTTGCAGGCATTAATTTCAACTCTTCTTATTAATAAGTGCACTGATTTTTTTCCAGATAAACTGATATCTGACTGTTCAAAGAAGATTGTTCATCCTGTTGGTTAAAAAGTCAACAGCAGATATGATGTGATCATCATAGTGGTTTTTCATGCTGGGGAACAAAACACTTTCTCACGGACACGCCGTCGCCTCCCTCTGTCTGTTCTACAAATACTTTCATGGAAATTGCTCTGAGGAGCTGCATTCGCTGGTTCCCAGTTGTCATGAGTTCAAGCGCCCTACGAGGCTGGCATCCCGCTCTCACCCCTTCACTGTCGAAACTCCTAAATGTAGCCATCTCTTCTACTTCATGTCTCGCACCTCTCGCCTGTGGAACTCCCTTCCTTATTCCTGTTTCCCTGAGAGCTATAATTTCCAGCTATTCAAGTGTAATGTCAATCGACATCTCCAGTTGCCTTGATCTATCTACTACCCTTCTCCTCATCCTTTTTTCTATCACTCCTATCTGATCTTACTCTAAATTTTCTGTAACCCCTTGCATTCTAGTGGCTTCCCGCCTTGCATGGGGTGAAATGCTTAAAAAGAAAAAAAATGATAGGCAGATCAGGAGAATCAGAAGGGGGACCAACAGTCATGCACAACAGCCATTGAAACCAAGGATTTGTATGCTGGAACATTGTCCAGATGAAACAAAATTCTATTCATCAATTTTTCTTGGGCATTTGATCTTGATAGTCTTTTGCAACTGCTTCAGCAAGTTGGCATAGTAATCTCTATTGATGGTGTGGCCCTTTTGAAGACAGACAATAAACACAATGTCTTTTGCATCCAAAACAACTGAGGCCATCACCTTCCCTGAGGATGAAACTCTGGCCTTCTTTGGAGCAGGTGAGGAGAGGTGTCTTTTTTGAACAGTCAGGTGTCAGTTTACCGGGAAATAAACAATGCAGCTGTTAATAAGAAGAATTGAGATTACTGCATGCAACATTTCACAGTTTTAGCATCACACCTTCATAGTCATCTGATGAACTTTTCAGTTCACCCACATATGTCGAAAAGTCCCTTTGTATTGTCTCTATGAGAAATTTTGATACAAAAGAACACATTTACATTGAAAGCATTTATGTGGATGTATATTGTATAAGCATAGGTACCTTCACTAATTCAGTATACATAAAATTTAAAATATTTTTTTTTAAAATTAAAAAGGTTTTAGCTTTAATTGAAAGCTAAAGGATTTTAAATTTACTATTTCCAGTAAGCAAAATAATCTGTGATGTATTTCAAACAGAAATTAAATTGATTAGAATTGATTTTTTTTTTCATTAAAATTGATTGTAACACCCAGTTTTGACACCTTTGTAAACAAAATTAATTCTCAGTTTTAAAAATCTTGCAAAAATAAAATATTTCTGAAACATTATTTGAGGAAAATTAGCAAATTTAAAGTTAAATTAATCTGATTTGAAACAAATATTACTTATAGCATAAAATGTATACAAACATTTCTTAACTACAGGGTCTTGTTTTTATGATGTGTTAATTGATTTATTTACATTTGATTGACAGCTGAATATATACAAAGTATGATGAAGCAGAAAAGTTGTTTTTTTTCACCGTAAGAGGGGACAACCCTTAAAATACATGGCCTTTAAATGCTAGATTTATTAGTTTGTGCATACTTCAGAAATTCTGCATGTAATCACACATACAAAAAGAAATTGAAATTCTTTCAAAAATATTCGGGGGTTGTCAGATTGTAATAAGATAGTTTTACTTAACAATATTTACTGAAAATTATCTCATTGAAAATGAATTTTAAAAGATTTAAAAACTTTATAAATTATTCAATTTGAAATTGTAAAAAAAAATGAAAACAAATCTTGTAAAAATTCATTTTTCATCGAAAATTTTTTTTTCTTCAGACAATATTTTCTTTAACATCTATTATTCATAAAAGCAATTAAAAGCTTCTCTAATTAAATAATATCTTAGTTTTTTTGCATTTTTATTTTTTGATTCATAACAGATTTTCAGTAAGACCAGGTCTGATTTTATAAAAAAAAATTATGGATTTAAATTTTTCAAAGAATTCACTTTTAACTCATATAGCCATTAAAAATTATCTTCAAGAATTAACTCATATAGCCATTAAAAATTATCTTCATGAATTAACTCATATAGCCATTAAAAATTATCTTCATGAATTAACTCATATAGCCATTAAAAATTATCTTCATGAATTAACTCATATAGCCATTAAAAATTATCTTCATGAATTAACTCATATAGCCATTAAAAATTATCTTCATGAATTTCTCAAGTTTTCATAAAATTAAGTAAGGGGCTGAAACAAGGGTAAAAAAAAAAATTTAAAAAAAATTTAACAAGATTTTCTAGTAAAAATTTTTTTTAAATAATTTCATTTATTTGTGAATAAGTCCTGAAAATTTCATTAAAATCTAACAATTATTTGATGTTTGCAAGAATTTCCAAATGTGTCTGTTGCCGCAAAAAGGTGAAAATTTGCAATGCTAAAAATTAGTACAATGCTGACACAAGAAAATTATTTTTTTTAATCAAAATTTCAAATGTTCTAAAAAGGAGTAAAAAATTTAATTAAATAATCAAAAAATACTTTGATCCTTCTTAATAGTACCATAACAATTTGATGATAAAACTATGTTTTCATTACATTTGAAGCATGTTTTAATCACAATATGCTGATCTTTTTTTAGTGTTTTCATGGAGGTACCTATATAAGCAGTAGCAGTAAGACAACCAAAGTTAATAATCAGTCGGTGCAAATGCAAGTTCTGTAGTTGTTTTGTTTTAAAAAAATCTTTAACCTCCAAGCCTGTAAAAAGGACAGTTTTTCCCTTGACACTGCTATTATTCTAACTACTACCACTCTTCAGCAATGTTTATTGATTTAAAAAAGCAATAATTAGAATTTTAATAGAACCTAAATATCTGAAAGCGAATTTATACATTTTTGTTCTTGAGAATTTATAACAAATATAATAAACACCATTTATTAATTAGATTGTTTACTAGAATGGTTGTCAAAACATCGGCTAATTGCCAATTGATTCAAACTTTATAAAATGGTAAATAATAAAAATTTCCTTATAGATGGTTCGCATATTTTAATAATTTAGTAAATGTTTATAAATTTATGAATAAAAAATTTTCATATTTATTTCTTTACAAATTGGTAAATGATAAATATTGCAGTTTTATTACAATGGTATTAGTTTTTAGAATGTTGCAAATATAATTCTTGTAAACAAACAATCTAATAGTGTTTAATATTTTTGTTATGAATTTTCAGGACCCAAAAATAATGTATAAATTCACTTTCATCATATGTTTAGGTTTTATCACAATTCTAATCAACGCTTTTTAAAAATATAAACATTATGGAGGAGTGAAGGTAGTTAACCATTACCACACTAATTTCTTTCTAGAATGTCCAATAAAAAATAAAAATAAAAACACAAAGCAAATACTGCATAATGAATCATAAAAATTATAACAAGCTACAACAAAAACTACTACGCAGGGAGGTACATAAAAATCATACATAAAATTTTGTTCTATGTAAAAAATTACAGAGTTTAATATATTTTGTGTAAATGTAATGTTTTTGGGGTTTTTTTTTTAATTTAGAAAATATGTACAACCTTTTGATTGTAAAAAAAAAAAATAGAAAAAGTCAATATTCTTGTTGGAGTTAAGCTGGTAGGAAATCAAATATTTGCAGCAACAACTAGATAAACCAGAATCAGTCAAAACTACTAAGTTTTCGAACACTATATTTGGAAAAGGAGTTACCACATAGAACAGCAGTGCTGGAACACTTACACAGGAAAGAATTCATTGCAGAGTTTATTACTAAAGAAAATATATTTAATCATCATTTCAGTGTCAGTAATGTACTTCTGATTATTATGAAACATCAACATGAATTCTGATATTACTAAATATCGGTTTTAAATTCTAACATTAAGAAATATCAATATAAATTCTGATATTACTAAATAACAATAAATGCCATTATAAATTCGGATATTACTAAATAACAATAAATGTCATTGTAAATTCTAATATTACTAAATATCAATATAAATTATATTTTAAAATTATGCCAGTTAAGCACAACTGACCAGAAATCATTTTTCGTGTGGCATAATTGATTATTCTTTTAAAGACACCTGAGTAAAGAATATATGGTGGAGAAAGTTTTACTGTTTAATATTTCATTGTTTGTCTTTAATTTTGAATTGTCATTAGGAAGATAGATTAGCAATATTTTCTAGTCCTCCTTTTGGTGCCTATTATTTTTGGAATGCTAAACCTTATGGCGAGTGGTGCTAGTTACCTTTTGAAAATGTCGTACCTGACCATACAACAATGTGGCCTTGTTGCAAGATTGAATAGAAATCAAAAAAGTGAGTTAATGTGAGCAAAATAAATTTTTATATAGCTTTACAGAAGGGAAGAGTCATTAAGTTAAGGATCCTAACTTCATGTTCAGATACAAAGTCACCTGGTGTGTATGTATTATATATGTATATGCATGCACGTGAGTAGAAGTCATTCATGATGATGCTTCTTAAGTTCAGTGACATGAAGTACTTATATGTCCATGTCGTGCATATATGTGTCATTCAGCCCTGAGTATTTTACGATGATAACCAGCTCTGGATAATAGATGAAAGTAATACATCCAATCTGAATTCAGGTTATCTCTATATAAGCATGCTACTTAGATTGACAACTATGCCCCACCATTTTACTGTTAAAATAATTAAATGCAACTGCCACTTCTACTCCAACAGTTTTTCTCGCACTTCTCACCCATGGGACTCCTTTCCATTTCCTTGCATCCCTGATAACTAAAATCTTTAAAAATGTAAATGCAATGTCAATCACCATCTTTTGCCTTCTTGAATTTGGTTCATTTTTTTTTTTTAAACTTTCCTTTCTATTCACAGTCTTCTCTTTCTCTTTCACTCCTTGTAACCCCATGTGCAAGTGGCATTATCTCCTTGCTTGGCATGAAATGATTAAAAAGTCTCATGATGAACAAGACAATTTGATTGGAAACTGCAGCTTAGCTTCTGATTGGTCTACAACTATGACATCATATCCTTGCTGGAAATAGATTTTGTTTCTGATTGGCTCATAGAAATATGACAATGGCATATGGATTCTGAATTTTTCAACTATTTTTAGCAATGACAAAGCTTGATTGTTTTATTCATCACTACAACCACACATTTATTTAGCCAATATTTCATTACTTTCTGGAACATCCTTTCCTTCTCAGTACAAGTAATGCATTCAAATAAAAAAGACAGCCTAAAATTTGTTTTTGTTAAATAACAGCCTATTAGCTGTCTTCAGTCCACATTCTTTGACATCTCAGTGTAACAGCTTAAAAAAGAAATCATCTTTTAGCGTCCGCTGACTTACCTCATCCTGAAAAAACAAGAGGACGTATATGAGGCTAACATGTTCCTTTCTTATAGCTTTCATTTCTTGCCTATACAACTTCAGCTGCTGATGAAATACAATAATTTTCAGTGTATAATATGCATCTTTTATAAACCATCACATTTGATAGTGAATTCCTGGGGACCAGAATACAAATCATACATTCTAAGAACATGATTTCTCTCCACTGTGCAATCAAATGTGCCGCACTAACATTTGTTTCCTGTGAAAAAAATGAGCCATAAACTCCATGATAAAGTTTCTTTTCCGCATGACTTTGCATATGAAAGAGTAAATCTTTCTTGAGAAGGAAGATACATACACGCAAAAATATGGTTTCTCTTCTGTGTCTGTTCACATCCACTACAGCAGATGTGATTTGTGTGAAGGAAAAACCACAAACTTGACAAGAACATGGTTTCTTTATCTTTGCTTGATTATGTTTTAATGAAATAACATTTTGGAAAAAGAATATCTCTAATTTTTACAAGAACCAGGTTTTTCTCTTGAGTGTGTTCGACTGTGTCGCATCAGACTGGATTTCTGTGCAAATGAAGATCCACATACTTCACAAGAATATGGTTTTTCCTTAGTATGTGTTCGAATATGTTGCCCCAAAATTGCTTTGTGTGAAAAAGAAGAACCACACACTTCACAAGAATAAGGTTTCTCTCCCGTGTGTTTTCGAAAATGTTGCATTAGATGTGATTTCAGTGCAAAAGAAGATCCACATACTTCACAAGAATATGGTTTCTCTCCAGTATGTGTTCGAATGTGTTGCGCCAAATTTGATTTGCATGAAAATGAAGAATCACATACTTCACAAGAATAAGGTTTTTCTCCTGTGTGTCTTCGAAAATGCTGATTCAAATTGGATTTCTGTGCAAAGGATGAGCCACATATTTCACAAGAATATGGTTTCTCTCTAGTGTGTGTACGAATGTGTCGTACCAAAGCACTTTTTGCTGAAAAAGAAGAGGTACACACTTCACAAGAATATGGTTTCTCCCCCGTGTGTGTTCGCATATGCTCCACTAAACGTGCCTTTGTTGAAAAGGAAGATTTACATACATCACAAGAATATGGATTATCTCCAGTGTGCTTTCGAATATGTTGTAGCAAGCTGGATCTCTGCGTAAATGAAGAACCACAAACTTCACAAGAATAAGGTTTCTCTCCTGTGTGTGTTCGAATATGTTGTAGCAAACTGGATTTATGTGCAAATGAAGAGTCACACACTTCACAAGAAAAAGGTTTCTCTCCAGTGTGTGTTCGAACGTGTTCTAACAAAGTGAATTTTTGTGAAAATGAAGAGCCACACACTTCACAAGAATAAGGTTTCTCTCCTGTGTGTTTCCGGATGTGTAGTAGTAAAGTGGATTTATGTGCAAAGGAAAACCCACATACTTCACAAGAATATGGTTTCTCTCTCTTGTTTGTCTGTATGTGATTACTCATATTGGATTTCTCTGAAAGAGTGAATTCACTCTCTTTACAAGAATACAGGTTCTCCCCAGTGTCAATTCCTAAGTGCTTTTGTAATAATGAACTAGCTGAAAATGTAAATCTGTTTTTTTTTTAATTTTTGCCAGTAACTATTCCAATTTTTCAAATAGTAAATTATATGTAAAGTTTTGAAGATTCTATGTTTACCAGTCTTGAAGATTATGTTCACAGGATTCACTGGTAATATTACCACTAGTGTGGGAACATCTGTGAAGAAAACAAAAATATTTGATAAAATATGAATTGGACAGTATTATCGGCAATGTTTAACCTTTGTGCATGCAAAAAAAAATAAAATAAAAAATAAAAAGTAGCGTGTCAAAAAGGACGATTGTTCCCTGCATACACTTTTAACTCCCTTAGCAATATTTACAAGATTACAAAAATATGCATGGTGCGATGAATAAATTGTCACATGTGACATGTGAAGTCACAATCTTGCGCTATACCTCTGAGGCGGACAAACAAATTGCTGGATTGATTCACATAAGTAAAAAAATATATATATTTTTTACTAAGACTATATTTTTATATAATTTCATTAATTTTTAAATAAGTCCTGAAAGTTTAATATCCGCCAATTATTTGATTTTTGCAAGAATTTCCAAATCAATGTTTTTCACGAAAACAAAGGCGCTGAAACACCATCGTAATTACGTCGATCGATCACGCAAAAAAAAAAAAAAAAAGAAAAAGTAAAAAAAAAAAAAAAGATTTTTAACCAAAATTTTGAACGTACTAGAATGGATTTTAAAACAGTTAATAAAAAATACTTTTTGGTCTTTCCTCTAACAAACATTTTTTGTTTGACGATAAAACTTTGTTTTTATTGTTTGGGACTTTTTTTTCAAGTATCATGTTGAAGTAACGTGTTTTTTTTTGTTTTTTTTTTTCAGCGAAAACATGGAGGTAAAAGAAAACTATTTTAGAAAATCTAATTAATTAATTTTTACATTTACGAAATTACTTCGAAACATATCTAGGAAAAATATTGGATTTTAAAGTGAATTTTAAATTTTTTGTTTACCTTTAGTTTTTTGTTTGTTTTCGTTTTTTTTCGTTTTTTTTTTTGTATGACGAGCCAATATAAACAAACGAACAAAGTTCTAATAATGCATTTTTTAAAGTGTCTGTATTTATATACAGAAATTAATTTTTCTTTTCATAAGGATTAGCTTTTAAGACCATCTTTCAAATAAAACCGAAATTTAAGTTCGAAGAAAAATGTGTTTTTGTTTTTATTTTGTTTCTTTTTACAAAATCCACGGCGGCACCTTCGTTTACGTCGTACGATGTATTGAAATGGGGGGAGAACTGAACCTGCCAAAATATTTCTCTACAAAGTTTTCTAAAAAACAATAAAAGCATGAAAATTGAAAAGTATGAATTTTTTATGGATGAATAAGTGCTGAAAATTTCACTTACATCCTTGACTCCTTGGAAGATGTAAATCTTCGATTTTTCACTTAAATCGGAATATTCCTTTATTTTTTTTTGTATTAAAAACGAGGTAGAGTTTTTTTCCTTTCATTTAAAAAAAAAAATCCACTTTTTGGTTTTACTGAGTTTTCTTTGTTTTACGATATATGTCCACACTCAATATTAATTTTTTGTTTATAAAAAAATTCTTTCACTGGGATGACAGATTGAGACCATAAATAATGAACAGATGCTGAAAATTTCAATGAAATCCGATAATTGGATTCCCTGATTTTTGATAAATTTTAAAAAACGGGAATTATGTTCTTTTTTGTTTTGTTTTGTTTTTAAACGTGTGTTAAGGGAATCTGATTTTGAAGGTAGATAGCTAAATTATTTTTAATTACTTAGTTTAAATATCTTTCAAATAAAACCAAAATTTAAATTTTTTACAGTCAATATTTAAAAATTATTTACAGTTCGTTTTTTTTTTTTTTAATGTCCGTGGTGTTAAAAGTATTGTCATCGAACACGTATCACTTTTTTTTTTTCTGTAAAACCTACCTAGCAGTTCTCCTTCCTGAAGCCAATCATTTTAATTCCAATCTGCTTATTTCATACACAATGACATATACCGTGAATGAAACACATTATCGGACGGTAATTGATCAAGAAAGGTGGGGGGGGAAAAAAGGCGGGGTAACGTTTTTATAGCACAACAAAACAAAAGCAGTCCCGCAGTAATTGTCTGCGGAACTACCTTTTCTGCTGCTATCTTCAAGCGTATACGGGAGAAACGGAACAACTTTTAACTAATCATTTCGGCTTTTCTTCTATTCTTTAATATTTTTAAAAGGTTGAACATATTTTCTAAATTAAATAGTGAACAATTGTCCAATCTGTCGCAGCACTACTTACACTGCTGGTCCAATCGAAAAAAAAATATTTGAAAATAAATAAATAATAATACAATATACATCTTTGTTTCTTTTTTTCGCCAAACTTTTATTGATTATCGATTTAGAAAAGGGATCCTGTCTATTACAGTGCCAAATTGATTGCTGACTTTTAATTAATGGATCTAGCTGTTTTGCAGACGAAAACAGATTTTGTTTTCTTTTTGGTGGCAAAAAGTTTCGTTTTTTTTTTCCCGATAAAGTCAATTATGTGCCGCGCGTGATACACGCGTAGGCGATCATGTATATACATGACTGACGAGGCAGATTTTTTTCCCGTAGTAGACCAGTTGCCATTCAGGGCTATAGAACAGGTCTGTCCTGCTATTTTATTTACCCAAATCTGGGGGAGAAGAAGAGAATTCATAACTTTCTCAAGGGTATTAGTATTAACTGTTAATAATTAACAAGTAAGTGAATGTAAATGGATTCAAGTTGAATCATTCAACTGGAATTCGAATTCGGCTTTCCGATTCCTCAATCCGAGCTGCTATCCATTACTCCACTGTGCATCCTCGAATTCCAGTCGAATCCATTACATTCGTTTACGTAGTAATACCCTTGAGAAAGGTATGAATCCTCTTCTTCTCCCCCCAGCTATGGGTAAAATAGGACAAACCGGGTTCTATAGCCTTGGATGGCAACTGGTCTATCACGGAAAGAAATGGCAACCTACAGCGGGAAAAAAAATCTGCCACGTCAGTCATGTATTGAAAGATACATAATCGCCTAAGCATGTATCACGCATGGCACATGAACTGACTTTAAATAAAAAACAGTCGTAAAAAAATGCCACCACAAAACTTCTAAGAAAAACACATTTTAAATGCATTCTTTTAACTTAAATTTCGGTTCTGTTTGAAAGATAATGCTAAAACTACAAAAGGTATTCCTTCCTTACAAAAAAGAAAAATTAATTTCCGTGTATAAACTTTCTAGACATTTTAGTTTTAGCATTAGTACTTCTTTTCGTCGCTCATTGAGCTACCCTTCTATACTAATGAATAAAAAAAATTTAAATTCTCTTTAAAATACCATATCTGTCCTTCTAGGTTAATTAACTGGGTTTTCTGAAAGTAATGCTTAGCTTTTACTTAAAACAGAATAATAAAAACATTTTATTTACCCAAGATAGCCTGTAGAGTAAGGTCAAAGGAAAAAATAGAAAGACTAATTTTACCTTTGCCTGAAAAAAGAAGTATGGAAGGCCATCATCAAGAATGGTTAAGTAAATTTTCTTTAACTTTGTCCTTATATAACCAATAGTTTAAATTAAATATAATTTTTTTATTCTATATGCTTACAATCTAAAAATATTTTCTAGCTTTAAATAACCTGCACAAAGTTGATAAATCATATGAAATAATCATATAATGAAATATTGTACTTTAAACACCAAGCAGATGCTTATGAAGCTTTATTAGACTAAGTTAGCTTCAATGCAGAAAAACGTTATAAATGGATAGTTACAAGCAAGATGAGAGTTGGGGGTGTGCATATTATCACAGATTGGTTCAATCAAAGTGGTCTCAAGCAAAGAATTGGGCTATGATTCATCATTTTTTGGTAGACATTGATGAAAAGAAGTTCTGTATTTGACGGTATATAAGGCGCTTTTTTTTTACTAAAAATATCTTTTAAAATTACTCTGCATCTTCTTATATGATATATGTAGGTTTAAAATTTGCGATATTTGGCAGAAATTAGATGACGCTTTATTTAACAACGATGATAGTAGTATTGAAAATCAGTATCAGAGTTTTGATAACGAAGACGACGAATTTTATGGATTTGAAGATGAATAAAATTTTAATGCTAAAACTGTACTGTTTTGCTTGGTTTTTATATTATTTTTCGTTTAATTGTAATCATGGCTTGTTTAACCAAAATAATACCTCATAAATATGGCCTAGGCTGTACCATTTAATGATAATTTTACTAATTTTTCCTTGATTTTCTTTGCTGAAATTGGGGTGCGTCTTATACACTTATGATGTGTCTTATATGCTGTCAAATACGGTACTTTTCGTTGGATCAAAGCAACTGTTCTTCTAGAAGCCTTCCTCTCTCTTTAAATTGCAAGTTATATGTGCAATGCTTGGATGTTAGTATTTCTTTACAAACCAGGTGATTAAAAGATGGTGTGCTCTTCTTTGTGATTTTGTGCTGGCTGGAACTGTAAATGAGTTCAAACGAACAAAGTACAAATGAAAAAAATGGGAAATTTTATAATCTCCAAGGAACTTCTTTTCCTAGTTGTGCAATCCACTGTATGTACATTTTTACCGAACAAATATTTTGATGGATTGTAATCTTTTATTATTGTAGAACTTTGGATTCATGTTAATAAAAAAAATTTTTTTTTAAATCACAGCCATATTTATTAATTTTTGGGGGTTTTCTTTTACTTTGTTGGAATAAAAAATAAATTTGCTGTACAAGTGATAAATATCTTCAAAATGGATAGCTTACAGCTACACCACATTGAAACACCAGTTCTTGTACAATCGCTGAAGTTAAGCAATGTTGAGCCTGGTAAGTACGTAGATGGATGACTGCTTAGGAATATCAGGTGGATGTGTGGGTGGTGTAATGGGTAATGGCTTGAAATTGTTAATCAGAGAGACAAATTCCAATTCCAGCTAGGTTCATTATATTCACTTAAGCGCAAATACTTGGGAAAGGTAAGAATCCATCACTTCTCCCCCTAGATATGGGATAATTAGTAAGATGTGTATCACTAAAAACATTATCTTCAAAAACTAAAACTAAAAATTGCATGCAAAATATTTAGATTTCAGTATTAAATAACCCATAGAGGTGTTGATATGCTGCTAAACAAAATCAACAAAACCAATCAAAATGGATAGTACTTAAAAATACTGATATAATTTTAATTTTATTTTTAAAGATTAAATTCTTTTTTGTTTAATTTTGAGAAAAAAACATTTCAAACAAGAGTTAAAAGATGTTTTAGCGTTCATATTTTAATCAATAAATGGATCATATTCATTTCTTAAAAAATTTAAACTTAATTTTTAATTAAAAAATTTAAATGTAAAAGTAAGTTTTTTTATTACTTAAAATTAATAAAAAAATTTAATCTTTAATTTAAGCTTTATTTTATTATTTTTATATATATAAATTATATAAATAATATATTTTATTACTTAAACATTTTTTTAGTGGATACCCATATTTGAGTAGATACTCTATTAAACTATATTTATCTATTTTTGTCTACTAGTGTGAATATTCAAGAAATCTTACTAAAGGAAAATATGTGCTTTATATACTGTTTAATGAATAAACTGGGAACCTACTCAAATATGGTTATCCACTAAAATTAATGTTTAAGTAATAAAATCTGTTGGGTTAAATAAAAATCTATCAGCTCTTTAGAAATACATACATATATATATATATATATATATATATATATATATGATGACACACATTATGAAATGGACAAAGTCCGACAATTATTTTAAGACATTTTTATGTTTATACATTCTTTTTATAGATAAAAATATTTAAGTAAATGCTCTGTTTATAAAAAAACAGTATTAAATTTTCACAGAAAATATTCATCCTCCGACAGTGAAAATTTCTTGGACAGTCAGGCCAGTCCCAGCCTGGTGGCTAGGATCAAAGTGTAGTATTTGTGCTTTGTGAGCTGCCAGGTCGGGTGTCTGTCAAACTCTCTGCTTGCAGGGAGGAACCCTGACGAAGTTCCACCGAAGGGTAGAGTTTCATAGGGGGAGGTTGACGGAACTGGCCCCCCTCGGGGGGTTTGGATGGTTATTTATTTTTGGCTGGGCCTATGGGCTCGGAGATACCCACATTAAAAAGGCCTTGTGCCACATTCAATCCTCGTGGGTGGATTGATAAATACCATCTATAAAAAGAATGTATAAACATAAAAATGTCTTAAAATAATTGTCGGACTTTGTCCATTTCATAATGAATGACGTCATTTGTTTACATTTGATATGCCATGAGCAGATATGAATGCATGTGAGAGATTCATGGAAGATTGAAGTTTAGATACAGTAAATTTGACCTTGCTAACTGAACGCTCCTCTGTGGCCAAATTGGCAAAGGCACGTCAAGCTAAATGATGGTTCCGTATAGGATACAAGTTCGAATCCTGTCGGAGGACGAATATTTTCTGTGAAAATTTCTCGGACATTCAGGCCGGTAAATGTTGTTTAATACTGTTTGTTATAAACAGACCATTTACTTAAATATTTGTATCTATAAAAAGATTGTATAAACATAAAAATGTCTTAAAATATATATATATATATATATATATATATATATATATATATATATATATCCTAATGAAATGAGAGCGAATCAAATATAAATTCAAACGTTCACAACATTAATTTAAAAATAGGGCTCAATATAATAGTAGAGTGATAATTCTTTATATGATTTTACATTCGAACATATGAAAACTGCTACATAAATGCATTTATGTAGTGGTTTTCACATGTTTGAATGTAAAAATCATATAATAAAGTATATATATATATATATATATATGTATGTATAAAATGAAAACTGTTTTACTCCATAGTGTTCTTTTTTTGAAGGCTCTCATTGGTCAAAAAATAGGAATGGGACAATTCAAATTTCTGTTTCTGGAACATCTTTTTGCACAAAAATGACAATTCCATTTCTGGAGATAAAATACAAAATGTTTGTTAGGTTTTATTCCAATTCTAATCATTGCTTTCTAAAACAATAAACATTATCAAAGAGTGAAAATAGTTAAAACTAGCAGTAGAGCCCAGCGTTGCCCGGGGATGTAACAGTAAGAGATAGATCAAGTATCGACCATCATAAAGACTGAAAAATAAAATTGACAAAGATTATTGTTTAAATTGTTTAAGGTTGATGGACATGCATGTATTAATTAGTTTTTTTTTTGTTTTGTTTTGTTTTTTTACGAAACGAACACAGACACACACTCACAAACAAACTGGGTGTTATAATAAGTATAACTCGATATGAGTTGTCCCCCTTTCATTCTCGCGATGCCTCTTAATTGTGTTTTCAAATTGATTTTGTGCAAAAACATTTGTGTTTTTCTGATTTTTTTTGTCAGAACCACCGCAAGGTAATTTTACATAGTCCTGTGAAGTTTTGTTGAAATCGGTTGAAAAATGTAGGAAATCCGATCCAATATATAAACGAACAGACACACACACAGCCTGGGTTTTATAACAAGTATGATAAAAGCAGTGTCGTGTGAAAAACCCTCCTTTTGATGCTCCCTATTGCAGGCATGTTCATGTAAGTTCCTTTTATTTAGATTCCTTTAAATACAGCACAGAAATGAGTATACTGCAGAGAAATTATTACCAGGACTGATTGCTGCAACCTAGGGCCCCTCAAACTTTTATTGTCATCAGTGTCTCCTGGTGAATTGTCATTAGGAATATAAATTAGCAATATTTTCTAGTCTTTCTTTAGAAGCTTGACATTTTTGGAATGAATCTTATGGTGGGTAGTGTGGATTACCTATTAGTAATGTTGTATCTCATCATATATCAAAGTGGCCTTGTTGAAAGCTTAAAGAAAATCAAAAGAGAGTACCAATGTGAGAAAAATATATATATATATATATATATATATATATATATATATATATATATATATATATAGCTGAATATATTTATGGAAGATTTATTGATTTATTTTCTATGGCTTATTAACCCTTTGCAGGTTATTCAAAGCCCAAAAATATTTTTAAATTCTAAGAATTTTTTTTTCAGGAGATAATGATTTAGCGATACAGATCTTACTAATTAAACCATAACTGGGGGAGAACAAGTGGATTCATACTTTTCCCAGCTGCATTTGCACATAAGTGAATATAACGAACCCAACTGGAATTGGAATTTGGCTCTGATTCACAATTCAGAGCCATTATCCTTTACACCACCTGCACATATAAGCTTACAGCACCTGGTTTCCCAAAGCAGTCACCCATCTAGATACTGACCAGGTTTGATGTTGCTTAACTTTGGTGATTGTACAGGAATTAGTGTTTCAATATGATGTGGTCATAAGCCTATTTACGGA
The DNA here is from genome assembly GCA_963932145.1 of Acanthosepion lycidas. NCBI lineage: Eukaryota > Metazoa > Mollusca > Cephalopoda > Sepiida > Sepiidae > Acanthosepion > Acanthosepion lycidas. Next base: position 89,854,482 of record OZ010575.1, read on the forward strand.
AGAGGAGAGTAATTAGGTAAATGTCGTTATAGTGCCCTGGTCTATACATGTAAGCACGATGATTGATTTGTTTTCTTTTTTTTTTACAGTTTATCAACCCTCTGTGGGTTATCTAAAGCTGATACATATACTAGATTGTAGTAGATTGCTTACAATACCTGGTATTCCCATGTGGTCTCCCATCTAAGTACTGACCAGGTTTGTTGCTGCTTAACTTTGGTGATTGAATGAGAACTTGTGTTTTCTGTGTGATTTGACCATGTGTATAGTAGTTATTTGTGAGTTAACTGCAATGACATTAGATTAAGTTCAGTGACATGAGGTATGTATATATATATTCATATATGCAAGAGACTGAGCCTCAACAGCTTTGGCAGACAGATAAAAAAACAATCCATCCATTCTAACTGAATTCAGGCTATCTCTTGTCCCCAACTGAACAAGTTGATTCATTTGGAAATTGCCATTTGTCTTCTTGCTAGTTCACAACTATGACATTGTATCCTTGCTGGAAAGAGATCTTGTTTCTAATTGGCTAATGCAAATTTGACTTCATGGCAAGTTTGATTTTTTAAACTATTTTTTTGCAATGATCAAACTGGCTTGTTTTACCCATCACTACAATTCCATGTTTATTTATCCAATGACTTATCATTACTTTCTGGAACATTGTTTCTTTCCCAGTATGATGAAATGAATGAAAAAAAAAAAACAGCCCACAAAGTTTTTGTTAAATATCAGAATTGTCCTTTTAGCTGCCTTCAAATTACTTTCCTTGACATTTTAATCGGTGTACATGCTTAAAAGTGAAATCACTTTTCTGTGATTACTGACTCACAATTGCTCCATTCTAAATAACAGACATATATGAAGCTAACAAAATATACTTGTCTCATTTCTCCACCAGGATTGGATCTCCAGTTCCTTCTAAAGTCTACATCCACACTATACTTCTATCATTTCTGCCTGAGCTCTGAAATGTTATTCACTAATTAAATCTTTGAAAGCTAGTTTTTTTTTTGTTTTTTTTTAAATCATTTCACCTCAAGCAAGGTAATAAAGCCACTAGGACAAGAGGTGACTGAGTGTTAGAGAATATGAGAAAAACTACTATTAAAGAGAGAAGCCAATAAAAAAAACAGATGATAACAATTGGCACTGAATTTAAATTTTTGAAGCTCAAAATTAACTGGGAAGCAAGAAGCTGGAAGAGTTTCACAAGCAAGAAGTGCAATAGAAGAAACTGTTAGCATAGAACTTACAGTTACATCGAACCATTTCAGCTGTAAATTGATGATTACCTTGCTGCCAATCTAGTACAACACTTAAATTCAAAAAGTCTAGATATTATAGAGGAAATTTCATCCAAACAATTACCATGAAAGTATTTATAGAAAAGGCATATGGAAGCCATGTTGTGGTGGTGGTGGGAGAGCATTAGCAGTTATCTTTCCTGCATAAGTCAAAAGAATTTCACTTCTTATCCTTTCTTACACTAATAGAACACCATACAGTAACTCTGTATCGCGAGTGGTTTTGGGTCTTATATCTGGTGAAAATTACTAAAAAAGAAAAGACAATTTGTTGATGAAATATGGTAATCTTGTGTGCATATATGTCCTTTGCCAGTCACCACATTTGATGGCAAGTTCCGAAGGACTAAATTATGAATTTCTTATTCTAACGCTTTGGCATTCATCCCACCCTGTAAATATCATCTCTCAATGTTCAACCCATCATAACCTGCCCCATATATACTCTGCCATAATATATGATAACATCATTGCAAATAATACAGGAAGTCATGCAAACAGTGAGCCTTTGGCCACAGTGAGCCTTTGAGAGCTGATATTTACAAGGCGGGTTGAATACGGATAGGATAAAGGTCATTATAAAAATTCACTTCAAGAAACATTGTCTTCGTAACAATTGTGCCAACAGCATGGTGCAAATGAGCACCTTAAAAAGGAGAACCTACATATTTAATGTCCTAAAAGACTTATATGTGATGTTTAGGTATCTTGTAATAATCTTACTTATTATAAAACGCAGATTGTGTGTGTGTGTGTCTGTACGTTTATATATTGGATCGAATTTCCTACATTTTTCAACCAATTTCAACAAAACTTCACAAGACTATGTAAAATTACCTTGCAGTGGTTCTTACAGCACCAAAAATTGGAAAAACACAATTGTTTTTGCACGAAATCAGTTTGAAAACACGATTAAGAGGCATTAATGAAAGGGGGACAACTCATATCGAGTTATACTTATTAATATCGAGTTATACTTATTATAAAACCCAGGTTGGTTGTTTGTGTGTGTGTGTGTGTGTGTTCCTTTATATATGGGATCGGATTTCCTACATTTTTCAACCGATTTCAACAAAAATTCACTTTTTTTTGGCAGGTAGTTTTTCTTATTGTCTTGCACACTTTTTTGTTTATTTTTACATTCAGAATGCTTTAAAAATTCCATTTACAAGACAATTGTTTATAATAAAATTCTATTCAATCGGTAGACTCAACGATTGAAAACAATGTTTTTGTTTGAGTTTGGGTTTAACCAATTCGTAAAAAAAACAAAACCAAAAAAAAAACTAATTAAGACATGTGTGTCTGTCAACTTTAAACAATAATCTTTGTCAATTTTATTTTTCAGTCTTTATGATGGGCGATACTTGATCTATCTCTTACTGTTACATCCCCGGGCAATGCCGGGCTCTACTGCTAGTGGCTAATATTTACCCAGATGCCAGAGACTACCAGCACAGAGTTAAGTCAGATTGCTTGATTTTATAACATTTACACTACTGTTGTAGTAATCATGTTTTGAGACAATATTCTAATAAACAAAAGGACTGGTTCCTGAATTTGGTAGTATAGTAATTTTGAGTTCAATCTTTGGGCCAGGCAGTAGAAACTTAGTGGAAAGTGGGTGAGCTTTAACTTAGTGGTACGGGATATGATATCCTTAGACATAGTGGAAGAAGAACAAATCTAGCCAAATAGAATTGAGTAAAGGTTTCAGTTCAAAATTCCAAGAATATTTCCTGGATCTACAGACATTCCTTGACTACATTTAGATTTAATAGACTTTTAGCATTACTAAATACATCTTAAACCTGTTAGTCTGTTAAACTGAAAGTTTATACTATTTCAAAGTCAGTATATTCATGTTCTTGAATTAATTTCATTTCAAAGGTGAAATTCTTTTAAAAATCCACCTAGAAAATTAATTATGACAAACATTGACATCATATGCTAAATTAAATTTTAAGAACATAATCATACATTTTCTTTTATAAAAGTAAAGACAATTCTTTTTTGGGGAATCAGAGGTATAGACTTTTGTCTTTGGAAAATTAAATCTTTAAGAATAACATTTCAAAATCTTAAAATATTTCTATTTTGTGTGAAGTGATTTTATTTTTTTTTCCTAGACAAATATCAAATGATTTGAAAAACAATATTAAACAGTTTTATGCAGATTTCAAAGTTGTCTTTCAAATGATGTTATGTGAAAAAAAAAAAATGAACTTGGGGACATGCTGATCCATTTATTTTCAAAAATGTTTTTCCAAAACATGGATTAAAAAGTGAAATATAAAATATGAACATAGAGGGCAAAAAAAAAAAAAATAGATACATTCCTTGAAAATAATCTTGTCAGACATACATAAGGTAACTCAAAATAACATCTAAATATGGGCTTATGCTGATATGTATCCTGGTGATTTATAAATGTTAATTTGATGGAAGAAATGTATGACAAAGTAGAAAAAGTTTTCATGTGACACATTTCGTCCTTTAGGACGTCACCTGACTAAATTTTTTTTTATGTGGATGTGACTACACTTGCACACAAACAAGGGATACCAAGAATTTTTATTTTAAAAAAAGATATAATCTAGCCAATTTCATTTACATTCTTTTTGTTTCCATCACTTTTGTTATTAGACATCGCACACTGTGATAATAGAAGATCTGCCAGGAATGGTGAAATGTAAGAGCCAGGGTGCAAATTTACTGCAGATGACCTTGTGATCAAGACACTCTCTAAGCATTTTCATCACAGTGAATTGTTTTCTTTAATCAGTGTAGCATTTTTTATGTCAAAATTGTAGCATGTATTCGTGCATATATGTAGTCACACCAATATAGCAAATTTAGTCCAATGAAGTTCTAAAGGACAAAATGTATCACGCAAAAACTTTTTCCAATTTGTCATACGTTTTTTCTTAATATTGTTCTTGATATATAAAAATTTATATATCATTATTGCAAACATTAAATTATAGTCATGCTCTTTTGTGTACAGCCTTCACATTTGGTAAGCATAATTATTGGATTCATGTGAAGGTTTTAACATCAAAAGATATTGTCCTCATTAGGAAAGATGACACTCTAGATATTTCTTGTCATATGGATTAAGCTAAACTACTCTCTTGAGTTTCTTCACATGTTTACCATTGAAGTAAACATCTATGAAAAGGAAGAACTACACTCTTCACAAGAATATGGTTTCTGTTCACTCTGTTTGCACATTTGTTTCTAAAAGACAAACCGTTTGAAAATGCAGATTCATACTTTTCACCGGAATATGGTTTCTCTATGTATTTGAAACTGAATTTCATGCAAAGGAAGAATGTTTCATACAGCAATAGTTTCCTGTGAAAAAAGAAGAGCCACAAACTTCTCAAGAATATGGTTCTTTACATAGTGACTTTCCATATGATTCACTAAGTCTGACTTTCTGAAGAAGGAAGATCCACACATGTCACAATAAAAGGTCCCTCTCCAGTGTGTGCCCAAATGCACTATACCATATATGGTGTCTATGATAGAGAAGAACCAAAAACTTCACAAGATTACAGTTTGTTTCCTGTGCATGTTTGTGTATGTTTTACTAAAATAGAAATTCTAAAAAAGAATATCCTTTTCACAAGATTAAAGTTTCTCACGAGTGTGTTTGAATGTGTCGCATTAGTGTGGATTTCTGTGTAAATGAAGTTCCACATACTTCACAAGAATAAGGTTTCTCCCCTGTGTGTTTTCGAATGTGTTGCATCAAATATGATGTCTGTGAAAATGAAGATCCACATACTCTGCAAGAATATGGTTTCTCTCCAGTATGTGTTTGAATGTGATCCCTCAAATTTGATTTGCCTGAAAATGAAGATCCACACATCTCACAAGAATATCGTTTCTCTATGTGTCTTCGAATGTGTTGATTCAAACTGCATTTCTGTGCAAACAAAGACCCACAAACTTCACAAGAATATGGTTTTTCTCCAGTGTGTGTTTGTATGTGTCGTACCAAAGATTTTTTTATAGCAAAAGAAGAGTTACACACTTCACAAGAATATGGTTTCTCTCCTGTGTGTGTTCGCATATGTTCCACTAAATCTGATTTTCTTGAAAAGGAAGATTGACATACATCACATGAATACGGATTTTCTCCAATGTGTTTGCGAATGTGTTGAAGCAAACTGGTTCTCTGTATAAATGAAGAGCCACACATTTCACAAGAAAAAGGTTTCTCTCCTGTATGTCTTCGAATGTGTTGTAGTAAAGTGGATTTATGAGCAAATGAAGAGTTACACACTTCACACGAATAAGGTTTCTCTCCAGTGTGTGTTCGAACATGTTCTACCAAAGTGGATTTCTGTGCAAATGAAGAACCACACACTTGACAAGAATAAGGTTTTTTTCCAACATGTTTTCGAATATGTTGTAGGAAATATGATTTATGCACAAATGAAGATCCACATACTTCACAACAATATGATTTTTCTCTAGAGTGTACTGGAAGGTGTTGTATTAAATGAGTTTTATGTGAAAAAGAAGAGCCACACACTTCACAAGAATATGGTTTCTCTGCATGTGTTCGCTTATGCAGCCTTAAAGCTAACTTTCTTGTAAAGGATGATTTACACACATCACAAGAATATGGTTTCTTTCCTGTGTCTGTCTCTATGTGATTACTCATATCTGATTCTCTCAAAATAATGGATCCACAATCTTCACAAAAGTATGGTTTTCTTCCATGTTTTTCTAACACTGAACTAGTTGAAAATGTAGATCTTCTGTTTTGTTGAAAATAGTTTTGCAAGTAAACTATTCCATATTTTCAAATATTAAGTCATATGGAAAATTTTTTCAAGATTGTATGTTTGCAAGGCTAGAGGATTATCTTTACAGAATTTACTGGCAATATTTCTTTTATTGTTGGAGCATCTGTGAAGAAAATAAAAATATTTTATAATACATGAATTGGACAGTATTATTATTATAGTTTCAGTACAATAAACTTTCTTATATGCAAATACTTATAGTAAGTAGACATACAAAACTTATCCCCAAAAACATAATTGCATTTTCAAATAACACTTGTTCTTATGGCTGAAATCCTACTGTTCAGATGGTCTTAATTTATGGAAGATGAAAACCAAACAGAACAAATTTAATAAAAAATTTTTTGACAAAGTCGTTAAATAATGTATTTACTATTCACTTACATGCTAATACTCTTGGGAAATGTATGAATCCTCTTCTTCTCCCCCCAGCTATAGGTAAATAGCAGGACAGACTAGGTTCTATAGCCTTGGATGGCCACTGGTCTAGCCATAGAAAGAAATCACAACCTACTGCGGGGAAAAAATCTGCCTCATCAGTCATGTATTGAAAGATACATGATTGCCTAAGCATATATCACCCATGGCATATAACTGACTGACTGACTAGTAACCTAATTGTCTATTATCTTTCAATTAAAATTTCTAGCATTATTAGACAAATTCAATTTACTAGTATTAGACAAATATTTTCTTGATGAAAAAGATTTATCTTGTTATCATTTGTGTAAGTACTGATTGAAAATACATGTATCCAGGCAAGATTAAATGCATTAATTTAAGGGATACATAGGGTCAACAAACTAGATTTGTAGATTCTTTTAGAGTGATTTTAATAATTGGCCCATACTTGTGCCAAAACTAATTTATTAAATAATGACTTCATAAAGGCCTATAATCATTACCAACTTGATGTTTTTTTTTTTAATTGTTGGAATGTCCACTTGGTCAATAAGACATTTCTTATAGTTCTTCAAATTATAAATGATGTGTAAAAATATATACTACTTTATATTACATCATAAGAAATAAATGTTTTCTCTTTTATAATACAACTGATAATACAACTGTTCATCTAGAGAAAAAACTTTAATGTCTCTTGTCTCTCAAACTTTGACACAGTTCAAGTAATTATGCCTATACATGATAACTATGAAAGTATTCTCATTTGTCACCATTTATCAATTGATCTACCTAATTCAGTGTATAATCAGGGTATGATCTTTTATTTCCGTTAGCTTAAAAAATGCAGCATTTCATTAAAAGGTAGCTTTTCATTGTATTTTATTACGGAAATTTTCATATTCATTTTTTTCAGTAATTATTAATTACTTTGGGAAAATTAGTTTTCCATTTGACCTGCTTCATATTTATTTTTTTTACAAGATTTTTTATTGATATAGCCTTTTTAATTTTCATTGAAGAATATGACATAAATACTGATAAAAACAAGAACACCAATGTTTAAAACAGGCTAACTTTAGTTTGAAATGACTACATATTTTTGTAAAAGTAATTTTTAATTTTAATTTAAATAAAAATATAAATATAATTTGCATATAATTATGAATGTATAAAATAATAAAAGTAAATAAAAACGAATCTAAATTATGAATTAAAAACTTAAATTTGAAAATTTGTTTGTCTTTTGTTATCAGTTCTCAAGGACAAAGCAAATATATAAATTCACTTTCAGTATATGTTGAGGCTTTATTGCAATTCTAATCATCTCTTTTTAAAACGATAAACATTGCCAAGGAGTGAAGGTAGTTAAAATAATCGCAATCTCAAAGGAAAAAAAATCCTTTTCACACTCCATTTTTTTGCAGACACAAAGGTCCAAGTTTACTGAACAAACAAAATACTCACAAACAAATATTAAAATGCTGTAAGTGTTCAAACTTAACCAAATGAATAAAAATAATTCAGAAAGATGTCTGTCTTACTTTTAATGCAAGCAAAATTCTTATAGAATTATAGGTTGTTAATAATTAAAACTGGTAGAAAAGAAATTTCATTTTTATTTTACAACTTACCTTTTTATCTATAATTCAAAATGATAACAATAATACCAATAAACAAGAAAATAGACAATCTTTGATATCTGTATATATCTCTGAGATGAGGGATTATGATTATTTAGCCTAATCTTCATTGCAATAATTGCATGCTCCAGCCTTCCTCGAGAACACATGGCCCTGTGGATAAAGGCATTGGTCAGATATCTGTCTATATTTGCATTTATTTGGACTATTGTCCACATCTTTGTCGCCATATTTATCACGTTTCAGCCGTTGTACGCTGCAGCCTTCTTCAGGTGGTTGGAATGTCGAACTGAACCCTTTATTTCAATTACTGTGGTAGACTGTTCTAGTTCCACGGGCCATGTTTAATGGATGTAAGTTATCAGTTATCTCCTGTTAATTGCCCTCTGAAAGTTCTCCACTGAGCTCACACTCTTTGTCACTAGATCTAACTAATGCATTTAACCACTGTGCCATGTGTCCTTGAGGACATCGGTGTTTGAATTTCTGGGTATTATAAACCTAATATCTTCAGCAATCATTTTTTACCAGTGCTCAAATTGCAATTTTTGCTGTTATCATTCATGTTTTTACCAGAGCTCATATTTCAATTTTTGTTGTTATTATTGCTTTTCTCTGGCACTCCTTATTACTGGTTCCCATATTGTATTCATTTCTATGCTTGGTCAGCTCAGGAGATTTTTGTGGCCTAGCATATGTGCTGATTCATTAAGTTTACAAATTTTACAATAGTGTTCGTTGTCTATAATCTCAACCTGATTCCACAGAGGGTGGTGATCTCCCTTCTCTCTCCATATGTGATCAGCCACACCTGACTTTTCCACTTCTCCTTGTGTTACAGCTTTCTGGTGTTCTTGAAGCCTTACCTTTATATTTCTTTCTGCAGCTGCACGGGATAGTGTAAACAGTCTTTAGTCATGTTCTCCTCTCTGGGAGAGATATCTGCGAAGTGTTGTCAAGCTTTTGAAGGTTGTCCTGATGGACCGCAAATCCTTCATATTTTCTCTGAAAACACCTTCAAATAAGGCAGGCGGACTGTTTTCTAGGTGTGTTTTTGTCCTCCTCTTATGCCCGCCTATCCCAGTTTTTGGGGGCTGCTGCCATGTACCCAGGGTAGTTGTTACGTTGTAGGGTACTACTTATACTGACCAATTCTTTATCTAATGTCTCTGGGTCGCCACTTATAACTTTTGCTCAGTGTTGTAAGCAGTAGACAATCCCTTTCTTTACGCTGTATGGATGGTTGGAGTTGAAGTTGAGGTACTGTCTGGTGAAGGTCGGTTTACGGTATATGGATGTCTTGAACCCATGCTCTTTTGAGATATTAGAAATTCATACACAGATGTCCTCAAGGATACATGGCACAATGGATAAAGGCATTGGTTAAAAATAAAATCCAGCGACAGTTCAATACCCGGTTAAGGCAATGGAGAACTTGGAGAGGAGAATTAACAGGAGATAACTGATAACTGACATCCATTATGGCAGGTAGTCTACCCCAGTGAGCGAAATAAAGGGTTCAGTTCGACATTCCAACCACCTGATGGAGGCCGGAGCGTAATTGCGACAAAGATGATGAGGACAATAGTCCAAATAAATGTAAATAGTGTAGTTTTAGGTTCGTTAATATCTTTCAAATAAAACCAAAATTTAACATTAAAGCCGACATTTAAATTATTTACAATGCGTTTTTTTTTTTTTTTACTATGACCATAGTGGTACTTAAATAATAATTTAAAATGATTTATCGAATTTCTTTTCCGTTAAAATAAAACCTACCTGTCAGTACTGATCCCTGAATCACTGCAACTATTAATTCCAATTTGCTCTTTCATACACACAGTCGAATACCGTGAAACTCATTATCATGACATCACATGATAAGCAATAAGAAACGAAAAGAGAAAAGTGTATCGCAAAAAAACAACAAATGTAGTCCCGCAGTAATTTTCTGCGGAACTGTTATCTTCAAATGTATACTATATGGAAAACGTAACAAAAACAATTTTGTCTTTTTTTCCTATCTTTATCATCAAACGGTTGAACATATTTTATAATCAAAATGAGCACATGGTGGCACTACTTAAACAGACTGGTTTACTTGAAAAAAATTGGGGATTAGAACAAAAAAAATTATGATATGAATATTTTTTTTTGTTTTTCATAAAGATATGGATTCTTTATTGATTTAAGTGGGTGTGTCGTCTTTCTTTGCTTTTTAAATGTCAAATTGATTGATCCCCAGCTTTTACAGAATTATTCGAATTAGCTGATTAAGGTAAAGAGTTATTAACCTCAACAAATGTTTGTTGTGCATGTACTTCCGAAAAAGAAATTAAGGGAAAACGTTAAAAATCCAGAAAATGAAAAAAAAAAAAAAAAAAAAAATGGAGCTGAAAAGTCAAGGAAAGATTTTATTTTTACACGAAAGCCAAAGGAAGGTCTAGAAAATGCTAAAAATTTTCCTGTTGTGTTGTTTTTGTCTTTTTTAACGAGTGGAACCATTCCTTACTTGGAAGAAATGTTTACGTCGGACGAAATAGGTACCACCAAAAAAATTGCATACTTGTTCCGAAATGAAAGCAAAAAACACGATGCGTTCGTTTTTTAAGAATTTTCAAAAATCATGGAATTATTCAGTTTGTTTTTTTTTAAACGAAATTGTTAGGACTTAGTGTACTGAATGAATATGGTATTTTAGATTTTTAAAATTCAGTTTAACCCCCTTTCGCTTTTCTCATGTGTTGTACTTATTAATTTTTGGGGTTGGTATTCGCGAAATATTTTTTTTACATTACTCTTTACTACCTAGTTAAAGAAAAATCCTTGTGTAGATATTTTATTTAGTTGGCACCTCCAAAGATTTGCTACCAAAAAAAAAAAAAGAAAAAAAAAAAAAATGAAAATACGATGAAAAAATGTACCAAACTTAAAAACGAACTTTTATCCTTGAAATCTTTAAATTGAGAGGAAAGACCAAAGGCGTTTTTGATTAAGATAAATAAAATATTTTTTTAGAACTTTCGAAATTTTGGTTAAAAATTTTGTTTTCTTGCTTCAATAGGTGACCATAAAATTTCCTTAATTTATGGCATATAAATTAATATAGGAAATTTTAATATCTTTTTGTAGTGAAAAACATTGATTTGGAAATTCTTGCAAAAATCAACTGGATTTTAAATGAAACTTTCAGGACTCCTTCACAAATGAATGAAATTATTTTAGAAACGTTTATTTTTTTAGAAAATTTTGGTTAAAAAAATATTTTTGTTTATACTTGTTAATTTTATGAAATTTTGAGACATTCTATTTTGTAGAACTTATAAACACAAGTCTTTTGAGAATTTAAACCATCAATTTTTTTCGTCAAATTATGAATTGCAAAATAAAAAATAAAACTAAGACATTAAGCTTTTAGTTGCTTTATGAATAAGAAGATATGGATGCTATTATTAAGAAAAAAGTTACGGATGCTATTCTTAAGAAAAAAAGTTTTTTGATGAATAATGAATTTTTTGCAAGGACTTTTAAATTTTAATCATCATGATTAATTTTCTTTCAAAATTCTGTATTAACTTGTAGCAGTTTGGTTATATTGTTATTAAGTAAAAACTTTAAAGTTTACTAATAATAAATTGAAAACCTTCAGTAATTTCTGTATCTTAAAAAGATTTTTGTGCATGCATAAAAATTAAATGTGACAACTTTTGTAAATAAGGATGTATCAGAAAATAAGAACAGTAAATTTAATTACGTCAACCTTAAAAAGGTCAAAATAAGTCTTTTCGTTCTGATACCACAGTACAGAAACAGAGAAACTGCACTGTTTTACTCCCCTTTGCTGCCCCTCCTTTTTTTTTTTTTTTACTTTAGGTACCGTTTAGATAGGTTACCATTTTTGACCACTTCCTGTTAGCCCTTAGTTATCACCAGAGCACTCACAGTAAAAGCATAAGCACATAGTTTGTAGTTTTATCATTCTCCTGATTTCACTCCCAATGTTACAATGTTTATAACTTTTAATACCTTTCCTCCCTACATTTGTCCATTATCATGTTAGGTTGGTGCAAAAATAATGACGTAATAATGTCGTTTATTGACGTTAAAAAATACGTCAAAAAACGACATTATTACGTCATTATTTTTGCACCAACCTAATATTTGAACATTTGTTTTATGTCATTATATTTTATATGCTTTGTGATGTACGCTGACTGTTAATAATTAAGTATAAATCAAGACTAACAACTGCAAATAAATACTTAACAAGAACAAAGAAGTAAAAGTTAACCAAAGATAATCAACCATTTCAGTGAATACCTTGTTATTAGAGCGGCTCAGCTTATAAATCCTAAATCAAAAACCAAATCGACACACATTAATTCACAAATTATATTGACAGGATAGTTCCACTCAGTAATCACTCTAGTCAGTAGCCTGACACTGCTATTTATACTCCTGACAGAAAACATATATTCATAAGTCCAGTGTGTCACTCGAACTTCCATGCCAGTAGTTACTCATTTTCTTTCGATGTGACAGTATGTTTATTTTACATTTGTATCATACTGTGTAGAATCCTTTTAACATGTCCACTGTACACACAACCTGTTGCAAAATGTAAACTTCTTTCTTTCCATGAACTCAGTGCAATATTAAAATGCATTCCTGTAGCAAACTTTATACACATTAATGTAAAAAAAAAAAAAAAAAAAAAAAAGAATTCTTCATTACATTTCTTTACCCATTCAGACAAATGGTTTTAATTCTGTGTTCAAGACTCCGGCTGCTTTTGTCATATTATGTGTTACCCTTGTTTGTATTTTCAGACTAGCTAATCTTATTTATATGTATTTATTTCTTTTTCGAGTTTTACCCTTTTGGCTTTTAATAAATCTGTAGATGAAAGACTTTGTCTTCAGTGTCTTAATTGCTTTAAAGCGTTTATCTGGCTGCCTTTGAGATACACAGGTGTCAATATACATTTGAGTATAAAAGCATTTACTTGCTTCAGGGATAGGGTGTTCATATTGCAGCCTGTCAGAATTTACTTGATAGGTTGGCTTTTGGAGAAGGGCAGCATGGAGCGGTGGAAATTGTTGGCCAATTCTAGACCCTGCCAAACAGAGAAGCTACAAGTACTTGAACCTATTCTAACAGCATAATATTGTAATATGAAATGTAAATAGAGTGGAGTCTAATATGCCATCAAATACAAATGAAAAATTACACACACTGGGATTAAAATTTAGTAGAAGTGGGTAAAAATGAATTTTAACATCAAGTTTAAAGACCATAATCGAACATTTTTTGTTTAGCAGCATATCAACCTCTATGGGTTACTTAATGCTGAAATCTAAATTTTTTTTGTGATAACAATGGTTTTAGTGACACAAGTCTTACTGATTAACCCATAGCTTGGGGGAGAAGGGGGTGGATCTATACATTTCCCAAGGTGTGTCAAAAATTTTAACGAATTGAGCTGAAATTGGAAGTTGACTCTCTGATTAACAGTTCCTTGCTATTATCCATTATCAGACTACCTGCACAACCAAGCTTACAGAATGTTGCTTAACTTCAGTGATCATATGGGAATGTGTGTTTTAACGGGATGTGGCTGTAAGACTAAAAATTAAACAATTTTTGTCACTAGAGAAGCATAGGCATAAACTTTTGCCATTGGAAAAATAATTCAAAATAACATCAAATTCTTATGCTGATATGGTGATTTTCTAAGCATATCTTAGATGTGGCACAAGGCCAAAAGTATGGGGCACCCAGTTAGGATCGACCTCACTATTCAAATCATAACTGTTCTAGCAAGACAAGCTTGCTAACGAGGCAAAGATATTCATAAAGAGTTAAGTGTAGAGTTGGAAGAAAATTTCCAAGCAAAGCATTCTGCATTATCAGCAGTCAATGAAAATACTTTTTACCTTCCATCAGCATAGTTGATGTTAACCTCCAGGAGTGTGACATTGCACCTTCTTAGACTAAAGTTTTCTGCTGAGTATGAATTGGAAAGATTATATTGAATCAGTTGGTAGGTCTGCAGCTAGGAAAATTGGTTCAGAGTGTTGCTGTAGGCAATTTTACTTGCTAGAATCTATCTTACATATTTATAAGTCTACCATTCATCCTTGCTTTGAGTATTGCTACCATGTAGGTTGGCACTCCTGCTATATATTTAGAGATTCTTGATAAAATCCAAAAATGAATCTGTAATGTTATTGGTCCTGGCATCTTGCCTTCAGTCCCTTTCCCACTAATATAACATTTTTTCCCTGTGCCCTTTATATAAATACTATCATGAAAAATCTTCTGATGAACTTTCCTCTATGGTACCTAGACTTTATGAATTTAAGCACAGTACTAGATTAGTGGCAAGGTCTCATCATTTTATAGTTGAAAAGGATAGATCTATGCTAATAGTTTCTTCTCTCGCACTTCTCACTTGTGGAACTCTCTTCTAATTTCATGCTTCCCAGTCAACTTTGATCTTCAAAAATTTAAATGCAATGTCAATTGTTATCTTCTGTCTTCTTAATTTCTGTTCTTTTATGGGTTCTTGCCCCTTAATTGTGTTTTTTTCTTATATTTTCTAGCACTCAGTAACCTTCTTGTATCTTAGTGGCTTTATTACCTTTCTTGGAGTGAAATGAGTAAAAAAAGAATACTTCAAACTGAAAACTGGAGAGATTCTTACAGAGTTGTCAGTAATCTCTAGAACCAAACTTATGAGAGGCTTTACAGTGTCTTATTCTATCAGCTAAATATTGTTCTTTTATTTTTTTATCTACAGTTATTGGTAATTAGATTGAATTCCTATATACTGTCAGGGACATACTAAAAAAAGAGAAAAAAGAAAATGCGTTTTAAATAATTTAAATGTAGGTACTACCACAGACTTTCTAAAACTCCTGAAAAATGCAATTTAAATATTTTCTTTGAAGTTAAAATTTGGTTTTATTCAAACTGTAATAGCATGAAGCTAATCTGTATGAAAAAAAGTTTCTGGATGTTTTAGATATTTTTAAAACATTAGCATTGGCACTTATCAAACAAAAATTATAGACAAAAAATTACTAACAAAAAATTGAAAAATCTCTTAAAAATATCATATTTGCCCTAAAGATGCGTCTCAAAGTCATTTAGTAAGTTTAAGGATTAATTAACAGTATTTTGCAAAAATAATGCTTACTTTTTGCTTAAACTATAATAAAAATGTTTATTTTGCACAGCACTACATAGCCTGTAGTTTTCTACTGCTTCAAAAATGCACAAAATTTAAAGGACTGAAGGAAAAGATGAAGAAGATACAGCCTCACTAAGAAGAACTGAGCAGCCAACTTTATTTGGAACCTCAATGGAGATCAAATCAATTTTCTCCTCACTTGTTCAACTTCCCTAATTTGAATTTACATTGATAGCTGAGTGCAGCAAGCAATATCATGGCTTCAAAATTCATTCCACTGCCTATTTTAAAAATGTACAAGTACAAAAACTTGCAAGAAAGACATAAAAAAGATGCCAGAGACTTGCTACAGGTCTTGATAAACCACACCATGCCACATATTTTTATCCCAGGGAAGTCATCTTGCAACTGGACATTACTACCTTACATGCAAAGGAAATTTTACAAGTATGGAAAAATTATATGAAAAATTGGACATGCTCTTTTTAGAGGATGCTAAGCAGACAACTTTTATGGCCTATCAGTTGCTTGAACATTTCCAATGACAGAGTGACATGTCGAGAGACGACTATCATAGTAATTTTGGCAATTATACTTTTCATTTTTTTTTGTTCATTATTTTACCCCAAGCAAGAAAATAAAGCCACTAACATACAAGGGATTACTGCAGATGAGAGAATATGAAAAATAGAAAGCATTATTAAGTAGAACAATGAAAGAACTGGAATTAAGAAGACAGAAGATAACCATTGAAGTTTCAGTTAAATTTTTGAAGATCAAAGTTGACTGGTAAGCAAGAAATCTGAGAGAAGAAAATGTTAGAATCTGTCTATATTTCTGAGATGAGGTATTATGTACAGTATTTACATTATGTGGACTATTGTCATCTATCACGTTTCGGCCGTTGTACGCTCCGGCCTTCTTCAGGTGGTTGGAATTTCGAACTGAACCCTTTATTTCCCAGGTTTCACTGGGTTAGACTGTTCTAGTTCCACGTGCCATGTTTGATGGATGTCAGTTATCAGTTATCTCCTGCTAGTTTTCCCTCTGAAAGTTCTCCACTGCCTTAACTCACATTGAACTCACACTCTTTGGGTCTATCCCTGGATCTAACTAACACCTTTATCCACTGTACCATGTGTCCTTGAGGACATCTGGGTATGAATTTCTGGGTATTATAAACCTAATGTCTTCAGCAACCACTTTTACCAGTGCTCATATTGCAAACATGTTTTTACCAGAGCTCATATTGCAACTTTGTTATCATTGCTGTTCTCTGGCACTCCTTATTACTGGTTCCCATATTGTATTTATTTCTATGCTTGAAATGAAGAAAATGTTAGAATAGAATTTACATTTACATCCAGATATTTCAACTGTAAAATGATGAAACCTAGTTGAAAAATCTAGTACTTAAATTTATAGAGTTGAGTTACCAAAGAGGATAGCCCATCAGAAGAATTCCTACAGAAATATTTATAAAAAAGGCACATTGAAGTACAGCAGTGGGAAAATGACTGAAGCCAAGATGCCAGATCAGGACTGATAACATAATAGATACTTATTTCAAGCTTAAGAAGTTTGGTTAGAAAATTATGTAAAACATGCTTAATCAAATTTAATGAACATAGAGATAGAAATTTTCTTTTATAAAACAAGGACAAATTTTGTTATCATGGAGAAGTATAGGCAGAAACTTTTGCCATTGAAAAAAATAATTTTGTCAGACACATATTAAACAACTCATAATATTGAGGCCATTTTTAATGATGAAAATCACAGGAAAGTTGGTTAGAAAATCAAGCAAAACATTGATATCATAAACATTTTCTTTCACCAAACAAACAACTTTTGTTACCGTGGAGAATTCAGAGGCAAAGGCTTTTGTCTTTGGGAAAAAATAAATCCATAAAAAGACCATTTCAAAGATTTAAAATATTTCCATTTTGCGTGAAGTGATTCTTTGAAACAATTTTGAAATGATTTGACAAAAATATTAAACAGTTTTATGCTGATTTCAATGTTCTCTTTCACATGATGTTATATAAAAATTGTGTATTAGGTTGACATGTAGATCCATTTATTTTATAAAACGTTTCTCCAAAATGTGAATAAGTAAAATATCAAAAAGATGAACATACAGAAAATAAAAAAAAGAGACATTCCTTGGCAATAATCTTGTCAGACGCACATAAGGCAACTCAAAATAACACCAAATTATGATCTTATGCTGATATGTATCATGGTGATTTATATATGTTAAACTGTATAACTGGGGAGAAAGCTTACTATTTTATACTCAAGTTTTTATGTGTACAGTTCTCATATTAACTACTAGCAGCATGGCCTGGCGTTGCCCGTGCCTGATTCAAAAATCGTACGACTCATACAGCAATCGCTATCACTTGACTTAAAATATTTTTGCCCTTCCTTGCCTTTAAAGGAGTGCCCTTTGCCGTGCTGATGTTGCTACATGCCTTACTTCTTGCCTATCTTACACTGCAAAGTTTTTCTAAGCTCTATACTAAACATTAAATCTATTACGAAAAAAGAACTAAAAATGAACATAAAGCGATCAGCTTTAAAAAAGGACTGGAAAAACCAAATGAAAAAAGAATGTTAACAACAAATACTTTTTTGCACCCAACCCAGTTCTGTGGAATCAGAATCAACGTTGAGTTTAAGCAAGCGAATGAGCCAATTGAAGTAAAGTGCCATGCAGATTTAAATTTTTCCCACTTGTGATGAATCCAGCTATCGATTTTTTTTGCATGCTAGCATGCTAGTTAACATTTGTGTCAGTCAGCTGTTGGCTTTCACACTGGCCAATAGAATCTTCCTGCCTATTCGTGGCAGCCAGCTATTGGCTCTCACACTGGCCAGTATAAAATGGCTGCAAACTACATGAAAACTGCCGTAGAAGCATGAAAAAAATCGATTATTTCCACTATCAATGAGGGTTGGGAAATGCAAAGTCGGTCTTGGCTTTCCTGCTAACTTGATAATTGCAGCCATGCATCCATTACACACACACACACACACACACATCCTGTCTTTTATAGATAGAGATACATCATTATTGGATACATGAGGTTTTAACATAGAAAAATAGTCTTCATGAAGAAAGAAGATATTCTATATATTTTCTGTCATATGGATTAAGCTATTTCACAAGAGTATGAGTTTCTGTTGCATATTTTATAAAACTGAAGTAAACTTCTGTGAAAAGGAAGAACAACACTCCACAATAAAACAGTTTCTGTTCAATGTCTGCAGGAACATGTTTTCTCTCTAGTGTGTGTTCACATATGTACAATTAAAACTGCCATTAATAAAAATGAAAAATCACATCATTCACAAGATTATGGCTTCTCTTCAGCAGGCACTTCAAGATGGTGCACAAACTTTGTGCCCATGCATATGATTTACAAAATCTAATTTTCTCAAGAAGGAAGATCCATACACATCACAATAATAAGGTCTCTCTCCAGTGTATCCAAGTATATGATTTCAGTGAAAAACCACAAAAATGGATTTTTTTAAAAATAATAATCCCTACTTTTCAGAGGATTATGGTTTCTGTGTTTGAGTATCGCATTAGGGTGAATTTCAATGCAAAAGAAGACCTATGTACTTTACAAGAACATGGTTTCTCTCTTCTGTGTTTGAATATGATTTACTAAAATGGCATTTCTGGAAAAAGAATATCTCTACTTTTCAGAAGAATATGGTGTCTCTCCCTCATATTTTTGAATACATTGATTGAAACTGCATTAAGATCCACATGCTTTACAAGAAAATGGTTCCACTCCTCTGAATATGATTTACTAAAATGACATTTCTGGAAAAAGAATATCCCTACTTTTCACAAGAATAAGGTTCCTCTCTTTGGTGTGTTCGAATATGTCGCGTCAGCGTGGATTTCTGTACAAATGAATTTCCACATACTTCACATGAATATGGTTTCTTTCTCAAGTGTGTTTGAACATGTTGCCTTAAATTTGTTTTCTGTGAAAAGGAAGAACCACACACTTCACAAAAATAAGGTTTGTCACCTGTGTGTGTTCGAATGTGTTGCATCAAATTAGATTTCTGTGTAAATGAAGATCCACATATTTCACAAGAATATGGTTTCTCTCTTGTGTGTGTTCGAATGTGTTGCACCAAAGCACTTTTCTGTGAAAATGATGTGCCACACACTTCACAAGAATATGGTTTCTCTCCTGTGTGTGTCCGCATATGATCCACTAAATGTGAATTTGTTGAAAAGGAACATTTACACACAGCACAAGAATATGGTTTCTCTCCAGTGTGTGTCCGCATATGTAGCATCAAATGGGATTTCCGTGAAAAAGCAAAACCACACTCTTCACAAGAATATGGTTTCTCACCTGTATGTGTTTGCAAATGTCTTCTCAAAGTTGACTTTCCTGCAAAAGAAACTCCACACTTTTCACAAGAATAAGGTTTCTCTCCAGTGTGAGTTCGAATGTGTTGCACCAAATTGGTTCTCTGTGAAAATGAAGAGCCACACACTTCACAAGAATAAGGTTTCTCTCCAGTGTGTGTTCGAATATGTTGCTGCAAACTAGATCGATATGCAAATGAACAGCCACATACTTCACAGGAATAAGGTTTCTCTCCAGTGTGTGTTCGAATGTGTTGTAGCATTGTGGATTTATGCGCAAATGAAGATCCGCACACTTCACAAGAATATGGCTTCTCTCTCTTAAGTGCTTGTACATGATTGCTCATATTTGATTTCATTGAAAAATGTGGATCCACACGTTTATATTCAGTGTCAATTGGTGAGTGTTTTTTTTAAACACTGAACTTGTTGAAAATGTAGACCTACTTCCTTGAAAATTGTTTTTCTAGTAAACTATTCCAAATTTTCAAATATTAAATGACATGTTAAATTTTGAAAAATGTTATCTTTACGAGGTTGAAAGATTCTTTTCACAGGATTCACTGACAATATTTCTTTTTGCATTGGAACATCTGTAAAGAAAACAAAAATATTTTACAATATATTAACTGGACAATATGTTAGTTTCAATCCAGCAGACATTTTTACATGCTTATTACTTATTATTAGCAGACATACAATATTCATCACCAAAAACATAATTATATTTAAACCTTTATATCTGGACTATTATCCTCATCTAAATTTTAAATAATGATAACTTCACATCCAAGAAATTCAGAGAAAAATAATTACATTTTCATATAACACTTAATCTTTTGGCTGAAATCAGTTATACTGTTCAGACGATGTAAACCTAAAAGCATGAAATAGGATAAAACTCAATTTTAATGTAATTTTCATGTAACTAAATGATGTATTTACTGACAACCTCATAAACTGTCTATTACATTGCTATGGAAACAAATAAAATTTCTTTATCAGATAACAACTATTTGTTAGTAAGAAAATAAAGATCTTGTAATAATTTGCGTGCTACATATATCATGGTCGCCACAGCCTTTTAGCTAAGATCAAAGTGTAGTATCTTGTTCTCATCAGCTTAATCTGATTCTCTCTCTCCACTTCTATCTTTCCTTTCATCTTCTAGGCCTTTTCACTAAGATCAAAGTGTAGTATCTGTTCTCATCAGCTTAATCTGATTCTCTCTCTCTCTACTTCTATCTTCCCTTCATTCTTTCATTTTCTCACTGAAAACAAATAGTGTCTTTCCTGTCTTTCCATACAATCAAAATGGAATAGTCCATTATTTCTGAATTATTGGTAGGGTGTAACAGTTGTATGAACTAATGAAGGGAGAGACAAACACAATTATAATTAGGATTGGCTGACTAGATATAGTGGTAAGTAGTAATAACAGCTGCGCTATATGAAGAGATAATTATATGATTAGTTAACAATTGATTTTCATGTGGAAGGAAGGACTTGTGGGCAAAAGTTTTGTCAAACCAAGAACGGAAAATCAATTCAGCAATCTTATTATCTCTATCTGAATTACTGGGATGATTTATTATTTACATGCAGACTACTGACCCCATCTTTCCTGTTGTCATCATGACATTACCTTTCATAAGGTAATTTTTGATCCAGATAATCTTCGGACAATTTTGAACTGAACTCTTTCTTTAATCTTAAAAACTGTCCATGTACAGAGATATCTTGTCTAATTTTTATTTTAGTACTGCTCAGTTATTGCTCGCCCGTTGTTTCCACTGAGTACACACTTTCCTGTCTCAGGGATTGAACTTGCATTTATTATACTACCAAATGAATGAACTAAGGCTTTAATCCTCTGGACTATTCTCTGTGGAGAACTCGGAGCTTTAAAACTAACCCTACTTTTTGACAAGTGCTGCTGCTGAAGCCTTGCTGACACATCTATTTAATGATTGCTCCCATATCATACTCATGTCTATACAAGGCCTGCTAAGTAGGTTTGCATAGCCTAGTATATGCACTGACTCTTTCAGATGTTTGGCTCTCCATTGTCCCATATTTTTACTTCATTCCACAGGTGTTGATTTTTCCTTTCATTCATGAGCAGTTAAATCTGATTTCATTGTCTCACCCCTAATTATGGTGTATTGATATTCCTCCAACCTTACTGTTAGTGGATGGCTAGTTTCACCTTTATATTCTTTGTCACAACTGCAAGGGATGAAGTATACACAGTTCTTCGTCATGTTGTCTTAGGCTTGACTCTGACGAGATTTCTTCATAGGGTGAAGCTGTTTCTGAATAGTCCTGATGTTGTGTGGACTGTAGATCTTCTAAATCTTTTCTGATAAGCCTTTGGCGTAAGGCAAACAGACCATGGCAGTTTTCTAGTCCTCCTCCTTGACTTTTCAGTCTCTGCCTGTAGAAGCTGATGTTTGCTGGTTAGTTCTTATTCTGAAGGATCCATTCAATGCTGATCATTTCTTATTGTTATGTGTCTGATCACCACTCATGATTTTTGCATAGTGTTGTAGGCATCAGATGATCCCTTTCTGTATAATGTATGGATTATGGAAATTGAAGTTGAGATATTTTCCACTGAAGATTGGCTTGTAATATATAGATATCTTGAACCCATTCTCTGTGTGAGATTTTAGTATATCCCAGAAGGCCATTGTCAACTGGATTAAAGGTTTTATTGAGTTCACATGGTCCGGTGAGGCTAGAGTACGATGATGAGCAACTTCAATCCCTGGGCTGGGCAAGTTTGTACTCAGACTCTGTGGAAAAAGGGGGAGCAATATTAAATAAGAACTAAAGGAGATATTCTTAGACATAGACAGCAGGACAAGAACAATCTACAGCCATAGATTAAATAAAGGGTTCTGTCTGTAATTTACTTGACTCAACAATTCCTTGATGAAGGCCAGAGGGCTCAATGGCTGAAACATGATAACAAGGAAAATATGGCGAAAATGCCCGGGGGTAAATAATCTTTTCTTCTCTTTGTGCTATTATCCCTCATTGTTAGAGTTCTTCTCCTGTAGACCTGACAGTGAATGGAAATAATATCTCAGAGCTTCAGTAATAAAAATGGTTGCCTGAAAACTCAAGCTTAAAATTAGGTATTTTAAACATAGCCTTCTTCAAGGTGAATATACAATAGATCAGCATTTAAGCAATTGTTTCTATGCAGAAACACACCTGAAGTTCTTTCAGAATTTTTCTGTGTTGTTATACAAGGTTTGGATTTTCAGCAGCAACACTCCTTGGTTACTATCATAAATAGAGAACATAAACTGAAACTTAAAATTCCTTATAGTGGTAAGAATTTTATGTATTTTAGCAGCAGTTATCGAACTATTATTATTTTATTATTTTAGCAGCAGTTATCGAACTATTATAGTTATCAAACTATTTGTAAACATAGAAAAATGTTAATTCTATTGCAACTATTTCAAGGAACCAGCACTTCTTCTAAATCAATGTTTTTCACCACAAAAGATGCTCAAGTTCATTGTTCAAGAAATGAAGTGATTACTCTTTGAAGGCATTATAGTGTCAAGCACATCTCCATGGTATGCACAAATGATTGTTGCAAAAGATGACACAAAGGCCCATAAGAAACAGGCATGTATAGATTACTGACCTGCAGTGAACATTTATTACACTGAATCTGATGTATATGTTTAGCCCAATATTGAAACAGTATGTACCACCAAAATAGATGTTTTTCTTCCTGAAGCACAAAAAAAAAAGTTCTGGTTTTAAAATATTTGCCAGGTTTTCATAAGCTCTATTTTATATGCCAAGCAATTAAAATTGGATTTTTATAAATGCGTTCTAAAAAAAAAAAAAAAAAAAAAAAAAAAAAAATGAAAAATCTTTCTTGAAGTTTTTAATTTTACGAAACTGATTAAATTTAATATTTCCACTAAGCAAAATTCTTTGGTTCATTTCAGACCAAATTTAAAGTGAATGGCATCTTTATATTTTTTCTCTTTATCAGGAGAATTTATAAATTTGTTCATATTATTCACATCTGTCAACACAGCATAATTCTCTTTATTAAAAATTTTTTCAAAAATAAAATATACTTTTCTGAAACATTATTTGAGAAAAAATAGCCGATTTAAAGTTTAATTAATGTGAATTGAAGCAAATATTAGTTACTTTTAGTATAAAATTTCATAGAAAAGTATTTTATAACACTGAGGTAGTTATTTTTATGAGGTGTTTATCAATTCATTGACAGCCTGATATTTGACAAATTTAAATAAAGAGTTAATGCCAATAAAATTATATGACGAATACAACATATACATTTTTTTAAATATAATTTTTTAGCCCAGTAAACTTGAAATATCTGATGTATTTTAATACTTTATCAAATTTTAGCTACTTTGGCATTATTTTCAAAAAGTTTTGAATTTACTATAGTTACCAATCTTTTCTGATAATGTTGTGTATGGATGTCTATCTTTACGTTTATATACAAAAAAAATTCAAAATTCTTTTTAAAATACTGGGCATTGCTGAATTGTAGTATGCTTTTCCATTTATAAAGAAATAAAGTTTTTATTTAATAACAATATCACTTGATCACTACAAATTAATACAGAATATTAAAAGATTTAAAAACTTATAAATTATTCTAATTTAAAAAAATAAAAACAATTCTTGTAAAAACTTTTTTTCTTAAAACGATTGTGGCTATATTTTGTTCATAAAGCAATTAAAAGAGCTTCTAATTGGTAAGCTGAATCCTGTTTTACAAAAAGAAATTGATTGTTTAAATTCTCCTAAGAGTTCTGCTTTTAACTAATATAAACATTTCTAAAATGATTTAATTCACAATAATTGTCAAGTTTTAAAGAAACTTTCAAGACTTATTTGATTTTTGCAAGAATCAATGTTTTTCACAGCAAAAAAAAAAAAAAAAAAAAAAATTTGCTAAACTGCTGATGCAAGAAAAACAAGATTTTTTTAACCAAAATTTAGATTGTGCTAAAAAGAATTAAAAAATATAATTAAATTTAAATAATAAATAAATACTCTGATCTTTCCTCTTAATAACAACAAAGATTTTGACAATATAAAACTTTGCTTTTATCATCAAGTTTGGGGCATTTTTCCATCTCGGCAGGTTCTTTTTTCAGCGAATTAATGGGGGTACCTATAAGCACTATACTAAATGAATTTCTCGAAATTTCATCATTAAAGTGTTTAACATGTAAAAAAAAAAAAAAAAAAAAAAATTACCAAGATTTTCTATGAAAGAAACTGTTCCAAAATAAATTCATTCATCTGTGAATAAGTCCTGAAAAAGTTTCATTAAAAAAATTAAAAATATCAACAATTATCCGATTTCTGCAAGAATTTCAAAATCAGTTTTTCTCCACAAGAGACGCTCAAGTTTACCCATAATAAATTTATTGTTACCCAATTATTGTCACTTGTGATACAGGAAAAAAACAAAATTTCTAATGTTCTAAAAATGATAACAAAAATAATCTTTTACATCAAAAAGATCTTTTGATCTTTCTTGTCTTAAATAATAACAAAGATTTTGTTATTTTGATGATAAAACTTTTTTTTTTCCCTTTTTACTTCATAATGTTTTGTGCAGGAGGATGAATGGTGGAGGAGGCACGGATTGAGGAATCAGAGAGCCGAGTTCAAATTCCTGTCAAATCCATTACAATATAATTCACTTATGTGCTAAATACCCTTAAGAAAGGTATGAATCTTCTCCTCCCCGCCAGCTATGTGTATAGCAGGACAGACCGGGTTCTGGAACCTTGGATGGCAACTGGTCTACTGCAGAAAGAAATGGCAACCTACTGTGGGAAAAAATCTGCCTCGCCAGTGTATCGAAAGATACATGATCGCCTAAGAAGCGTATATCACGCATGGCACATAACTGACTGAATGTTTTTTTGTTGGTCATTTATTTTTTTATCATGTATACCAATTCAAAGATTTCTCAATTTCGTAAATGTATTTTAAAATACAAGTATATCTCCCCCACCTCTTTATTTATGGACGTGTCGTTCAGCGTTAAAGCGCATTGTACGCGTGTCTGTCCGTCCGTTTTTCGATTTCGATGAATCATAAACAACCTGAAAACAGGTAGTAACTATTTACAGTGTACACCGTACACGCAATAAAAAAAAAAATGAAATAACTCATTTAAAATTGAATTTAAATATAGAACAGA
Organism: Acanthosepion lycidas; assembly: GCA_963932145.1. NCBI lineage: Eukaryota > Metazoa > Mollusca > Cephalopoda > Sepiida > Sepiidae > Acanthosepion > Acanthosepion lycidas. Next base: position 89,880,504 of record OZ010575.1, read on the forward strand.
GTAAAAGGTTTAAAAGACAATTCTTTATTAAAGGTTTAAATTTAATTTCGCTTTTCGTCGCAATTGCAATTGAATTGATATCGCAGCGGGGCACGGTACGTTGCTCATATGTTTTTTTTTTTTCTCCTTTTTTCTCTAGCACGCGTATTCGAAATATTACATACACAGTTTAGGCTTCCTCTCTAAATGTCTTTTAGAGAGATTTTATGAGAAGGGATCATAAAGAATGTTGATTTTAAAAGAAAATAAAAATTGCGCGTAAAATAAAAAAAATGTATTCAATAATTCATTCAATCGATTTTTTTCATGAAGGTGCAAACTACGGAGCTATCGGTTGCGTTATGCCGAATTCAGGTGTCAAATAAAGATAAACTAATTTTATTTCTAAATTCTTATAACTTTTACGCACATAGACGGTGAATGTAAAAGGGGAAGCCGAAGACCCCCCCCCCCCACAAGGCCTCCGCTGGAGTTTTTTAGCCTAAGTGTGCCCGTAGTGCGGCTTCTATGAAAACACGTCTAAGTGAATGTATTTTTCTTTAAAAATAAAACTTAAGAATAAATATTAAATACAGTCATTCGTTGCCGTAAGTTTGAATATATTTTTAGTAGAATACAAATTAAGAAATAATAATACATTATTTATAAAATAAATACACTGACAAACTACGTACAGAATTCAGTTGGAATTATCGCCTGTGAATAATTAAAATTTGAAGAAAATAAATTTAATTCATATTTTACAACTTACCTTTTACATCTGGAATTCAAAAGAAAAAAATATAATGAGGCATTAATAATTTTACTTGTTCAAAGTTACTAGTTTTTAATTTCTTACACTACAATATCGCGTAAAACGTTTCATGGCTTAAAAAGTCAACACTAATTACAAAAGGGAAGTAACTCAGTCCGGTGATTTCTTACATCAGTCCCTTACACAAATTTAGACAGTGTTCTTTTTTTTTTTTTATTATTTATTAAGGCAAGTTCACTCCAAGTAAAGCCAAAACGTTTTGGAATTTATAAACAGACCGGACATCCATGGTTTACAACTTAACTAATCTGTGAAAGAGGGGTTAACAGAAGGAGTGAGAGAGAAAAGAAAGGAGAGTGTGAAAGGTGAGCAAGAGAAGAGTGCTGTAAAATAAATATAAGTTGATAAAACTTACATTGTATTCCTCTCCCAACACAGTCGTCAGGAATAAGGATATTTAATTATTCTATTCCTTCATCGACACCACTACCTACTCCACCCCAAGTGAAGTTAACCAAAAAGCTTGTCTCATCTGTCTGCTCCAAGACTAACTCATACGCTTGTTAGTAGTAAAATTTGCTTTGGAAATTCTCCACCTTGTGCTTGCTTTCTGTATTTTTTTGGTTTTTAATTAACTTAGTTAACCAGTAGTCTATTATAAAAAAAACTTTACCTTCTTCTTACTATGGTCACAGACAAAAATACATTTTCTTAATTATTTTATTATTTTGAATGTATTTTTGTTGTGTAGATGTCTTGAATATCAAGGAAGATACTGTCTGTCAAGTTGCACTGGCTCACACTCCTCCCAAGTCTTTTAAACAGTGGAGCTTTATCCCTTGTTCCCTGTTTAGGATGGAGTTTCCAGTCCCTTTTGAATCTTGAGTCATTTCCTTCTCTTTCACTTCTAGTGCCCCTTTACGTCTTGATGGCATTATCACCTTGCTTGGGGTGGTGCCTCTTACTCTGTAACCCTCTACCTCGACTGGCTCTCGGGCCTTGTACAGAGTGAATATCTTTTTAAAAAATAAGCAAAAAGAAATACGGACCTCAGGTATAAAGTACTTTTCAAAATAGGTTTTCTGTACACAATAATGGAGTATTTTGTAGCACTCGCAAAGTGTTTGTTTTTTGTTTTTTTAGACGAAGTTGATGGAGATATTCATTAAACTTCAACGATATAGAGCCATGTGTCTTAATTACTACTGGGATGGCTAACATTTTTCTCCAGCATTTTCCACTAGCTGGCAATCTCAAACTTCTGATTGTTGCGAGATACCATTCCTAGCTTAACTAAAAGCAGTGGTAAACAAAATTTTTACATGTAACTGATGGTTGTTATTTTTGGTGGTAAAAGGAATGAATGTGGAAAGAGTAAGGAATATGGATTTCAACACGGAGTTATTTTCTTGTCTTTTTGAATAAACTCATAAAGGATTAAGGAAAAGAGACAAAATACTCTTGTTGCAAACACCATTACAATTATACACAATGTGGGTCCACTTCTAATAATGATTGACAACAAAAGAAACATGAAATTAAAATAACATGAAGTATTTTATATAATATAATATATATAATATAATATATATATTATATAATATAATATATAATATATATATATAATATATATATAATATATATATTATATAATATATATATAATATATATATTATATAATATATATATAATATATATATTATATTATATAATATATATATTATATAATATATATTATATTATATAATATATATATTATATAATATATATATTATATAATATATTATATATATTATATAATATATATTATATAATATATATATATTATATAATATATATATTATATAATATATATATTATATAATATATATTATATAATATATATTATATAATATAATATATATATAATATTTATATAGTGCTAATAATTATACTTGGTTGGTGGAAAATCCCAGATGTCAGAATTTGCAAGTATATTAAAACAAATTGGTATCTGAGTAAAAAATTGGAAGAAAAAAAGAAAGAACTAAAAACATCCAAACAGGGCAAACAAAATTGTCCAGTGCCTTAAATTTCCAGTCCAAAGAGAAAAAACCCGAAGCGTGTAACTAAGATAAAATATAAGAGTGCTCTATACATTGCAGTAAGTTTACCCTGAAGATCCATTTAGGTGAAACCTACGTAGATGTTCCTGGCTCTTTAGGATTTATTTTATTTACCTTTGCTCTACTTAATGTATAGAGCACTCTTATGTTTTATCTTAGTTACACACTTTGGGTTTTTTCTCTTTGGACTGGAAATTTAAGGCACTGGACGATTTTTTTTTGTTTTGATATACTTGCAAATTGCGACGTCTGGGTTTGTTCACCAACCAAGTATAATTATATGTATTTGTAGTGAAAGAGATAATCAGGTACCCTGAAAAAAAAGTTTGTGTTTTGTGTGCGATCTGCCGAATAAAAATTACCAAAAAATAGTCAGCAAAAATCTACATCAATGACTAGAAGCTATGCTAATGTTCTTCCCTCCCCTGAATGGCGTGACCAATCAGAAAATTCTCTCGGTGAACAAAAGTTGTTTTTCGCTTATAAAAGTAGATGATTTTTTTGACATGCGAGACGCACACGCGTCGTTGTTGCCGAGAAGTGAAGGTTGGATTTGTGACCCCATTTTGTCATCTCTACGGTGGGTGTTGGACTGTTACGTCAGACTATCGTGTGAACTGCGATTTGGCTACAAGTGTTGCGGCCGAGAAACAAGAAATCTATTGCTTTTGCTACGATCAGTTGACAGTCTTTTCTTTACCCAAACATATATATGTTTTGTTAAAGATGATTAACAATGTACTGTGATTAAGCTTTTTAATTTTTTGTTTGTACTAGTGTTTTCTGAAAACAAAGTGTGTAAAAGTTGTCTGAAAGTTCTGCATATCTGAGTGCTTTTGCCTATCCTTTTAGCCATTATCAAGGGTAATTTTTATTTTTTAATTTCACTGAATGTGCGGGTTTTTTTATGAGTGTGTCTGAAGTTACAGATATTTTATTTTCCAAACACGGTCAAGCACATTGTGGCCGTGTTTGTAGTTAATGTCATTGAGTGTTGGCTTTTCCTATTTTATTATTAGGACTGCCATTTATATTTTCCGAAAGAGTTAATTTCAGACATGTACATAAAAACACACACACACACATTCAATTAAAAATAAAAATTGCCCTTGTTAATGGGTAAAAGAATAGCCGAAAGTGCTTGGATATGCAGAACTGTTGGACAGTTTTTATGTATTTTGTGTCCAGAAAAGAAAACACTTGTATGAACACAAGGAAAATTAAATAAAAATATTAATCATAATACCTTGTGAATCATCTTTAACAAAACTTGTATAAAAGAGTGATTGCTGCCCAAATACACTACACACACACACACACACACACACACACACATATATATATAATTTTAATTAGAGATATTTATTCAAGTTGCACATACATATTCGTTTGACTTTTACACATTGTTGTTGGTCAGAAAGCAGTTCAATCAAAAGAGGGAGAGTTTCTAAAGTGGAAAGGAGGCAGTGCTGTCATTGGCTCATCTATTGACCAATTAGAGGACTTGTTACGTATTGGTTACAACAATGCTGTAAAAGAGACCTTTGGATTGGCCATTTCTTTTATTTTATTAAAAGAAGCCATTACATACTAATTAGTACACAGTTGAAAAAGAAGGAAAGACATTTAAACTTAGATGTTAGGATATGTATGTGTGTAAATTCAGTCATAAGTCATCCTAGGGGAAGATATTGTCTTGTGTTGGTGTTTTCACTTACTGCATGCTTGGTTGAAAGGAGAGAAAAGAGAGATAGAGAGATATATGCTTACCCATTATAGTACTTAAAAGTGCCACCTAATGGTGCCTTGGAAAACCAAGTGAGACTAATCCCTATAAGGTTGGTGTAGTTGCTGATCTTTTCTATTCGCTTTGTTGCTATATTGTAGTCAGTAGATATGGCCACATCAATTATTTGGCCTTGCTTTTTGGATGTGTTGGTGATGACTATATCTGGTCTTCCGTGTTCAATAACTAGATCCGTCTGAAAGTCATAGTCCCAGACTATTGTTGGCTTTAATTTTCTTTCCATTATTATCAATGGTACGTACCCAGTCATGTTTTAACCATGTCTTACTTATGTGCATGTTAAGGCAAACAGGGTCATGTTATTTTTTTTGTACTCTCGCTGTGCCAGCATTTTACTGCCACTGACTGCATGTGGGCATTCTCTTATTTCTCTGTGGAGAACAATCTACCAGAGAAACCAGCCAAGTGTTTCATGTGAAGACACTAGTGGTCATCTGTTTAAGACATTTTTCCACTTTTTTGAGGACTGAGAAAACACTGCAGATTTATGTTGACAACAAGTTTCCAAACTAACCACTCTCCCAAAGTCTGATTCATAAGTTATCAACTACTCAGCCGAATGAACTTTTGCCAACCCAAATTACGAAGGATTTTTTCCAATCGAGGTCAGATAAACATTTTATTTAAATGCATTTGATTCTATTTGTTTATTTCACAGTTTCTGAGAAATATTGCTAAGACCTTGATTCTTCATGCTTTCCTTTACCTTTACAAGAGCTAGGTCCTGCCGAAAAAAAAAAAAAAAAATGGAGTACTGTTGTCATATTGGGGTGGTAGCTACCCAGTTCTCACTTTCCAGGCTTGATAAAGTTCAAAAGTGTTTCCAAGTCCTTCTTGGAGAAGAATTATTTTCCACCCTTTCACATGTGGAATGGGGCAGGCCTCTCACTGCTCTGTTGCTACTTCCATGGAAAGTTCTGGAATGAATTACATTTCTTTGTTCTGCCAGTTGTAACCGTCATGGCTAGGACTCAACATACCAATTACCTTGTAGCAATCTACCTACGTTCTCTCTGCATTCTATCGGTGAGAAATTCCACTCAAACAGTTTCTTCCTGGGATCCATTGCCAAGAAGACCCTGTCGCTTCTCCACAACTTCCACTGTTAAATTGATCACTTCATGCCTTTGAACATGTACAGCACATACATCCATCTCATACCATAACAGTCTAATAACAATCTAAACAATATTCATTTTTTAAAAATTCTTGAATATTGCTCACTTTATTTTTTGCCAGACTTTGAATTATGACACTTTATGTCCCCAACATGCTTTGACTAAAACTTTCAGCCACCTGATGAACATTCACGAATATTCTTAGATTTATAAGCCTTGATAAACCAATGACATCTTAGCCTTTGTATGTAAACATGTACAGCAAAATAAATCCTACATTACCTTGATAAAGTCCCTCAGAGGACGAAATGCATCACCTAAGAATAGTTTTCTGTCTTTTTTTTCATTTTGTCTCCTCTACAGGTACACATATATATATATATATATATATATATATATATATATATGTGTTAATAATTCAATCAATAGAAATTCAGAAGTTATTTAACCATTATAAAAGATGCAGAAAAAAAAAACAAGACAATTTCTTTGGTGCTCTCTTTTAATTGATAGCAGGGGAATTTAAGCAATAAATTGCATGACAACTGGTTGTCTATATGCAAGGACTTTTCACAAAAATTCCAGGACATTTCAGAAATTATATATATATATATATATATATATATCTCCCAGAATTCCATACACCCAGAGTCTAATGGAAATATCACCAGCAGTATTAAGGAATAATTTTACAGTCCATATGGCAAGCTGAAATCTATTTCTGGATCTTTTACCCAACATAGATGAGTACTTTAGCCACTCAAGAACATATTTTAATGTTAATTTTACACATGTAAATTCCAATATGATCTGGTTGTAAATACAGATTTATACATTTAAATAGAACATATTCCGCCAGCCTTATCCACTGTATGTTTGTGTATGTACCAACAACAATGACTTTTTAAGAAAAAAGTATTAGATTAAGCTATTTAGTAAAAATTGTGGCTACTTTCTTGAGTGTCTTCACATATGTGCTAATGAAGTGAATTTTTCTGAAAAGGAAGAACTACACTATACAAGAAATTTGTCTTGTCTGAAAATGCAGATACACTGTTCACAAAAATGGTTTCTCTTCCATATGTCTTTGCATATGTAATACTAAAACAGACTTTTGTGAAAATGAAGATTCGCAAACTTTACAAGAATATGGCTTCTCTCCTGTGTGTGTTCTAATGTGTCGCACCAAAGCTGTTTTTTGTGAAAATGAAGAGCCACACACTTCACAAGAATATGGCTTCTCTCCTGTGTGCGTTCGCACATGATTCACTAAATCTGCCTTTCTTGAAAAGGAAGATTCACAGATATCACAAGGATAAGGTTTCTCTCCAGTGTGTATCCGTATGTGGCGCATCAAATGGGATTTCTGTGCAAATGAAAATCCACACTCTTGACAAGAAAATGGTTTCTCTTTAGTGTGTGTTCGAATGTGTCGCACCAAATCTGTTTTGTATGAAAAGGAAGAGCTACAAACTTCACAAGAATATGGTTTCTCTCCTGTGTGTGTCCGCACATGATTCACTAAATCTGATTTTCTTGAAAAGGAAGATCCACACACATCACAAGAATATGGTTTCTCTTCAGCATGTGTCCACATATGTCGTATCAAATGGGATTTTTGTGCAAAAGATGATCCACATACTTCACAAGAATATGGTTTCTCTTTTGTGTGTGTTCGTATATGTTGCACCAAACTTGTTCGATGTGAAAAAGAAGATGTACACAGCTCACAAGAATATGGTTTCTCTCCAGTGTGTTTTCGCATATGCCTCACCAAATGTGATTTCAGTGAAAAGGAAGAACCACATTCTTCACAAGAGTAGGGTTTCTCTCCTGTGTGCGTTCGCATATGATTCACCAAATCTGATTTTCTTGAAAAGGAAGATCCACACATATCACAAGAATATGGTTTCTCTCCTGTGTGTGTTCGAATATGTTGCACCAAATTTGTTTTCTGTGAAAAAGAGGAGCCACACACTTCACAAGAAAATGGTTTCTCTCCAGTGTGTGTTCGAATATGTTGCAGCAAAATGGACTGGAATGCGAATGAAGATCCACATGCTTCACAAGAATATGTTTTCCCTCCCATGTGTGTTTGTATGTGGTTACTTAGATCTGATTTCATTGAAAAATTGGATCCACATTCCTCATAAGAATATGGCTTCTCTTCTCTGTCAATTGGTGAATGCTTTTCTAATGCTGAACTAATGGAAAATGTTGGTCCTCTAATTTCTTGAGAATAGTTTTTGCCAGTAAACTCTTCCACATTATTTTCACAGAATTCACTGGTAATATTTCTTTGCTGGAACATCTGTGTAGAAAGCAAAAATATTTTACAAAAAGAATTCAACAAAACGAATTGGAAAATACTATCTACGTATGGTGTATTTACTAATGAGCAACCTGATAAACTGTCTAATACTTTGAAGGGGAAAGAATTAAAATTTCTTTTATTATAAGGAAACAATTTAAAAAAAATTATTTTGATATAAATTATGAATAAATGAGCATACAGTGCTTATTGAATAACACTGTAAATGTAGACACAGAAAGTAATTTAATAGACATACTTTGTCTCATTGAGGTGTCATCAGCAATAGAGGAGTTTAACATGTTTAAGGTACCTATAAATAGAAACATAAACAATAACATTAATATATGTAAGATTTATTTTTTGATAAATTGATTTTGTGTAAAAACAATTGTGTTTTTCCAATTTTTGGCACTGTCAGAACCACCACAAGGTAATTTTACGTAGTCCTGTGAAGTTTTGTTGAAATCAGTTGAAAAATGTAGGAAATCCGATCCAATATATAAACGTACAGACACACACACACACAATCTGCATTTTATAATAAGATTAGGCTTTTTCTGTTTAAGGCAGCTAATAGCAATGATGAGAATAGAAACATAAACAATAACATTAATATTTTTTATACAAATCAAATGAACGAAAATTATAAACAAGACAAAAGTAGAATTAAGAACATTATAAAAAATGTACAACACCTGTTGACAATAGTAAAATTGAAAATGGCTAAATGTGTAGCCGAAAGCACTCAGATAAAAAGAACAATCAGACAGTTTTTATATAATTTATCATCCAAAAAGAAAAAAATTATTAGATCACATGAGAAGTTGTATAAAAAACTAAATCAAAGCACATTGTCTGTTGTATTCAATGAAATGTGCGTGAAAGGAGCATCGCTACCTAAATGCACAAATATATATATATATATATATATATATATATATATATATATATATATATATACAATTTTTTCTACCATTGTGGACTACAAAGTTTTAGATTGAAATTCCAGCAAATATCACCTGAAGAAGGACAAATGTCATGAATATGGCAATAAAGATGAGGACAACAGCCCGAACAATGTAAGTAGTGTAAATAATTACAATACCTCATCTCAAAAATATAGATCCTTTTTAGAAACTTGGAAATTTTGATTAAACTTTTATTTTTCTGGTGTCAATACAGTGGCCCCCATAAATTTGTGCTTGGAAAAAAATTCAGATAATTAACTAATTTTAATGGAAATAGTAATTCAGAGATGAATTAATTAGTTTTGAAACATTTCTTTTTCAGAAAATGTTTGTAAAAATATATATATGTATATTTTTTTTTTTTTTTTTTTTTTTTTAACAACTGGTTCCCCCCACACCACTCATTTAATTTCATGAAATTTTGAGAATATTCTTTTTTTGTATTGCTTAATATTTATCTTTGTTATGAAGTCCTAGGAGAATTTAAATCAATTTCTTTTTGTCAAAACAGGAACCCAGTGTCTCAAAATCTGCTCTGAATCATAAAAAAAAAAAAAAAAAAAAAAAAAAACTTATTATGGACACTAGGTACCTGCTCCCTCTTCCCAAAAATGTGATACCTAAAGGATTAAAATAATGAATTTTTAAAAATTAAAAATCTTTCTTGAAGCTATTTTTTATTTTAGTTTTAATTTCAAGCTAATAGATTAAATTTAATATTTCCAATAGGCAGAGTACTTTGTTGTATCGAAGTTGATTGGAATGTTTCTTCTTCATCAGTAAAATCTAAAATCGTCTATATTGACAAATCTAGAAATATAGCACAATTCTCTTTATTAAAAAAATGTCAGAAATACAATATACTTTTTTGAAACATTATCTGAGAAAAATTAACTGATTTTAAAGTTTTACTAAAAATCTGAATTGAAACAAATATTACTTTCTTTTATATCTGTCTATATTTCTGAGATGAGGTATTATGTACACTATTTACATTGTTTGAACTGTAATCGTCATCTTTGTTGCCATATTTATCACAACGTTTTGGTTGTTGTACACTCAGGTCTTCTTCAGGTGGTTGGAATGTCGAACTGAACCCTTTATTTTGCTCACTGGGGTAAACTTTTCTAGTTCCACATGCCATGTTTAATGGATGTCAGTTATCAGATATCTCCTGTTAATTCCCCTCTCCAAGTTCTCCACTACCTTAACCAGGTATTGAACTCACACTCTGGTTAAGGCAGTGGGGAACGGAGAGGGCAATTAACAGGAGATAACTGATAACTGACATCCATTAGATAGGTACCTCAACGAGACCATTAAAAAAAGAGCATAGCATGATGAAAAAGACACCAAACTTGATGAAAACATAATTTTATCATCTAAATGTTTATGGTATTATAAAGAAGATCAAAGTTTATTTTATTTAAAAAAAAATTTTCCTTCTTTTTAGAACAATCTAAATTTTGATTAAAAAAAAACGTTGTTTCTCTTTGTATCATGGGAACTAGTAAAATAACAGACAATTTTTAGCATGTTTTTTTTTGTATGACACACATTAATTTGGAAAATCTTGTAAAAATAAAAATAATTGTCGGATGTTAATGAAACTTTCAGAAACTATTCACAGATGATCGAAATTATTATAAACATGTTTTCTTTTATTAAAGTCATCGCAGAAATTTTTTTTTTATATTTATTACCCCCCCCCAATAACTAATTTTTTGAAAACTCTAGAAATTCGACAGAGTCCACTTTAGTAATTACAATAGTTAAATACACAAGGCTTTGAGGAATGCAAATCATATTTTTTTTTTTTTTTTTTTTAATTGGATCCCCCTACCTGAAAATCAGCTCTGAATAAAACAATATATTAATTAATTTCAAATTCGCTTTTAGTTGTTTTTATGAATATGGAGATTATTTTCTGAAAGCAAAAAAATTTTTCAATGAAAAAATAATTTTTAATACAATTGTTTATTTTTTTTTTTAATTATAATAGATTTTTAAATTTAAGTTGTTAAAATCTTATAAAATTAGTTAAAAGCCGCATCCACTTTCATAAGTGTCCTTATGAGATAGATTTTTTTTTTTTAGCGCATTGTAAATTGTATCGTTTTGACTAATCAGAAGATCCGCAGTAATTAAGAAATGTAATTTTGTGTTTAATCGGGCTGTAATTATAAAGTACAGAAGACCAACCAGAATACAATTAAGTTGCTTTATTTGAGTTAGGCATTGTTCTCTGCTGTTAAGGCCTTTACTTTTGTGAAACACGTGTGAAGTTAATTTGATTTTTCAATTTCAACTGAGAAGGGTACCTACAAGTATCAGTATCATCGCGTGAAATTTATATGATCTTATTTTTATATTAATCTCAGTTATGGCATTTTTCCATAAATGAAATATCAAAATTAATAATAAAATTAATGGAAATACAAAAAAATACATGAGAAAGGTACCTATAAATTAATTAGATACCTTTCTTATGAAATTTAATCTCACTCTTAACAGTCTTATTTTAATTTCTTTAGAATATACTTTCAATAAAGCATCATAAATTTAAAGGTGAAAGCTAAGTACATAAAAAAAATTAGAGCACTGAAAGTTTTCCTTAAAAATAACACGGTAAATAATTTGTTTACTTAAATCTAAATAATTTCACTTTTCTCCTTCTGTAGAACAAATTATCCTCACGGAATCCGTCAATATGTTATTCATCACTTTTTAAGTGACATGAAAGTTTATGTCCTGCTTTGTTTTATTTTCAAATTACATCTTTCCGATGCAGAAGCTAAGTTAAGCTTGGTTCAAAATATTTTAAATAAACATTATAATTTCTGATTTTCTTAAAATAAGTTTTGAAAAAATGATAATTGATAATTAAAAGAATTTCAAACTGAAATTTATTTTTTTATAAAATGGAAAAAAAAAAAATTTTAACGAAAATTTCGGACGTGCTAGGAACAATTAAAAAATGTAAAAAAAATACCCCCAAAAATACTTTGATCTTTCCTCTGAATAATAACATGAACATTTAGACGATAAAATTTTGTTTTCATCAAGTTTGGCGTCTTTTTCATTATGCTATGCTCTTTTTTTACCGATCTCGTGGAGGTACCTATCAGGTATGTGGGACTAGAGAACAGTTTACCCCAGCTTGCGAAACAAAGGGTTCAGTTCGACATTCCAACCACCTGAAGAAGGCCGGAGCGTACAACGGCCGGAACGTTGTGATAAATATGGCAACAAAGATGAGGATGCTCAGCTAGTCCAAACAATGTAAAATAGTGTACTTTCTTTCTTCTAGTTTAAAATATCGCAGAAAATAGCTTTTTAACACAGTGGTGGGTATTTTCTTGATGTGGTGTGGTTTGACACACATAGCCTGATGTTTGGAAAATTTAAGTCAGGACAAACTGAAATAAAATTACAATTACTGTACATGACAAAGTTTTAAAAGTAAAACACCTAGTATTAACTACATAGAAATTTTAAATATCGAAAAACAAATTTTCTTAAGACTACTAAATGTTTTTTAAAAAGTTATTCATTCTCATAAAACAAATTTGAACAGAATTCAATAAAGTCGAATACAAAAAATTTACAAATAAAGACGTCTGTAACTTTTTAAACTTAACACAAACAGAATTCGGCCGGAATTAAAAGGATGTGGAAAGTACATTTTTATTTTCCAACTTACCTTTTACATCTGGAATTCAAATAATAGTATTGATTGAATACTATTTGATTGGTGGAGTGGAGCTAGAGACGACGTTTTTTTGCTTCTTATCTTCAAGTACTATCCTAGTAGTATTTTGTACTTTTTGTTATTTTGTACCAATAAATTTACCAGTACTATCCAGTTCGATGTTGTTTCTTAATGCAATTTCTGCATTGTTCGTTCATCTCATATTGAGGTTAGATTTAAAAGAGTAGCTGGAAGAAATCAGTTCTATGAAACCAAATACTATGTATTATGTAATTATTAAAATAATGATAGAGAAAAAAAATAACGACAAACATAAAAAAAAAACAAAAAAAAAAACAAAAAAAAAAACACACAGTTAAAAACGGTGATGTATATAATTTTGTGCAACGTAAAATGTTGTTCTCTTCGTAGGACGGGCTTTCGTTTTTATAGTGAATTTTGCTAAAACTCTAAGATTTTTAAATTTAAAACTATGTACAAAACTTTTGAGGGTGAATATGCCACGAAGTTTGTTTTTTTTTTTTGTTTTTTTTATCAGTGTGATGTTGTTAATAAATATTTTTAACAAAAAAAACAAATGAAATCGATCAAACTCAAAACGAATTTTTTTTGTTGTCCTCATTACACACGAAAGGATTTTAAAAGTAAACAGACGTTTATATATTAAAAATATTACGAATCAAATTTTCAATGCCAGAACTGTACCTCTCTAACTGTTACTAAATAAATAATTAGTTTTTAAAATCCAGTCTCCAAGAACAATTGAAACAATTTTCGTGCGGCGAACCTGATTATCTCCCCTTTTTCTTTGTTTGGCATTAAAGAATATATATTCGAGAAATTGTTAAAATATGATATTTTATTGTTCGGCTTTGGTGTCTGGTTTTAAATTGTCATTAGGAAGGAAAATTAGTAAATATTTTCGAGTCTTTTGTGTACCTATTATTTTTAGAATGTTGACAGCTTTAAAACGAAAGAAAAAAAAAGAGTTGTTTTCTATGGTTTATCAGCCCTTTGCAGGTTATTTAACAAAGACAGAAAATATTTTTAGATTTTAAGAATTTTCTTTTGAGATAATAATAGTTTCGTACATAAGTCTTACTAATTAACTTATAGTTCAGAGAGAGAAGAGGTAGATTCATACTTTTGCCAAGGATATTTACACATAAGTGAATATAACGAACCCAATTGGAATTTGAACTCAGCTCTCTGATTAACAATTCAGAGCCATTACACCACTCACACATCCAACTATAAGGAAATCCTTATTATTTACCATTTTGAAAAAGTTCAAATCGATTAGTAGTTAGTCAATGTTTTGCCAACCATTCAAGTGAACAATATAATAAATAAATATTATAAATAAAAAATCTAATAAATAAATAATGTTCATTATTTTTTGTTGTCAATTCTCAAAAACAAAGAAAATGTATAATTTAATTTTCATATTTTAAGTTTTATTACAATTCTAATCATCATTTTTAAAATTACATTGCCCCGGATTGGAGGTAGTTAAAATAAAACTATTCTTTTGACAGTGTTTTTTTTTTGCAAGAATAAAGGTCTAAGTTTGCCCCAAAATTACTCAAAAAATGCATTAGTATTTACCATTGTTTGTCTCAGAATCCCTTGCAACCTCTTGCAGAACCCTAGGGCAGAGCTGGTACGTACTTGACCACAAACCCCTGACTGGTTTGGGGACCCCAGACAGTGTTTTGTGGCCCTTGTTATCTTACCAACATTTGCTTTTTTCTACCTACATTTTCATACATTACAAATTAAACAAAGTAAAACTGACTATTGAAAGTTGAAAAATCTTCAGATTTTGATGTTATTCTGCATTCTTCAATTTTTGTCCAAATCTAAAAATTTCTTTTGCTTATGCGGTCTCGAAAAAACGCTATATAAAATGCACTATGTTTTATCCATAATACTGAATGTATTAAAATTAATCAACTGTTTAATAAGAAAAATCTCAAAGTGATGTTAAAATTTGCCACAAGATGTTGGTTTATTTAAGATGAAATGACATGTCTTTAATTTGAATTTAAATACATTGTATTTATTTTAAATTTTTCTAGCTGAATTGCACACCTATATTGTATATGACCTATTAAATTTTTATCTTATATGAATACTACTTTATGAAAATTGAGATGTAGTAGAGTGGGGGAGTCTGTATCATAGATGAGGGACTACATTATAGATTTAGTGTGAGAAGTCACAAGACCCTTTCACAAATGTTTTTTATACATACATTATTTAAAAAAGAAAAACTAAGAGATGATTATTTACACTAAGTACATTCAGACTATTTTCTTCATCATTGTTGTTACCACAGTGTTTCAGCCACTGTGCCCTCCAGCCTTCATCAGGTTTGTCTGGAGGCCCTGGACAGTGCTTTGTTACTCTTGCAATCTTATCAACATTTCCTTTTTTTCTTTCTACATTTATATACATTACAAATTAAACTATGCACAACTATGAATGGACAAAACAATTTTCTGTAGATTTTGGCAAAATTCTGGGGTTATTACCTTTGTCCAAATCCATGAATTTGTTTTGCACATGCTAAGTCTAAAAAAAAAAAACACACTATATAAAATTCACTATGTTTTTATTCATAATGCTGAATGTGTTAAAATTAATCAACTTTTTAACAGGAAAAATCTCAAGGTGATGTTAAAAATTGTCGCAAAACATTGATTTATTTAAGATAGAATGATCTGTTACAACATGTCTCTAATTTGTATTTAGATACATTATATTTATTTTCAATTTTCATAGTTGAATTGTTCAACTACATTGCATATGATCCATTATTGTACATAATTAGGTTACAATAAAATTTGTATTTTACAGAAATTGTAAAGAGGGGCGCAGTGGAGGAATGGATAGTGGCTCAGATTGAGGAATCGGAGAGCCAAGTTCAAATTCCAGTTGAATCCATTACATTCACTTATGTGCTAATACCCTTGGGAAAGGTGTAAATCCTCTTCTTCTCTGCCCAGCTATGGGTAAATAGCAGGACAGATCAGGTTCTCTAGCCTTGGATGGCAACTGGTCTATTGCAGAAAGAAATAGCAACCTAGTGCGGGAAAAAAAATCTGCCTCATCAGTCATGTAATGAAAGATAAGTTTATAAGATAAGTGTTTATCATACATGGCATTTTAAGAAGACCTTATGAAAATTGGGATATAGTAAAGTGAGGGTCTCTGTATCTTAGATTCAGGGGGTGCATATCATATTCTAGGAGGGGGTCTGCAAGACTCTTGTACCATCCATGTCCTAGGCTTTCTGGGGATACTGGTTGAGAAACAATGGTACAGACCCTTTGCATTTGTTATGTATAATTATTGGATCCAGGAGGATGCTTTAATATTGGCCTTATCAAGCAAGGTAGGAATCCACATATTTCCTGTCATGTGGATTAAGATGTTTAACAAAATTATAGCCGTCCTGAGTATGACGGTAAACTACATCCGCGTCCTGGGTATGATGATAAACTACATCCGTGTCCTGGGTACGGCAATAAACTGCATCCAACAGCAAGGTCTCAGATAATGTTTTCAGAAAAATAATGTTGCCAGCTCTAAGTTTTTGAAACAATAATGTTGCCAGCTATGCATTTTTTTGTAAAAAAGTAATGTTGCCAACTATGCGTTTTTTTGTAAAAAAGTAATGTTGCCAGCTATACATTTTTTTGTAAAGAAGTAATGTTGCCAGCTATACGTTTTTTTTGTTGAAACAATAATGTTGCCAGCTATGCATTTTTTATTCCATACAAAATAGGCATTTAAAATTCATATAAACTGGATTTGGCATTAAATAACCCACAGTGGTTGATATGCCATAAAACTCAAACAAACAAACAAAATTATAGCTGCTCCCCTTTGCTTTTAAAATATTTACCATTGAAGTTGACCTCTATGAAAAGCAAGATCTATTTTACAGTTCAGATGACCAACATAGATGGATATTCTAGCTAGTCAAGAACATATTTCATTGTCATTTTTGCATGATATTTCCTACCTTATACTCTGTACAGGGTGCGATGAATGAATTGTCGTCTGAATTACACAAAAATGAAAATAACACTGTCATCTCATTTTAACACATATATTTAACAAAATTACACAAAAAATATATTGTAATACTAAAGAGTAAATTTGTTCAATAAAATCCCTATTGACTTCAACCACAGCCTCCAGATGACTTTGGAATCTCCTGCAACTCTTCTGGATGGTCTCTTTATATAAGTTGGTGAAGGCTGCCATAATCCTTGCCTTCTGTTCATCTTTGGTGTTACAAGGAGTTTTGTTGCTCTCTCACTCAACTGCACCCCATGCATAATAACCATGGGGGTTGCTGTCTGGGGGTTAGGTGGTCAGATATAAGAGGTAACATGGTCACAAAAATTGTCTAACAACCATAATTGGGTTCTCCAGCTTGTGTAGCATGGTGCAGAGTCCTGTTGCCAGACATAGGGTCTTCCAGCAGTACTACCTCTCCAAGGCACGTGATGTAGGCTTCCATGTTGAGGTTGAGACCCTGTGGGAAGATGAATGGATATTTAACGTTGCCATTACTTGTGATCGCCCCAAACACCATGATGTTTACTGGATATATCATCCAACTCTTTCCAGATCCTTTACTCTCTCCTCAGATTGACACCTAAACACTCTGAAATGTTTGTATTGGAGCTTCTGGCATGAATTCCAAGCAGTACAGCATGCTGTTTCCAAATTTCGAGCAGAGTGAATTGTATCATGGTGCTCTTTTTCTCACAGATGGTAACCTTACTATACTGTGCAGTCACCAAAATAAAAAACAAACAATGTGCAAAATTAATAATATGAAATGGCAACAATTTACCCATTGCTCCTTGTATATTTGTGTATGAATCAAAAAAGAGGATTACAAAAAAGACATTTCTTAATCAGACTTATTTCTCATTGGAATGAGACATTAACTGAATCAAATTTATTTCTTTATGACAGTGAAGGTTGGACGATTTCCTCAAAGATGAAGAAGAGACCCGAGGCGACAGAGATGTGGTTCTACAGAAATGCATATCTTTTGTCAAAATGAAAGCAAATACACTGTAGTTAATGAAATTTTGTCTTTTACTTTAAAAAAAAATACAAAAAATATCTCATTAAAAGAAATTCAGAGTGACTCCAACTTTTTTCTCTGTAGTTTATATCCAGCAAATTTACACTGTCAGTACTAAAAAATCATTTTATGGATGACTAGCTGAGATCCAAATCAGGATCTGCTATCTATCATAAATAGGTACTTTAGGTACGCAAGAAAGTATAGCTCTGAAAAGATGACTTGTTTAAAAATGCAGATCTACACTGTTCACTAGATTTTATGAATTTAAGTGCAGTACTACATTGTCAGCAAGGTCTCATGATTTTATAGTTGAAATTGCTAGATGTAACTGTAAGTTCTATGCTAACAGTTTCTTCTATTGCATGTCTCACATGTGGGACTTTCTTCCAGTTTTTTCCTTTCTAGTCAAATTTGATCTTCAAAAATTTAAATAAATTGTAAACATTATCTCCTGCCATCTTAATTCTTGTTTTATTATATATTTTTCATATATTCTCTAACATTTAGTAATCCCTTGCATCTTAGTGGCTTTATTGCCTTGCTTGGAGTGAAATAATAAAAACAAATGTTTTGTCTCTTGTTTGTGTGTTCACATATGTAGTGCTGAAATTGAGAAAATGAAGATTCACAAAATTTCCAAGAATATGGTTTCACACAAGTGTGTATTTGTATGTCAAAACAAATTGGATTTGTGTAAAAAATACGCACACAATTCACAAGAATATAGTTTTTTCCATGTGTATTTATATATGACTAGCAGTAGAGCCCGGCGTTGCCCGGGGATGTAACAGTAAGAGATAGATCAAGTATCGACCATCATAAAGACTGAAAAATAAAATTGACAAAGATTATTGTTTAAAGTTGACGGACACACATGTCTTAATTAGTTTTATTTTATTGTTTTTTTACGAATTGGTCAAACTCAAACAAAAACATTGTTTTCAATCGTTGAGTCTACCGATTGAATAGAATTTTATTATAAGCAATTGTCTTGTAAATGGAATTTTTAAAGCATTCTGACTGTAAAAATAAAGAAAAAAGTGTGCAAGACAACAAGAAACACTACCTGCCTCCAAAAAGTAAAGTTTTGTTGAAATCGGTTGAAAAATGTAGGAAATCCGATCCCATATATGAATGAACACACACACAAACAACCTGGGTTTTATAATAAGTATAACTCGATGTGAGTTGTCCCCCTTTCATTAATTCCTCTTAATCGTGTTTTCAAATTGATTTCATGGAAAAACAAATGTGTTTTTCCAATTTTTGGCGCTGTCAGAACCACTGCAAGGTAATTGTACGTAGTCCTGTGAAGTTTTGTTGAAATCGGTTGAAAAATGTAGAAAATCTGATCCAATATATAAATGTACAGACACACACACACACACACAATCAGCGTTTTATAATAAGTAAGATTCACTAAATCTTATAATCTTAAAAAGATCTGCACACATCACAACATAGTTTCTCTCCAAAATGGATTAACATATTCCACCAAATTTTCTATGCAATGGAAGAACCACACACTTCAGAAGGATGAGATTTTTCTCCACTGGGTGTTTCAAAGTGTTTCAGCAAATGGGATTTATATGTAAAGGAATATCCACATACATCACAAGAATATCGCATTTTTCTAGTATGTATTCGAATGTGCCGCACAAAAGCAGTTTGTTGAGAAAATGAAGAGCCACATATTTCACAAGAATATGGTTTCTCTCCAGTGTGTGTTCGCACAAGATTCACTAAATCTGACTTATTATTAGGTTGGTGCAAAAATAATTTCGTTTTTTAACATATGTTACTATGTGAGAAAACGAAATTATTTTTGCACCAACCTAATAGAAAAGGAAGATTCCCACAAATCACAAGGATATGGTTTCTATCCAGTATGCGTCCATATGTGTCACATCAAATGTGATTTCTTTGCAAATGAAGACCTACACTATTCACAAGAATATGGTTTCTCTTTAGTATGTGTCACACTAATACTGTTTTGTGTGAAAACAAAGAGCCACACACTTCACGTGAATACGGTTTCTCTCCTGTATGTGTCCACACATGATTCACTAATTCTGATTTTCCTAAAAGGAAGATCCACACGCATCACAAGAATATGGTTTCTTTCCAGTGTGTGTCCATATGTGTCATATCAAATGGGATTTCTGTGCAAATGAAGATCCACATACTTCACAAGAACATGGTTTCTCTTTAGTATATGTCCGAATGTGTTGAACCATACTTGTTCGATGTGAAAAAGATGTATACACCTCACAAGGATATGGTTTCTCTCCAGTGTGTTTCTGCATGTGCCTTACCAAATGTGATTTCAATGAAAAGGAAGAATAACACTCTTCATAAGTGTATGGTTTCTCCCACGTGTGTATGATTCATTAAATCTGATTTTCTTGAAAAGGAAGATCCACAAACATCACAAGAGTAAGGTTTCTCTCCAGTGTGTGTTTGAATGTGTCGCACCAAATTTGCTTTCTGTGAAAATGAAGTGCCACATATGTCACAAGAATATGGCTTCTCTCCAGTGTGTGTTCGAATATGTTGCAGAAAATTGGATTTATGCGTAAATGAAGATCCACACACTTCACAAGAATAAGGTTTCTCTCCTGTATGTGTTTGCATGTGATTACTTAGGTCTGATTTTACTGAAAAAAATGGATCCACATTCTTTGCAGGAATATGGCTTCTGTTCAATGTCACTTGGTAAGTGATTTTCTAATACTGAATTAGTTAAAAATGTAGACCTTCTATTTCCCTTGAAAACATTTTTTGCTAGTAAACTTTTCCATATTTTTTTTAATGTCACATGTAAAACTCTCAAGAACATGTTTATTAGGTTGGAAAAATATTTTCACGTGATCTAGCGGTAAAATTGCTTTTTATTGTTGGAACATCTATGAAGAGAATAAAAATATTTTACAGTATAAAAATTGGATGATATTATTTTAGTTTCTGCTGTTTTTTTTTGTTTTTTGTTTTTTTACTTGCAAGTACTTCTAATGAGTAAAAATACAACATTCATCTTCAAAACATAATTATATTTTCAGGCAACACTTGTTCTTATGAGTGAAATCAATTGTTCTCAGTTTTAATTTATGGAGGATGGAAATAAGAAGCATCAATTTTTGTCATGTCATTAAATAATGCATTTTAAGTACAAGGAACCTGATAAATTGATGGTTAACTTGCTATAGAAACAATTATTAACATTTATTGTATTATAAGAACACTACAGTACACTACTAAATATTTGAAGCAGTTTTAAAAGTTTTTTTTTTTATTTCTTTTTGAAAAGTTAAGTAAAAAAAAACTCTCTTTAATTGATAGATTATACCTGTATTTTTATTGTTATCTAGCTGTGACAACATTTATTAATTTTTTTATTTCATCTGAAGAAAAATAAAACAAAAATCTTAAGAACAAACAAAAATACAACAATACAATACAGTTTTTTTTAAAAAGTGATCAGTCATATTGCCATAAGTTCGAAAATTCAATTCAACAATGCAAATAAAAAATCAGGGCACCTGTCTTTTTGCATTTCTTCTTTTTTAACCCAATTCAAGCGTGATTTTCAGCTGGGAATAATCAGAACTGGTAAAAAATTCGATATAATTTTTTACATCTTACCTTTTTTAAGGAATTAATCGATAAAAATAGAAAATCTACGATGTTTGTCTCTCCTTACTTTTTTTTTCAGTTATCTAAATTTAGTCAACATCTTTTTTTTTTCTTTCTCCGTCGACATATTGTTGATAATAATAAGATTGAAGTTAAATGCTGATAAGAATTTTACAGAGAAAGTAGTAAACAAAATTGATGTGAAAATGAGGACAAACAGCAACAAAACCAGAAACGGTGAATAAAAAAAAATAATTTCGTTCGACGTAAAGAAAACAATTGGCTTTTTTTGATGATAGCTATATATTTAATTTAGAAAATATGTTCAACCTTTTTTATGATATAATAATAATTTATAAATAGTAGAAAAAGTCGAAATAAATTGTTGAAGAGAACAGCAAAAAAAAAAAAAAAAAAAGTAAAAAGAAAAAGAAATTACTGCGGGATTGCTTTTGTTTTGTGCAAAGAAGCCTCTCTATTCTTTTCACCTTTACATTGATTACTTACCGTCCGGTTGTGTTTGTAATATGTAAGAGCAAATTGGAAATAACGATTGGCTTCGGGAAGCAGAAATGACAGGTAGGTTTTTAAACGGAAACAAAATATGATACATGTTCAATGAATATTTTTATTTTTAAACCGGTAAATTTGCTTTTTTTTTTTTTTTAAGCCCCGCAAGGAAAAACCAGTGATATATGGGAAAACGCATTGTAAATAATTTGTTTTCAATGTCATTCAAAATTAACTTTTGGTTTTATTTGAAAGATTAATCTAATCCGTAAAAAAAAAAAAAATATCGACGAAAAATGAAAAGAATAGCTTTTTTTTTTTTAAAAGAAAAAGAAAAAAATTCCCATGCACTTTTATTAACTGAATTATTAAATTTCAAAAGAACTTGTATGTTTTGTATTTAAAAGTAAATTACCTCTCACTGGCAGGTAATTTATTTTTAAATACAAACATGCCACGAAAAGTTTGTGACATGAATTAAAAAGATAAATAGCTTAAAAAAAAGAGTAAAAATGAAATGCAATGATTATTAGGCCCTTTATGAAATTTCGTAGAATTATAAAAAAATTATAAAATGAAGTGATTTTTTTTATAAAAGTCAAATTAATTGTCGGTCTGATTTTAACGAAACGTTCTGAAGTTATTCACAAAGGAATGAAATTATTTTAGACTTTTACTCCCTTCACAGTAATTCCTTGTTAAGTTAACTTTCAAATTAGGGTTAGGTGTGATTTTTTTTTTTTTTTGGTTATTCTTTTTTTTTTTTTTTTTTAAAGGAGAAAGTTAACTTTCAAATTAGGATTAGGTTAGGACCTAGGTAACGCCAATAAATGTAGGTCTGTCCCAGGTAACGCTAAAAAAGTGGTATACCCTGGAGAAAAAAGGTCCCCAAATTGATAAAAAAATTTTTAACGTGTTAAAATTAAAGAGGGAAGACCAAGGTATTTTTTAATTTTAATTATTTAAAAAATTTTTTTTTTTTCATTTGCAGCATATTTTAAATTTAGGTTGAAAATCTGTTTTTTTTTTTTTTTTTTTTTTTTTTCTTAGATCAAAAATTAGGTAAAATATTAATTACTTTTTTTTCACTGTTTTCAGTTGAAAAAAAAAACACATTGATTTGGAAAATCTTGCAAAAATCAAGTACTTGTTGGATTTTAATAAAACTTTCAGAACTTAATTATTTTAGAAATGTTTGTCTTTTTGAATATCGTTTTTTTTATATCTGTTTACAGTTACTCGAACTTAATTTTATGAAAACTTCAAAAATTTATTTTCAAAGCCTGATATTTTTTTTTTTTTTTTCAATTAAATGCACAAGACTCTGAAGATTCTCTAAATTATCGATTTTTTTTGGTAAAAAAAATGTGAAAAATTGTCCAAACTTTTACCTCGATTATAAAAATACAAAACCCAATAAAACTAAGACAATATTTAATTTAAAAAAACTTTTTATGACTTTTCTGAATAACATAAGGTAATTCTTACTGGAAAAAAAAAATTTTTGATGAAAAATGAATTTTTACAATAATTTTTTCTTTTTTTTTTTTTTTTTCTATTTTAAATACACAATATGACAAAATGTTGTTATATATTTTAAAATTAAGTTTCTTTACACAACCTTATGAGAATGACATATGTTCTCTACTTTTTAAAGATCATAAATTTGAAAGTTCATTAAAATTTGACAACCGTTGATATTTTTAAAATAATTTTTTAATATTCCAAAATTGTATTTAAAATCGTCTCCAACGAAAGTATGGATGCACAGCTTTGAAATAATGTCACGAGGTAGACTTGTTTCTCTTGATAGAAGCAAGTTCTTTTTACTTCAGAAATTGCTTTGCATTCATTCAGTTAAGAAAGTAGCAAAGTTTGAAATCGATTGCATAGCATTTCAATATTAATTTTATTAATAAATAAAATATGTATAACTCAATTTAAAAAAAGTCGTTAGTTTTATTTTTACTTGTAAAATTTGATTTTTTTTTTTTTTTTTTTTTTTTTTAAATTTACTAACCAGGTTCACTTAAAATTAAAACGAATTACATCACTTCTGCGCAACCGTACGATAAATTCCCTTGATGTAAGTTGTCAATATATTGATGTCCATTAATTAACACCCTTCAATCACACACCTAAGCAAGCACCACGGTTGGAAATATCTCTATTAAAAAATTTTCTGCTAAAAAAGTAAGTAATGTTTCTTTCAAATTACATTAAGTATACTTTAATCATTCTAAATTATCTAAGATAACAAAAGAAAAAGGTGTAATTGAATTTTACAGGATTTTTGAATTAAAATTGATTTTTATTTACAAACTCTGGCAGAAGTGCCCGTTAAGATCAAATTTACGAATTTTTTTTTATTCGAGAAAAACAAGATTTTTAAATAAAATTTTTAAAATTTATAGGAAGGATTAAAAAAATCTGAAAAAATATTCAGAAAATACATTGGTCTTCCCTCTTTAATACTAACATAAACATTTACACGTTAAAAATTTTTTTTTGTCAATTTGGGGACCTTTTTTCTCCAGGGTATACCACTTTTTTAGCGTTACCTGGGACAGACCTAATAAATGTAAACAAAAGGAGCATGGCGTGATGACAAAGATGCCGAACTTGACGAAAACAAAATTTTATCATCTAATATTCATATTATTATTAAAGAGGAAAGATCAAAGTATTTTGGGGGTATTTTTTTACATTTTTTAATCGTTCCTAGCATGTTCAAAATTTTCGTTAAAAATCTTGTTTTGTTTTTTTGTTTTTTTTTTTTTTTTATCAAAAAAAAAGGACAATCATTTTTTTCGATTTGATAAAAAAAGATGAAAATCTGACTTTGATATTCTTTTAGAAATCAATTATCATGTTTTCAAAACTGATTTTAATAAAATCAGAAATTATAATGTTTATTTTAAATATTTTGAACCAAGCTTAACTTAGCTTCTGCGCCGAAAAAATGGAATTTCAAAATAAAACAAAGCATCATTTGACAAGTGACGAAAGACATTTTCATGACATTTAGATAACTTACGGGAGGATAATTCTTTCTACGGATGGAAGGAAGTGAAATTATTTAGATTTAAGTGAACAAATTATTTACTTCGTTACTTTTAAGGAAAACTTTCAGCACTAATTTAAAAAAAATTTTTTTTTTTTTTGTACTTAGGTTTCATCTTTACGTTTACGATGTTTTATGGAAAATATAAAGAAATTAAAAAATAAGACTGTTAAGAGTGAGATTAAATTTCATAAGAAAAAGGTATCTAATTAATTTATAGGTACCTTTCTTATGAAATTTTATCAGAAGTGTACATAAAATACTATAATTTTACATACATTTATCACATTTTACTGTGTTATTTGTATTTCCATTCATTTTATTATTAATTTTGATATTTCATTTATGGAAAAATGTCGTAACTGAGATTAATATAAAAATAAGATCATATAAATGAAAGTTTAGCAGTAGTTAATTTTCATAAGATGATACTGATACTTATAGGTACCCTTCTCAGTTGAAATTGAAAAATCAAATTAACTTCCCCATACGTGTTTCGCAAAAGTAAAGGCCTTAACAGCGGAGAACAATGCTGAACTCAAATAATGCAACTAAATTGTATTCTGGTTGGTCTTCTGTACTTTATAATTACCGCCCAGTTATAAGCACAAAAATTACATTTCTTAATTACTTCGGATCTTCTGATTGGTCCAAATGATACGATTTTCAAAGCGCTAGACAATTATGATCTCATCTGGACACTTTGAAAGGTTGATGTTGCTTTTAACTAATGTTATAATATTTTAAAAAACTTAATGTAAAAATCTATTTGATTCTGTTATAATTAAAGAAATAACAAATAATTGTATTAAAAATTCAATTTTCATTGAAAAAATACTTTGCTTTCAGAAAATATTGTCCATATTCATAAAAACAACTAAAAACAAATAAAAGGATTTCAAATTAAATAATATCTTTGTTTTATTGAGTTTTGTATGTTACAATTCAGAGCTGATTTTCAGGTACCGTGGATCCAATTAAAAAAAAAAAACATGATTTGCATTCTTCAAAGCTTTGTGCTTTTAACTATTGTAATCACTAAGGTTGATGTGCTCAAATTTCTAGAGTTTTTCATAAAATTAGTTATGGGGGTGTTAATAAATATAAAAAAAAAATATTTCTGCCATGACTTTAATAAGAAAAAACATATTTATAATAATTTTGATCATCTATGAATAGTTTCTGAAAGTTTCATTAACATCTGACAATTATTTTTATTTTTGCAAGATTTTCCAAATTAATGTGTGTAATAAATAAAAAGAACATGCTAAAAATTAGCCCATGTTGGTACAAAGAGAAACAAGGTTTTTTTAATAAAAATTTAGAATGTTCTAAAAAGAAAAAAAAATTTTTAAAAAATAATTACAAAAAACTTTGGTCTTTGCTCTTCATAAAAACATAAGCATTTAGACGATAAAATTTTGTTTTCATAAAGTTTTGCTCTTTTTTTTAGCGATTTATTGGAGGTACCTAGGTTAGGTGTTTTTTTTTCTTTGGTTATTCTTTTTTTTTTTTTTTTTTTTTAAAGAATAAAGTTAACTTTCAAATTAGGGTTAGGTGTTTTTTTTTCTTTTGTTATTCTTTTATTTGTCGATGTTTACATATATTTGAAAGTTAACTTTATTCTTAAATTAAGTACAAAAAAAATCGCTTTACGGAAACGCATACTAATTTCTGAAAGAAAATAGTTCAGTAGTAAATGACGCTCGGGTGTTAAAATGAAAATTTACCAAAAATTTTAATAATATAAATCATCAATTTTTTTTTTTTTTTTTTTTTTTTTGTAAAATCGAAATGCATGCCTACCCAAAATTCAGCTCCGAATTGTAACATACAAAACCCAATAAAACTAAGACAATTAATTTAATTAGGAAAGCTTTTATGTCTTTTATGTATAATATACTTTAAACTTAAGACAATATTGTCTGAAGCCAAAATATTTTTCCTATGAAAAATGAAGTTTTACAGAATTAAGTTTCAATCTGTGCCCTTTAGGGAAATGCTGTTTAAGTAGATCTATTTTTACAGATCATAAATTTGAAAAGCTTATTACAATCTGTGACACACGTCTTTTAAAAAGAATTTAACACTGTTTCATAAAAACTTTTTTCCAAATAAAATATTTTAATCTAATTTTTTTAAATATAATTAATTTATCGTTTTTCAGTGAGAGACATACTGCAATTATTAATTATTTTCTTTTTTACTTTCAATTTTAGGGATGGAAACTGTTCAGGCTTTGGACAACTTTGTTAAAAAAAAAAATGAAATTTTAGCTTTTTGAAAATATTCAATTTTATTTTTTCAGAAATCCTCTTCAAATATAAAGCTAAATACTTAAAAAACAAAAAGCAGTAAAATATTAGACATTTGAAAGTATTTAATTTTTAAAAATTACTGTATAGTTAAATAATAATTTTCATTTTTGTATTTCTGTCTGATAATTTCCCCTGATGTAAGTTGTTGATACAAAAATCAAAAACAAGTCACCAGTTAGACATGCTTCTCTTATTTTCAACTAAATTTTTCTGCCAAAAAGTTAACTAATGTTTGTTTCCAATTACATTAAGTAAACTTTAAATTTTCTAATTTTCCTAAACAACTTTTGAATAAGGTGTAATTGATTTTTACATGATTTTTAAATGGAGAATTTCACTTTTGTTTACAAATTGCTCAAAAATGGCGGTTATCATGAATTTTATGGCAATTTTGCAGACTCAAAAAAAAAGATATTTAATTAAGATTTCTGACATACTAGGTCTTTCTTCTTAATAAGAACATAAACATTTAGATGATAAAAAATTGTTTTCATCAACTTTGGGGCCTTTTTTTCATCAGGGCATTTTTAGTTAATTAATGGCGACACTTTCTCATTTACTCCTTTCTAACACGTTTGAAATTTTGGTTAATTTTATTTTTTATCTGTCAACAGCGTAATAGAACTGGTTTTGGAAATTTTTGCACCTGTTTTCTGGTAAAATAAGACATTAATTCTTGCAAAAATCAAATAATTGTCCACTTTTAATGAAACTTTCTGGATTTATTCAAAATAAAAAATGAATTTTATTTTTTGAAATTTATTATTTTTGGTAATTTTTTTTTTTAAAACCCACTTAATTTTATGAAATTTCTATAAATTAAATTGCATACTCCAAATTTTTTTTTATCAGTTAAAAGCAGGACTCTGGAGAATGTAAATCATCAATTTTTTTTTTTTTTTTCAAACTACTGCTCTCGAAAATCTGCTCTGAATCATAAAAACTGCAATAAAACTATATAATTATTTAATTAGATAAGCTTTTAATTGTTTTTATAAATAATATATATTAAAGATATTTTAGTCTGGAAAAAAAAAACTTTCAATGAATAATGAATTTTTACAAGAATTTCTTTTTAATCATAATAATTTAGAAAGTTTCAAAAATGTTTTAAAAATTCTTCCAAACTTTTTCCTCATTAGGTTATAAGTGAAGACTATATTTATTCATAAAAAATTGAAAAGCTTAATAATACAAATAATGACAATATATTTTTAAAATAATTAAAAAAATTTTTATGTGTATAAATGTGCTGATTTTGAAAGTATGGATGACCATACATGACATTATCAGAAAATAAGAACAATCATGATAGCAAATTTAGTCAACATTTGTAAAATTAAATTACAGAGAATATTTTCAACATTTTTAAGACTACTGAGTACTTTAAAAAGCATTCACCTGTCATTTTCTTAAATTATGTTTTAACAGATAAAGTCTCTGTAGAACAATAAGTGTCAACACCTCATAAATCACTTGACAAATCACTGCTACAGTTTCTTTTACAAAAACATTTCTCCGTTATTTTCAATTTAAAGTAAATAATTTTTTTTTTTAATTAAATTAATATTACTGCTAATATTCCCCAAATAAAGTTTCTGAAAAGTATATTTTATTTTTCTAAGATTTTTTAATAAAGAAAAATTCATTGTAATGACAGATGGCTAAATAAGGGGACACTAATCAGCTATTTTTAGCCCTCACCCATTAAAAAATGTATCAGCTCCAACCAATAGAATTTCTCTTTGAAATCTACTACAGAATATTTTGCTTACTAGAAATAGTAAATTTAATCCTTTAGCTTTCAATTAAAGTTTTAAGAAATATTTTTCACTAATGAAAATTCATTTAAACCATAGGTATACCAAATTAGTAGAGGTACCTAAATAAAAGATTTATTCCTAACTTTTTAGTTATATCGTGTTTTAAATATGATCATATTTAAATATAAACAAAACCAGTTTCTGCATTTTGGTAGTTTTGATCTTTCATATTTAATTAAATTTGAGGCAGGCTTTTTTAAAGTGGTTGCCACTGGGTAATTTCTATTGTTTGACTTATGCTGACAGGGGAAATACATTTTGCTACGTTCAAATATGTCTGTCACTATATTTTAAATGCAACATAATATTTTTTTTTTAAATTCTCTTAATCTTTATATTAATTTTCTTTGAAACAAATATCTACAACAGATATTTTGATTTTTAAAATATCTAGAATTTTCCATAATCATTTTTCAATTGAAATGGTGGATTGATGATAATGTGACTGTGAGAATGTTTTAAAATGTCTTGGAACCTTATTGAAATATGTAAAACTATTTACCTTTTTCTATATTAGCTTTCAAATAAAACAAATTTTTCACTAGAATGTCAATATTTAAATTATTAAACCTGTGAAAATTTCACGATTTTCCTATTTGTATATTCTGATTAATCTTAATTCTTAAGTTAATGATTGAATAAGCACCTGGTGAGTTCTATGACAATAAAATATCCATAGAAATTCCCCTATCACATCATTAAATATTTGAGCTTAACAACTTTAACAAGATAGTGCAATAACAATCATAAATATGAATGCCTGTTGTTATTTTAAGAAGTGGGTACAACTGAAATAGCCATTAAATATGTCTGTCTTCACTTCTTTCTTTTATTTTCCTCACTAAAACTAAATAGTATCTTTGATATGTGTTTATTTTTATTCCACGCAATCAAAATGTTTGTTTCTTTCATTTTCTCTCTGAAATCAAGCAGTATCTTTATCTTTTCCCCTCTTTTTACATGATCAAAACAGAATAGTCCATTATTTATGAGGTATTGGTAGGGCATAATGGTCGTGTAATCTAATGAAATAAGGGAAAACACAATTATAATAGAATATTACATTTAGAAAATAATTGTTCAGATTTTAAATAAACCTTTTGTGTTCTAATATATTTGCACAAAAATATGTTTCTCATCCCTAATGATTTAAAGTTAACAAAAGTTTAATTTTATATCAATCTCTTTCAGAATTTAATTTAAAATATAATATACCCTTTCTAAAAGCAAATACAAAATCTAAAAGACAGGAATAGCAACAGCAATTTCTTGTTCAAAGTGACAAATCTTCACAGGGCACATGTCCTGAATAAGATGATAAACTACATCCACGTCCTGGGTAAGACAATAAACTACATCCAACAGCAAGGCCTCTGATCAGGATCTCTTAATTGCTGGTGTCCCCAGGTCCACCCTGACCCAGGGTGGTAGCACGTGTTAGGGTCTCAGCTATGGCCAAATAGCACCAAAACTTGTGTAAAAATAGGTTTTAATACCAGAAGTACTTTGTAATAAAAAAAAATTATTACCAGCAATAATTTTCAAAGGAAAAATTATCATTAATACTTTAAAAAACAAACCCATTGAGGTTGATATGCTGGAAAACAAAATAAACCAAACCAAACCAAACCAAACCAATCTTCACAGGGCACCTGATACAAAACTGACACAAGAGAAATTGACAAAGTTTAACCTTTACCACACTGCAGGTGACAATGGGTGTCGTAGAATTCTCTCCCTTTGCTACTCTAGGTGCATTCTGTCGCCTTGAGATGGTTGCTATAAATAAACACTTGTCAATTGGTATTTCCAGTATTTTGCCTACTACTGCTTGGAACAAGGCTAAAATTCTGTTTCCCAATACCATTTTGAATTCTTCTAGACTCTACATGAGGTGTAACATCGATTAAACCCACGTTAATATTTTTGATTTTTTTTTTTTTTTTTTTTTTTTTTTTTTTTTTTTTGTAAACAAAAATGGCCACGTCAATATCTAACAAAGTCTTTATTCAGGGGTTTTTCTTTGATTAGGACTCCAATGATGTTTTGGAAGGCTTTACTCAATGGATATTGATGGTGAAGTGGTTGAAGATGATAACCACACTAGAGATGTGTAAGAAAGTGATAATGACCACTAGCATCTACTATCATCCATGCCTGACTAATTTTATGGCAGCTACTGGTGACCATCAATATACCTGATAACCATTCTGAAGGTGAATTATTTTGTCTCTTTATAAATGATGAAATAATAACTTTATTCATTTCATCAACGAGACAAATAAATATGAGTCAGGTGAAAGAAAGAGAAAACGAATGTTAGTATCTTCTCGTATGTAAACACAAGGAAACCCATCACTTTTTTGACAAAATTAAAGCCTTCTTAGCGGTTTTGCTTCTTATTGCACCCCGAAAACTCTACAAGGTGTAATAAAAGTTAAAGTACGCTGAATTATTTATGTATTTTTAATGTATTTATTTTTTATTTCGTGTTTAAATTTTTTTTGTTTTCAATGTCAAAATGTCCATGCAAAACGTAATGCACGATATCAAAATATTACTCATTCATTTTTTTTATTAGTGTACAAAAATTAAAATTTATATGCACAATCCAAAGAAAGGTATAACAATTTTGAAACAGTAGGTGTTCATGTTTTTGCACTCAAAAAAAAAAAAAAAAATGCAGTGACAGTGGGGGTGGGGAACAATTCTAGAAAGAAATTAGCATGATGAAGGTTAAATAAAGCTCCAGCTCAAACCATAGGTACCAAGCACCCTGCTGCTGATTAGAATGCAATTAGCTTCTGTGTAGATCTAACCATCTAGATTGTGTAAAAAGAGATGCATTTACTTTTTTTTGCATGAGTTCTAGCTTGATCATAATGCTTTGCAAACTGCTGCCAACATTAACAGAGCATGGGGTGAAAGAGCCACTTGTGATCAGATAGTATGGTATTAGTTTCTGAAGTCCAACAGTGGGGATATAAGTCTTGAAGATCAAGGTGGTAGCGGATGTCCATCTGCAGTTGACAATCTACATCTGAAAATACAAGTTGAACAAGACCCATGTCAGATTGTTAGAGAAATATCTCCGATAATGAGCATCAGCATTTCAGCAATATTGAACCATCTCAAGAATATTGACATAATAATATGGGTTCCACATGAACTCTGTCAAAGTCTAAGAGTTTGACATTATGAAGTCATTATTCATTATTGTAAAGGCATAACCCGGTAACTCAATGGCAGAAATGTATTTTGACTGGTTTAAACACTGTTTAATCTCATTAATTCAGGAATAAAAGTTGGATATTATTTTCTGAACAAGCAATGTAAATTCATATAAGTACTATCAAAATTTGAGCTGAAAAGAAAAAAACATATTTAAAGTACTTCTATATCAATAAATAAAAGTGGACATTGAGCTCAACACACAGAGGCAACAGTGTGTTTCATGCTGATGGGTGTTGATCTCAATATCTACTTTTATATTTACATGCTCTGTCCCTGATATCAAACTCTTTAACTCATAACTATAACATACCTTAAAACTATATTTTTATTATATCATTTAATTAAATTTTGTTAATTATTTGCATTTGCAAAATTTTAAAACAAATTTAACATTTTTAAAAATTAAGTGTTCCTGTTTTCATCAGTATCATTTATTTATCACTTAAATAAAAATTTAAAAGCTTTAATCATATATAAATAAAAACTTTTAAAAATATAAAACATGTCAAATGGAAACCTAATTCTCTGAAGGTAGTTAATGACAGATGGAAACTTAATTCTCTGAAGGTAGTTAATGATTAAAACAATTTCCAAAAATGTTGAAAATAATTTCCAAAATAAAATACAAAGAAATATAAAAAAAAATAGTGAATGTCTTTAAGGTAATAGGATTAAAAAAAAAAAAAGCTGTTGAACTTTCTTGATTGTTTTTAATGATAAAATGCAGTAGGAAGTAGTGTATATTTTTTATACATTATGTTATTACTAGCAGCATGGCCTGGTGTTGCCCGTGCTTGATTAAAAAAATCATACGACTCATACAGCAATCGCTATCACTTGACTTAAAATATTTTTGCCCTTCCTTGCCTTTAAAGGAGTGCCCTTTGCCATGCTGATGTTGCTACATGCCTTACTTCTTGCCTATCTCACACTGCGAATTTTTTCTAAGCAATATACTAAACATTAAATCTGTTACGAAAAAAGAACTAAACAAAATGAACAGCTTTAAAAAAGGACTCGTAACTGGAAAAACTGAATGAAAAAAGAATGTTAACAACAAATACTTTTTCACACCCAACCCAGTTCTGTGGAATCAGAATCAACGTTGAGTTTAAGCAAGTGAATGAGCCAATTGGAGTAAAGTGCCATGCAGATTTAAATTTTTCCCACTTGTGATGAATGCAGCTATCGATTTTTTTTTTTTTTTTTTTTTTTTTTTTTTTTTTTTTTTGCATGCTAGTTAACATTTGTGTCGGTCTCACGCTGACCAGTAGAATCTTCCTGCCTATTCGTGACAGCCAGCTATAGGCTCTCACTCTGTCCAGTAGAAAATGGCTGCAAACTACATGAAAACTGCTGTAGAAGCATGAAAAAAATCGATTATTTCCACTATCGATGGGAGTTAGGAAATGCAAATTTGGTCTTGGCCTTTCCGCTAACTTGGAGCATGTGCATGTAAATTTTGGTGCAAATCCGTCGAAAATTGCGGCCGTGCATTCGTTACACGCACACACACACACACATATCCTGCCTTTTATAGATAGAGATTTGAAGAACTGTATAAGACATCTTAACCAATTTGCAAGAAAAAATAATAATAAATAATTTAAGTAATGAAAAATGGGCATTAACTTCACAGATGATAACAGGCCACACTATTCAGTTATTTAATAAGCTTTGTTTTGGTACAAGTATTGGTTACTTGTTGAACTCGCTCCTGAGCTTCAACCAGTCTAGTTTCCTGACTATTACAGATTCCCAAATAAAATACAATCAAGTGCCACATCTATTTTTTAAAAATAGTGTCTTGAAGCAAAGAAAAGAAAGACATCGTAGTGAGAAGTGGGCCTTATTAATAGGATTTATTGACAAATGATTAACGAAAACATTCTTCTTTTCTAGTTTACCATGTCAAAATAGGCATAAACATTTTAGCTATGAGTAAGAAAAATTTTGACATGTTATTTCTCTGGGAAATCAGATCTGTAATTGTGTTATAAAAGAAAACTAAATTTTTTTTTATGGTTTAATGAAATATGAAGTAATGTACACTTTTACACCAGGTTATGATTTGAAGAATTATAACGTTTTATCAACCAGTCTGCAAGACAACAAATAACCAAAAAGAAGCATTAAGTTGGTCGATGATTATAAGCCTCTTTGATATTATTTACTGAACTTAGTTTTGGCACAAGCATAGGTCACCTGTTGAATTCACTCCTAAAGATCAACCAGTTTGCTGACCATTTTACCATCCTATATCTGCATTAAATTAATAGTTAAGCCAGCTTGTGTAATTGTATTTTGAGTCAGTAAATGTTCATCTACAGACAAATTACAACAATATTTTTTTTTTTTTTTTTAAATTTTCATGATACTTTTAATTGATTCCATATCAAAATATTAGACAATAGTAGTCAGTAAATACATCAAATACATGACCCTAAAAAATGTTATTAACCAAGTTGATGCTTCTGGTTTTCTATCCTTCATAAGTTAATACCATCTGAACAGTATAACTGATTTCTGTTATTTAAAAATCTGTTTTTGGAGATGAATATTGTATGTCGACTACTTATAAGTATTATTGTTTAAAAGATTGCTGTCCCGAAACTAAGATAATATAATCCAATTATGTTGTAACATAGTTTTGGTTTCTTTACAGATATTCTTACACTAAACAAAATATTTCCAGTGGAACCTGAGAAAATAATGCCCCAGTCTAGTAATAAAAAATACTTGAAAACTTTACATATGACTTGATATTTGTAAACATGGAAAAGTTTACTGGCAAAAATTCTTCTCAAGAGAACAGAGGATCTACAATTTCAAGTAGTTCAGTATTAGAAAAGCATTCCCCAAATGACACTGAAGAGAAACTATATTCTTGTGAAGATAGTGGATCTACTTTTTCAGGGAGCCCGGATCTGAGCAATCATACATTAACAGACACAAGAGAAAAACCATATTCTTGTGAAGTATGTGGATCTTCATTTGCACTTAAATCTAGTTTGCTACAACACATTCGAACACACACTGGAGAGAAACCTTATTCTTGTGAAGTGTGTAGCTCTTCTTTTTCACAGAAAACCCATTTGGTGCAACACATTCGAACACACACTGGAGAGAAACCATATTCTTGTGAAAAGTGTGGATTTTCCTTTTCACAAAAGTCATCTTTGAGAAAACATATGCAAACACACACAGGTGAAAAACCATATTCTTGTGAAGAGTGTGGTTCTTCCTTTTCATGGAAATCATATTTGGTGCAGCACATGCGGGCACACACCGGAGAGAAACCATATTCTTGTGATGTGTGTGGATATTCCTTTTCCAGAAAATCAGATTTAGTGACTCATGTGCGAACACACACAGGAGAGAAACCATATTCTTGTGAAGTGTGTGGTGCTTCCTTTTCACAGAAAACAAATTTAGGGCAACACATTAGA
Source organism: Acanthosepion lycidas (assembly GCA_963932145.1). Classification (NCBI taxonomy): domain Eukaryota; kingdom Metazoa; phylum Mollusca; class Cephalopoda; order Sepiida; family Sepiidae; genus Acanthosepion; species Acanthosepion lycidas. The sequence goes on from OZ010575.1 coordinate 89,916,432, forward strand.
ACACACACAACAGTAAAACCATATTCTTGTGAAGTATGTGGATGCTTATTTGCACATAAATCAAGTCTGATGCGGCACATTCGAACACACACAAGTGAGAAGCATTATTCTTGTGAAAAGTGGCGCAGTTCTTTTTCAGAAAATTCATCTTTAGTAAAACATATGTTAGCACATGCAGGAGAGGCACCCTACACTTGTGATATGTGTGGTTCTTCCTTTTCAACAAAATCAGATTTATTAAGTCACATGCAAACACAAACTGGAAAGAAACCATATTCTTGTGAAGTGTGTGGCTCGTCTTTTTCACAGAAAAGAAATTTATTACGACATACTCGAATACACACTGGAATGAAACCATATTCTTGTAAGGTATGTGGATCTTCATTTGCACAGAAATCAAATTTGATCCGACACATTCGAACACACACGAGTGAGGAACCTTGTGAAAAGTGGGGATATTCTTTATCAGAAAAGTCATCTTTAGAAGAATATATGCAAATAAACATAGAAGAGACACCACATTCTTGTGAAGTGTGTGGTTCTTCCTTTTCAACAAAATCAGATTTATTGAATCATATGCAAATTCACACTGGAAAGAAACCATATTCTTGTGAAGTGTGTGGCACTTCTTTTTCACAGAAATCAAATTTGGTGCGACATACACGAATACACACTGGAGTGAAGCCATATTCTTGTGAAGTTTGTGGTTCTTCATTTGCACAGAAATTTAACTTGATGCGACACATTCAAACACACACTGGAGAGAAAGTTTATTGATGCATAAGCTGAGTTTTTCTTTTCAGAAAAGTCCTCCTGATAAAACATGTGAATGTGTGCAGGACAGGCATCATATTCTTGTGAAGTTTGTGGTTCTTTTCACCCTTTGGGTGCAGCACATTCTATTCTTGTGAAGAATGTCATACTTCCTTTTCACAGAAGTCATCTTCAAAGAAACTTCATACATATGACAGAAAATATGTAAATTCCCACCTTTCCACATAAGGACAATATTTTTCTTTGTTAAAACCTCTTTGGTTCAGTAATTATGCATAACAAAAAGGGGATTGACTATAACTTAACATTTATAAATCACCAAGATACATATCATCATAAGACCATATTTTGATACTAATATGCCTTACATGTGTTTGACGAAATGATTTCGAAGGAATGTGTCTATTTTTTATTTTCTGTATGTTCATCATTGATACTTGTTAATGCACATTTTGGAGAAACATTTTGTTGAATAAATGGATATGCATGTCACCATAATTCATGTTTTTTTTTTGTTTGTTTTTTTTTTTTTTTTTACATAATATCAGTTGAAAGACAACTTTGAAATTCACATGAGACATTTTGTTTTACAAATCATTTCATATTTGTTTAGAAAAGAAATTATTTCCCACAAATGGAAATATTTTAAATCTTTGAAATGTTCTTCCATGCTTATCTTTCTAGAGACTAAAGTCTCGACTTATTCTTCTCCATTGACAAAAACAATAAATTGTTTTTACTTTCTTAAAACAAAACTTTATCTTCTTTAAATTTGATTAAGAATATGAATTTACTGTTTCTCATAATTAATTTTATAAATGGTTTTCTTTAGGTGTGTAACCATAAACTATATTCCTGTGAAGAGTATAGTTCTTCCTTTTCATTGAAGCCAACTTCAATGTCAAAGAAGCTGAATATAACAACCATGTTTTGCTAAGTAGCTTAATCCATATGATAGGAAATTATGTAGATTCCTATCTTTCGCCTTAAAGACAATATTTTCATATGTTAAAACCTCATGGGTCCAGTAATTGTGCATACCAAATCGGAGATCTAGTTACAAAAGCATTTGACTACAACTTAACGTTTATAGATCACTAAGATACATATCAGCATAAGACCATTTTTAATATGATTTTAACTACCTTCACTTCTTGGTAATGTTTATTGTTTTAAGACACTATGATTAAAACTGTAATAATACCTAAGCATATGATGAAAGTTTGTGCATTTTTTGTTCTTGAGAATTTATAATAAAAATATTAAACACTATTAAATTGTTTATTTACAAGAACAAATTTATATTTATAACATTCTAAAAGCTAATGTAATTGCATTAAACCTAAAGTGACTAAAGCATAGATGCCAAGTCAGGACCAATAACATTGCAGATCCTTCTTTGAATTTTATCAAGAATCTCTAAATATATAGCAAAAGCATCAGGCCAAATGTGTATTATGCTAACTTTACAATCTAATAAATAAATAGTGTTTATTATTTTTGTTGTCAATTCTCAAGAACAAAGAAAATGTATGAATTCACTTTCATATATTGAGGTTTTATTACAATTCTAATTATTGCTTTTTAAAAGAAAGACTAAACATTGCCAAGGAGTGAAGGTAGTCAAAATAATAGTGGTGTCAATGGAAAGCTGTCCTTTTACATTTTTTTTTTAGGCACAAAGGTCCAAGTTCACTGGTTATTCTTTTTAACAGAAATCTCATTTGGTTCAGCACATATGGACACACTCTTGAGAGAAACTGTATTTTTGGGAAGAGTGTGTTACTTGCTTTTCACAGAAGTCAACTTCAGTTTTATATATGCAAATAGGCTTAATGCATATGATGAAAAATATGTAGATTCCCACATATAGACAGACAGTATTTTTCTATGTTGAAAGCTTTTCATGAGTACAATAATTATTTATGCTTACCAGATGTTAGGGCTGTACACAAAAGGGCTTGACTATACACAGTGAACAGTCGTCCTTGTTAAATAGTTTAAAATTTGTAAATCACCCAAGTACTTATCCAAAAACCATTTTTTAATGTTTTTTAGTTGCCTTACGTGCTTCTGGAAAAATTATTTTCAAGGAATGTGCATATTTTTTGTGTGTTTAGCATTGATATTTTTGAGAAACATTTTGTAGAATAACTGGAGGTGTATATCAACATGATTCACATTCTTATATAACATCATCTGAATTTGAATTTTGAAATCAGCATAAAAGTGTTCATAATTTTTTTTCCCAATCATTTCATGTATGTTTAGAAAAAAAATTTCTTCCCATAAAATGAAATCATTTTAAATGTTTGAAATGCTATTCATACAATCTTATTTTGCAGAGCCTCTGCCTATTCTTCTCAATGATAAAAAGAATTGTCTTTACCTAGACTTTATGAATTTGAGCACAGTAGTCGATTGGCAGTAAAGTCTCTTCATTTTACTGTTGAAATTTCTGGATGTAATCATAAGTTCTATGCTAACAGTTACTTCACTTGCACTTCTCGCTTATGGAACTCTCTTCTGGATACTTGCTTTCTAGTCAATTTTGATCTTTAAAAATTTAAATGCAATGTCAGTTGTTATCTTCTGTCTTCTTAATTCCTCTTCTTTTATTATTCTCTCTCCTTAATGTTTCTCTTTTTCACATATTTTTTCACTCAGTAACCTCTTCTATCTTAGTGGCTTTATTGCCTTGGAGCAAAATGATAAAAAAAGAGTTACTTTCATAAAACAGAATGTATGATTATGTCCTTTAAATTTAATTAAGCAAATGAGGTTAATGTTTTTATAATTAATTTTATAACCAAATTCCTTGAGATTTTCCTCATTGGCATGTCATCTTGCAAAATCATCAATTTAGTGGCCTGAATACACTAACTTTTAAAATAGTTTAAACTCTCACTTTAACAGACCAACAGCAGAGAAAGGATATCCAGTTATGTTAAATGTCTTTCAAATCCAAATGAAATCAAGGAAGCCAATCTTCTTTTTAATATATTTAATATACACGACTCAGTAATTGAATTGTTAGATAATATCAGTCCTCTTATATGGCGGTGAAGAAGAGACTTCAAGCAACAGAAATGTAGTTCTACAGAAAGATGCTGAGAATATTACAGACTGAACATGTTAGCAAGACAAAGTTTTATTGAAAATGGAAACAAAAAGAACACTTATCATCAGAAAGAGAGAATTCAAATTTCTAGAGCACCATGAGGAAAGATGGCTTAGAAAAGTTGACACTCACAGGACAAGCAATAGAGATAGAGGAAAACAGCACATAACCTGCCTAATGAGCTTGTGGAAATGATTGACAAAACAGGGTTTAAAGAAGAGATGGCAAAAAGACAAAATTTACTAAGATCTACAAAGGACAGGAAGTTGTGGAGATACATGATCCTGGAGTGACACGGAATGTTGAAGACTCAGTAATGTTGAATATAATATTATTTGATGATGATATGTAATATTTACACATTTTTGACAATGTAGTTCTGCTGTTGTTAAAAATGTTTTTTGATGATGATACAAAATCCTATCTAAAACCTAATGCAGAGGGTGTGACTGCTCTGGGCATTCAATCAAAGAGTGAAGTAAAAATTTAGTTTATATTTAATTTGAATAAAGTGATTGTTTCATTTGTTTTCACATATTTAAAATGTTTTCATTTCTCAGTACTTGAGTCTCAGGAGCGTACAATGAAGGAGTTGGGTGCCGACATCACCAATCATCACCAAACCTCTGCACATCACTGATGCATGTTATAATAATATTAAAAAAGACATAGGTTTGTAGATATACTTTAGATAATTATATGAAAACAAAAGTTGAATTATCTGTTAAAGCAGGAATATTTTTTATTTGTCCTAATAACAACAGCAGATATAAAGTATTGTAAACATTTTATTCCAAGGAAAAATATGAAACTGAAGAAATAGATTTGCTGCTTGATCTTTATTTGAAGTTGTTTTATTATTTACTCTCTATTTTATTTCAACCCTCAACATCAACCTGGAGCCCAAATCTCCATCAGCAGACTGAAACTGGAAAATATTGAACAATTTCCAAACCTTGAGAGTGTACTAACATCAAATACATCTGCCAGAAAAGATGTTGATAACTCAATTGAGGCCACCCATGAGGAAGCTATTCAAAAGAGTTTTCAGCACCCCTGTAATAACTGATTGTTAAGACACAAAACACCAAGCTCATGGTCTACCGAGCTATTGTAATCTTGACTCTCCTGTACACCTGTGAAACCTGGGTAATCTAGTGAAGAGATATCCGTAAACTTGAAGGATTCCATCAAATGAAACTTTGTCAAGTCCTGTGGAATACATGGCAGGACTGGATCACAAACAACAAAGTTCTCCTCTGTGCAAAGATCCTAGAGACCATCATGGGTCATTGCTGACTTTGACGGACTGGACACCTGAGTGTGAAACATCTGCCTACTCAATCAAATCCTCTTCTCACAGCTCATATCTGGCAAGAGACCACATAGAGCCCCACTTCATCAATTCAGGTATCAGCTCAATAAGACTTTGCTGAGAAGAGAAATCAATCCAGTCAATTGGGAGTTGGAAACTGCAGAAAGAACCAATTGAGGAAGTGCAGTCCAAAAAAAAAAAAACATCCTTCGAAAACACAAGAAGACATAGAAGAGAGGAAAAGAGCCCAAAGAAAAGCCAGAGCTTTCCATTCCCTGAACCCTCCTACCCTACCATGCGGTGACTGTGGACATCTCTTCAGATCCAACATAGGACTCATTCCACACAGAAGGAAATGTTGATGTTCACTCCAATACTTTTCAACAAGTTTGACCAGTGATGATGACGATTTTATTTCAAATAATGTTGACAATCTGTATATTAGTATGCTTCTACCTACTTATCTATGATGTATTTCATGCTAATCCTATTAAATCCAGGCTGTGTTGAGAATCTGAGACAGAGAAAGAGAGGGACATAGAAATAAAGAGAATGTGACAGAGTGAGATTGAAGAGGGGATAATCTTAGTTAAAGGCAGTTGTTTGTAATGAGGGGTTGTTGAATCATGTTTCCTTACCTAATGATCTGTTGAGGACATTTCAGTAGTTTTAAGAGTGACTGTTACTTTTCTCATAAGCACATGGAAATAATCATGGGTTGAAAAATACAGAATGCTGTATTAAAGAATTGTCAGTAAATCTGTTAATTTACATGTGTCCTGCTAGTATATATAAATATCTTTTTTTTTTTTTTTTTTTTTTTTTTTTTATAATATTGACAATATATATAGATTTCTGTTTTTAAATTAACTAAATTTTCCATTAACTGATCCACTCCAATTTTGAAAAATGATCATTGCAGATGGAGCTATTCTTTGTATCTTCTGAATTTTTCACTCATTTATTTAATCCTCTTAGGCTTTTGTTGAATCTGTTTTTAAGCTTGCTTTTCCTTTTCCCAGAGTGTCTAACATTTAATTTATATTTGATGGCATATAAGACCAACTCTACTTACATTTCATATTAGAATATTATAGAGTTAGAATAGGTTCATGTACTGGTAGCTGCTCTGTCGGCAGGATCTACAACAGTGGTTCTCAATCTTTTTGCCCATTTCACTATAAGTCAGAATATAATTTCCTCGCTTTCCAAGATTGTCTGACTCAAAAGATGCATTCCAAATGATATGCAAATATTGGAAACTTTCATTCTTTTTCATATTAGTATATATACATTTGTTTTAAATTTGTGTTCCTGTTTTCATCAGTAATTTTATAAGATTCATTCTTCGTTGAAATTAATAAAAATAAGGAAAAAATATAAAAATAAGAAGCAGGACAAACAGAAAACTAACTTAAAAGTAGTTAATGTTTGTTCAAATCGACTGTAAAATAATTTTCCCAATAAGATGCAATGAAAAGCTTCAAGCCTCAAGGACGCATGGCACAGTGGATAAAGGCGTTGGTTAGATCCAGTGACAGGATCCAAAGAGTGTGAGTTCAATACCCGGCTAAGGCAGTGGAGAACTTTCAGTGGGAAAATTAACAGGAGATAACTGATAACTGACATCCATTAAACATGGCACGTGGAACTAGAACAGTCTACCCCAGTGAGCGAAATAAAGGGTTCAGTTTGACATTTCAACCACCTGAAGAAGGCTGGAGTGTACAACGGCCAAAACATGGCAACAAAGATGAGGATAATTGTCCAAATAATGTACATAATACTTCATCTCAGAAATATAGACAGATAATGAAAAGCTTCTTAAAAACATAGTGTGTAAAAGAAACTGTTAGCATAGAATTTTACAGTTATATCCAGCCATTTTAACTGTAAAATGATGAGACCTAGCTGCCAATCTAGTACTGCACTTAAATTAGTCGAGGTACCAAGGTTGAAATATCATCAGAACAGTTACCATGAAAATGTTTGCTAACAGTTTCTTTTCTCACATTTCAAACATGTGGAGCCCTCTTCTGGCTTCTTTCCAGTCAACTTTGATCTTCAAAAATTTAAATTGATAATTTTTTAAGTTATTATAGCAATTTCGACAACAAAATGACTAATCCTAGCTGTCTAGTAAATAAAATGTGTTTATTATTTTTGTTGTCTATTTTCAAGAACAAAGAATATGTAAATAAATAAATTCAATTCCATAGGTTTTACTTTTATTACAATCCTAATCATCGCTTTTTAAAACAATAAACATTGCTGGAGAGAGTGAAGGTCGTTAAGTGTTGTTGATAGAAAAAGCGTCCTTTTTTGACACTTCATTTTTTTTACGGGCACGAAGGCCCATGTCTACTAAATAATTATTTTGCAGAAATGAAATATTAGTTTTTTACTGTACATGTCAACATACTTACAAACGGAAGCACTTCTTCCTCAAGTTCTTCACAGTTGAGTAGTAATGTGTTGTTTTTTAAATTTTTAGCCAGCCGGTTAGCACCTTACACACTCAAATTCAACTCTGACTCGTATATTATTGACTTATGAACCGTGTTGTAAAAAAGAAAAATCCATTTTAAATGGATTTTTTTTTTTTTTTTTTTTTTTTTTTCAATAAAATTTGGAAATTTCTTTTGGTTTTTTTTTTTTTTTTGGCTCAGTAAAGAAAGATGGGAGTCAGTAACTAATTTCTTTATAAAATAATGATCTCACGATAATTTTTATTATTATTTGTTTACATTATCTAGTTTTCTGTCAATCAGAGAGCGAACAACTTTTGTTTAACGATAAAAAAAGGAAGAAATTGACTCACAATTATTATTGACTTACTTCGTAGCCGTTTAAAATAAATATTCAGCTTCAAAGGTTTAAAAATTAAGAGTTTATTTTTCTTTGTCAGATTCTTATGTTGATAGTGGAAGTAAAAAAAAATGATGATAATTCACTTTTTAAAGTTTTATTTAAATTTTCGACAAAATTAAATAATTGAGATTTTCGCTATTGATACATAGAAAATTACATTAAAAAAAAAACCGTCATTTTTACACATGGAACAAAATTATATGCAACACCGTTGCTCGATTTTGTTGAGGTTTGTCATATTTTTCTTCGTTTATTTTATATTTGCATCGTTTTTTGTTTTTTTTTTCATTGGAATGTCTTTCTTTGTACCATACATTTCATTGTGGTGCTTCACATTATTACGAATTCGAACAGTATAGAAATTCCGCTGAAAAATTCCTAGTAAGAATGTTGATTTATTGCCCTAAAAGTACACATGGTAACTTGGAGAGAAAATATTTTCTACGTACTTCTCTTTTTATTGGTGTTATTGGTCATAGTAGTAAGTAGAATAATTAGGTATCACTACAGATTTCCTAAAACAAACAAGCAAACGAAAAACGCATTTTAAATAATTTTAAAATATCTCCATCGGAGTTAAATTGTGATCTTACCTGGAAAATAACTCAGTAGTAGCCAAAAAATGCTTTTAACCCGTAAAATTACGTATGTAAATAAAAATTTAAAAGATATTTTTAAAACATTTGCACTGTCACTCATCGATCCACCATTAGATGAAAAATGAAAAAAAAGAGTAAATCTAAAAATCTCTTAAAAATCCAATATTTTTCCTAGAATTTTTTTATCAGAATAAATTTATTAAGTATTATTAATTAACTGAAGTTAAAAATAATAATGGGATGCTTAATTTTTTCTGCTTTGGAAAAAAAAAAAAAAAAAAAAAAAAAGCCTGAAAATAACGTTTTCGTTTTTTTAGGCGTGGCAGATCCTGAACTGCCATCAAGGTCATAGGTCAACATTCCATTTCGATTCAGTTATACAATTTAGGAAAAAAAAATTGTAGGTTGATTATCCCCTTTTATCCGAAATTCATAAAGGTAAATGTTGGTTTTGTTTCCCGTGCGCTAATTATCCCTTAAAACTTTTCAAAAAATCATCATAATTCCATGCAAATGTACATGTTGAACTCGAATTAACAATTAAATTATGAAGAAACCTTCATAATTTTGGATTTATCGACAAGAAAAAATCGGACTTCTTGTTGGTCATTCGTCCCCCATTACTGCCATCATGATTACTAATTTACTGCATAGTACCTACGCAAGCGTAATCAGAAAATTTGGCCTATTTTACTTCTTTTACAGATTTTCCTTGCAGAAAATCACTACGCACTACCATAAAGAAATGTAATTTTTTTTTTTTTTTTTTTTTTTATTGCTATTCAAAACGGAAAAAAAAGGTTCTGTTGTATTATTTAATTTGTTTTTGTTATAAATAAAACTACACTTACTAAAAAAAAAAAAAAAGAAAGATTACATTTCTTTATGGTAGTGCGTAGTGATTTTCTGCAAGGAAAGTCTGTAAAAGAAGTAAATAGGCCAAATTTTCTGATTATGCCTGCGTAGGTACTACGCAGTAAATTAGTAATCATGATGGCAGTAATGGGGGACGAATGACCAACAAGAAGTGTGATTTTTTTTTTTTTTTTTTTTTTTTTTTTTTTTTCTTGTCGATAACTCCAAAACAGTAAAGTTTCTTCATAATTTAATTGTTAATTCAAGTTCAGCATGTACTTTTGCATGGAATTATGATGATTTGGGGAAAAAGTTTAAGGGATATTAGTGTTCAGGAAACAAAACCAAAATTTACCATTCATAAATCCGAAAGTTTTTCATGATTTGCCACAAATGGAAAATTTCAGACAGCCCTGGGACATTTCCTAGGTGATGTGCAGCTGACATCATCTGTTGTGGGTGGGGTTTCCCCAGCCCAGCTAGGTAGCCTACGTTGGCGGTAGTTTTTTGTTAGCAATTATCACAGCAATACCTTTGTTACCAGGTGTTTCGTGCTCAGTAAAGATATCATCCAAAATGGCTTGCATTTATATATTTTTTGTAATTATGAACATGTTTTTTGTACACATACAAAAAGTTCAAAACATTATTTTTACATGAAATTTTAATTTCACCACTTAAAAATCCATCATTACCTGTATCTGTCTGTATGTGCACAAAATTTATTAAATTTTATATAGAACTATTTTTTTTCAGAGTATATGTTATTTAAAACTACCTTCAGGGTATATGTAAAGGAATAACATGTTTGTTTGGATTCCATTCTCAAGCCGCCCCATTTTATAGATGTTATATACAAGTTAAATAGCCTGTATTCCAACCAGAAAAGCAAGAACTTTGGATACAGGATTCTCAATCTGTATCAAGGTTTTTTTTTTTAAAAACAGCAATGGGATGAATTTCAAAGTTTTAAAGAAAATAATGAATGCGTACAAAGAACTCTAAAAAAATCATTTCTTTTTAGTTTTTCTTTTATAAATTATTTTTGGTACAGTTCTGGACAAATTCAGACTTGATATTACATTTTTTTTTTTTACTGAAATAACATCTTCAAAGATTTTTCTTTAAATGTGAAACTATTTAGACCCCGGCCCTTGTTAAAATGTATACATGAGTTATCAAGAAGTGTGTGAAGTTCACTCACAAAATTATTCCCATAATGTTTTCTAATGAAATAATCTATTCAATATACAATTCATTCATAATAATAAGTACTACAAATTTCATTTAAATCATATAATTCCCTTTGACAAATTTTTAAAAACTGAATAATGTTTTTTACTTAAAGAAAAAACAAATCCATTTGGGTGGAACCTAGTTTGTGTTTTTTTTTCTTTTTCATATTTTAAACATAAAGAAAATCAGTTTTTGTATTTTTCTAGCTTTGGTTTTTTATGAAATTTGAGGCAAGTTTTTTTTTTTTTTTTTTTTTATTTTTTACAGTGGTTGTCGTGGGAGTAATTGCTACTGTTTGACATATGGACTTGTTGACTATGTTCAAATGTGTCTTTTGTTATATTTTAAGTGCAAAATAAATAATATTTTTTCAAACTTTTGTTAATTAATTCCTAATTTTATTAATTTCCTTTTAAACAAATATCTAGGACAATTGAGTTTTAAGAGACTTTTAAGTCCTAAATTTTCTGTCATCATTTTTTAACTAAAGATTTTCTTTTTAAGTATTTCACCCAATAGGTTTTAAAATGCTTTTACAGTCAATAACCATTTTATTGAAATCTGTAAAATTCTTTTTCTTATTTTATAGATTAGCTTTAGGCTATTATCATTCAAATAAAACTCAAATTTTACTAAAAGGTGACATTTAAATTATTTTAAATACACTTTTTATGTTTTTAACAATTTTTGCCAATTCTCAAAATTGACCATCAATCAGTTTTTAACTTTAGTAAGAAATGGCTTGTAAATTTTAACACCTTCCAAAACAAAACTGTTGCATTTTAGACATCTTAGTGAACTATTTTTGCCCTACATCAGCATGGCTGATGCCAATGTCCAGGAAGCAACTCACTGCACCTTCTCAGTCTTACATGAAGTACAATGATTATATTGAATCAGTTGATAAACTGCTGTTAGGAAAGTTAGTTCACTATATTGTGCTAGACAATTTTTCTCGCCAGAATCCAAGTTGTAAGGTTATAAATATGCCCTTCATCTGTGCATTAAATATTGCTGCCACATCTTATCTGGTGTTCCTACTCTCTCTCTCTCTCTTTATATATATATATATATATATATATATATATAGAGAGAGAGAGAGAGAGAGACTAAAACTTTGTCAAAAGGACAATTTTTTTCTGTTGATGCTACTATTAATTTAACTACCTTCACTCCTCAGAAATGTTTATTGTTTTAAAAAATGATGATTAGAATTGGATTAAAACCTAAACATGAAAGTGAAATTATACTTTTTTGTTCTTGATAATTTACAACAAAAACATTAAATACTATATATATATATATATATATATATAAATATAAAAGTGAACATAGAAGTCAACACTTAGAGGCGACAGTCTGTTTCATGCTATATGCAATCGTCAGGTGGCCTGACGATTGCATATCGACTGCATGAAACAGACTGTCGCCTCTAAGTGTTGACTTCTATGTTCACTTTTATATTTACACACGCTCTATCTCTGATATTGAGCACTTTATTCCATAAATATAGCACACCTTAAGACTATATTTCTTTTTATATATATATATATATATATATATATATATATATTTCTTATTATATTATATTGCTTATGTACAAATATAATTTTATATTTATAACATTTTAAAAACTAATACAATTGTATTAAACCTAATGCAATGCAATATTTATCATTTACCATTTCATAAATATAAAAACAATTTTTTATTCATAGATTATTAACATTTGCTAAATTGTAAAAATATGTGAAGCAACTACAAAGAAATCATTATTTACCATTTTGTCAAAGTTTGAATCAATCGGGAATTAGCCAATGCTTTGCCAACAATCTAATAATTAATGTTTATTAATTTTGGTGTAAATTCTAAAGAACAAAGAAAATGTATAAATTCACTTTCATATGTTTAAGTTTTATAAAAATTTTAGCCATTGTTTTTTAAAATAATAAACATTGCCAAAGAGTTGAAGGTAGTTAAAATAGTGGTGTCACACTTTAACACACTTTTTTTTTTTTTTTTTTTTTTTTTGCAAGCATGAAGTCTAATATTGTCAGTTATTCTGTTAAAAAAAATATGGCAGCAAAAACTTCATTAAACAAATATCTAATAGTGAAAACTTTCAATAATTTTAGTGGCCATGTGAAGAGCCATTTATTTTATATTTTTTCCTTCATTGCTTCCTCTTGGATTGTTATTCTTCTATCATCTTCTTCAAAGCAGTCATCATGTAGCACTTGTCAGGGAACATAATTCAAAATTTTATTTATTTTCATTTTTGATCTTCCATAGAGAAAATAAGACAATTGAAAAAAGAAGTAAATGAGAGATTAGGTTAAAAACTATTCACAGTTGAAAATGGCAGTAAATTAATGTGATTGAAAGACATGTTAATGAGAAAAATCTCAAGGAATTGCATTATAAGGCTATTAAGAATATTAACCACATTGGCTTAATGTTATTTCAAGGACATAATCGTACATTTTTTTAATCATTTCACCCCCCCCGCCCAAGCAAAGCAATAAAGCTGCTAAAACATGGGGGAGGGGGTACTGAACATGAAAAATATAGGTAAAAAGAAAAACATTATTAGATAGAAAGAACAATAAAAGAACAAAAATTAAGAAGACAGAAGTTAACAATTTTGACTGGAAAGAAAGAAAGAAAGAAGTCAGAAGAGAGTTCCACAAGCAAGAAGTGCAAGAGAAGAAACTGTCAGTATAGAACTTACAGTTACATCTAGGATTTTCATCTTTAAAATGATGAGACCTTGCCACCAATCTAGTACTGAACTTAAATTCATAAAGTCCTGGTACCATAGAGGAAACAATTACCATGAAAGTATTTATAGAAATGTCACAGGGAGGCTATGTTATTGATATGTCCCGGAAAGGGATATATTTGAACGAAGTATCTAAGTGGTTTTGGCTACTATAACCAAGTAGAATACGGTAGCAGTAATCAACTGGTATGTGTCGTAGTCGCAGGTAAGAAGTGTAGGTCAATGACGTAGTCCAATGGGCGTCGTTATAGGCTTAGCTCTCAGACTAAGGCTCTGATTTTCCTACACGTCCATCAATATTTATGACGGACACCAGCCAATCATATTCCCGTGAGGGGGAACACAGGTGCATGCATATTCCATTATATCAGTTATGGTGGTGAGAAAGTGACTGAAGCCATAATGCCAAGTCAGAACCACTGACCTTTCAGATTGTTCATTGAATTTTATTAAGGATCTCTGTGGAGGAATCGGAGAGCCGAGTTCGAATTCTAGTTGAATCCATTACATTCACTTATATGCTAATACCCTATAGCCTTGGATGATAACTGGTCTACCGCTGAAAGAAATGGCAACCTACTGCAAGAAAAAAATCTGCCTCGTCAGTCATGTATCAAAACATACATGATCACCTAAGCATGTATCATGCATGGCACATAAACTAACTGAAATATATAGCATGAGCACCAGACCATATATGGCAGCTATATTCAAAACATGGACAAATGATAGACTTATAAACATGTAAGTGTTGTAACCTTGTGAAGGTTATTGAATAGAATAATCACACGAAGGTTGATAATGAACAATAATACTTAGTACAAGAACAACACATATAAGATTTACGAGCAGTGTGTAGAAGTAGTAGTCAATTGCTAGAAGAGAATCAAGTGAATTCCACAATGAATCTCCAACTGCAGACAAACATACAGTATTTACTACTGTATTTATGTGAATGGAGACATACCCATTATTGCCAGTAAGATAGTTTCAAGTTGACAATGTAGAACAAAAAAATGTTATTTACTAGCTTGCTAACTGTTACACCTCACTATATCTCTATTAATGGTGATAATGCTGCCTACATTTTTATATTTTGAATTTTTAAACTATATATTCATTTACACACTAATTTTGAGATGTATATTTTTTTACAAACAAAAATTTTTTTTATTTTCTCATAAAATATATTTTAACTGATTCCAGAGCAATTTATTAGTCACCTTGCTAATCAATAAATACATTCTCTAATGACATGACTAAAACTTTCCCATCTTGGGTATGATGATAAACTACTCCTGCATCCTGTGTAAGACCATAAACTACGTCCAACAGAAAGGCCTCTGATCAGGAGGCTTTGAGGAGTGTGGAACCACCTCTTAATTGCTGGTGTTTCCAGATCCACCCTGACCCAGAGTGGTAGCACCTGTTAGGGTTCCAGCTATGGATAAATAGTTAACCGCCAAACTGGGGTCAAAACACTATGAAAGTGTAAAAATAGGTTTTAATACCAGAAATAATTTGTAAAAAATTACCAGCAATATATTTTTGAAAAAAAAAATATTACCAACAATAAGAATTTTGTTGGCATTAAATAACCCATTGAGGTTGATATGCCGTAAAACAAATTAAACTAAAACTTTCTTATTAACCAAACTGATGTTTTGGGCTTCCATCCTCTTTAATGCCATTTGAGAATGTGATTATGTTTTTGGAGATAAGTTTTGTATGTCTACTTACTATAAGTATTTGCATATAAGAAAGTTTCCTGTACTGAAACTATAATAATAATAATACTGTACAATTCATATATTATAAAATATTTTGTTTCCTTCACAGATGTTTCAACAATAAAAGAAATATTGCCAGAGAATCCTGTTATAATAATGTTCTAACTTAGTAAATGTAGAATCTTTAAAATTTTACATGGGACTTAATTTTTGAAAATGTGGAGAGGTTTACTGGTAAAAATATTTTCAAGAAAACAGAAGATCTACATTTTCAAATCGGTCAGTGTTAAAAATGTACTCACCAGTTGACACTGAAGAGAAGCAATATTTTTTTGAAGAGTGTGGATCCAACTTTTCATAGAAATCAGATATGAGTGATCACAAAGAAAAAAACACACAAGAGAAGGCATATTCTTGTGAAATATGTGGATCTTCATTTACGCATAAATCCAGTTTGCTACAACATATTCGAACACACACTGGAGAGAAACCTCATTCTTGTGAAGTGTGTGGTTCTTCATTTTCACAGAAAATCCATTTGGTCCAACACATTCGAACACACACTGGTGAGAAACCTTATTCTTGTGAAAAATGTGGATTTTCTTTTTCACAAAAGGCATCTTTGATAAAACATATGCAAACACACACAGGAGAGAAACCATATTTTTGTAAAGTCTGTGACTTTTCCTTCTCACTGAAATCATATTTGGTGGAGCACATGCGAACACACACTGGAGAGAAACCATATTCTTGTGATGTGTGTGGAGTTTCCTTTTCAAGAAAATCAAATTTAGTGAATCATATGCGAACACACACAGGAGAAAAACCATATTCTTGTGAAGTGTGTGGCTCTTCTTTTGCACACAAGACAAATTTGGGACAACACATTCGAACACACACTAGAGAGAAACCATATTCTTGTGAAATATGTGGATCTTTATTTGCACATAAATGTAGTCTGATGCGTCACATTCAAACACACACACGAGAAAAACTATATTCTTGTGAAGTGTGTGGTTCTTCTTTTTCCACAAAATCAGATTTATTGAATCATATGCAAATGCACACTGGAAAGAAACCATATTCTTGTGAAGTGTGTAGCTCTTCTTTTTCCCAGAGAAGAAATTTGATGCAACACATTCGAACGCACACTAAAGAGAAACTATATTCTTGTGAAGTATGTGGATCTTCATTTGCACAGAAAGCTTATTTGATGCGGCACATTCGAACACACAGTGGCAAAAAAACGTTATTGGTGGGAAATATGTAGATTTCCTTTTCAGAAATGTCTTCTTTGGTAAGATGTATGCAAACACACCAGAGATAAAGCATATTCTTGTGAAGTTTGTCGTTCTTACTTTTCACAGAAATCTTATTGGGTGTAGCACATGTGGACATACTTGGGAGAGAAATTGTATTCTTGTGAAGAATGTCATACTTCTTTTTCATGGAAGTTATCTTCAGGGGTGTATATGCAAAGGAACTTAATCCATATGACAGGGAATATGTAAATTCCCAGATTTCCCCCATAAGGACAATATTTTTACTTGTTAAAACTGTCTCATGGGACCAGAACTTATGTATACCAAATGGAAGACCTGAACACAAAAAGGCTTGACTATAACTTAATGTTTATAAATTACCAAGATACATATCAGCATAAGATTATATTTTTAAGTTATTTTGTGTTGTGTGTCGACAAAATGATTTCCAAAGAATGTCTATTTTTCATTTTTTTTTTTTTTATATCTCCTTTTTAATTCACATTTTGGAGAAATGTTTTGTTGAATAAATGGATCTGCATATCATAATTCACATTTTTTTTTTTACGTAATATCATTTGAAAGATATCTTTGAAATCTGCGTGAAACATTTTGATATTGTTTTTCAAATTATTTTGTATTTGTTTAGAAAAGAAATTACTTCACATGAAATGGAAATATTTTAAATCTTTGAAATATTCTTCTTACAGACTTGTCTTTCCAGAGACTAAAGTCTCTTTTTATTCTTCTCCAGTAACAGACAAAAAGGAGTTGACTTTCCTTTAAATTTGATTAAACATGAGTTTAGTGTTTCTCATAATTTTCTAAATTAATTTCTTCAGTTGTGCGGCCATGAACCATGTGCCTGTGAAGAGCATAGTTCCTCTTTTCATGGAAACCTACTTCAATAGTAGCTCTATTTTGCTAAATAGTTTAATCTATATGTCAGGAAATATGTAGATTCCTATCTCTAAGGACAATATTTTTCAATGCTAAACCTTCATGGATTCAGTAATTATGCATACAAAATGCGAGAACTGTACATAAAAGAACATGACTTTAATTTAACATTTATAAATCTGCAAAATACATCTCAACAGAAGACCATATTTTGATACTAATTTGATTGATATGCGTCTGGCAAGATTATTTCCAAGGAATGTACGTATTTTTTATGAGTTCATCTTTGACTTTTCACTTGGTAATCCACATTTTGGAGAAACTTTTTTTTTTTTTTTTAAAATAAATAAATGGATCTGCATGTTACCATAATTCAAATTTTTTTAAACATCATTTGAAAGAAAACTTTAAAATCTGCATAAAACAGTTGAATAGTTTTTTGAATCATGGATATGGCATCTGAAAAACGTGTTGAATTGCTTTGATACATTTACTGAAAAACATGTTGAATTGCTTTGATGCATTTACATGGCCTTGTATGATACTGATTGTTTTAGTTCATTCCTCTTCCTAAATTCGGTAAACAGTTTCATTGGGTTTGAATTCCTGTTAAAAACAGTGCAAAACAATTGCTCAGAAAAAAAGGTACAATTGAATTTTACTGGTAATGATCCTGTTATGATTGCATATCCTTCTCTTTGTTACTTTGCACGACCGTTACACACTGCCAACACCTCATAAATAACAGATGTTTTAATTATGTGGAAAGAGGTGAAAAGACATTAATTGGTTTATTACTTGAGAAAACAAAGAAAGCAGGGAAGACATAAGTTGAGAGAGAGAGAAGCTGATAAGAACAGATACAACACTTTGATGTCAGCCAAAAGACCAAGATAAAAGCACCATTTTTCAGGGGCACTGTATCAAATGACAGAAACCAAATGAGCAATCAAAAAAAAAAAAAATTACTAATGAGGGTAGACTGTTCAAGTTCCACTGCTCATGTCACCAACAAAGCAACACTTTTATCTAATGCCCTAATGCAAGGATGGCCAACCTGTGGCGCATGCGCCATAAGTGGCGCATGGCATCCTTTTGATGAAAAGAAACTAAGCCACTTCTACTCATTCATTTCAGTGATTTTATATTTATTGCACGTCCTTTGCGAAGGTGCTAAAAGTTTGATTTGTGTTTGTCCCATTTCTTTTTTGTTAAAACTGCTGACGTGTTTCTTTTGGTTGACTGAGTGCTTAACTAACTGGTAGACTGGATTCTATTCTAAAATGTTTCTCATTCTTTATCACTGCATTGGAGAGAGCGTTTCTGTCTGGAGTTCGTTAAATTAAGGTAAGAATTTAACTTCTAATATTGCTGGTTTGGCAAAAACAAAGCAGAATCAAAAGACACATTAAAGTTATGTTTATTTTGCCTATGTAAACATTATAAACACTGCCATGCCCCTACAACATCTGCAAAATCTGAAGAGGAAAAAAGTCAAAGCATTGATTGATGCCCCCCACCACCACCATCACCTTTCAAAACTCCTGGATACGCCCCTGGTTGTAAGCATATATTTTTCAAATAAATAGATTTTATTATAACTTTAAAACGTCCATATTACAACACGTACTGAAAGGAAGTGAATGTTTGTGTGGCGCATTTAAATTAATCGTACAAAATATTGGCGCATGGAATCAAAAGGTTGGCCACCGCTGCCTTAATGGATAAAAGTGTTGGTTTATGAATTTGGTGATATAGTGGTTGTGAGTTCAATCCCTTCATTGGGTAATGTGTACTTGCACTCAATGTTATGTGTTTCTGAATTTTACTGAGCTAGAAGTTTCCTAAACAGTAATAGGCACCTGCCATGTGATTTCTGGGATGTCAGTGTACTGAAAACAATACAAAAGGGCAACAAATGAAATATAAAAAAATATTGCTAGTAATATATGAGATAGTTTGTGTGTGCATGTTTGGTTACCTTCAAAAAACTGCTTAAATTGCCTATAATATACCAGGCTTGCCAAGTCTGGTCCAAGGTTAACTGGTTGGGATATTTATTTTTGAAAGCCCAGTGATACTAAATTTTTCTACTTTAAAAATATGCAGGTCTAATTTGATCTACTAATGAGAGGAAAGTAAATTCAAAAGTACTCATATATATATATATATATACACACACACACACACATATGCACAAACACAAACAGAGCAAAAACATCAACCTAATGCCAATAATAAAAGCATCCCAGGAAGTGTATAAGTTGATTATATCAAATATCAAATTTAATACAAAGATAATGAAAATGAGAAAAACGGCAGTCAATTGCTGAAACCTCCTGATGAGCAAACTGAAAAATTACAAAGAAGGCTTGTCTATGAAAATGTGGAGTTGAGGTGCTGAATATAATATTAATCAATTAAGTGACAAATTTTATTTGCATCAGTCATACAGGGATGAGTACAGACTGTAATATTATGACAAAATGCTGCCATGAACATATTTAATGCCATGGTACCCTTAAAAACAAACCACATCCAAGGCAATTTTTGCCTCTAACTAAAAAAATTTTTTTTTCTTTTTTAAATAAAGAACGAAAAATGTTAGGTTTTTCTTGATAAGGGGGTTGTGGGGACTTTCTTGATAAGGGGGTTGTGGGGACTTTCCAAGAAAAAAATTTGACTAGAGCCCTATGCAGATATATATTTTCAAAGAAAAGAGGTAGATGAAAGGCATTTCAACAAATGTTTACAAGTTTATTTTAATCTTGCAACATTTATGTCTCAATGTCTAATGAAATGAACATCATATGTATATACACACACATTACATAGTAATAATACATTTCATTTTAAAACAGAAATACTTAAATAGACTGGTCCGCTTCAGAATGAAAGAAAACTATATGTATGTCAAAAAGCCAGGGATCAGTTTGACATATTTATAGTGTAAACAGGACCCCCACAACTAAAATAATAGA
This sequence comes from Acanthosepion lycidas, assembly GCA_963932145.1. Taxonomy (NCBI): domain Eukaryota; kingdom Metazoa; phylum Mollusca; class Cephalopoda; order Sepiida; family Sepiidae; genus Acanthosepion; species Acanthosepion lycidas. The sequence goes on from OZ010575.1 coordinate 89,936,858, forward strand.
ATGTTAATGTTTTTTGATTCTGACAAATTGCCTGAGTAGAAGAAGCCAGGCAACAAAAATTAGTTGTGAAAATATTTTTATGTATAAGAAATTAGTAATTAATATTCCTGTCGGAAAGTAAAGGATCATTTTGACATTTACTGTACATATTTCTTTTGTTTCAATAGTTATTTTGATTTTATGCTGAAAAATCTTTATATTTTTATACAGTAATACAACAATCTCATTCTTTCCACAACATATTCTAAGCTAATAATGTTGTAATGTTTGGTTTCTTTTCTGAAAATGTTCCACTGCAATGTATCATTGCTAATAAATCTAGTCATCATAATTTATGTTATTTGTCAATAAAAATATTTGATTTTAAAGTTTTTTGTTTATTTTTATCCATTTTTTTAAAGATTTTACATTAATATTACTTTCAACAAATAAAAAATATAAATTTTGCAAATTCTAAAAAATTGCTGCAGTGCCCTCATTTTTAAGGGGTCCACCAAGGCAATTTTTGCCTGCCTCTTTCTTAGGCTAAACTCATCCTTGTATGTATGTATATATATATATATATATATATTTTAAAGAAAAACAGACCACTTTAAGGTTCCGTTATAATAATTTATTTCACCAGAGCCCCTTTTAAAGGATGCCGGATCATCAGATAGCACTTCCAAATATATATATATATATATATATATATATCACTTCCAAATATATATATATATAGACATATATAGCAAATATATATATACATAGACATATATAGCAAATATATATATACATATAGATAGCACTTCCAAATATATATACACATATATAGCAAATATATATATATATATATATATATATATATATATATATACACATATAGTGATCAAATACATATCAGATATGGATCAAAATCCAACAGAATGATAGGATAAAGAACATACAGGAAACATTTATAAATCAAACCTGTTTCACTTTTAGTAAAGGTTCATCAGAGAATGAGATATGGAAAAAAATTTTTCGGGTAATTTTATTTTTGATATGCATTGGTTGAGCAGACTCCACATGCATTTGACTTGTCAAGCAGAATCTGTGTATAATCTATGAAACTAAATTAAATCAGCTAGATTATATACTTAATATAAAAAAAATACTCAGCTAGATTATATACTAATATAAAAAAAATTTATCTAAAATTCTCAGTCTCTCTTCTCCATTGTACACCTGTGTAGGTATACACAGGTAAAATGGGAACAAATGGAGTATAATTCCACTATCCATAACATTTAATTTAAAAGAGGGCTCAAAACAGTAGACATAAATATATTTGTAGTGTCAAAGCATCATTACCACTGCATAGTGACTTTTAACATGTTTTTGTTTTAATATCCTAAAATAAATTTATATATATAGTTTATGAAAAACTAGGTAATCCGTATGGGTAAGCGCAATCTTCTTTTCATTTTTTGTTTCAACCTTTGGAAGTAACGTCTGATGATTCGCAGTCCTTTAAAAGGGCTGTGGTGAAATAATTTATAACATGGAACCTTAAAGTGGTCTGTTTTTATTTAAATTATATTTTTATATATATATATATATATATATATATATATATATATATATAAATGTAAATATCTATATACCAGAAGAATGCTAGGCAAATTGGAAAAATTCTGCGTAATGTTTTATGTAAGTATCTATGTCTGATGACATTCTCTTAGAGAAGAAATACATTACACAGAATTTTCCACTTTGTCATTCAATATATATATATATATATATATATTATACCTCACCAATAAATCAACTCAGAATCTATACACAAGACCAAATTGCCAAGAATACACCATTATATTCACGTTACAAAGTATGTCAGCAAATGGCAAAATATATGATACAATTCCAGGGAAACCATATGACCACAATGGTCTAATTTCGGAATACAAATAAATGAAAGCAAGAGAAAAGAGTCGCCAGGAATTGTACCACTAAGAAAAAATTTATAGACCTTCAGTTACTTTCCCATCGCTGTAATAATGCTTCCTTGTGACTTTTCTATACTTTCATGGTAATTGTTCTCATGATCTTTGCTCTATGGTACCCTAGACTTTTATGAATTTAAGTTCAGTACTAGATTAGTGGCAAGGTCTCATCAAATGACTAGATGTAACTGTAAGTTCTATGCTAACAATTTCTTCTCTTGCACTTCTTGCTTGTGGGACTTTCTTCCAGCTTATTGCTTCACATTCAACTTTGCACTTAAATCTTTGAAGATCAATGTCAATCATTATCTTCTGTATTCTTAATTCTTGTTGTTTTTATTGTTCTCACTCCTTAATAGTCTTAGTGATGATATTGCCTTGCTTGGGGTGGGGGAAAAAAAAGAAGCTAGTCAACTTACAGAGCAGATATTACATGCCACCTGAGGTACAAACTAAACATTGAAATGAAGCTCTCTTTTTAGTCTTAAAAACGAAAAAAACATTGTCCACTGAACTTCACCCAAAATAAGTGAAATCATTTTCTGTGATCTTGACCAAAGCCAACCAATCAATCACTTTTAAGTGCCATTACATGATACATGCTTAGGCAATCAGGTTTCTTTCAATTCATTACTGACGCAGCAGAAAATCTTCCCATGCTAAGCTGCCATTTTTTTTCTGTGCTATAGAGTCCAGTCTGTCCTGTTATTCAGCCTATAGTTGGGGGGAGAAGAGATGGATTCATACCTTCCCCAAGGGCAAGTGAATGTAATGAACCTGACTGAAATTCAAATTCAGCCCTCTGATTTTTAATTTGAAAAACATTATCCATTACACTACACTGCACATCTTTATCCAACACCACATATCCAATCAATCAATACTATTCCTAAAATGAAGTGATTCCTTGTAATTTCATTGGTTATGTCTCTTCCTCAAACCCTGGTAAAATTGTAATTCTTCACATGTAAAATACTATTTTGGTTTCTGAATATCTGTTTGATCCAAAAAGTTTAACACATTAATGCCCTGAGTAAAATACAGTATTAATTATATCTTTAAATAAGAAAATACAATATTAATTGTATCTTTAAATAAAAAATGCAGTATTAATTCAGTCGGTTATGTGCCATGCATGATACATGACTGACAAGGCAGATTTTTTTCCAGCAGTAGGTTGCCATTTCTTTCTGCAGTAGACCAGTTGTCATCCAAGGCTATAGAACCTGGTCTGTCCTGCTATTTACCCATAGTTGATGAACAAGAAGATTGATACCTTTCCCAAAGGTATCAACATGTAAGTGAATATAATGGATTCAACTGGAATTCAAACTCGGCTCTCCGATTCCTCAATCTGCCTCCCAGTATTATATCTTTAAATAGGAAAATACAGTATTAATTATGTCTTTAAATAAAAAAAATAAAGTGATAACTATAACTTAAGTTTAATTTTAACCTATTAATACTGAATCACAAAAAGGAATTGAGTTATAGAGACGAAAAAAAAATGTGAAAAATTAAAATGAAACGATATAAAAAAAAAAACTGAGTTTTTTTTTTTTCAAATTGAAAGCTAAAAAAAAAAATGCTAATCCCATTTTTTTTTTTTTTCTTTTTTTTTTTTTTTAGAAGATTTACTAAAAATCATGGATCTTTGCAACACCTATTTATGAAGGCGGCACAGTAGAGTAATAGATAGTGGCTCAGATTGTAGAATCTGAGTGCCATAATCGAATTCCCGTAAAGTTCATTACATTATTCACTTATGTGCTAATTAAATACCTTGGGGAAAGATATAAATCTTACCTCAGTCCTCAACTATGGGTAAATAGCAGGACAAACTAGTTCCTACAGCTTTGGGTAGAAATCGGTCACCTTGGAGTGGGTTAGTCTTCGTCAGGCTATCTTTTCCAGGAAACACCACAGTTATTGTGACTGCAGCACATTGTCCACTTCCGACCCAAAAGGAGTACAGGTTAAAAAAAAGAATGAATCAATGAATTGTATATGAAATTTGTTATTTCATTATAAACTTTTGTAGAAATACCTTTTTAGTCCCCCTCCCACACGCACATTTTAATTAATACATCACTAATATTTTCAAAATTGGATGGGTGATGGCGTTAGTTTTACTTTTACTTTTATAAGAAAAAAAAACATTCTGAAGATATTTCAGTAGAAAACATTTTTGCAATATCAAATGCAAACATTTCAAATATTTCTCTCGAACAAAAAAAATATACAAAAATAATTCAACAAAAAAGTAAAACCTAAAAATAAAATAACATTTTTTTATTGAGTTGGAATGGATTATTTAAATAAATTAATAAAACTCATAAGTTGGATAATTTAAAGCTCATTATTTTATTTTTTTGAGATTTGAGACGGGGAAAAATCTACAATGAATATTTATTTTTTAAAAAATTACTTGTAATTTTTCAGTGCGATTTTGAAATTCTCCTGGTTGTTGATGATGAAAGAGATCTTTTTTTTTTATTAAATAAATAAATTTTTGAAGAATAAAAAAAAATGTAAAGTTTAAATGCCATTTCGAATGTGAAATATCTTGAAGAATTTTATCTTATTTATTTTTTTGCAACTGTTAAATAATTTTTTTTTTTTTTTTTTTTGCATGAAAGATCAAATAAGAAATTAACAGTTCTGAATAACTCTATGTTGCTTAAGGTTATGTAATGGTATGCCAGGTTTTTAGTATATTTTATGACATTTAGTAACTGAAAAAAATTCAAGTCTAGGCAATCAATAAACAATAATATCAATTTAAAAATAAGTCTTTTTAACGTAAACGCCACCATTTTTTATAGCAGCACTTGTGACGTGTGTTTAAAGTTTAATAAATTTTCTTAAAATAATTAAAATTAAAAAGATCTAATTTGGTGCAGTTAAATCTTTTATAAGATCAAATACTTTTTAAAAAAATAAACAAAATAAATGAAAATAGTTAAAATAAAGAAAAAAGGCAATGGATAAAAAAAAATATTACTTATTTTTTTAGTCTAAAAAATAAGTAAGATATTGCTGTGTAGTGTCATAAAAAATATTAATTCCAAGTTTCATAAAACCCTCTAGAAGTAAAAAATACGTAAGTAATTTACTAATTAAGGTTAAATATGATTACTTTTAGATAAATGTAACCGACTTTTGTATTTTAATATTTCATATTTAATTAAATTTGAGGCAGGATTTTTGTAAGTGGTTGTCTTGGTAACATGCTGTTTGAGTTTTGAGTTTGAGGAATTTCTGACTGTGTTCAAAAGGTTTTCGCTATATTTCAAGCATAAAGTAAGTAATATTTTTCCAAAATTCTGTTACATAACCCTCAATTTCACCAATTTTGTTTGAAACAAATATTTGATTTTTAAGAGATTTTTAAAATAAAATGTTTTAAATTTTCTGTCATCATTTCTTTATCATCAATCCGCCATTTTAAGTGAACTTAAAATGGCGGATTGATGATAAATTGACCGTAGGAACGTTATCGTTGTTTTTTTTTTATTTATAAATTTCGACTATTATCCTTCAAATAAAACCAACATTTGGTAAAGTTTCATTTTAACACCGAGCGTCATTTACTGCTGAACTAGTTTCTTTCAGAAATTAGTACGCGTTTCCGTAAAGCGATTTTTTTTGTACTCAATTTAAGAATAAAGTTAACTTTCAAATATAAACATCGACAAATAAAAGAATAACAAAAGAAAAAAAAACACCTAACCCTAATTTGAAAGTTAACTACAAGGAATTACTGTGAAGGGAATAAATAGGCCCAAATTGTATACGTCCACCGACAGAATTCAGCACTTAATTACTTATCAATAAGCCGCTAATTGCCGACGAAAGACCAGGAAAAAGTCCGATTTTTTTCGGGTCGTTAACAATAACATCCAAAAAGGTAGGTTTCTTCAATAATTGTTGATTTGAGTTCAGCATATACATTTGCACGGAAATAAGACTATTTGGGGAAAAATTGAAGAAATATTAGCGCTCTAAAAAGAAGGGATTTAATTTATTTTAAATGCGTTTTTAATGTTTTTTTTTTTAGATCAGACAAAAATCAAAATATTCATAGGAACTACAAACTATATTTTGGAAAATAGGCTCAGCATTCCCCCAAAATGATAAGGAATGCTATTTTACTAAAGGAGATATTTTTAAATTATTATTAGAGTGGTTTTTATCCCCAATTTCAGGAGTATCTAAGTAAAAAAATATCATTCCAATTTGAATTAAGTTCTGTTTTTACACCTCTACAACAGTTTTTTCAGTGTTTTCCAGGAGGTACGCAGTTACACACACGTTTTATTGTTTATTCATACACGCCACAATTCTTTTTGAATGGATATAATGTCAGTAAGGATTTTCATATTTGAGAATCATAATTTAATGATTCATCCCTTCCGTAAATATTAAGCCTTTAAAGCTATATAAAAATGTATTTTGCTCGCATTAATTCTCTTGCGACAAGGCCACATTGATAGATCAGATACGACGTTTCCAAAAAAAAAAGTCACCGTTCACCACTTCTCATAACGTTCAACATTCAAAAAATGATAGACACCAAAAGGAAGACTAGAAAATATTGCTAATCTATCTTTCTAACGACAACTCAAAACCAGACGACGAAGACAGACAATAAAATATTAAACAGTAAACTGTAAAACTTTATCTACCATGTATTCCTTGCTCTGTTGCCTAAAAATAAAAACTAAGGGAGATAATTTAAATTAATTATGCCACACTAAGAACAGTTTCTGGTTAGTTTATGAATTAGGACTTTTAAAAAGTAATTTAATCAGAATTCCATTGCTGACACTAAAAAGGTGATTCATTATATTTTTCATTTGTAATAAAGTTTGATAAATTCTTTCTTGTGCAAGTGTTCCTTGTGGTAGCTCTTGTTGCAAATATGACGTAATTAGAAATAGATACCTTGGTTGGATGCATTTTCCAAAAAATCGCCATCTTCTGTTTTATAAAAATAATTGCAAAAATCAAGGTATTATCCGATTTAAACAAAATTTACAATACTCATTTATTAATAAATATATTTTTTTTTATTAGAACAGGATGTATAGATATTTTTCGCAGGGTTTCAATTTCACCCCACTTTTCGATTGTGTATATACTTTTTTTGATAATAATTTGGTTGGTGAGGTCTTCGAGAAATTGTGATATATACATATACATATATATATATATATATATACACATACATACATATATATATATATATGTATATATATACATAGTGTCATTTACACACGCTCTATCTCTGATATTGAGCACTTTATTCCATAAATATAACACACCTTAAGACTATATTTCTTTATATTCAGCTCCTGGTAAACAGTAGAGCACTTTCGCTACATTTATAACACAGTATGGGCATGGAAAAATTTAACCTCGAATACTCCCTAAAAAACATACCCATCCCCTCCTTTATATAAACTAAAATTAATTTAAAAAATGGAAAGTCCACTTTTTAAACCGGGACCTTCACAATAACAACACACTTAAGGAAAAATACGGCTTCAAAACAAAAAAATGCCCCCCGCAACAAAAAGAATTAGACGATTTCGAGAAAGACTTAACTGACCTAGTTAGAAACATAAAATTCCACAAAAAACAAGATGCATTTCTAAAAAAAACTAAAAGCAGATATAACTAAAATAAACAATTCAGCAAGTGTATTTATCGCTGCTGACAAAACGAGAAATTTATACAAACTAAGCCCTCCTATACACAATAAATTACTCAAGAACAACATAACCAAAACATACAAAAAGGCACCCCAAAAAACAGAACACGATATCAATAAGGAAGCTAAAACAATGGCCCAAAAATTAGACCTAGATGATCGAATAAGTTGTATTAGCAAGGCACGAGCTTTTATCACACTAAAAGACCATAAATAAAATTTCAAAACCAGCCCTGCATGTAGACTCATAAACCCATCCAAAAGCGAACTAGGTAAAATAAGTAAAACAATACTAGAAAGAATTAATTCTGAACTTAGGAATAAACCAGTGGAAAAATACGAAAACAACTATTGGCTGGTTCCACAGCATAAATAACAAACAAAACTGCCAATTCCTACAATCAGACATAAAAGAATTTTACCCATCCATAACAGAACGTATGCTAGATAAGGCCATCAACTTAGCTCAGGAACAAATAATAATAAAACCAAGCGAAATCAACCTCATTAAGCACTCCCGTAAATCATTATTATTCCACAATGAAGAAGCATGGATATTTGACACTACAATGGGAAGCTTTGACGGTGCAAAAACATGCGAAATCATAGGCATTTACTTACTACACGAACTAAGCAAAATAATAGAAATGACACAGGACTCTACAGGGACGACAGTCTCATAATCTTAAGAAACTGTAACAAACAAAACACGGACAAAACTAGAAAAGCAATAATAAAGATTTTTAAAAATAACGGATTCGACATAGATATAAAAACTAACCTAAACAAAGTAGATTTTCTAGATGTTACCTTCAACCTAAGAGAAGGCACATATAAACCATATAGAAAACCTAATGACAAACCACTCTACATACACACATCTTCCAACCATCCACCTTCTATAATCAAACAGATACCAAAATCGATTAACCACGGGCTCTCTGACAATTCCTCCAATGAATCCCTATTTAACAAAGCTAAGAAAGACTATGAAACGGTCCTAAAAGATAGCGGATTCCCAGCAATACTCACCACAGAATAGAAAAAAGGCCAACAGGAGAAGAAATATCATATGGTTCAACCCACCGTACAGCAAGAACGTAAAAACTAACGTAGGAAAAATATTCTTCAAACCCTTACACAAACACTTCCCAGAATCAAGCACCTTACACAAGATATTCAACAAAAACACAGTAAAAATCAGCTACAGCTGCAGCGAGAGCATGGCACAAATAATAAAAAAGCACAATAGGAAAATTATCAACAAATCACACGAACAAATTAAACCCACGTGCAACTGCAGAATAAAGAACGAATGTCCCTTAAACGGAAATTGTTTACAAAACAACGTAATATACCAAGCCACGATAAAATCACCAGATAATGAAGAAAAAGTATACATAGGAGTAACTGAAGGACCCTGGAAACAAAGAAATTATACACACAAAACATCTTTCACAAATAGTAAATATGCGAACAGTACAATGCTTTCTAAGTATATCTGGGAAATTAAAAACAAAACGCGCATCACACCAAAAATATCTTGGAAGATAAGGAAAAAATCATCAGCCTACAACAACCAATCAAAAACTTGCAAACTTTGCTTGGAGGAAAAAATAGCTATCATTACTTTCTCCGACCAAAATAAATTATTAAACAAAAGATCCGAGCTCATCTCAAAATGCAGACATGAAAATGAATTTTTACTACGTAACCTAAAAAATGAAAAACGGAAAAAATAAAATAAAAACAAATTTACTAATAAACAAAATAACAATAAAAAAATAGAAATAAAACATAAATAAATACTATGTTACTTAAAAATCGAAAACCGAAAAGAGAAAATATACAAGTAAAATAAATTGACCTAAATTCATCCAAGTAAATAAATAAACAAACCAATCCCAAATAAAGATAATCGATTAAAAACTGTTCCCGCCAAAATAATACTTAGAATGAACTACAACAATCAACCCCAAAATTGAACAAATGGCTTTAATTAAATTCTCAAACCAAAACAAAACTGTTAAAAAGTGATATAAACAAATTTTTACTACGTTAATAAATAAATAAATAAATAAAATAAGAAACAAAAAAATAAAAACAAGCAATATAATTTGACCCAAATAAATAAACAAACAAACGACTTCCGGTAAAATAACCGCCATAATAGAATACCCACAATGCATCACTAACCCGTATATATATAAATAGCCGAGAAAACAGCATATGTGGCCTGACGATTGTATATAGCATGAAACAGACTGTCGCCTCTAAGTGTTGACTTCTAGGTTCACTTTTATATTTACACACGCTCTATCTCTGACATTGAGCACTTTATTCCATAAATATAGCACACCTTAAGACTATATTTCTTTATATATATATATATATATATATATATATATATATATATATATATATATATATAAATCCCTGAATATGTTATTTCAATAAAAATAAAATTATGCATTATCCAAATTGAACTTAATCATTATTTGCGTTTTAATTCGGTTGCCAACCGTCCTGCAAGGTGACAAGATGCAAAATTGGCCTGCATTTTGTTGATGTTAAAGAACGTGTCCCGCTTTCGGCTTTATTCATTTATTTTTATGGCTTATCAACCCTTTCTAAGTTATTTAAATTCAAAAATATTTTGGACTGTAAGAATAATTCTTTTTTATTTGGGAGTAAATATTGCATTTGTTAGCAGAGGAGTGAGAAAATGGATTCATATCCTTTTTTTTTTCCAAAAAGAGTATTTTAAATTGTGCATAAATAAAAAATAAAAAAAAAAAAATGAGTGGGCTGTCCGGCATTAACTGATGCAAAATCTATATGTCTGGTTCTTTCTCCCTCTCTCTCTTTCACGCTCAACAAATTCAATGACCAAAAAAAAAGTAGATAAATAAAAAATAAAATCCAAACAGATTTAATGAAATTTTGTGGACCCCTGGTTAGTAACAAGGGAATCAACGAACCCCATGTTCACTTCAAGCACGACTCTGTCTCTGAAACCGTAGTCCCCATATCCCGCATTTTCAGTTGTTGTTTTTTTTTTAGGAGGGAGTTGACAAACTTTGATTTCATTTCATCATTTCTATTTGTTGTTGAAAATATTTGATTTCCAACCAGAAAAGAAATTTCGAGTTTTTCTCCTATATTTACTATCAAAATGTTGTACTATATGTTTTCTCTAAAAAATAAATAAAATAAGTTTTACGCAGAATTATTAAACGTAAACTGAAGCCTGTCCTATTATGAGTGGAAAATTTTTCACGTATGACGAAATTATATATATCACCGGTTAAGCAGTCTTGGTTGTGATTTCTCATCGTTTTCTTCATCGTTATTTAATATTTGCATAGTATTTTTTTTCTTGTAGGTTTTCTTTCGTTACGGCATTCTTTTCAGCATCTAAACCCCAGCCTCAATATCCCGCAATATCAGTTTTTTTTTTTTTTTTTTTAGGAGGGAGTTGACAAACTGATTTTATTTCATCATCTCTATTTGTTGTTGAAAATCCAACTAGAAAAGAAATTTCTACTTTTTCTCTTATATTTACTATCAAAATGCTGTCAGTTTTCTCTAAAAAAAAAATATAACATTAAGTTTTACGCAGAATTAAACTGAAGCCTGTCGTCTTATGAGTGGAAAATTATTCACATATGATGAAAATGAAATTCACCGGTTAAGCAGTCTTGCTTGTGATTTCTCATCGTTTTCGTCGTCGTTATTTAATATTTGCATAGTATTTTTTTTTTTCTTGTAGGTTTTCTTTCGTTGCGGCATTCTTTTCAGCATCTATTCTAACCTCTAATAAATTGAACGAATTTATTAGAAGTTAATTGAATTGAGTAATATTTAAAAGCAAAAATGTTGACCAAATTAGTAAAATAAATTTAAGAAGCAACAAAAACTAAATATTATTGGTTATTATTTATCGGTATTATTTGAGTTCCACAAAAATAAGAAGAATGAAATTTACTTTCCACTTATTTGTGGCCGATAATTCTACATGGATTCACTTTTTGTGTTAATAAAAAGTAAGAAAACAAGAGTTTTTTTAAGCATTTGTATTCAGTTGAAAAATAAAATATGTTCAAAAAACTTCCGACAATGAATGACCAGCACCACCTTTTTTACTTTTAGTTTTCTTACTTGTGTTGAGCATTTATTTTATTTACTGTCAATACATTAACTGTCATTTTAAAAACAAGTCACCATGGTTACATACTTCTTCTCTTATTTTTTAAACTACATTTTTTCTGCTAAAAAATTAAAAAAAAAACTAATGTTTCTTTACAAACTTTAAATTTTCTAATTTATCTCAAATAACTTGAGAAAGGGTACTATAATTTATTTTTACAAGATTTAGAAAAAGAATTTTTAACTTTCGTTTACAAATTTCTCAAAAATGGCAGACATCATCGATTTTAATTTTTAAGTTTTTAATTATTTTAAAAAAATTTCTGTCTTTATTAGAACATTAAAAACTTTCGATTGAAAAACCTTGTTTCTCGTCATCACCTGAACTCTAAATAACATGGCGAATTTTTTGTCCATTTTTTTCTTATGACATACATTAATTTTGAAAATCCTGCAAAAATAGAAATAATTGTCAGATTTTAATGATTTTAAATGAAACTTTCAGAAACTATTCAGGAATGATGGAAATTATTATAAATATATTATTCTTTTCTTTTCTAAAGTCATTATAAAAATATATTTTATATATATATATATATATATATATTACTCCCTCCTAAATAAATTAATGAAAACTCTAAAAATTCAATGTTGAAGCACGCAAGTCATTAGTTAAAAACACAAGGCTTTGAGGAAAGTAAATCATGTTTTGTTTTTTTGTTTTTAATTTTTAAATGATACTTCTGTAGATGCAAGAAAAGAATTTTAATCAAAATTTCTAATGTTCTAGAAAGGATGCAAAAATTTATAAGATAATAAAAAAATACTTTGGTGTTTCCTCTTAATAACAGACATTTAGACGATAAAAATTTGTTTTCATCACGTTTGGGGCCTTTTTTCATCATGGTATACTCTTTTTCATTGAAAGATCGGTGAACTTATAGATTTATTGAAGTTTAATTTAAGTTTATTATTTTTATATTATATGCAATTTTTATTCATATATTGTTAATTTTATTATTTAAATTTATTTTTACAAAAAATATAACATCAGAGCAATATTAATCTATTTTAAAAATTAGTTTTCCTGTTTTCATCAGTAATTATATCACCTTCTTTGAAACAAAAATGTGAAATTTAATTTGCAATGTAAATTGTAAAAATATGAAGCACGTCAAATAGTAACTGTAGAAGTAGATAATACACTGATTTTTTGTTTAGCAGCATATCAACCTCTATGGATTGTTTGCTGCCAAAATTTAAAATATTTTGTACACAATTTTATTTTATTTTTGGAGATAAGAATGGATTAGTAATATAAGTCTTACTAACCCATAGCTGGGGTGAGAAGAGGTCAATTAATACCTTTCCCAAGAGTATTTGTTTGTAAGTGAAGATAATAAACCCACCTAGAATTGGAACAAATCTGAGTTATTATCCATTATGCCACCAGCAAATCCAAGCTTATAGCACCTTGTATTCCTGAGTGGCCATCCATCTAAGGTAATTACTAGGCTTGGTGTTGCTTAAATTTAATCATAAAGGGACCTGTGTTTCAACATGATGTGGTTGTGAATCTAAAAAGATTATAAAATGAGTATGTTTAAGTTAACATTAGTAAAAAAAAAAAAAAAAAATGATGTACGTCTTATTTTGAAAATAGATTGACAAGTGATGTTGAAATTTCCCACCGACATGAATAAGAAAGAGTATATTGAATCAATTGCTAAGTCTTGATCTAAGAAAGTTGGTTCACTTTGTCATGCTAGACAATTTTTCTTACCAGAATCTATTTTACATATTTATAAGTCTACCATTTGTCCTTGTTTTGAATATTGCTGCCACATCTGGTCTGGTGCTCCTGCTACATATTTAGAGATTCTTGATAAAATCCAAAAATTATTGATCCTGGCCTGACATCTCAGCTTCAATGCCTTTCCCACTGCTGTAACATAGCTTCCCTGTGTCTATTCTATAAATACTTTCACGGTAATTGTTCTGATGAATTTTCCTCTGTGGTACCTAACTTTATGAATTTAAGCATTGTACTAGGTCTCATTAATTCACATTTGAAATGGCTAGATGTAACTGTAAGTTTTCTGCTAACAGTTTCTTCTATTGCACTTCTCACCTGTGGCTTCTTGCTTCCCAGGCAACTTTGATCTTTAAAAATTTAAATGCAATGTCTTCTTGTGTCTTCTTCTTATTCTTTTATCATCCTCTCTCCTTAATAGTAGTTTTTTTCTCATATTCTCTCACATTCATTAACTTCTTGCATCTTAGTGGTTTTAAATTTAAAAAAAAAAACAATGAAACCTGGAGGAGAAAAGAAAATTCTGATATTTTTATTCTTGTGTTTTTTTCTTTTCTCTGCCATATTTCAATTTCTGATAAAACTTTAATAAAAGTGAAAGATGTTAACTTTATAAACATTTCCTATTTGTTCCTTATTCTATCATATTCCATATTTGATCCTAATTAACCATCTGAACAATATATTTGATATCAACCACGTGTAATTTGAAAACGTAATTATGTTTTTGGAGATGAATATTGTATGTGTACTTTCTGTAATTATTTGCATAACAATGTCTGCTGTACTTAAACTTAGATAATACTGTCTAATTCTGGTGTTGAATTCTTGTAAAATATGTTTTGTTTCCTTCACAGATGTTCCAACAATGAAATAAATATTGCCTGTGAATCCTGTGAAAATAATCATCTAGCTTTGCTAACAAAAATTCTTGACGAATTAACATTTTAAAATATGGAAACATTTACTGACAAAAAATATTCTCAAGAAATGATAGGATCTGCATTTTCAACTAGTGAAAAGTTAGAAAAACACTTACCCACTGACACGGAAGAGAAGCTATATTTTTGCAAAGAGAGTAGATCCACTTTCGCAAGGAACTCAGATCTAAGCACTCATATGCAAACACACACAAGACAGAAACCATATTCTTGTGAAGTATGTGGATGTTCATTTGCACATAAATACAATTTGCTGTCACACATTCGAACACACACCGGAGAGAAACCTTATTCTTGTGAAGTGTGTGGATCTTCTTTTGCACAGAGAAACAATTTGGTACGGCATATTCAAGTACACACAGGAGAGAAACCTCATTCTTGTGATGTTTGTGGATTTTCCTTTGCAAAAAAATCAGATTTAAGAAATCATATGCGAATACACACTGGAGAGAAACCATACTCTTGTGAAGAGTGTGGTTCTTCCTTTTCAATGAAATCATATTTGTTGAACCACATGCGGAGACACACTGGAGAGAAACCTTATTCATGCAAAGTGTGTGGCTCTTCTTTTTCACATAAAACAAGTTTGGTGCAGCACACTCGAATACACACTAGAGAAAGGCCATATACTTGTAAAGCATGTAAAACTTCATTTGCGCAGAGATCCCATTTACGTCGGCATATGTTGACACACACTGGAGAGAAACCCTTTTCTTGTGAGACATGTGGCTCTTCTTTTTCAGTAAGGTCAGATGTAGTGAATCATAGGCGTACGCACACTGGAGAGAAACCATATTCTTGTGAAGTTTGTGGCTCTTCTTTTGCACATAAAGCAAATTTGGTACAACATATTCGGATACACACTGGAGAGAAACCATATTCTTGTGAGGAATGTGGTTCTTCATTTGTGCAGAAATCCCATTTGATGCGGCACAAACGCTCACACACTGGAGAGAGGCCATATCCATGTAGTGTGTGTGAAAATTCGTTTACAACCAAGTCAGATTTAGTTATACATATGCGAAGACACACAGGAGAAAAACCCTATTCTTGTGAAGACTGTGGCTCTTCCTTTAAACAGAAATCTCATTTGATTCAACATTTTCAAACACACTTGTGAGAAAAACCTCATTCTTCTGCCAGATGTTATTCTTCCTTTTTATAGAAAACAAATTTGGTAAAGCACATTTGGGGACAGACTAGAGAGAAACCATATGTTATATATGTGTGTGTGTGTACATATATATATATATATATATAAACTTATGTTGAGAATCTCAGGAGAGCATAATTTTACTATATAGGATAATCTAATTTATTTTTCTAGCTTCATCATTGTTGATACATATAGGTGAGGTATGTTCTAGTCAAATGTATAAATCTGCATTTACTACCAGGCTGTATTGGAATTTACACATGCAAAGATATCACTTAAATATGTTCTTGAGTAGCTAGAATATTCATCTACACTAATTTTTCCTGATGCCAATTGAAAGAGAAGGCCAAATAAATTAACTATTTTTTTTCAAATTTTTTCAGCTCCAAGCAAGGCAATAAAGCCACTAAGACATAAGAGGTTACTGAGCGAGGAAGAATATGAGAAAAAGAAAAACATTATTAAGGAGATAGGACAATAAAAAGAACAGAAATTAAAAAGGCAGAAGATAATGATTGACAAACCTTGACTGGAAAGCAAGAAGCCAGAAAAGAGTTTCATATAGAGAAGTGCATGAGAAGAAATTGTTCACATAGAACTTAGTTATTTCTAGTCATTTCAAATGTAAAGGGATGTGACATAGCTTAGAATTTAGTACTAGACTTAAATTCATAAAGTCTAGGTAACAAAAAGGAAAATTCATCAGAAAATTACCATGAAAGTATTTATAGAGAATTTACAGGGATGCTATTAGGTTGGTGCAAAAATAATGACGTAATAATGTCGTTTTTTGACGTATTTTTTAACGTCAAAAAACGACATTATTACGTCATTATTTTTGCACCAACCTAATACATTATAGTGGCAGGAAATTGTAGCTACCAAATCAGGATTGATAATAGTGCCGATTCTTTTTTGGAAATTATCCAGAATCTCTAAATACATATCAGAAGCAACTGTCCAGCAATATTCAATACATGAACACTTCATAGACTTATAAATATGTAAGATAAATTCTGGCAAGGAAAACTGTCTAGAACACCACAGTGAATCAGCTTTCTTAGTAACAGACCTTGCAATTCATTCAATATAATCATTCAACTTCATGTCATATAATGCTTAAATAATTTCTGTATTTTTGCTGGCATGTAAAGGTCTGATTAACCAATGAAAATTATTTTTGTGTTGTTTGAATACATGTAAAGGTCTGATTAACCAATGAAAATTATTTTTGTGTTGTTTGAATACATGTAAAGGTCTGATTAACCAATGAAAATTATTTTTGTGTTGTTTGAATACATGTAAAGGGCTGATTAAACAATGAAAATCAAGCAACACAAAAATAAAAATGCCAAAATTTCTTTCTTTGTTTTTCTCCATATTTCATTGTGAAGTTTTAATAAAAAGGAAATATGTTAGATTGATAAACATTCCCTGTTTTTTCTTTATCCTATCATTCTGATGAATTCCATTCCAAAGTTAATCTGTATTTGAACCCAATTCATATATATATATATATATATATATATATATATAATTATTTATTTAAAAATATGATTCCAACACGCTACATAAGAGGTCTCATGTTTCAAAACAAGAGCCGAAAACTTCAAAATAATATTTGAATTTACTTGAGTTAAAGTAGGCTCTGTTCCATCTTCAAGTGAAATTTTTTGGGAATATATATATAATATTAGTGGTAAATATACCCATACATATGCAAAATATATAAATATATATATATTGTAGATGAAATTTCTGCTTAATGAAACAAAGCAAAGTTTAATTTCATTCATATAACATTGCATATCTATGTTGATGTGATGCTGTATTTATCCTCTAAGATGTTTGTTTTCATTCATTTTCTCCTCTTTGTATGTGCATATTTGTTGTTTAATAAAAATGGTAGCCAGTTGGAGTTTCCCTAAATTGTTTGCATTATTTCTGACGACAAATTAACTGAATCATTTTCACTATAATGCCCTTTAAAAATAAATGTGAGTTCATCTTGTTGCTAATTACTGCTTGGAATTAATTTTAATCTATCATAATTGATGAGATATTATTTGTGATCATACCTCAATCATCCTGTCCCCCATTGCAGCGTACAAGCATCAGCCAGTTTCACCTGTACTTCTTCCCTGACCCTAGTTGCGGCTACCAATCTGTGCCTCTCAAAGTAATACTTTACCTCTCCTGTCATCACCATCCTCTCATTCACCAGGGTGTAATTGATCCATAAATTTGTGTAGTCTGTTCTTCCTTCTTTGCCAACTTCGTTCTGAGTACTTTTGATGCAACTTTGAGCCGCAGACATAATCTAGTCAGTCAGCACTTACTTCTTAACTTTATACATGGATTTGGGATTCAATTGCGCTGTTGGCAGCAGCCATTACTCGTATTGTTTGCATGCATTTGCTGTGGAAAGATAAATGCCGAAGACTATGGAAAGCTAAGCTCGGAACTGATCTTTCTTGTCTAAATTTGTCTCGGTTACTACGCACAAGAACTATTTATGTAGACATGCTCAGTTTGCACGATACTTACACTGATAGCTATTCTGCAGTGAATGTATGCAAACAATGCTTGTAATGGGTGCCCATGAATGCAAAGTTTCACTGTTGATAACTCCGAAATCAAGCCAGATTCAAATAAAGCATGTTCATTTACACATAAATATAAGTATTTTGGAAATTTTTAATGTGAACTGAGTGCGGGGGCTACACTACAAATTAATCCTACTTTTATAAGGACAATTTTTTAAAAATTAATTTTTTTTTTTTTTAACTAATGTTTGCTCTTTTTCAAAGCTCAAGTACCACTCGGACTAAACAGTTACTGAAGAAGATTGTTATGTGAGCAGTAAGAGTTAAGAGGTGCAGTTTACGAGGATATATCGGAAAGATAATGGTTAAACTCTAGACAGGTTAAGATTCTAGTGATTGGTGATCCATCTTTTTGGAAGTCAACTGCATAATGTAGCTTTTTATGGCAAGAGGCTGTTTGAGTGGAACTTAATTCTCACTAATGGAATATTTCTTCTTCATATTCCTCTACTCATCCATAATGCATTACACTTCATTCCTTGACTCAATAAATGCCTCCACATTACCTGTTATTTTGCTTTTGGATTAGTGTATGTCATTTGAATTCATTATGTTACCCTAGCCTTAGGTTATTATCACAACAAACTTTTGACTGGATTTTTGATTAAATTTTATCTTTATTATATTTTGACTTTTTTTCTGGCTAAGATTGTTGATTTTTTTTTTCTTTTCTAATTTTGAATCTTTTTCTTTCTTTCTTCTTACCACCTTAGTCTGAAACTATTGTTTTTAAATTTTTCTGATGTAACTTTTTAGATTTTTCAAACTTTCTTTTTTAACCCTTTTTTTTTTTAATGTTATTTTGTGTGTTTATTTCACACTTAGTTTCAATTCGAATATTTTTTTTCCATTTTCAGTTAAGATCAAACGTTTTTTTGGTTAAAAATTTTCCAGGTAGCTTTTTCCTTCACGTCTGTTCCTATTCTTTTTTTTATTTTAAACGTTTTTTTTTTTTAAATTTTCTCATGCTGTTTTTTCCTTGAACATCTTTTTTTGTATTTTTTTAGCCTTCAATTTTTACTGCATAAATTCTTTTGTTCTTTAGGTAGAGTTGTTTTTTAATTAATTAGTTTTATTTTTTACTTGGGTATTTTTTTTTTTTTTTCTAAAAAAAGTATTCTGAGAGAGAATTTTTTTTTTTAATAAAAAATCGACCTAAAACCTTCTAAAATGATAAAAAAATAAATATTTTTCACTTGTGAACAGTGTCATGCCCTAAAGAATGCTAATAAGCAAGAAACATGAAAGTTTTTAAGAGTCGACACGTTTATTGAAGTCAGGGCAAGATTATCCTGTACGCCCTAACAGAATCATAGGGCCCATCAAGTTTGGTCATAAATAAATTATAACCAAACTAGAGGGTCTCTAATGCTGGTTCTCTAACATATTTTTTTTTTATACTACAATTGTATTGAAATATGTGCTAATTTGGTTTGCAATAAATAGTAAAAAAAATAAAAAAATAATATTTAAAAAAATGACAGATTAAGACGCAGAAACCAATTTAAAAAAGAAGCATCATTTCTGGCATAAAAATGCTGGAATAATCCAAAAACAGCATTTGCGGAAAATCCACTGTTCTGGGTATACCGATAATCTTAGTAGTTGGGTCTTTTGTGCACTGGCCTCGATGGGTGCTTTGAGTTGAAAGTTAGTCCTTGTTTAGTGCGGTTTTATTTGTGCTCTGGGTTAGGCCTTGTTTACATGGCTTGATTACTGCGTGCTGGCCTGGATCGAGGGAGGCGAGGCACGCAATAAACTTGTCCTGTAAGGGCGGCCGTGTTGTATCTGGGACCCAACTAAGATTGTGGTAAATTTTCGCAAATGTTTAATTATTTTTTACACAAGGAATAATGCTTTTTTATTAAAATTGGTCACTGGGTCATTACCCGCAAATCTTTTCGAGCCAGTAATGTTGGCCGGGCTGTTAGTTAGCCGAGACACAAAAAAAAAAAAATAAGACCGCAACTAAGATTGTTGATATCTCTTCTTCTTAGCAATAGGTTTCCGCAAATTTTTTATGCTGTTTTTTGTTTTTTTTTTTTTTAATCACCAGAAATCATGTTTCTTTTTTTTAATTGGTCTCTGGGTCCTAATGTGAAATTTTACTGAATATTTTTATATTGACAAACAAAACTAAAAAAAAAAAAAAATTTATCTATTAAAAAAGGAATTTGGAGTACTTCAGTGCGGGCTATGTAAATTTTACTAAAATATCACGAGTAAAAAAAAAAAAATATTCAAGAGAACACCAAACTATCACAATCCCGTTCTGATTGAATTGAAGAGAAAACCACTTGTATTTATGGACTGAGTTAGTTCCCTTCTCTAATTAAATTTGCCTTTTTTTACGTTTTCTCCTCTTTTTTTCTTTATATATATATTAGGTTGGTGCAAAAATAATTACGTAATAATGTCGTTTTTTGACGTAACGTCAAAAAACGACATTATTACGTAATTATTTTTGCACCAACCTAATATATAATATATATATATATATATATATATATATATATATATATATATATATATATATAAATGGGGGGGGGGCTCTAAACCACGAAACGCACGTGCGACACTTTAAGGAAGAGATTTAAATACCAGTAACCTAAGTTAGTAAAATTATAATTTCTTTTCTCGTGAACCCCAGACGTTCAAAGGTAAGTTGTAAAATAAAATAGAGTTTTTTTTTTACTTTCCACCAGTTTTTTTTTTTTTTTTTTTTTTTTTAATTAATCAGTCGATAATTCCACACGAATTCTCTTAAATTTGTGTTGTAATGAAGTATGCAGACGGGCCGCTTTATTTCTTAATTATTTGTCTTACTGATACGTTCACATTCAATCAAGGAAAACTAAAAAAGAATGACCTGCTTAACAACCGAATCCACGACAAATCCCCAATGAACAAAGAAAGTCAAGAGTTCAAAACCCCGGTCTCTTTATCCCAAAAGTGGACAATGTCTCAGTTACATTTTACAAGTTAACATTTTTTTTTATGAATTTGGGGACCTTTTTTCTCCAGGGTATACCACTTTTTTAGCGTTACCTCAGACCTGGGACATACCTACATTAAAATTTAATAAAGATAAAAAGTCTCATAAAAAAAGTAACGTTGAAAATTCAAATCAAATTTTAATGTCAAATTGAGACATCAATTAATTTATTTTTTAATAATATCTAATTAATTACAGATAATTACACTTATGTACAAGAAAGAGATTTCTGTCGCGTACTTCGCGAGTTTATGGGTTCGTTTTGCTTTGCAATAGAAATTCATTGTAAAAAATCGACCAACCTTTAAAAAACGCTTTCTAACAATGCTACACAGTCACCTATTCGATATATGGTTAGGGAGTTTTAGTATCCTATAAGACCCGACTTCATTTGAAGAAAGGAAAGCCATAAAAAGACTTTTCTTGTGTTTGCGACAAAAAAACGTAAACAAACAACAACGTAGATACGAAGATAGATCATGCCGAATTTTTTAGAAGTTTTTGGGGTTTTTTTTTTGTTTTTTTTTATAAGTTTGTTCCAGAATTAACCGAAAATCGAAGAAAGATCTATTTCCCTTGTCTCAATTTGACATTTAAAATGAAAATTAATTAAAAAAAAGTTCTTTAAATTTTCAATGTTAAAAATTTGATTCTTTTTTTAACTTCACTTTTAGTTTTATGAGGCTGGGATTTTGTCCTGTTCTACCTCCAAAAATTCGCTAAAAATGTGGATGCATAAAAATAAAATGAAAATGACAAAAAATACACGAAACCAAAACAATATAAATAAAAGCAAAATTTTATCGTCAAAACTCAAAACCTTTGTGTTGTTTAAGAAAGAGGAAAAATCAAAAGATTTTTTTTATCTTTTTTAGAACCTAGGAAATTTTGGTTAAAAATCTTATTTTCCTTTCGCTAAAAAAAAGTGGCATACCCTGAAAAAAAAGAAAAAGGGAACCAAACTTAATAAAACAAAGTTTTATCGCGAAAAATTTTATGTTTTTAATAAAGGAGAGACCAAAGTATTTTTTTAAATTATGTCTTAAATATTTCTTTCAGCCAATTTTCTTTTCCAAACTTTTATCCTTTAATCTTTACCACACTGCAGGCGACAATAATTACTCTTTTTTTTTTTTTTTTAGGTAGAGGTCGACGTAATATTTTAAAGGATTTTTTTAGCGCCTTTTTCAGTTGAAAACACATTATTAATGATTAATGTGGAAATTCTTGCAAAAATCAAATAATTGTCGGATTTTAATTAAACTTTCAGAACTTATTAAAAAAATGAATTAATTTATTTTAGAAATGTTTGTTTTTTTAGAAAGTCATATATATTTAATTTATTTTACATCTGTTCCCTCTCTACTTAATTTTATGAAAACGAAACTGAATGCCTCAGTAATTTTTTTAAAATAAATTCAGACCTTGAAGAAAATGATCGATTTTCTTTGTAAAGAATAAAGATGAACATACCCAAACTTTAGCTCTGAATTGTAACATACAAAACGGAATAATAAAACTAAGACATTATTTAATTAAAAAACTTTTAATGGGTTTTATGAATAGAATAAAGAACGTCTTTTTGTCTGAAGCCAAAATTTTTTTTCGATGAAAAATGAATTTTTACAAGAATTGTTTTCTTTTTCTTTTTTTTCACTTTTAAATGAAAAATGTGAAAAACTTGATAAATGTTTTAAAGTATCAACAATTTTGTTGGCAAATTTTTAATTTAATTTTCTTTTGCCCAACAAAATATCCATGGGTGTCTTTACATTTGCAATTACTTCCTTTACTGTTTGAATGGTGTCAATGGACAGGGTCAGTGCAAGGGTCTTGTGGGGTCCCCTGAATCTATGATACAGCCTCCCCGACTCTACTACATGTAAATTTTCATAAGGTAGTATCCATATAAAATAAAAATTTTATTGTAACCTACTTATGTACAATAATGGATCATATGCAATATAGCTGAACAATTCAACTGTAAAAATTGAAAATAAATACAATGTATCTAAGTACAAATTAGAGACATGTCATAATAGGTCATTCCATCTTAATAAATCAATGTTTTGCAGCAATTTTTATCAACAATTTCAGATTTCTCTTGTTAAAAAGTTGAATAATCTTATTCTTAACCCATTCAACATTATGGATAAAATATAGTGAATTTTATATTGTATTTTTTGAGACTTATCATGAACAAAACAAATTCATAAATTTGGATGTAAAGCAAGAAGATTCCAGAATGATGTCAAAATCCCCAAAAAGTTTGATTTTAGTTTAATTTGTAAATGTTGTCATGTCTTCATTGCATTGAATGAAGATAACACAATCAAGAAGTAGTATGTCGCTAGGAGTTGACACAGTCTTGTTGAAATAAGGTTGGTAGCAGCAGATAAGCTCAATCTCTAGCTCTCTATTTGTTTACTACTTCTAATGATGATTCTCGGTGTCCATATTTATGTATTTAGACAAGTCCAAGTCCTCTTCTGGAATGGTGTGTTCATCTCGACGAAACCACCCCTTTTTAGATATGCACTTTCCTAAGTTGATACTTTTTCCAAGATGGGTCCACTTCCACAGTTTCAGTCAGATTATATTTTCACTTACCCTGACATTGTATTGTAACTTCAGTTTTTAGGAATAGGTACCTAAAGTATCATAAATATTTCCATAGGTAAATTAACTGTGCATATCTAAACCTCTAACTGATTTATGTATCTCTTACTAGCAGCATGGCCCGGCGTTGCCCGTGCTTGATTAAAAAATCGTACGACTTGTACAGCAATCACTATCACTTGACTTAAAATATTTTTGCCCTTCCTTGCCTTTAAAGGAGTGCTCTTTGCCGTGCTGATGTTGCTACATGCCTTACTTTTTGCCTATCTCACACTGCAAATTTTTTCTAAGCTTTATACTAAACATTAAATTTGTTACGAATCAGAATCAACATTGAGTTTAAGCAAGTGAATGAGCCAATTGGAGTAAAGTGCTATGCAGATTTAAATTTTTCCCACTTGTGACAAATGCAGCTATCGATTCTTTTTGCATGCTAGCATGCTAGTTAACATTTGTGTCAGTCAGCTGTTGGCTTTCACGCTGGCCAATACAATCTTCCTGCCTATTTGTGGCAGCCAGTTATTGGCTGTCACTCTGGCCAGTACAAAATGGCTGCAAACTCCATGAAAACTGCCGTAGAAGCATGAAAAAATCAATTATTTCTATTATCGATGGGAGTTGGGAAATGCAATGTCATTCTTGGCCTTCCCACTAACTTGGAGCATGTGCATATGCAAATTTTGGTTCAAATCCATCGAAAACTGCAGCAAAGCATTCATTACACACACACACTCTCATCCTGGCTTTTATAGATAGAGATGACAAAATTGTCTACATTTGACAGTGTACATCATACTACCAAGACACTGAATAATTTTTCCTTTCAGCCAATTTTCTTTTCCAACCTTAAATCCTTTAATCTTTACCACACTGCAGGCGACAATAGTTGCCATAGAATTCTCTCCCTTACTACTCTAGGTGCATTCAGTCACCTTGAGACAGTTAATAAACGAAGACTTGTCAACTGTTACTTACGGTTATTTTAAGCTGGAAATTGATTACTACTGCTTTGGAACAAGGCTAAACTTGCAACGCCATTTTGAATTCTAAACACATCACTTTTTTGATGAAATGAAAACCTTCTTAGTGATTTTGCTTCTTATTGCATCCCAGAACTCCGCAAGAAGTAATAAAAGTTAAAGTACATTAAATTATTTATGTATTTTTTAGTGTATTTGTTTTTTATTTCAAGTTTTTTAATTTCGCATTTCAAATTTTTTTTGTTTTCAAACGTCAAAACATGCATGCAAAATGTAATGCATTACACCAAAATATTACTCATTCATTCTTTTATTAGTGTACAAAAATTAAAATCTATACGCACAATACAAAGAAAGTTATAACAATTTTAAAACTGTAGGTGTTCATGTTTTTGCACCCCCCCAAAAAAATGCAGTGGCAGGGGAGACAACTCTAGAAAGAAATTATCATGGTAAAGGTTAAAGAAAACTTTATCGCCGATCTTAAATGGTCTGGTAGTTTGAGATTGTCTAACTTTCTTCTTATTCCCTGGCAGTAATTTGCCAAAAATGGATCTAACTTTTCTAACAAACATAAGCTCTGTAGGTGATATTTTCGCAGTGATGTTTGCATTTAGCGTCATTCGATACATGTTCAAAAATTCTTGTAATGCCATTTCTTCAGCTTCCAATCCTTTAGCTTATCTTAATGCTCTTTTGAATGTGTCAACAAATCATTCTGCTTCACAATTTGACCTTGGATGATAAATCGTGTTGTAAAGCGTTCAATCATGTAGCTTTTGCATAAATTTTTAAACTTGCTAAAAGTAAATTGTGTTCCAGGTACTCCAAATCTTGCAAAAAGTTTGCACAAGAATTTAATTGTTATTGCAGTTGTAGGTTGTTTTCACTTCATTGACTCAGGCTATTTTGTGATACTGTCAACCACAATTAAATAGTATGAACCATTTAGTAGCCCAGCAAAGTCCATATGTAATCGTGCCCATGGTTTATCAGTGGTCAGACATGTCTGATAATTTATAGGTGGTGATTTTGCTGCTGAGTTATTAGGTTGGTGCAAAAATAATGACGTAATAATGTCGTTTTTTCACGTTAAAAATACGTCAAAAAACAACATTATTACGTCATTATTTTTGCACCAACCTAATACAACCATTACATTTTCTAACTGCATTTTGGAAATCTTTGGCCAATACATGTAACTTCTCATCAAGGACTTCATCCTCACTATTCCCAGATTCCTACATGGTGACAATGGAATTACAACTCCAGCCACATACAAAACTACTCCATCACAAATAGAAAATGCTGTCAGCAGGTTTAATTTTAGTTTTATTCCATTTTGACTTAACGACATTCATAGTTTTTTGAATAAGCATATCCTTTTTAGAATGAATTTTGATATCATCGATCATCACTGGCAATTCTTTAATAGTGTTACACATCAGGCTTTTAATTTCACTTTCAGATTTCAACAAAGCAATCACTGTATCTTCAAAATCTTTAGATTTTTGTATCAATGTGGATGCGCTGTATGCATGTTTCAATTTCTTTGATGATAGAAATTCCATCTTGAAATCATAGTTCAACAAAATTGTAGACCAACGCTGTAGTCTGTTTGCAGCATATGTACAAATCCTTTTCTTAGACCCGAATATGCATAATAATGGACAATGATCAGTTTGCTGTATGAATTTTCTTCCTAATATCATCCTATGAAATTTCTTTACAGCAAAAATTATAGCAAGCTCTTCCTTTTCAATTTGTCTTTGGCATTTTTCCATATTTATCAAACATCTTGAAGCATGAGCATTTAACAGTAAAAATTGCAATTGAAATCTCACTGTAGCATTATTCATTTGAACTGTCACAAATTTTCTATTATTTGAATTTCCCGGTTTAGCTGGTAGCACCACTTTCAGCAAGTTAATTTGTCTATTTCTTTTGGTTTTCAACTTGCAGTAGCATCATTTGTGACCTGTTTTTCCACACTTAAAATTTTTTTGGTTTTAATTGAACAGTCCTTTGAGATGAAGCATACCACAGACTTTTGGCACGCCTCCACAACAGTCTGTATTATTAACGTTGAATCCCGTTCAAGTTTTGTCCGAGTTTGAATTCCAGTCAGATCCATTACATTCACTTACGTGCTAATACCATTTGGAAAGGTATGAATCCTCTTTTTCTCCCCCCAGCTATGGGTAAATAGCAGGACAGACCAGGATGGCAACTGGTCTACTGCAGAAAGAAAAAATTTGCCTCGTCAATCATGTATCAAAATGTTACATGATCGCCTACGTGTGTATCATGCATGGCACATAACTGACTGAAGTATTTGAGAGCATATTTCCACATTGTTGCTTGAATGTCAGACTTTTAATTTCTCACATTGAAAGTTGATTTTACAAGCATATGTGACAAAATCTTCACTTTCATCCTTAGTAAGGTTCAGGCACTGCGAACATGCATAAAACAATGAAATCCTTTCACCAAAGATTTTCAATAATATCAACATTGTTTTGTAAAATGACAGTTTTTCTGGGGTATTCAGCAAAATTAAATTCAGATATTTTTCATGTTCAGCATTGTCTGTTCTTTGTCTTTATCTGTTCTTGATATTCAATCCGCTCGTGTTGCATTTTTTATAATAGTTCTTGAATAAATATCTTCAATTCTTCCATAGTGTATTATATTCATACAAGTAGTCCTTAACTAGGAAGAAAAAATTTTTTTTTTCCCTAATAGTAGCATATCATACAGTCTTGAAGTTTATCAGTTTATCTGTGATCTATAAAAAACATAAGTGAGAGGAAAAATTTTTTTCTTTTTTTGTGTGAATTCAAATTTTCAATGCCACTGTTACGTCTTTGTTGCATTGAATGAAGATAACACAAGAAGTAGTCTGTTGCTTGGAGTTGACATAGTCTTACTGAAATAGGTAGTAAGCATATAAGCTAACTCTTTACTCTTTACTTGTTTATTTCTTCTACTGACAATTCTCAGCATCTGTTTTTATGTATATAAACAAGTCCAAGTCCAAATGTTGGTAAGATAGTGAGGGTCACAAAGCACTGCCTGGGTCCCCAAATCAGCCCCTGCTTCTGTTGGGGTGTTCGGTGGTAGTATGCACCAGCCCTGTCAATGGGATCTTTTTGTGCATTCAAATCCATGTGGAAAGTACTCATTCATGTCCTTGTAAACTCTTTTCTATGATCCCCACAAATATTGTTCCAGAAAACTCTAGCTAATTACTTACAATTTTTCATACTGGGTAAAAGAATTGTGAATAATTATTTTCCACTGCGCAACCCACTTTTCAGCAGACAAAATGCTGCTAGCCTCTTTCTACTTTATCATTATTTACTCGACAAATGTTCTGACAAGGCCCATTCCTTAGTTCCACTAGTTCTGAAGTTTGAAGCTCAGACCTACCTAGCCATGTACATGAGAACAAATCATCTCCATTCCCAAGAAGTAAGTTTCCAAGAACTGCCATTTTGTGGAACAGACTCTTGCTACTTCATCACTATTTACTTGACAAATGTTCTAGGACTTATCAGGTTAAAATCATAGGCAAAGAACATCATTGGAAAATTCATAAACTTAAGGAATCAGCACAAAGGCTACAAAAATCTCCAGAGTCAACCAAGCATAGAAATGAACACAATATGGGAACCAGTAATAAGGAGTGCTAGAGAAAAGCAATAATAACACTGAAAATTGCAATATGAGCTCTGGTAAAAAGAAAAAAATACAATGATAACAGTAAAAATTGCAGTATGAGCACTGGTAAAAAACGGTTGCTGATGACATTAAGTTTATAAGTCTCAGAAATTCCGTAAGGACACATGGCACAATGGATAAAGGCATTGATTAGATCCGGTGACAGGACCCAAAGAGTTGTGAGTTCAATACCTGGTTAAGTGAGTGGAGAACTTGGAAGAGGGGAATTAACAAAAGATAACTGATAACTGACATCTATTAGACATGGCATGTCTACCCCAGCAAGTGAAATAAAGGGTTCAGTTTGACATTCCAAACCCCTGAAGAAGACTGGAGCATACAATGGGCAAAACGTTGTGATAAATATGGCAACAAAGATGAAGATGATAGTTCGAATAATGTAAATAGTGTAAAAAATTAATGATTTATATTCTTCAAAGTTAACCAAACATAATTACAAAATTACACAGAAGTCAAGTTTTCATAAAAAAGGGGGGAGTAACATGTAAAAAAAAAAAAAAATATTTTTCCGATGACTTTCTAAAAAACAAACATTTCTAAAATAATTTCATTTGTGAATAAGTTCTGAAAGTTTCACTAAAATCTGACAATTATTTGATTTTTGCAAGAATTTCAAGATTAATGTGTTTTTTAACTGAAAAAAAAAAAAGCACTAAAAAAACTAATGGTAAATATTACATGACTGCTGACAAAAAAAAATTAATTTTTTAACAAAATTTTGAACATGCTCGTAAGGATTAAAAAATTTTTTAAATAATTAAAAATACATCAGTCTTCCATTTTAAGAATAACAAACATTTTGACATTAAAACTTTGTTTTTATTAAGTTTGGCACCTTTTTTGATCATGCTATGCTGTTTTTTTTTTGTTTTTTTTTTTTTTTGGTGAATTGTTGATGAATTCAAAATGGCATCTGAAAAATGGAAGTGGTTCCTTGTTCCAAAGTTAGCCTTGTTCCAAAGTGGCTGTAGGCTATTTCCAGATTAAAATTCTGGAAATAACAGAACAAGTTTTTATTTACATCAACCCACTTGAGGCAACAGAATGCATCTAGAACAGCAAAGGGAGAGAATTCTACAGTGACAGCTTTTGGCTCCAACCAGGAAAAGGTTAAATGTCAGGGCATCACAATCTCTAAGTACCTTCTTTATTCTTGATGAAAGTGCTTCCAGAGGATATAGGTTACATTTGAGTTCTATAATATTTACCTGCCACTCTTTTTCCAGTTCATTGACCCAGTGCCTGGCCTGTCTGTCTGTCATCATTTTATTTTTTAGAGTATTTAAAAAAAAAAAAAAAACTATCAACAACACTTAGTTTGGTTGTAATGGAGCAGACTTAAGCTCAGTTGTTGATTCAGTTAAAAATATGCTGCTTGTAGTTTGGGGGGACAGATTTAAGAAATTTAAAAATAATTTCATTCACCTCTGAATAACTCTTGAAAATTTCATTAAAATGTGATAGTTTTCACTGCAAAGAAAGCAAAACAAAAAAAAATCCACAAATGTCCTTTACAAATTCAATGTCTCATTTTCACACACACAAAAAAAGTGGGCAATCGTTGTGTCCAAAAAAAAAAAAACTGTGTGAAAAAGATGTCTTTTTTTCATTTTAATTCACATCACTCTCTGGCAATGTTTATTAGTATTCATCACTTTATTGATTAGCATTTTAATAAAACCTAAATAAATATGAAAAGAATGTTTTATTCATATTTACTAAGTTATTAAAATGTAAACCAACTGTAAGAAAATCCTTATTTACCATTTTATCAAGTTTGATTGGAAATTAGCTGATGTTTTGCCAACCATTCCAATAAACAATCTAATAAATAAATAGTATTTAATATTTTTGTTGTAAATTCTCAAGATCAAAGAAAATGTTTAAAATCACTTTCATCATATGTTTAGTTTTTATTACAATTCTAATCATAATTTTTTTAAACAATAAACATTGCCAAGGAGTGAAAGTAGTTAAAATACAAGCAGTATCATGGTTAATGAAAACATCCTTGATACACTGTTTTTGTGTAGGCACAAAGGTTAAACATTGCCAAAAACTGTATCCATCTTTGCAAATTCATGACAACTAATTCTCCACACTAGCGACTTATCCCCCATGGATAATATCATTAAATGTAAAGAACATTAAGTTGGTAGGTGATTATGGGCTTTTATGAAATTGTTATTTAGTGAACTTTTTTTTTTTTTTTTTTTTTTTGGGTACAAGTATGGGTCATGTATTGAACTTTCTCCTAAGGATCAACCAATTTAGCCTGCCCTACGTCTCCATTAAAGTTTTTTTTTTTTTAATTTTGTTGACCTGTATTTTGCATCGATAGGTGCTGTATGTTCATTTACACGCACCTTATAAAAAGGTAATTTTTTCTTTCAAAAAATATTTATCTTACTCAGTGTGGTAATAGACAAATGTATTCGTTAGCCAGTCAATAAATACATCATTTTTTTTCCCACATGAATAAAAAAATTGAATATTAACCAGAGTGTTGCCTTTTGGTTTCCATCCTCCATAAATTAACACACAAATTATAACAAGATAATATTTCTTTTTTTTTTTCTTCTTTTTTTTAAAAAAAATATTTGCCTTATAATAAAACTAATTTTGTTTGCTCTGCAAGGTAATAGACAATAAATACATAAG
The DNA here is from genome assembly GCA_963932145.1 of Acanthosepion lycidas. Taxonomy (NCBI): domain Eukaryota; kingdom Metazoa; phylum Mollusca; class Cephalopoda; order Sepiida; family Sepiidae; genus Acanthosepion; species Acanthosepion lycidas. The sequence goes on from OZ010575.1 coordinate 89,968,202, forward strand.
TTGTTTACATGACTAAAAACCGAGTATTTACCAAATTGATGATTTTGGTTTTCCATCCTAAACCATATAATTAATTTTTGCTACAAGGACACGTGTTATTTGAAAATGTAATTATGTTTTGGAGATAAATGCTATATATCAACTAATTATGTTTAATAGTGCATAAAAATGTCTGCTGTACTGAAACAAACATAATACTAACCAACTCTTATATTATAAACTGTTTTAATTTTTTTCCACAGATGTTCCAACAATAAAAGAAATATTGCCAGTGTATCCTACGAAAATTATGCTCCAGCCAAAGGAAATATACATTTTTGAAAATTTTTACATTTGAATTAATATTTGAAAATGTGGAAAAGTTTACTGGCAAAAATGTTCCCATGCAAACAAATTGACATTTTCAACTAGCTTGGTGATAGAAAAAGTCATCACTTGATACTGAAGAAAAGCCATATTTTTGTGAAAAGTGTAGAAAAACAAGATATGAGCAATCACAAGCAAACACAAACAGAAGAGAAACCATATTCTTGTGAAGTATGTGGATCATCTTTTGCTTTTAAATCCATTTTCAAAAATCACATTCGAAAACACACAGGAGAGAAACCTTATTGTTGTAAAATATGTGGAGCATCATTTGCACAAAAATACTCTCTGTTAAAACACATTCAAACACACACTGGGGAGAAACCTTTTGATTGTGAAGTGTGTGGCTCTTCATTTTCACAGAAATCTAATTTGGAGCAACACATTCGAACACACACTGGAGAGAAACCTTACTCTTGTAAAAAGTGTGAAGTTTCTTATTCAGGAATGTCATCTTTGAGAAAACATATGCAAACACACACAGGAGAGAAACCATTTTCTTGTGAAGTTTGTGATTCTTCCTTTTCATGGAAATCTTATTTGGTTCAGCACATGCGGACACACACTGGAGAGAAACCATATTCTTGTGATGTGTGTAAATCTTCTTTTGCAAGAAAGGCACATTTAGTAGATCATATGCGAACACACACAGGAGAAAAACCATTTTCTTGTGAAGTCTGTGGTTCTTCATTTTCACAAAAATCTGCCTTAGTGAAGCATATTCAAACACATTCTAGAAAGGAACAACATTTTTGTGAAGTATGTGGTTCTTCATTTGTATATAAATCCCATTTGAGGCAACATTTTCAAGCACATATTGGAGAGAAACCTTATTCTTGTGAAGTGTGTGGTTCTTCTTTTACATGCAAAAGAAGCTTGATACAACACTTTCAAATACACACAAAAGAGAAACCAGATTCCTGAAAAGAATGGGGATCTTAATTTGCATAGATATCCCGTCTGATTCGACACATGCAAATATATGTACCAAGGAAACCTTACTCCTGCAAAAAGCAGGATTATTCATATTTTTCTGAAATGTCATTTTAGTGAAACATGTGAACACACGCTGGAAAGAAGCCATGTTCTAGCAAAATGTGTGACTCTTTTTGACAGGGATGTTTCTTTTTTTTTAAATCATTTCACCCCAGGTTAGGCAACAGGCCACTAAAGACAAGGCATTTGCTAAATGTGAAAGGTCATGAGAAAAAGATCATTAATGTGAGAGAACAATCAAAGAACAGAAATTAATAAGACAAGATAACAGTTAGCATTGCATTTAAATTTTTGAAGGTCAAAGTTGACTGGAAATTAAAAAGCTGGAAGAGAGTTCCACAAGCAAGAAGTGTGAAAGAAGAAACTCTTAGGATAGAATTTAGTTATATCTGGCCATTTCAAGTGTAGAATCATTCAACTTTTTGCCAATCCAGATCTGCACTAAGTAAAGTCTAGGTAACTTAAAGGAAAGTTTATCATAACAATTAGTATGAAAATATTTATAGAAAAGCCCAGGTAAGCTATGTTATGACAGTGGGAAAGTGCTTGAAGCTGAGATGCCAGTTCTGAACCAGCAACACTGCAGATTCTTCTTTAGGATTTCATCAAGAATCTCAATATATAGCAGAAGCACCAGACCAGATATGGCAGCAATATTCATTGCATGGATGAATGTTAAAGTTATAAATTTGTAAGATAGATTCTGATAAGAAAAACAGTTTAGCATGACACACTGAATCAACTTTCCTAACAGCAGACCTAGCAATTGATTCAATATAATCTTTCCACCCCATGACAGCGGAGAACATTAAAAATCATATAATTTTGGTGTAACACATTTGAATTTGCACTCGCAAGAAACTATTTTCACAAAAATAATTGCAGACAGCAACAGGATAGAAACCATATTTCTGTGAATCAGCATTTTCAAACATGTCACAGTGAAGAGAAACCATATTCTTATGAAGAGTGTAGTTCTTTTTCACAGAAGTTCACTTCAATGGCAAATATCCAAATAAACTCAAGAGATCTGACATTATGAGATTATAATATTTAATGTTTTCACACTTACTGACTATAGTTCAGTTGTTCTTAAAATCCTCTGATGTTCACAAAATCTTATCTAAAACATGGTAATTATAATCATATTAATAATGTTCTTGGTTCATAAATATACTTTAGACAATCACATGAAAAGTAAGTTTTGGATTGTCTGCAAAAGCAAGAATATTTTTGATATATCCTAATAATCAGCAGATGTAAAATTTTTTACTCTTAATTTAAAGAAAAATACACAAAACAGAAGAAATATTTTTTTTTTTTTGTGATATTTTTTTAAGACTTTGGGATTATTTTCTCTGTATTTTAAATAATGTTGACAATACCTGGCCACGGAAATCTTTAGTAAAAAGCGAAAGATTTATCTGCAATTCTTAACCACTGGAAACCAGGAGTGTTGTTTTTTTGTTTTTTTTTCTTTCTTTTTTTCTTTCTTTTTTTTTTTTTCTTTTTTTCTTTCTTTTTTTTTTCTTTTTTTTTTTCTTTTTTTTTTTTCTTTTTTTCTTTTTTTTTTTTTCAAAAAATATCAGCAATAAGGAAAGTTAAGCCACATTGACTTTTACATGTCTGGGTCAAAGGCCAGCCAGCCAGCCATTGATAAATGTTAGAACAAGCTGTCATCAGTTTGTAATAAATCCTACCACTTACAAGATAAGAGCAAAGAGTGAAAAAAAAGGGGGGTAACATTGGTAAAAAGGGCTTGATATGGGTTTTTTTTTTTTTTTAAACCTATGTTTGAACAATGGCTTGATGTGTTTTGTTTTAACACCTCACAACCTGAGTGATGACAACAACTAAATTTTCCATTAACTGATCATTGCATCTAGATCAGTTCTTTGTATCTTTTGGATACTGTTCATATTTCTTTAATCCTCTTTGCATTTTCTTTTAATCTATTTTCAGTTTTGACTGCCTTTTCCCAGTATGTTTAATTTTTAATTTGTATTTGATGGCATATTAGACATCCCACTCTATTTACATTTCATATTAGAATATGGAGCGAGAATAGTTTCAAGTACTAGCAGCTGCCCTATTGGCACATTCTAGAATATGTCAACAGATTTTGCATACATTTGTGTTTAATCAGTTTATTAGACAAATGTATACAAAATCCCATTTTGTTTAATGTTTTTAATTTTGATTCTGCCATTTCCCCGCGTGGCTAATTTTCAATTTGTATTTGATTGCATATTAGACCCCATTCAATTTTCATTTCATATTACATTGTAATTTTTTTTAATCAATTCACCCCAAACAAGGCAATAATGCCACTAAGATACAGGGGTTAATGGGAGTGAAAGAGAATCCCAATCCTATACAAGAAACAAGGGATAAACCTTTACTCCTGTTCAAAAGGCTGAGAAGGTGTGTGATAATAGATGAATCTATCTACTCCTATTGAGGAAAAAATAAATAAAAGAATATATATATATATATATATATATATGTAGGAGGCATGGTAGAGCAATGTATAGCAGCTTAGATTGAGGAATTGGAGAGACAAGTTTGAATTCCAGTTGAATCCATTCCATCCACTTATGTGCTAATACCCTTGTGAAAGGTATCAATCCACTTCTCCCTCCCGCTATGGGTAAATAGCAGGACAAACTGGGTTCTATAGCCTTGGGTGGCAACTGGTCTAAGAGAAGAACAACTCTGAATTCAAAACCTGCAGAAAGTTGTTTGGGGAGCTTGTGGCATGTCGTGCACCAGGTCTCTGTATTCAGCACTTCAAAATGTGGTTCGTTCTACCCAAAGCCTACACCACTATAATCAATAGTGTTGGGCTGTCAGTTCCTAGGAACTGATCTGCTAGACCCTCATGCGTCGAATTCAACTGGAGAGTTGAATATATATATATATATATATATATATAAAATGTAATAAATAAAATTTCAGAATTTAGGCAGAGGCGTTGGAAGTGTAGACTTGAAGTAAACTTGAGAAGAAACTGAAAACCCAATCCCAAATAGGAAATCAGGGGTAAACCTCTACTCCTATTCAGAAGACAGTGGTGTGTGAACCAGATGATAGGCAAACCTATAGAATAGGTACAGTATTGGTGGTTGTTCAGTTGGCAGGCTCTGGAATATGCCAACGGATTTTGCATACATTTGTTTAATATTAGGCAAATGTATATGAAAACTGATTTTGTTGAATAATTTTTAAATTTTGATGCTATTTTAATTTGTATTTGATGGCATATTAAATCCTCCTCTACTTACATTTCACATTACAATATTATGGAGTTAGAATAGATTCAAGTACTGGTAGCTGCACGATCAACATTCATTGCAGAGAGGTTCCATCCCCAAAAGGAGCCAAGTAAATGCTTACACGAACAACCATAACAAGCAGCAGCAGGCAGGTTAGGTTCCAGGATCCAAGTTCTCCACTCTGGATTGTCCCACAGGACATTAGCTTGGTATCCAAATTTGGTTACATATTAATTATGAGTTCAATCTGGACCTGGCAGTATGTACTTGGAAAAATGGGCAAGCAATAACTGATCACTGTAAAGCAAGAACTCTACTAGATATCAGTTGATACAGCTAAACAAGAAAAATCTACCCATGTAGATTAAATAGCAGGTTCAGTTGGAAATACTTAAAGGTTGCCTGGATCAATAAACACTGATGAAGGCCAGAGAGAACAATTGCTGAAATGTGGTCATAATGTAAAAGGTGTTCCTATAACTTGGACTGATTTTAAATGTGAATTAACTTTAAGCATCTAATTATTTTCTTTTTCTTTTTCTTTTAGATTTAACAACTTCAGTCTTTGGCAATTTCAACCATGGAAATTGCCAAAGACTTAAGTTATTAAATCTAAAAGAAAAAAAATCATTAGATGCTTAAACTTAATTCGCATTTAAAACCGGTCCAAGTTATTGGAACACCCTTTATAAATAATTGAAATAACTTATTTCAACCTTAAATAACCTAATAAGGGTTGATAGAAATTCTCTCTGTATCACTATTAAAATTCAAACTAATGTTATAATCACAGTGTTTCATCTAATGCAACTAAAGTCCTTCAAATGTCTAATTCATTCTTCCTGGATCTATATTAAATTTGTGCTCATATTTTCATCAGTAATTGTATCATATTCAGTCTTCATTCAAATTTAAAAAATACTTTCACGTCCAACCTTTGAATTTAAAATATTAATTTACAGTTTAAATTTATCTTCATTTAATTTTCTTTTTGTATATTTTTGCAGATTTGTTATACATAAACGATGAATGAAGACAAAAGCAAAACATTTTTTGTCCTCTCATGGACTTTATGAAGTCAAATGTAAGGATTTTATTTTTAAAGCATGTATTTATAAATGGAAGTAAAAATATTGTTAGTTTTGTTAAATTTAAGAAAGCTGTTGTTGGATATACTTTTTTGTTTTCAGAAATGTCATTTTTAATAAAACATGTGGACACACATAAGCAAAAACATGCTGGAAAATAGCCATCTTCTTGCAAAATGTGCAGCGCTTTTTGAAAGGAATTTTTTGTTTTGATCATTTCACCCCACGTAAGACAATAAAGCCACTAAGATGCAAGATATTACTGAGTTAATGTGAGAGAACAATAAAGGAATGGATATTAATTAGATAGAAGATAACAACTGATATTAAATTTTTGAACATCGAAGTTGACTGGAAAACAAGAAGCCAGAATAGAGTTCTGCATATGATAAGTGCAAAATAAGAAACTGTTAGTACAGAACTTATAGTTACATTTAGCCAATTCAAATGTAAAACAAGACCCTGATGCCAATCTCATACCACGTTTCAGGTGCCTGTTGATACAAGTAGCATTCAGGGAATTTTGAACTGAGCAATTTTCTCAATCTATTGGGGTAGATTGTTCTTGTACACCTGTTTATGTGGAGAGATAACTTTCCCTTACTACTCGGTTAAAGCTTGTACTGTTTGTACTGCCTGGCACAAAGATTGAACTCAAAATCTATCAAATTCTGGAACCAGCACTTTAATCTGTTAGGATAATATTTTAAAACATAACAACGATGATGTAAATAATGGCTGACATGTTGTAAAATGGACCGATCAAACTTAACTCAACACTGCTGGTTGTCTCGGGCATCTGGGTAAATATGTTGTAATTTCAATTGTAAATGAATTGATTTACACAAGTGGTAGAAATTTATTTGATTTATAGAAAACATTCAAGGGGTGGTTTCAAACTATAATTGAGTTTGCAGTGGCCCAACTTATCTTAAAAGGAAGAGTCCACTTAACTCGATTCAATGCCCAATCATCGACCAAGACAGCTACAAACTGATCTACACTGTCTCTACAGGCGAACATCAAGCAGCATAGAGAAAGACTTGAAGAAAGTTTTTTTTCAAAACAACAGAAGGTGAATTCTGATTGGCTGGTAGAATGTGTGGGTGTAAAGTAAAGGAAGATAACTCTCTTCACATAATCTTATTATAAAACGCAGATTGTGTGTGTGTGTGTCTATATGTTTATATATTGGATCGGATTTCTTACATTTTTCAACCGATTTCAACAAAACTTCACAGGACTACGTAAAATTACCTTGCGGTGGTTCTAACAGTTCCAAAAACTGGAAAAACACAATTGTTTTTGAATGAAATCAATTTGAAAACACAATTAAGAGGCATCACGAGAATGAAAGGGGGACAACTCATATCGAGTTATACTTATTATAAAACCCAGTTTGTTTGTGTGTGTGTGTATGTTCGTTTAGATATGAGATCGGATTTCCTACATTTTTCAACAAAACTTTGCTTTTTGGGGGGTGGGGAGGCAGGTAGTGTTTCTTATTGTCTTGCACACTTTTTTCTTTATTTTTACATTCAGAATGCTTTGAAAATTCCATTTACAAGACAATTGTTTATAATAAAATTGAAAAATTCTATTCAATTGGTAGACTCATAACGATTGAAAACAATGTTTTTGCTTGAGTTTGGGTTTGACCAATTCATAAAAAAAAAAAAACTAATTTAGACATGCGTGTCCGTCAACCTTAAACAATAATCTTTATCAATTTTATTTTTCAGTCTTTATGATGGTCGATACTTGATCTATCTCTTACTGTTACATCCCTGGGCAACGCCAGGCTCTACTGCTAGTTCTTAATAATTATCCTTTATTAAATGATATCCTTAACTTCACATATAAGATCATGCTGATATATATTTTAGACAATAGGTATAATTACTTTAACTATACAAAAGTTTGAGAGAAAAACTTTGTCAAATTAATGTTGTCTCTGTAGAAAAAAAGCTGTCAATTATGTTATAAAACAAAAATCTGTATCTTCATGAAATAGTGTGTACTTTTAGAAACCATTTTATAATTTCAAGAACTATAAGAGATGTCTTATTAGCCAAGCAGCAAAACAGCAAATAAGAAAAAAAAGAGACATTAATCTGATCGAGGATTATTGGTCTATGTCAAGTTCACATGCAGTTTTTAATCATAAAGTTTTTTTCCAAACAAAAATGACAGCGCTGAAAGATTTTAAAATTATCCACAATTACAAAATAATAAAATTAATTTCAAATGGAAATAAAATAAGGTATAATAATAAACATAAATTAAACTTTAAAATTAAAATTAAAATTAAAATTAAAATTAAAATTAAAATTAAAGGTTGCATTTAATTAATTTTCAACAAGTAATACTTTACAAAAAAGGATAAATATAAAATAAAAAAACATTATTTAATGAAATAGAAATTAAAAGAAAAAAAACTTATTTTGAAAGAAAGTTTTAAAATTTATCCTGCCATATTCACCAGACAATGCTCCTTTTGGATTTTCCTTTATTCAGGTCCTTGCAAATAATCTTGTCGCAGTGTGCCCGATCACCACTCCCACCTTTTCATAAACAACCCTGGATATGCCTGCCGGTAGAGAAAGGTTACGACCCTTGTGTGCTAAAAATAGCAACGACCTCCTTTCAAACTTACAAAAAACACAAAACTCAATTTTCGCCACTAAGCAAAAATAAAAGACCTTTAATTTCGAACCAAAATTAATTTAAATACACTCAACAAACACCGAACACACTTTTGACTGTAATTAATACGGCCTGAAATTAATTATATTCATTTACTTGTTTAGCGTCACTGCTTCTCTTGTATGAACAGTCTTATATAGATGCCAGAGACTTCAAAGTGTTTTTTAGCCGGCCAGGGAGCAAGGAGCCTTCCTGAATCGTGACTTTGATGTGCCCAGTCAAGTCGACCGAGCCCAGCAGCCGACGAGACCCAGCAGCAGCAGTAGCAGCAGTTGTTCAAACAGTCCTTTTCAGGGCTAACTTCCGAAAGTCATTCAATCACCACTCTTCCAGGCTCCACTCACTTCACTCTCCACTACTGCTTGCCCTCCTGCAGTCTTCAGCTCTCTCCTGCAGCTTCTAGCGGTCTCCAGCTCACTCCAGTGACTTCCAGCAGCCTCCGGCTCACTCCTGCAGTGCTTTACTGACGTCCCACTACCTATTCCAGCACCCTGACGATCTGATCCAGTGCCCCCTGATGTCCAGCGACCTGTTCCAGCGCCCGTTAACATCCGGATACCATTCCCAAACAAACGACCTCTGTCGCTTTAGCATCCACCGTTCGCAAATAAAGACATGATTTCCATCGTCTACAACTGACCATCTGCGTTTGTCATCCTTCTTTGCTATTGCCATCTCCTTGGCTTTGTGTCCACCTTTTTAGATGTACGGTCGATTGGAACTCACATCTCTCGGCCCACTGCAACAATCTCAATGGTAAAAATTTTAATTCTTTGGATGACATTAATGAACCAGCTTAATGAGTGCTTTGCTGAGAAACCACTGAAATTCTGGGAAAACGGAATCTTTAAGTTAAAGGTATAATGGAGAAGGGGTGTGTAAGAAAATGGTTCATATTTAGTTGAATAACTATTTAATGACCTAATTTAATTCGTGTTTTAACTTCCCTTGAAAATTGGCACAAACTTTCTGGACCACCCAATAAATTAAAAAAAAAAAACAAATTAATTAATGAAATAGAAATTAAAAGAAAAAAATAAAACTTAATTTAAAATTTTGAAAGAAAATTTTAAAATTTATCCGGGAGTAGAAAAGTGAGAATTTCTTATGGAAATAAAAGTAATTAAATTTTTTGTTACAGTTAAAGTTTGCATTTAATTTTAAATGAATAATAATTTAAAATACAACCGTAAAAAAACAATTATATAATTTAAATATTTATTGAAATAGGCATTAAAAGAAAAAATAAAACTTACTTTAAAATTATGAAAGGATGATTTGCTGAAAACATGGAGTTTCTTTAAGAGGTTTAAATCTCCAAGAGGAAAGCAACATGCAAAAGAAAGTCAAGCCATACATACAGCAAGAAGGTAATACTAGAAAGGGAACATTTCTTAAAACACATGACTTTGTTGTTCTTTGGGGTTTTTTTTTTTTACTGATAATGTTGTGTATGTATTTAATAACAAATATAAACAATTTGCACAAAAAAATGAATTCATCAAAAGTATACAAAATTAAATTAATGGGTGTAACAGATTAATAAAAAAATATGTACATTTCTACAAATGTTTCCTGATAATGGAATGTATAAAAAATAATTTAATAAATCTAGAAAGTTTCATTAAAATTTGACAATTATCCGAGTTAAAAAAAAAAATACAGAAATTTACCGCACAAATTCAATCTCTCATTTTGACCTAAAGACAATTAAAAAAAAAAAGCTTTTTAACCAAAATATCTGGGATTCTATAAAGAACATAGAATTAAGTTTTTACATAAAAATAAATCATTTAATCTTTCCTCTTAATAATGACACAAAGATTTTGATGATAAAATTTTATTTTTATTATATTTTGGGCACTTTTTCATCATTTATTTATTTTAGCGAATTTTTGGAGAGATAAAGAAAATTCAGATATAATTATAGTGTGAAGAATTCAGAAGGCAGGCTTCTTCATTTCTTAATTATTTCTATTCTGCTAAATATATTCAATCTTTCAGCTATGAATGACCAGATACTTTTTTAATCACTGTATTAATTTAGTATTTGTTAATTTTTTTTTTTTCTTTTTCCTCATTGTGGGAATGAAAAATAAATTTACTGTACAAGTATCCCTAAACTTCTTTTACAAGGCTTCATCTACTGTTATTTTCTGCTATAATAGGAAGAGATGACTCAAGGGAAATAACTCCCACTTTCTATTAGGCTGGTGCAAAAATAATGTCGTTTTTTGACGTTCAACTTCAAAAGAAAAACGACATTATTTTTGCACCAACCTAATAACACTAGCACTACTGGACACAATATGCACCATAAATTTGGTGACTCAAGCGATTAATGGGAGAGCAGTTTGGTGTAGAAATTTTCATACAGTACATAGGGCACAATTGTAGAGTTTATTTTTTTTATTTGTGAGTATGTACGTTAAACATTGCATTTTTTTGCATGTTTTGAGAGTGTGCTTTATTATGGATGTATTTAGGTATTAGGTTGGTGCAAAAATAATGACATAATAATGTCATTTTTTGACGTATTTTTAACGTCAAAAAACGACATTATTACGTCATTATTTTTGCACCAACCTAATAGAATGTTTGGCATTTAATCGTATAGTTGTATGTTGGTGTTTTGTCGGTATGTGCATGTTTATATGTAAACAAGTAAGGAAGAAGCAACGAAAACTTGGGTTTCTACTTTCTAACACGAGCACAACTGGACACAATATGCACTACTACAGGTCGTTAATACAAACTGTAGGGAAACAGTTTTCAATGTCTCTTAGGTATGTTCATTTTCTTTTTTTTTTTTTTTTGGTCAGTTATGGTAAGTAAGGATAAGAAGGGTTAACATTGTTGAGCTCAAGTCAGCTTTGCATGGAGTTGGAATGACCAAATTTTTTACTTCATGAGTAGAGGTACAAAATACGTTTGAACGGTCTGTGTTGAAAAGAGGTAAGAGAATTCAGCCATGAATGGACTGAAGAAACGAAGTGCTCCAGCAGTAATGTTCTTTTCTACATGCTACTAAAATCTTAGAGATAGAGGAAGACTTAAACCAATCACCTAATGGGCATTTTCAAAGCCAAAAGTGGGGTAATAAAAATTCCAATTCCCTTATTACTATTAGGTTGGTGCAAAAATAATATCGTTTTTTGATGTATTTTTTAACGTCAAAAAACGATATTATTTTTGCACCAACCTAATAGCATTATGGGGAAAATTATTTCTTTTTCTTTTATTCTTTATTATTTTATTTAGTTTTCCTATAATTCACAAAAGATTTATTCGTCTATATTCCTGAAACGAGGTATTATGTACATTATTTACATTATTCGGACTATTGTTCTCATCTTTGTCGCCATATTTATTACAATGTTTCAGCCGTTGTACACTCCGGCCTTCTTCAGGTGGTTGGAATGTTGAACTGAACCCTTTAACATCAAAGCTGCAATATGAACTCTGGTAAAAACATGAAATGATAACAGCAAAAATTGCAATATGAGCACTGGTAAAAATGGTTGCTGAAGACATTAGGTTTATAATACCCAGAAATTCATACATTCATGTCCTCAAGGACAGTGGATAAAGGCGTTGGTTAGATCCAGTGACAGGACCCAAAGAGTGTGAGTTCAATACCCGGTTAAGGGAGTGGAGAACTTTCAGAGGGAAAATTAGCAGGAGATAACTGATAACTGACATCTATTAAACATGGCACGTGGAACTAGAACAGTCTACCCCAGTGAGGGAAATAGCGTGTATGTGCAACGTGATGGCGTTTCACTGGGTTCAGGTTTGGGTCCAACCTTCAGTAACTTCTACATGGACAACCTAGAAAATAATTATATTTAGTACCACCAAAAAACCTCCATCTACCTAAGACATGTAAGATGATATCCTTATTTTTGTTAAAAACATGGAAGAAATAATGGAACTCAAAAAAACCCTTCGAAAACACTACGTCCTCAAGTTCACATATGAATTTAACAAAGATAATAAAATCCCTTTCCTTGACATTTTAATAGACACAAATAGCAACACATTTACTACCCCTCTGTATAAAAAAAAACACTTACACTATCAACTATAAGAGTGGATGTCCAGATTACTACAAAATAACAGTTACACAGAATTTAATTAACCGAGAACAAATTAATTCCTCTACAAAAAGATTTTCTACAATGAATTAAAAAAATATTAAGTACATTAATAATGACTTCCCGACCCATGGCACATGGAACTAGAACAGTCTACCCCAGTGAGCGAAATAAAGAGTTCAGTTCGTCATTCCAATAAATGATTTATTGTTGATTGATTTTGTTTCATCTTTTTATTGCTAAAAGTATTTGATTTCCACAACTTCACTTATGAAAACTTTAACCAAAATAATAAATTCACCATCAAAAGGTCGTACATAAAAATAAAAAATACAGTGGGACTTCGGTTCACAAATTTGTTCCTGAAGGTCATATGTGACTAAAAATGTTCGTAAACCGAAAGTATTTTCACTATAGCAATCAATGTAAAATGGATTAATTCGTTTTTAGCATCCCGATACCACTTTCTTATCAATGTTGAATTTTGTACAAATCTGGGCAAAAAGTGGATTAAAGAGCTTACCCAGCTTCATACAGATTTTCAGGAAATATCAGCTTCTAATTGGTCAATAAACACACAAGTGGGCATTACCATCCACCCACGTACAAATATTTTTCCAGCGCGTGACCAAGTCAAGTTTTCCCGCCATTTTTCTGGGAGCCTGTCACATGGTTACATTAATTATAAATAGCAGACACAAGCTTGTTCATCCTCTTTTCTCTCTTCTTTTTTTCTTGTGAACCTTAAAGGATTCCCGTCTCGACCTTGTGTGGTCAGACATTAAAAACATATTCACGCATGCACGTACATACGAAATTTCCCAAACTACATTACAAACATACGAAATATTTCCAAACAAGCAACAAGACCTTTTCTCTTTGAAATAATCTTCTAAAGTTAAAAGTTTATTCAGCATTTCTCAGCTTTATAATTCATTCAACTTTTGTGAGCTCAGATAAAAATATTTCAATTTCATCAGTAAAACTTTAATTCGGTCAAAGCAAAGGGATATAACACTAACAAAATAGTAACCTCAATGCATGTACATCATTACACAAAAAAAATAAATATAAATCTTGTTTCCTATTTTGTAGTATTTTGCCTTTTTGTGTTAAATATAAATCGTGAGGTATGCTAAAAAACAGACGTCTACAAATGGTCATAACATACCTACACGTTCATGGGAACCAGATGATTGTCTAAAAAAAACCTTTTTTTTGCTACAGTACTTTGGGTACAAGTTCATGCATACAAGTAAAAGATAAAACCAATGAATTGTCAATGAAATCATTATTTAAATAAAAATCCGACACCAAATAAGATGAACGCAAAGCTAAAAACAGATAAAAACAGAAAACTTAATTTAAGTTTTAACTTTTCTGAACGGAGGAGAGATGATGGCGTAAGTGGAAGGGGAATTATTGTTTAAAACGGGTGACCCCTTCAATAATTTACAAAAAAAAATCAGGTCTTTCTTCTCCTTCGTTACAAGAGAGGGTTTTTATTTGGAAAATTTGTTCGTGGACCGAGGTTCCACAGTACATCGTTTTTTTTTTTTTTAATACAGTGTAACCCGGATATAAGAGAGTTGTCGGGACCGGAGAAGAAGTCTCTTATATCCGGGTTTGGTCTATATACAATGTAACACAGGCTCTAATTTGGGACCAGAGAAAATCTCTCTTATATCCGGGTTACACTATATGGAACAAAATTTTGTGAAGCATGAAATTATATACAACACCGGTTAGCGATCTTTGTTGTGGAGTGCGTTTTTTCTCCATTAATTTATTTGCATTGTATTTTTCTTTCTTTTTCTAGAAACATTTTTGTTTCAACATCGAAATTCAAATTTATTGTTACCAATTGAACGAAAAATACATAACAATACACCTAAAATTAGATATTAGAAATAAATAAAATAGTTTTTAATATTATTAAAATGTCTATATTTGACTGCTGGTATCTAATTGAATCCAAAGTTTTTTTTCACACCTATGTGAGAAGTCTAAGACTTTGGCGTCAATTTTTTCATTTTGATTTTTCATGTCTGTGAACTGGTAGTGAAAAGAAAGTTCAAACAAAAGATATAAAAAGGGTGGGTGTGGAGATAGAATGCCACAAAAAAAAAAAACTACTAAAAAGATTCTTAGTTGTTGAAACAGTTTTTTATAGTCAACTTCTTTCAGACTAAAAAAACCAAAGGGAATTTGACATCGACATAAAATGTAAGAGTATTTTTCTTTTATTTTTGTTTAACTCTGTAATTTAAAACTTGTTTTTAAGAAAAAGAAAATCAATTGCTATCATTTTTTAAAATCTGTTTCATATTTAAAATTATATTTTTTAAAATGTAATGAAATTGTTTTCTTTGTAGAAGTAAATCTTTTTCAGAGAGACCTTTTCTTTTTTGGACTTCCTCGTTCATTTCGCTCGGTATTTGCCGAAATTTTGGATAAAATTGATTGTTGGTTTTACTTTTAATTGTATCCCTTGTCCTGGAATAAAATTTTAAATTACCTTTTTAAAAGTGTTGAGAATCTCTAGTGTAGTGTAATTCAATGTATTGATCGCTGGCGGCAATTGCTTTTTCTATTTTTTTTTTTTCTTTTGCCTTCTTGTTTCTTGTACCAAAAATATTGGGTAAATTTTCATTTTAACACCCGAGCGCTATTATCCCTTCAAATTTTTCCAAAATAGTCTTCTTATTTCCGTGCAAATGTATATTCTGAACTCAAATCAACAATTAAAGAAAAATTAAAAAGGTATTGTTTTACAGTAATTACACTTCCAAAATAAACTTTTTTTACACAAAAATAAATTTTGAACATTCTAAAATCTAAGTCCTAACGGAATCTAACGAATTTAAAAGCAAAAATGAAGACTAGGTTAAAAAACATACTTGTAGTTGTAACTTGTTTTGTCGAGAATTTATTGACAGCACCACCGATATAGCAATAAACGGCCAAATCTTTAGTTTATAATTAGAATAAAAACGTGAAATTTTTTTTTTTGACCGCATGCATTATATGCAACCATGATGTAAAAAATTAGGATGTTAATGTGATTTTCCATTTTCATGCTAAAAAACAGCTGCGCCAGTAACAATCCTTACCCCTGGCTCTACCAGGCCTCTGCACGCCACTGCCAAGTCCTCCTTCTACATTATGTGCCCCAGAAATTTTGGTAAATTTTCATTTTAACACCCGAGAGTCATTTACTGCTGAACTATTTTCTTTCAGAAATTAGTACGCGCTTCCGTAAAGCGATTTTTTTGTACTTGATTTAAGAATAAAGTTAACTTTCAAATATATGTAAAAGAATAACAAAAGAAAAACACCTAGCCCTAATTTGAAAGTTAACTTTCTTCTTTAAAAAAAAAAGAAAAAAAAAAAGAATACCCCCCCCCCCAAAAAAAATAACACCTAACCCTAATTTGAAAGTTAACTACAAGGAATTACTGTGAAGGGAGTAAATAGGCCCAAATTGTATATGTCCACCGACATAATTCAGCACTTAATTACTTATCAATAAGCCGGTAAGGGATGACAAAAAGAGCGAGAAGTTCGATATTTCTCTGGTCGTTAACATCCAATAAGGTAGGTTTCTTTAATATCCAATTGTTCATTTGAGTTCAGCATATACATTTGCACGGAAATAAGACTATTTGGGAAAAATTTGAAGGGATATTAGCGCTCGGGTGTTAAAATGAAAATTTACTGAAATTTTAACTGTCTATTCCTGATTTTAAGTATAAGTTTCCTTTTTGTTTCCATTTTCTCTAAAACCTCATCATTGCTCACATGTTCTGCACATGGTATCCTTCTAGAACCACGTTTATGTTACTTCAACCAGTCCTTTCTTCATTTTTGCAGAGATTGTCTAGCATTCACTGCCATATAGTAAGACAGATATCACGTAACAGTTCAGTACATTTTTCTTTTTCTAGAGAGGTTTTTTATTTCTCTCTTTTAGTTAAACATCTTGCTTAGCTTTTTGGGGGGAATGCATCTTTCTTGCGTCTTTGTATTTCAGTGTCACACTCTCCATCCTAACACTTTCTACTAGATATTTAAATTTCTTGTACTATTTTTTGGTATTCCCGATCTGTAATTTGCATTTTGGGCTCACCCTTTTATATTCTGTCTTGTAGTTCATGTTGTAATTTGGTATAAAAGAGTTTACGTCAAAACGAAGATAAAGGGAGATAATCAGTTTTGCCACATGAAAGAGTTTTCCGTGAATGATATATTTTAAAAGATTCGGCGTGGTGTAATGGTTAACAAGCTTGTCTTGCTAGCTCAGTTATTACTGGAAAGTGAGTTCAATCCTCACTGGATGCCCCATGTTTTCGGCCTTGTGCCGCATCTAAGCTTCGCTTGGAAAATCTTTATTTTAAAAGACTAATTTATATTTAGTAACAGAGGTATGGTGATGTAATGGATAGCGGCTCGGATTGAAGAATCGGAGAGCCGAGTTCGAATTCCAGTCGAATTATGTGCTAAATTCCTGGGAAAGGTACGAATTCTCTTCTTCCCCAAGCTATGGATAAATTGGATGGTACAGAAAGAAATGGCATCTTACTGCGTGAAAAATCTGCCTTGTCAGTCATGCATCGAAAGATACATAATTGCCTAAAAGCGTGTATACACATAACTGACTAAACTAAACAGAAGTACAGTGCTGAGACTGGATTTGTTATATTTTTCAATTGTGATGAAGTCATTCTATTGTGTAAGTGTTCCAACTCAAATAATCCATGTGGTAGCTTCTTTTACAAATATCGTGTTTTTATGATTTTTATTTATCTATTTATTTTTTTATCTTTTTTTTTTTTTTTTTGACTTATTTCGTTATTTTTTTGAAGAATTTAAATCACTGATTTTATTCTGCAAAATCTGACCCAGTTTTACCGAAAATCTGTTCTGAATTGAAAAATAAAAAAATGCAATAAAACTAAGACATCATTTAATTAGAGAAGCTTTTAAATTCTTTTATGAATAATATATAGAGAGAACATTGTCTGAAGAAAAAGTTTTTTCGATGTAAAATTAATTTTTACCAGATTTGTTTTCGGTTTTTACAATTTAAAATTGAATAATTTATAAAGTTTTCAAATCTTTTAAAGTTCAATTTTGATGAGTTAATTTTTAGGGAATATTGTTATTAAGCAAAACTATATTTACTAATCATATATTTTATTTTTAAAACTTATTACAATCTGAAAACCCTGACTATTTTTAAAAAATGAAAACAGTTTTTGTAAAAATTAATTATCAAAAATCTTTTTCTTAACACTCCATAATATATATTATTCGTAAAAGCAATTAAAAGCTTTTTTAATTAAATACCTGAGTTTTATTGCATGTTTTATTTTATGATTCAGAGCAGATTTTCAGTAACTGGGGATCCTAATTCACAAAAAAAATATAAAGATTTAGCTTCTCCAAGGACTTTTGCTTTTAAGTAGTATAAACATTAAGCAGTACAAAATTTAATTTCACAAAATTTCATAAAATTAAGTGGTGGGTAATAGATGTAAAAAAAATTTTAAATTCTAAAATAATTTCATTCATTTTTGGATAAGTCCTGAAAATTTGATTAAAATCCAACAATTATATGATTTCTGCTAGAATTTCTAAATCAATGTGTTTTTCACCATAAAATAGATGCTAAAATTTCCTATATTAATCTTTGACAGCACTTCCACTAACATGCAAAAAAAAAAAATATTTGAACATTCTAAAAAGGATTTAAAAATTGAATTTAGTAATTAAAAAAAAACTTCAGTTTATTCACTTAATAATAACAAAGATTTTCAGGATAAAACTTGGTGGGGGGTATTTTACATAATGGTATGCTCATTTTTTAGTGAATCTGTAGAAGTACATACACACACACACTGTAATGTATAAACTGTCATCTAAATTATGCAAAATTGAAAATAACACTGATATCTCATCTTAACATATATTTACCAAAATAACATAAAAATATCTTGAAATGGTAAAGAGTAAATTTATTCAATAAAATCACCATTGGCTTCAACCACGGCCTCCAGACAACTTTGGAATCTCCTGCAACTCTTCTGGATGGTCTTCTTGTTTAAGTTGGTGAATGCTGCCATAATCCTTGCTTTCAGTTCATCTTTGGTGTTACACAGAGTTTTTTTGGTCTCTCACATAACTGCACCCCACATAATAATCAAGGGGATTGCAGTCTGGGGAGTTAGGTGGCCAGATGTCAGGGGTGATGTGGTTGCAGAAATTGTCTGACAGCCTTAACAGGGTTCTCCTGTTTGTGTGGCATGGTGTAGAGTTTTGTTGTCAAATATAGAGTCTTCAATCAGCCACCCTTTTGACCCAGGGCAGCACTACCCCTTCAAGCACTTGATGTAGGCATCCATGTTCATTCTGAGACCATGTAGGAAGATGAATGGAGGCATAATGTTGTCATCACTACTGATCACTCCAAATACCTCCCTAATCCCCATTAGACTCATCCAACTATTTCCAAATCCCCTGCAATGTCCTGAAATGTCCATATTGGAGGTTCCAGTGCAAATGCCAAGCAATACAGCATGCTGCTTCAAAATTTCTGGCCGAGTGAATTGTGCCATGGTGCTCTTTTTCTCACAGATGGTACTCAGCTGACCCTACTATACTATGCTGTTGAGAAAATCAAAAACAACTCACATGTGCAAAATTCAAAATATAAAATGGTGACAATTTATCCATCACACCCTCTGTGTGAGTGTGTGTGTGTATATATATATATATATATATATATATATATATATATATACAAGCTGTTTTTATGCCAATCTTTTCAATAACTAATTTCAAATTTATTAGGTTGGTGCAAAAATAATGACGTAATAATGTCGTTTTTTGACGTATTTTTTAACGTCAGAAAACAATATTATTACGTCATTATTTTTGCACCAACCTAATATTATGAATTGAACGAACAGTATATGTATTGATGGCGAATCATTCAACAAATATTAATCAACTTTAGATGATACATACTTGAAAATAAGGAAAAGCAGGCATTCTCTGTTTTCTCATTTTAATAGTATTATTACCCTCTTGAATTCCAGATGTCAAAGGCAAGTTGTAAAATAAGAATGAAATTTACTTTCAACAGGTTTTAATTATTCACAGCTGATAATTCTGCCCAAATTCTGTTTGTGTTTAAAAGTAAGAAGACCGACAACTTTATTTCTTACATATTTATATACAGTTGAATAGGTACAGATTTTGATGGTAATGAATGATCATTTATTCTTTAATTTTAGTCTTAACTTACTATTTGTTAAGTTTTATTTTGTTCTCTTTGCTTGAATGAAAAGGAAAATTTCTGTAACAAGGTAAGTATCCTCAAAGACAGGTAACATTAAATATTGCCATCATTAAAATTGTATCATGATTTAGATTTTGCTGTTAAATATTATTTTCCTTTTTAAATACATTTACAAGAAAACCTAGTCATTTCAAACCAAAATTGAATTTTAAATTTACTTTTACATTTAAATTTCTAAGTTTAAATAATTTATAACTTATATACTGTATATAAGGTATTGTACCTATTTACACTATTTATATTGTTCGAACTGTTGTCCTCATCTTTATTGTCATATTTACAATGTTTCAGCCAATAGACATTCTGGCCTTCTTCAAGTGATATTTTTTAAAAATTTTGAACGGAACACAGAATAGTCAATCTGTATGTTTTCATTTCTGAAGATTGATTCAATGATGTTTGTGTAGACATTCTTGCCATGTTCTGACATTACTGGGCAACTAAAGTAGTGGAAATGGAACCGATTCTCGGTGACTTTACGGAGTGACCCACGAAAATATGAGTCATAAATAATTATCCTGTTGAAATAGACGTAATTACTTCCGCTATGTCATTGTTGGAGAGACAAACTTATGTAAGTTAATGTTATTTCTCTGAAAAAGAAAAAAAAAAAAACAAGGATATTATAAAGGGAAAATAAAGTCCTATTTTAATCATATATAATGCAATAGGGAGTAATGCATGTTTTTATGCACATATGTTTCTTTGTTTCCATTTCCCATAAATTAACACCACCTGAGGATTACAATTGATTTCAGACACAGGAACAAATGTTGTTTGAAAATATAATGATGTTGTGGAGATGAATGTTGTATTTCTACTAATTACAAATATTTTAAAATAAAAAATAACCTCTACAGAAACTAAAATAGTGTTATCCAGTTTTTATATTGTAAAATATTTTTGTTTTCTTCACAGATGTTCCAACAATGCAAAGAAATATTGCCACTTGATCCTGTGAAAACACTTCTTTAATCTATTATGTTGAGAGTTTTACATGTGATATTTGAAAAAAAATATGGAGAAGTTTATTGGCAAAAAATGTTTCCAAGGAATTAAAAGTTCTACATTTTCAGCTAATGCAGTATTGCAAAAACATATACCAAGTGACACTGAACAGACACCATACTCTTGCAAAAAGTGTGGATCCTCTTTTTCAGGAAAATCAGATCTGTGCAATCATGTGCGAGCACACACTGGAAAGAAACCATATTCTTGTGAAGTATGCAGATCTTCATTTGCACGTAAATTTAATTTGCTGCAACACGTTCGAACACACACTGGAGAGAAACCTTTTTCTTGTGAAAAATGTAGATTTTCCTTTTCCCAGAAGTCATCTTTGATAAAACATATGAAAACACACACAGGAGAGAAACCATATGCTTGTGAAGTGTGTGGCTCTTTGTTTTCATACAAAACAACATTGATGCAACACATTCGAACACACACTGGAGAAAAATCATATTCTTGTAAAGTATGTGGATCTTCATTTGCACAGAAATCCCACTTGATGGGACATATACGGACACACACTGGAGAGAAACCACATTCTTGTGATGTTTGTGGATCTTCCTTTTCAAAAAAGTCAGATTTGTTGAATCATATGCGAACACACACTGGAGAGAAACCATATTCTTGTGAAGAGTGTAGCTCTTCATTCTCACAGAAAACAAATTTGTTGAGACACATTCGAACACACACTAGAGAGAAACCATATTCTTGTGAAATATGTGGATCTTCATTTACACAGAAATCCAGTATGCTGCAACATATTCGAACACACACTGGGGAGAAACCTTATTCTTGTGAAAAGTGTAGCCTTTCATTTTCTCAAAAGTCATCTTTGATAAAACATATCCAAAAACATACAGGAGAGAAACCATATTCTTGTGAAGTGTGTGGTTCTTTGTTTTCATACAAAACAACATTAGTGCGACACATTCGTACGCACACTAGGGAGAAACCATATTCTTGTGAAGTATGCGGATCTTCGTTTTCGCAGAAATCCCATTTGATGGGTCACATGCAGACACATACTGGTGAAAAACCATATTCTTGTGATGTGTGTGGATCTTCCTTTTCAAGAAAGTCAGATTTAGTGAATCATATGCGAATACACACTGGGGAGAAACCATATTCTTGTGAAGAGTGTGGCTCTTCATTCTCACAGAAGAAAAATTTGACAAGACACTTTCGAACACACACTAAAGAGAAACCATATTTTTGTGAAGTATGTGAATCTTCATTTTCACAGAAATGTCATTGGATGCGACACATTCGGACGCATACAGGAAAGAAATTTTATTCTTCTGAAGTGTTTTCTTCTTTTTCACAGAAAGCAGATTTAGTGCAGCACACATGGATACGCACTGAAAAGAAACCATAATCTGCTAAAGTTTGTGAATCTTCATTTTCACAAAAGTCAGTTTTAATAATGCATAAGTGAATGCACTCGGAAGAGAAACCATTTTTGTGAACGGTGGTTCTTGCAACAAGTCAACGTTTTAGAGATATATGTGGACAGTGAGCAGAGTCCATATTCTTTTGTAGATTGTTGTTATTCGTTTTAACAAACGTTCACTTCATTGACGCATAAGCAACGACCCTCATGACAGCAGCCATAATTTTGCTAAATTCTTTGTTGGTTCATAAATATTCAACAGATAAGTCGTGAAATATGTTCTACTCAAATATATAAATCTTCATTACCAGACAATATTGGAATCTGCTACTAATTAAAAGAAGACACCAAAGGAATTGTTGGGCTCTTGTTTCTGCATGCATTTTAGTGTTTAGGTAACTTCACGATTTCTACTAATTGAATTACTAGTACATATATACATATGTAGATCTTGAGGTCAAGACCGAGTGGTGATAGTCTGTTTCATGCATAATTGCAATCTTCACTCCATGCAGTCAAGTATGAAACAGACTTGCCACTCGTTATTTAGATATATGCTCTATCCCTGATATCGAGCAAGTTTATCCATAATATAGCGTAACAATATTTTTACTTTTGTTATTTTCAATTTTCTTTTGATCGATTCTCATTGGTTTGTCATGCATTAATACAATTCTATATATATGTAATTCGTAAAAATTCTAATATGTCTAAGCTGGCATCAGATGGTAATGTGTATTCATAATTGTGTATGTGTGTCAGTCTAGTAGGAGTTCTGATATTTTCACTTTTGTGTGGTCAGTCAGTGTGGTGGGGTGGTATTCTATTAATCTGGGGCTGTTTTTTTATATAAGTACTCTTTGTATCAGATAGGTATAAGTTTGATTCTTTAAGAATGGGTTCAAAGGAGTACTGACCAATTGGGAATCAATCCAAACAAAACTGAAAATACCCGAGTTCTGTTTTCTGTCTATTCTTTCAATTTCTGACAAAGCTTAAATAAAAGTGAAACATGTTAGATTGATAAACATTTCTCATTTGTTCTTTATCTTATCCTGTTGGATTCCAATCCATATTTAATTTGAATTTTAACACACATATATAATATTGTAGATGAAATTTCTGCTTAATGAAAGAAAGCATAGTTAAATTTGATTCACATAAGGTCTCGTCACAATGATTAACAAATGAAATATATGATTAAGAAATGTCTTAGAATTTTTCTTGTCGTTATTCACCCGGTGGACATTGTTTGTGTTAACAGCAGTTGTATAAATCAGTTTGCAGAAAAGCAAAAAATGAAATCAAGTTCCATGTTTCTGGTAAATTTCCAATGAAGAAATTCTGGGAAAATTTGAGAATACTATTTTGGAGAAAAAAAAACTCTATACAATGAAATTTTTTTTTTTCTTCTTGAAAACATACAAATTATTTTTCTTGTTGAGACATTAATAAGAAATTATAGCCTTACACTTATTGTAGACAGTAATTGTTACAGTTAAAGATAAATCAGTTTAACAAGAAAGATGCAGATTCTCATCTTTTCCCATGATCAATTTTTGTATAATGTGAAAATCTTCTCATGGGTCTGATAATTGCATATACCAAATATGAGAGTTGTTAATAAAAGGGCTTGAATATTAATAGCAAACAGTCTTTGTAATTGTAGACTTAAACATTGCCTTGTAGTTTTCTGCTCTTATAAATGTTAAACTTTTGTGCTGGCAACAAAAAACTGTGTCATAAGGATGGTTATTTCCTTCATGCTACTATTACTGTATACACTTTTGACATCCTTAGCAATGTATATTGTTTTAAAATTTGATGATTAGAATTTTAATAAAACCCAAACATAATGGATTTGTAAATTTTTTTTATTCTTGAGAAATAATAACAGATATTAAACACTATTAGAGGGAATAAAAAAAAATTGTTTTCAAAGTTATTTATAAAATGGTAAATAATAAATATTGTATTTTAGTTCGCTTACATATTTTGTAAATTTTTTAATAATTTTTTATAAAATATTAAATAATAAATCTTGATAAAGAGTAAATAATAAATATCACATTGTACTTGCTTCACATATTTTTATAATCTTTTAAATAAACATTGCTGAGGGAGTCAAAAGTGTATACAGTAATAACAGTGTCAAGGGAATAACCATCCTTTGTACACAATCTTTTAGTAGGTACGAAGATTAAACATTACTGACTATATTTTTTATGTTATTTTGAGTTTGCTTATGCATGTCTGACAAGATTATTTCCAGGGAATGTGTGTATTTTTTTTTTTTCTATGAAGCCATCTTTGACTTTTCACATGTTAATCCACATTTTGGAGAAAAATTTTGTAGAATGAGAGATCTTCATGTCACCATAATTCAGTTTTTATGCAACATCATTTGAAAGACAACTTTGAAATTTGCATAAAACAGTTTAATATTGAGATTCAGTTGATTTCATATTTGTTTAGAAAAAAGAAAATAACTTCACAAAAAAAAAAAAAATAGAAATATTTGAGCTCTTTCAAAAGTTATTCTTACAGCCTTATCTTTCCAGAGACTAAAATCGTTGCCTCTGATTCCCCCCCTCACAGTGACCAAAATAGAATTGTCTTCATTTTTATAAAATAGAATGTATGATTATGTTCTTCACTTTAACAAATTAATAGAGGAATGGGGTATAAGGTCAAAAGTCTATTAAATCCAAATGAAATCAAGGAGGCTATTTTTTTGTTTTTTACTTTGTAAAAGGATCTGAATAGTGTTCATTAAATTAAATGATTAGGACATAAGAATATGTTGTATTTATACACTATTTTGATAATATCATTAAGTTAACAATTTTTTGATGATAACACTAATTTTAAAATAGAATAAACTCTCCTTTTAACAAAGTAACTGCAGTAAATCCAGTAATGCCAAAAGTTTAGCAAATCCCCCGATAAGAAACGCTTTAATATACATGGCTCAGTTTCTGTACAATATAAAATTATTAGATTATAATCATTCTTATTATAAAACCCAGGTTGTGTGTGTGTCTGTTTGTTTATATATTGGATCAGATTTCCTACATTTTTCAACCGATTTCAACAAAACTTCACAGGACTACGTAAAATTACCTTGCGGTGGTTCTGAAAGCGCCAAAAATTGAAAAAACACAATTGTTTTTGCACAAAATCAATTTGAAAACACAATTAAGAGGCATCACTGACGCCAGAATGAAAGGGGGATGACTCATATCGAGTTATACTTATTATTATAAAACCCAGGTTGTTTGTGTGTGTGTGTTCATTTATATATGGGATCGGATTTCCTACATTTTTCAACTTCACTTTTTTCTGGCAGGTAGTGTTTCTTATTGTCTTGCACACTTTTTTCTTTATTTTTACATTCAGAATGCTTTAAAAATTCAATTTACAAGACAATTGTTTATAATAAAATTCTATTCAATCGGTAGACTCATAATGATTGAAAACAATGTTTTTGTTTGAGTTTGACCAATTCGTAAAAAAAAAAAAAAAAAAAAAAAACTAATTAAGACATGCGTGTCCGTCAACCTTAAACAATAATCTTTGTCAATTTTATTTTTCAGTCTTTATGATGGTCGATACTTGATCTATCTCTTACTGTTACATCCCTGGGCAACACCGGGCTCTACTGCTAGTGGTTAAATAACCTGCACAGTTGATAAACCATGGAAAATGAATGAATGAACCAATCAGTAATCAATCTTTCTAACATCATTTTCTATTCTTTGTGTTAGATGTCTAAAGATAATGGTCGACATTGATCTTTAAAAATTTAAATGCAAAGTTGGCCAGGAAACTTTTTTTAGTTTTTTGTTTAATTTCTTTTTTTTTTACGAATTGATCAAACCCAAACTCAAACAAAAACATTGTTTTCAATCGTTATGAGTCTACTGATTGAATAGTTTCCATAAAATTAGTCAGCCACGGATGATAGTAGCCTCTAGTGGTCATCATTGCTTTCCTCTACATCACTAACGTGGTTATCATCTTCGACCACTTCACTGTCAATATCCATTTGAGTAAAGCCTTCAAAATCCTCACTGGAGTCCTAAAAAAAAAATAACTCCTAAATATATCAAAAATACAATTTTGGCACAAAGGCAAAATAACTCCTAAATAATGGCTTTGTTGGATATTGATGCAGGCAATTTTGATTACAAAATATTAATGTGTGTTTAATCAGTGTTATAACCATGTAGAGTTTAGAAAAATTCAAAATGGCATCGGAAAACAGTTTAACCTTTTTCCAAAGCAGTAGTAGGCTATTTCCAGCTTAAAATACCGTAAGTAACAGTTGCAAAGTGTTTATTTATAGCAACCATTTGAAGGGGACAAAAATGTGTCTAGAGTAGCAAATGGAGAGAATTCTACAACGACCATTGTCGCCTGCTGTGTAGCAAAGATTAAAGCCAGAAAACATTTTTTAGATTGTAAGAATTTTGTTTTTCTTACATAATAATAATTTCGGGATTAACCCATAGCTGAGGGAAAAGCGGTTGATTCATATCTAATCAGAAATTGGTAAACAAGAAATTATAATGTGGGTATAAAGTGGGTGATCAATTCTATATTACAATCAATATATAAACTAATCCCTCATTTTGTGGCCCCAGTAGTTTTTATACATATATATCCCAGAGAATGTAAATAAATCTAAAAGGCATACCTGTGTAGCTAACCAGTATTTGATTGATTAATCCATTTTTTATGGCTTATCAACCTTCTGCAGGTTATCTAAAACCATAAAATATTTTTAGATGGGAAGAATTTTTTTTTTTTTTTTTTTTGAGATAATAACGATTTAGTGTTACATGTCTTGCTAAATAACTCATAGCATCTGTTTGGACAAAAAGTGGATTCATATCTTTCCGAAGGGTATTTGCACGTAAATTAATATAATGAACCCAATGCTAAAAACACACTCTACCCAGGGTGGCACACACTCTAGCTATGTTAATACCTATCCCTCTCTCCACGAGTAATTTTAGATGTGCATATGAAAAGAACAAAACTCTTACTCAGAGTGAAATTTGCAAAGAAACATTTCTTAATGAGACAAAATATTTTTCTCAAAATACAATAGAGGCCTTGAACAAAATTTCCCTTGTGCACCTGAAACTTTTGAGGCAAATTAATAGTTTTTTTAAAATAAAAATCAATTTTTGTCAGAAAGTAAGTTCTTGAAAAACAAATTTTTCCCTCTTTTTTTTTTTTTTTTTAGAACAGTTCATGTAAATCAATGTACTTAAAAAAAAAAGTTCACAAATTTATAAGTCAAACGTCATGAGAAAAGAACCCAAAGTATTCTGATTTAAATCAGACATTCACAAATGAAATAACATCTCAGGTTTAGAAAAGATATTTGAATGAGATAAGAATTTCTAGTTTAGAAAAAGACATTCTTTGCAAAGAATTCTCATAGGTTTTTAAGGGGTCCTCTTCCTATTTTTTTTTCTTCTTTAGCAACAGTAGTAGTACGAGCAGGAGGAGGAGCAGTCTTTATCATCACAGTTCACAGCCTTCTGACTTGAGGTGATCCATTCATTTCTGCTTTCGCAGTAAAAATTTTCTCCTTTAAATAGCAAACAGCCCCAACAGGATAAAAAAACCCCAAAAAAACAACTTTGCCTCAGGTGATAAAGACCAACATTTTCCTGACTTCCACCTCTTGATGAGGCACAAACCCTGAACATTCACCTATTATGATGGGTGGATGTTCTCTTGAGGAGGCTCCTTGATTTGAATGTCTATTGGGACTCAATATGACAGTGTGAGAAGTTTCCAAATTCTTCAAAAGCCTTGATTCTAAGAAGGTCACTGGTCCAGATAAAATCTCAGTGGTTAAGAATATCAACTCGGAATTTATCTAGTAAAACTGTTCAACTGCTGCTTGAAAGAGAGATGCTCCTCAAGTCCATGGAAAGTGTCAGCTGAGTGCCCTGTGTTATAATGAGCCAGCAAAGGAAAAGAACAAAGACGGATTAAAATTTCAACATATATTGATCAAAATTTGGAATATATACATAGTTGTATGAAAGGCGGCAACAATTGTTAATATGTGGTTCCTTCATTGCCATTGGTAAGAAAACTATTTAAGTGTAAGGATGTTATCTGTAGGTCCAGGAATTGGTTGGTTAAACGAGATCACAGTTGGCAACAGTGAGGTAGGCCTGGAGCTGGATGGTGAAAACTTAGAAATCATGGTGGTGGTGTCAGAACTAGCTTGTCAGTCGCATTCTGTGTGAAAAGTCTAGTGAGATTAGCGTAACTTGGTCAAAGTCATGGTTGTGATGAGAGAAGCGACCATGGTGGGATGGTGACAGGACACCCGTGTGTCAACAGGTAGCATTTCAACTTGTTACTGTGTCGGTCATTTATGAGGGACTTTCTTTTAAGCAAATCTGGTGGCTCCTAACATCATCTTTTACTCGGCAGGAATGATTCACTATTGCATTTTATTGTGGGGATTTGTTTTGTGGACTGGATGTGATGATTGGAGCTCTTGTACAGCAAATTTTGTGTTTTGCACTCACATCCTGCCAACATGTCTGCTGAAATGTATTTGTAAATCAGAAAGAGATCTTGATTAAGTTGTATAACAATGTTTTTATGAATGTGGGTGAGCGTTCTTGCCTGTCGCAGTATCAACACATTAGACTCATTGAATCTATAATTAACAATAGGATTTGAACACCTCAACAGAAACAGACACCTGAGTAATAACCAGTATGGTTTTGGGCCTGCTAGATCCACAGCTAATCTCTTAATTGTTGTTACCCACCGAATCAGCAAGGCATGATGATAAATTCATCATGAGGACCATTGCCCTGGATATATCTAAGGCCTTTGGTAAGATGTGGCATTGGGTTCTGCTATGTAAACTCTCCAGCAATGGGATCTATAGAATTACTCTGTCAATTATCAAGCCCTGCCTAACAGGTAGATCTCTGAAGGTCATCCTTAATAGCAGGTCATCAGAAGTCCTTCAGATCAATGCTGGCATTGCACAGGGTTTTTCTCCTTACTCATACCCTCTTTCTACTGTATATTAATGATCTGCCTAAGAGGATGCTCCAATCATTAGTGAGTATCTATGCGAATGATTCAACAGTTTGCAGGTATACCTCCAAAAATTTGAGAGACCAGAACCTGGCAGCTCATTTCACTTCTGACCTCACTCAGTTCAATAGGAAAAGGACTGACTAAAAAATTCAATACAGTCAAAACCAAACTAGTAACATATCACCGACACCAAGCAGACCCCAAACATTCACCTATTATGATGGGTGGGTGTTCTCATGAGGAGGCTCCTTGATTTGAATGTCTATTGGGACTCAAGCTCTCTCCAGATCTCAAGTGGAACTCTGATATCTTATCTCTTGTTAACAATACTGGAAAATTGGTTCATTGTAGTGCTCCAGTAACTATTTAACTCCCTCTGCTATACTCTATCTTTACAAGAGCCAGATCAGATCAAAAATGGAGTATTGCTGCCATAGCTGAGGTGGAGCTGCCCAGTTCTCACTTGACTATCTTGATAGAGTTGAAAAGTCTCTACACAGCCTTGTAGGTAATGAATTTTTTTCCAGCCTGCAACCCCATTTCCACAGATGTAATGTTGTCAGCCTATGTAATTGCTCCATCACTACTTCCATAACATGTCTTCTGACGAGTTACATTCCTTAGTCCTGTCACCCCTGACCTTTACAACTGGGGACCCACCATGCCACGTACACAAGAGTGAATCATCTCCTTTCCTTTCCTATTCCTATACTAAGGAGTAAGTTCCATTCAGACTGCTGCTTTTTAAGAATTGCTCCTTTGTGGAACATATTCCCAGCAGGTTGTTTTCCTAATCTCTACAATCTTGACCTCTTCGATTCTAGAGCTAACAGTTATCTTTCTGGCACACCCCATGAACTTGCCTTTTCTTACAATCATACAACACTATACTGTCACATATGTTTAGAATTTTTGAAAATTTTTATACATTAACAAATAAAAAAGTTCGTTTTCATATTTATTTCTTTATAAAATTGTAAATGATAATATTGAATTGTAGTTGCTTCATATATTACTTATTTACAAGGTTGATTTTATATTTACAACATTATAAACAACTTGTAAATATAAAATTAATCTTGTTACCCTCTAACAACATCTAACAACAATGTGTAACATTTTTGTTGTCATTAACATTCTGAACGTTGCATAGAACTACAATAGGGTGTTCCAATAACTTGAACCGATTTTAAATATGAATTAAGTTTAAGCATCTACTAATTTAGCAACTTAAGTCTTTGGTAATTTCAACCATGGAAAGATTAACAATCAAACAACGTGTTATTTGTTGTTATCAAAGCTTAATGGACGTTCAAATTTATAAATATACGACCCAATGATTCTGCTAGCAAAAAATGCACACCAGTGACCTTCTTTTGTGGATGCAGTGGCTTTTTTTCAACAATCTTCTTTGGATTTTCATCAGCCCAAATGCGGCAATTCTGCTTAACGAATATGAAAATATATAGGCTTCATTACTAAAGGGGATTTTTTGCGAAAAATCTCCATCGGTTTGTCTTTGCTCATGTATCCAATTGACGAATGTACGGCGCTTCAAATGGTCAGCAGGTTTCAGTTCTTATGTCAAATGAATTTTGTAAGCGTGTGTCAAATTTTTTTGTCAAAATTCAATGTAACGTTGTTGTGAAGAGGTTCAATTCACGTGCGGGATGACGAATCAGGCCACATTCTCGTGCACTGCAGCAAAATTTTCAGCTGAATGGCGTAAACGAGCACGCAATGGTGATTTTTTTTTTTTTTTTTTTTTTTTTGACATATGCCACCAAACCAGATTGTTTGAATTTACGAACTATTTTTTCAATTGCACTCTCGGTTGGTCGATTATGTCGACCAAAAAATCGCGAAGTGCGCGAAAAATGCCTTTCTGTTTGTTGAGCATGCATTTTTGTAATAGGCTTCGATAACTTTTAACACGTTGTTTGATTGTTAAAAAAAATATTTATTATTTAACTATTTTATAAAGAAGTAAAATAGATATGAAAACAAATTATAAAAATATTAACAGTTAAATGTTAATCTTTCCATGGTTGAAATTGCCCAAGACTTGACTTAAGTTTAAGTTGTTAAATCGTTAGACACTTAGTTAAAAACAGAAAACTTAATTCACATTTAAAATCGGTCCAAGTTATTGGAACATCCTCCTACACTTTTTCTTAGACTGTTTATTTTACAGGATTAATTTCATATTTATAAGGTTATATAAATATATGAATATTCGAAGTGATTGGCAATCAGCTGAGATCAGCCGATTGTTTTTTGGTCAAGATGCTTAGTGTCCATTCTGCCTTTTTGCAGATTTTCTAGGCATGCTTCATGCAATGTGAATAATTTAACAAAATTTTTGGTTTACATATTTTTATAACTTGTTTTCATATCTATTTTTTACTTCTTTATAAAATAGTAAATAATAAATATTTTTTAATGAAAGTAGTTAGAGATCATATTTTTAAAATCTTGTCAAATTAATCTTGTAAATAAACAATAACTAAAAAAAACACACACTTAAACAGTGTGTAATATTTTTTTGTTTTTGTTTAGGTAGCGCCACAAAATCTCTAAAAATGAAAAAAAGCATACCATAAGGAAAAAATGCCCCAAACTTGATAAAATCTAGGTTTTATCGTTAAAATCTTATTAAAAATTAAAATAAAATAAAACATTGCTGAGGGAGTATACAGTAATAGCGGTGTCAAGAGAAAAACCGTCCTTTTGATATGCCGTTTCTTCGCGGGTCTGAAATTTAAAATTCGCCGATTTCCTTTTGACTGATTTTATCTATTTTTTGCTGAAAATATTTAGTTTCAAAGCAATGTGGTACTGAGGAAAACTTCCTCTCATATTTACCGTAAAAAATTTGTACATATTTTTTAAATTAAAAATATAGCTTCAGCAAAATTAATTTAAACTCGTCGTTTTACACTTGGAACAATATTTTAAGTAGGACGAAATTATATGCATCACCGTGTAGCGGTCTTTGTTGTGTTTTCTCATAATTTTTCTCCATCATTATTTAATATTTGCTTTGTATTTTTCTTTCTCTTTTTCTTCTAGAACTTCATTCTCTGTGCTATTATTTCAAAAATCTAACTTCAGATTTATTATTATTATGAACTGAACAAACAATATGGAAGTTGTGTTGAAAAAAAAACAAAAACAAGTTGACCAAATTTGGATAGTACTTGAAAATAAGGAGTAGCAAACATCGTCAGTTTTTCGTTTTGGATTCCATATGTAAAAGGTAATTTTTAAAGATCTATATATTTACTTTTCATCTGTTTTATTATTCATAGCCTATAATTCCATCTGAATTCAGTTTGTGCTAAAAAAAAGTAAAAAGGCAGGCGTCTTTATTTCTTCATAATTTGTATTCAATTGAATTTATGTTAAAAAACAAAAGTAAAACTTACATCAATTAATTAAATGATCACTTTTTTAATCGCTGCATTAATTTAACTATTTGTTCTTAAGTTTTATACTGTTTTCTTTGTCGGAATGAAAAATAATCTGTTTACTTAATTTAATAATATAACCTCAACAAATCATTTGAGTTTAAAAAAAAAAAGTCAAATGAAATGAAGAACTGTTTAAAAAATCATGACGCCTTAAAAAAGGTAGGGCAATAATTTAAAATAAATTTAGTTTTTATTTATTTTAAAGAATTAATTTTTTGTAAAATTATTTTTGCAGAAAAATGTATCTTTTTCTGAGGATAATTTTTGTTCGTATTTTATTTTTATTCAATAATTCTGGTTCCACCAACCAAACCAAAAATGCATACATTTTTTTAAAGTTCCGAAATGAAAGCGAAAAAAAGAAAAAACACAGCTCATTGTTTTTTTTGTTGTTTTTTGTTTTTTTATTAATTACCAATAGTCCGGGAATTATCCGATTTAAATTAAATTTTCACAACTTATCTAATGAGTGAACTGTACTATATACTGACGTTATTTCATTATAAAATATTTTTGAAAATACGTAACGCCACACTCTAACAGTCTACAGACTTCATAGAATCCTGATAAACGATTTTTTAAAAAATAATTTAAGAAAATGTTTTCTTGAAAATTAAATTATTAAAGAAAGCTAATTTGTATGAAAAATAAATAATAATATAAATTAATTTAATTTAATATTATTATCCCTTCAAAATTTTCCAAAATAGTCTTATTTCCGTGCAAATGTATATGCTGAACTCAAATCAACAATTAGATATTAAAGAAACCTACCTTATTGGATGTTAACGACCAGAAAAACATCGAACTTCTCTCTCTTTTTGTCATCCCTTACCGGCTTATTGATAAGTAATTAAGTGCTGAATTATGTCGGTGCACGTATACAATTTGGGCCTATTTACTCCCTTCACAGTAATTCCTTGTAGTTAACTTTCAAATTAGGGTTAGGTGTTTTTTTTTTCTTTTGTTATTCTTTTATTTGTCGATGTTTATTGTTTACATATATTTGAAAGTTAACTTTTAAGTACAAAAGAAAATCGCTTTACAGAAACGTGTACTAATTTCTGAAAGAAAATAGTTCAGCAGTAAATGACGCTTGGGTGTTAAAATGAAAATTTACCAAAATAAATTCCCGGACAAGGATTTAAAATAAAGATTTATTTTTAGCCATTTTTAAAACATTGACACGTTCATTCATTACTTCTCTATTGAACTGCCATATAGACGAAAAATTTAAACAAAATTAAAGTAAAAATGTCATAGAAGATATGTATTTTTCGAGGTCAGTAAATTTAAGGATTAATTTTAAATTAATTGGATTTTGTAAACCGAAACGTAATGCTTACTTTTTGCTGAAAACATAATAACGTTTCTTAATGC
The DNA here is from genome assembly GCA_963932145.1 of Acanthosepion lycidas. Taxonomy (NCBI): domain Eukaryota; kingdom Metazoa; phylum Mollusca; class Cephalopoda; order Sepiida; family Sepiidae; genus Acanthosepion; species Acanthosepion lycidas. The sequence continues at coordinate 90,002,442 of OZ010575.1, forward strand.
AAAGTAGCCTGTGTTGTCATAGGTCAGACAATAATTTTGTTACGTAATAATACGCGACTTAAAAAAAAAAAAAAAAAAAAAAAAAAAAGCGCAAAAAATTAAAAAAGAAAAGAAATACGGAAGATTAGCAGCGCAATAATTGAGAAATTTGTATTTATGTTTAAAAGTAAGTCACCTTTAAGGCTTTAACCATACATAACCAACAGTTTAAGAATATAATTTTTTATTCTATACGCTTTTAATTTTATGAAACTTCTTAATGGAATTAATAATTTTATTTTTATACTACATTATGATTAGAAGTATAAAAATAAATTAATTAAAAATTAGTAAAATTATACTTTTGAGTTTAATTCATTGCTTTTATTATTTCCTTACATTTTGGTGCCATAAGATAATTAATTGCTTTAATGAGGTCTTTTTGTTTTAATTATTTTGATTTTAAGTGTTATTGAATTAATGTGTCATTATCTTCTAATAGGGAAGAGGGTAATTCAAAATTATTTCCTTTTTGAACATCCATACAAAAATAATCTAACACTTGCTGAAATCAAATTAAAAAAAAAATTAAATAATGTGAAGAAAAGGAAAGAGGAAGAGAGAAGGGGTTACTTACAGACGAGTTGCTTCAGCTTCAGGGGAATTGTGTCCAGCTAAACGGGAAGCAAATGACCAACTGATATTTATGGTCTTGGTAGGAGGAGGATTGTGGGAAGAGGTTAGCCTTCTTATAAAAATCGTCCTCCGTACTCTCACGAGACCTATTTTCTCTATCAGCCGACGCGTGACTGGTTAATTGTCGTGCTGAAGGATTATTACTTTTTTTTCTTCTCTGTTACTAGACCTAGTTGGAGCGGGTCACAAGAGGAGGACTCCTTTTGCAACCCTTACCAGGCTGTCGCTGCTCTCTTCTGGGTTTTCCCCACTTTTACTGCGTCGAAAGTTTTTTTTTTCGACATATTGCAAAAGGAACTTCTACAGAAATTTTTTTTTTTTTTTTTTTTTTTTTTTTTGTTACCGACATTTAAAAAAAAAAAAAAAATGGATGTTACTAAAGAACAGCTCCTTCATAGGTTGACTGTTCTTAAAATCAAAGTCGAGGAACGACTGAAGTTGTGTCGTGGAGACAGAGTAACGCCTCATGTTTTCTCTGTCTTCCAAAAGGATATTCTGCAATACATCTCCGAAATGGAGACTTGTATCACAAAATTAGAGCTGGGCTCCTTCCCAAAGACAGACTTGCTTGAGACCGAAGCTGAATGGGCACCTCGACTAATGGAGTACCACCGAGAACTGGGCGATCTGGATGGTTCATTTTCTCCCAGTTCATGCTTGGATCCTGTTTCCCAGTCCTTTGGAGTTCCATCAACACCGGGAAAAAGTTCGGCTTCCTTTGTTGTCAAACCTCCGCAAATGCAAATAACAGAGCCCACCTTTATTGGACTTGAGATGGCTGACGACCACATGAGTTTTCGGAATTTTTTGCCGAGATTCAAAAACTGTGTGGTTGGCATGGCCAATGACTCTGAAAGATTAAACTTTCTGAAATGCTCCCTCTCCGACAGAGCTTTAAGACTGATTAAGCATTTGAGTTGCATGGATGCCAACTATCGGTGTGCTCTTTCGGTGTTAAAGAGGGAGTATTTGGACATTGATAAGATAATCGACCAGATATTTCAGGACATTCTAGACGATGTCCCTAAAAAGGACATCTGCTGTTCCGATCTGGGTGAATTCATCTCCAGGACTGCCTCTCTCTTGGAGGAGCTGGGGAACTCCTTTTCTTGCGACATTTCGGCAGACGATTCTGGTGGAGCTCGCCTAATGGCCAAGATTCTCTTCCAAAAATTTCCCAAAGAATTGAAGGGGGAAATGATAGGACTAACAGGTAAATGAATACCATCATTGTCTGCCATATTGGAACTTACAAGTGAGGCAGTCAAACGATTACGGGTTAAGGGATGTGCGTCTGCTGCTTCTAGATTCACCACTGGCCAGCGTTCTTCTCAAAAAACCGCACAGAGGGCCACTGTTACTTCTTCGTTTCATGTAGATTCCAACAACCTAACTTCTGCTGGTTATTCCCGTAGCTTGCCCCCCATCTTATTGGTCACTTTTTTCAATGGAGAAAAAACGGTGTCAGTTAATTGCCTTTTGGACACTGGTAGTGGGCGGTCGTACTTGTCTGCTGATGTACTAAGGGACTTGGAGTCAGTTGTCGGCTTAGACTTTTTACCCTCCTTGGTGAGTGTGACCGGAATTTCACGGAGGTAGTTCTGGAGGTTGACCTTGGTTCTGGTGAGGCTTTGGCTTCCTCTGTTTTGGTCACTGATGCGATGGACTTGTCTGTACAACTGGCTCACTTGGAGACCCTGTTGGGTGCCTTTAGGGAAGCTAACTATAGTTTGGCTGGCCAATTTGAGGCTGGGTCAGACCATGTACTTATCAAGGGCATTATTGGATTGGACCTTATTCATCGACTGATTATATTGAAGTTGGTCCCCTGTCTGAGGGGTTGGGCCTTTTCTGTTCCATCAGGTCTGGTTCCTTTTGGAGCTGTGGGCTCCTTTTTGTCAGGAGACAAGATCCCTTGTGAAGTGGCCCACCTCTCCTTTAATACTGTAATGGAGGATACCCCCAAAGTGAATTCCTCACATTTGTGCTTCATTCTTGAAAACCAACCAACCTACCTTGACCCCTTGGCGGAGTTTTTTCCTGACAGTGCAGTACAAAGAGGATTGGAACAGATGTTTAGCATGGAGTCCCTGGGAATATCTGACGAGGATACCTTCTCTGATTATGATCAAGAACAGATGAGACGTTTTAAGGATACTGTGGAGCTCAAGGATGGAAAGTATTACATGGAGCTCCCCTGGCATTCTGATAAGTTAGCCCGGGTCCCATCCAATCACGCCGTTTCTTTGCGCATCTTGGACCGGGTGGCTTCAAACCTGACTAAAAAGAATATTTATCTTGAATACTTCGAAGTGTTCCGTCAGCAAGAACAGGATGGAATAATTGAAGAGATTTTTGTTCCCCAACATGAATTTGATAAATATGTGTGGATTCCACATCAACCGGTTTTCAGGTCTGACCCAACAGCCACTACCAAAATCAAACCTGTGTTCAATTGCAGTCTGAAGACTAGTGGAGGATTGTCCCTGAACGAAGCAGCTTACTCTGGGGTCAATCTAACTGGAGATATGTTGAAATTATTATTGTCTTTCAGAACTAACAATTATGTCCTGCTAGCAGACATTTGGAAGGCATTCTTGATGATTCATCTCAAGTTGGAGGCTGACAAAAACTGGTTTTGTTTCTTCCTTAAGGATGTGGATCGTCTTTGCTGTTTTCGATATACCACTTTGATATTCGGGTTCACCTCAAGCCCCTTTGTACTGGGGTGTATTCTGAAACTACATGTAGCAAAATACCCACGGGAACATTTGCAGGAGGGCGGCTTTGTTATTCTGTTCTGCAACTCCAACTATGAGGCTCTCCGAACCAGGATGAAAGAAGATGGTACACTGAGCGCACATGATGAAGAATGGGAGAAGGTACTGGGTTACCGATACAACCCTCTTTCAGAAGAGATGCACGTGGGCCGCGTCAAGTGCGATCCCAATGCATCAACAAAGAGGGGAGTGCTTTCTGAGTCGGCCAAAATTTTTGACCCCTTATCTCTTTGTCTCCCAGTTACGGTTTGCAGCCGAATACTTATTAGGTCTGTGTGGAAGAATGGTTTGGGTTGAGATGATCCTCTCCCAACTGCGGTTTTGAGTGATTAGAGGGAGCTTGCTGGGGACCTGTCTGGCCTGAGTGACTTCCATTTTTATTGAAAGGTTCTCGATGTGAGACAGCCTGGAGATATGTACCTCTTTTGCGATGCTTCCATGGAGGCATATGGATTTGCCGCTTACATTGTGCAAAATCATCAATCGTCCTTGGTGTTTGCTAAGGCTAAGGTCGCTCTGATGAAAGACAAAACTCTGCCTGTTTTGGAGTTAATGGCTGTTTACCTCGCTTTCAAGTGCCTACCAACAATCCTGGACAACTGTGAAGGGTTTGTTCCAAGTAACTTATGTGTGGCTACTGATGCCCAAGTTGTCTTGGCTCTTGTCTCAATCCATGGCCAGCAAAAACATTTTTGTTAGAAACCGACTCAAGGACGTCCTGCAAATGAACCTTGGGTTGGAGTCCCGTTACAGCCTGAAGACTCTCTTCAAATATGTGGATTCTGCACATAATCCAGCCAACCTGATCACGAGGGGAATGACATTGTGGAAGTTTCGTTCCAACTTTCAATTTTGGTGTTCTGGTCCTTCCTGGTTGTGTGAGGGGATCATCCAGTGGCCGACACAGGATTTGCCTTGTTTAAGCGAGACGTGCCAGCAGATGGCCCGTACTTCAGTGAACTGTTCTATGGTTCTTGACCAAGAATACCTCTCCGTCATACCCTTTCACAGGTTCTCAACATTTTCTGGGTTACTGAGAGTTACCTCACTGGTGTTCAAGTTCATAGCCATTCGGCTAGGATGGGAATGGAACTACAGATCTAACGCGGCCATTTACCCGATGAGAGTTCTCCAAGGACATGAATTCCCTTCAGAGGTTGAGTATTTAATGAAGCCAGCAGGAAGATCTGAACCTGTAAGAGTTCCTACCCTGGATCTTTTTTTGGACTTGGATGGGTTAATCAGATCAAGAGGAAGAATCGACCGATCTTCATATTTTACCTATGAAATCAAGAACCCTATCCTGATAGGGAAACACCACCCTGTGACCACTTATTATTTTGGATTGTCATGTAAAGTGTTGTCATCTTGGAACTGGATCTACTTTGGCTGAGTTGAGGCAGAGCGGCTACTGGGTCCCTCAAGGAAGACAGGCCGTCAACAGTGTTCTGAGGTCATGTGCCAGATGCAAATGATACAATTTGCGACCAGTACTGCCGTGTACTGCGGCTAGCTTACCAACTCATGGAGTCGAATTTGAGGTCCCTTACCAGCATACAGGCGTCGATTTCACCGGCCATTTCTGGGTGAATGATGGTAAGCAGGATAAGAAGATGTACTTGCTCTTGTTCACGTGCTTGAATATCAGAGCAATACATACTGAGTTGGTTCCAGACATGAGTGTGCTATCCTTTTTTCAAGCCCTGGTTTGCTTCACCAACCAAAACGGAGTTCCGGAAGTAATCTATAGTGACAATGCTAAGACCTTTCTGGGAAGCGGAAGGCTTTTTCGTCGCCTTTCTGTCTTCCAGGAGTATAAAAGCAAGTATGGTTCCTGCGGGTTAAAACTAAAAACCATCCCTCTGTTTTCCCCTTGGTATGGGGGAATATGGGAGCATTGCATTAAAATGGTGAAGGATTGCCTTTTTAAGATTCTTTGCAGAGGTAAACTGGATTATTTTACCCTTCTGACAGTGGTCTCTGATATCCAGAGATCGGTCAACAACCGACCTCTGACCTATCAGGTGTCTGCTGATAACAATGCTGCGGCTATCACGCCCAACATGTTACTTAGGCCCAACAAGAGTCTGGGGCTGTTGTTGCGATTGAACAGAAATGACATCGCTTCTGCAGTACCAGCCACAGAAAAAGGCTCGTGAATGCAATGGACCTCAGGAACCAGTATTTATTAAGGTTCCACGAGTCCTGGTACAAGGAATACCTTCTGGAGCTGGGAAGAAGGGTCCCAGGACGAACAGTGGTTGTGGACAGAGAACCGGCTTCAGAAAGATGATGTGGTCCTGATTAAGAGTCCTCTGAAACCACGACCATTTTGGGTCTTGGGAACAATTACAGATCTCATCCCCGGTGATGATGGTGTGGTCAGGTCAGCTCGTGTCTGAAAGGGGGGGGGTGGTCTTGAAGAGGTACACTCTTTGAAACACCTCTACCCATTGGAACTTTCCTCGACAGCTAACCGTTCTGCGGAGTTACCAACTAGTAGTCCTGTGTCACACCCTGGGAGTGCTTCGATTGCAGGGAGGGATGAGTATCCATCATGTTCTGCTGCCATCGATGAGGAGCATGTCTGGTTGTGTCCTGTGTGCAACTCTCCTCAGGGAAATCTGGACATGATTGGGTGTGATTCATGTGATGAATGGTTCCATTTTCGATGTGTTGGCATTGACAAGGAGCCGCCTAAAAGGCAGAAGTGGTACTGCCCCGAGTGTGTGCCCCAAAGACGACGCAGGGGTAGACCAAGTCTGCTTCCCGCCTAATTGGCAATCGGTTAGCCATTTAGAAATAAGAACTCACCTGTCTAGGGAGGAACATTGTTGCCCCGTGTTTTTTTTTTTTTATGTTTTTTTTCTTATTTTTTTTTTCTTTTCTCTCTTTCTTTCTTTTCTCCACTTCTTTTTTTTTGTGTTTTTGCCATCGGGAATGTGTGAAGAAAAGGAAAGAGCAAGAGAGAAGGGGTTACTTACGGACGGGTTGCCTCAGCCTCAGGGGAATTGTGTCCAGCTAAACTGGAAGCAAATGACCAACTGATATTTATGGTCTTGGTAGGAGGAGGATTGTGGGAAGCGGTTAGCCTCCTTATAAAAATCGTCCTCCGTACTCTCACGAGACCTATCTTCTCTATCAGCCGACGCGTGACTGGTTAATTGTCGTGCTGAAGGATTATTACTTCTTTTTCTTCTCTGTTACTAGACCTAGTTGGAGCGGGTCGCAAGAGGAGGACTCCTTTTGCAACCCTTATCAGGCTGTCACTGCTCTCTTCTGGGTTTTCCCCACTTTTACTGCGTCAAAAGTTTTTTTTTTTTTTCGACAATAGGTCCACACTCAAAAATGAAATTAATCTTTACTTTTTCCTATTCTTTGAACATGTCTTTATTTGATAACAAAAAGAAATGTGATTTTTTTTTTATTTTTTTTTTTTTTATTTCAAGTGTAGGTTTTTCTTCTGCCCAATTTGAAAGAAAATGTGTTTTATTAAATTATGCAAACACTGTCTCTCAAAAATGTATTTTTTTTTTTTTGAGTTTAATTTATTTTTGGTAAGATTAGGAACAAATTTTCAAAATAATTTTTTTTTTTTACTGAAATAACATCCATAGAGATTTTTTCTTTATATAACTGTAAAAAGAATTTGCACACACCCTCCAATCTAAAAAGTACACACAAGATATTGAAAAGTGTCGCAGTGAAACTGATCATCAACAGGAATTTGAACTTTGATTAACAAATCCCAGCCAGTATTCATTGCACATTCAAGCTTACAACACTTGGTATTCCCAAGTGGTCACCTATCTAGTTAACTCAACAGGCTCAACATTGCTTAACATCAGTGATTGTACAGGAACCTGTGTTTCAACATAATGTGCCTGTAAGCTGCATTTTAAAGGCTTTTTAGATCAAATTTTCGCAGTGCCTAATTATAATCATTCTGCTTTGAATTTGAAATTTACTGTTACATTCAAATTTTTCAAAATTTGATGCTTAAATTTATAATTTATTCAATTTTACTATTTTTATAAACATTTATTATAAATGATTTATATATGACTAAATAATGAACAAGCAGAAAAATCTTTAGAATCTGTCTATATTTCTGAGATGAGGTATTATGTACAGTATTTACATTATTCGGACTATTGACCTCATCTTTGTCGCCATATTTATCACAACGTTTCGGCCGATGTACGCTCCGGCCTTCTTCAGGTGGTTGGAATTTCGAACTGAACCCTCAATGACACATGGTACAGTGGATAAAGGCGTTGGTTAGATCCAGTGACAGACCCAAAGAGTGTGAGTTCAATACCCGGTTAAGGCAGTGGAGAACTTTCAGAGGGAAAATTAACAGGAGATAACTGATAACTGACATCCATCAAACATGGCACGTGGAACTAGAACAGTCTACCCCAGTGATTGAAATAAAGGGTTCAGTTCGAAATTCCAACCACCTGAAGAAGGCAACGAAACGTACAACGGCCAAAACATTGTGATAAATATGGCGACAAAGATGAGGACAATAAACCGAATAATGTAAATACTGCAGAAAAACCTTTATTAATTCGACAGGTTTTAACATTTATTTACATTCAGCATTCAGAAATTTTGGGGAATAGTACAGTCTGGAAGTGTTTTTGATTCCTTTTTTTTTTTTTTTTTTTACTCCTACATTATAGATGTCATGTGTTCATTTTTCTTGTAACATTAGTATCTATGTATGTCTTTATCCTAGTGGGGGTTTGTTTATCTTGTTATCTACATGTTTGTGCCAAATTCTTCAAATGGTCACCTAATAAAATGGGGAATATTAGGTTAATACTTGTCTGCAAAAGTTTAGGGTTGTTTTCACTGGTCGTGTGTGTGTATGTATATATATATATATATATATATATACATATATATATATATATATATATATATATATATACATACACACACACACACACATATACATATATATATATATATATATATATATATATACACACACACACACATATATATATATATGATAGAAATTAAGGAGGATTTGAGATAAGTAGTCTAGTTCACTACCTCTTCATCACCGAGGCCCGTTACTACAGTTGGTATGACGTTTGCGTGTCAATGTAGCTGTCCGGGTTTCAATTCTCGGTAGTGGATGTTCACTGCTGATGAGTCCCAAATATAGGACAAAACGGCCATCCAGTGCTTTCTGCATTCTGTTGAGGTTTCTTCTAGACTCGATGAATTATATATATATATGACCAAGTGGTTAAAACATTCGCTTTTTAACCATCAGATCCAGGTTTAAATCTCACCATGGTTGATTTGTCAGGAAGGAGACTTCCTGATGTTGTCAGAATGGATTGAAAGTACCTGAAAACTGTACCACAGAAATGAGTGAAATTCGGTAGATGGCACTCTTGAGGGCCATTCATAGCTGTGCTAGCACAAAGCCAGAAGTCATCGTGGTCAAGGACTTGAGTACGCTGGCCTTGTTCAAATTGTTGATTACGCTAGATAACATGCTCTCTCCCAGAAACTGTAACTCAGGTCTTCTCAGCATAGTTGCAATATAAATGTGCCTGAGTGAGCATCTGCAATAGGGATTGGATAGCCATCCTAGTAGACGGGTATCCTTGAATACGAGTGTCCAGCTATATATATATATATATATATATATACATACACACACACACACTACAGTTCAAAAGTTTGAGCTTATCCTTGGTAATTTTTTAAATTGTCCCAAAAAGTAGTTGTTTTTTACTTTAATTATACATGTTTACAAAAGTAAGACACGATTTTTTATTATAAATTTTATTATAACAAAAACAAAAAAAAAGTATTTTATGATTAAAATTTGCTCTCATCAAAATATCTTTCTTTATCCTTGATTACTGCAGCATAAATTTTTGGCATTCATTGCAATAGTTTCTCAAAGTTGTGGTGTTGCAAAAGGATTCTACAGATGATACAAACATTTTATATACACACACACACACACATATATATATCTAGGAGAAGGACAACTCTGAATTCAAAACCTGCGGAGGGTCGTTTGGGGACCTTGTGGCACAGTGCACCAGGTCTCTGTATTCGTCCCTTCAAAAAGTGTGGATGGTCCTGCACTAAACATTCACCACTATAATCAAATCTCATGTGCTGTTGTTGGGCTGTTGGTTTCCTGCAAACTGATTTGCTTGACCCTCATACGTCGAACTCGATGGGAGAGTCGACTATATATATATATATATATATATATATATATATATATATATATATATATATATATATTTATATTTACTTTTATATTTACACACGCTCTATCTCTGATATTGAGCACTTTATTCCATAAATATAGCACACCTTAAGACTATATTTCTTTATATATATATATATATATAGTTCAAATTTTCCCAAATAAAATTACAATAAAGAGCCACATTTAAAAAATAAATAGTGTCTTTAAGCTAACAACATAGTGTAATGTAGGCTTTATTAGTTGGATTGATTGGCAAATGATCACACTTTCTTATTTCATAGTCTGCTTGTTGCAATAGGCATAATTACTTTCTAGGAAAGATCACAATGCATGCTAACAAGATAACACAATGAAAGAAAAAAAATGCTACATCTAGAAATAATAACATGAACCCTGTTTGCTTTATTATATATAGGTGTGTTATTCAGGGATTCACCTGCTTGTCTGGGTGGGTAGGGGAAACTTCTGCTAGGCTGTCTACTCATCCCAGTGTAGTCACTTGGCTATACAAAATAGAGGCCTCAGAACCATGACACCGACACGACCATCTCCCACCAATGGCAGACTAAAACTCTCCTGCATGACTGTTAATATAGACCAGCATCCAGATATAACTTATTTCTGGTTTTGTTGCTACTTGATCTGCAAAAATCCTTAATCCATCTCTTTACTTCCATTACACTTTCGTTAATGTGGTTGTCACTTAGAAGACCAAACTTCAAAAGGCATCATCTGCTGGTCCATCAAACAGAAACATTTAAGATCAAAATAAAATCACCTCTTCCTTTTCTATGTGGGTGTCCATAGTATTACATTTTCTTCCTTTTATTCTTTTAAACAGACTTCAGAAGTAACCCTGCCAAACAGAAAAACTTGTGATTGAGATAATGTGGGGGTGTCCATGGTATCACATTATAACTGTATTCTTGTAAATAAACTTTAAAATTTTGTGAGGGAAATACATATTGATTACTGATCATGGTAATTTTTGCCTCTTACAGCAATCACTCTTATTGACCTTACAGCAATCACTCTTATTGACCTTACAGCAATCACTCTTATTGACCTTACAGCAATCACTCTTATTGACCTTACAGCAATCACTCTTATTGACCTTACAGCAATCACTCTTATTGACCTTACAGCAATCACTCTTATTGACCTTACAGCAATCACTCTTATTGACCTTACAGCAATCACTCTTATTGACCTTACAGCAATCACTCTTATTGACCTTACAGCAATCACTCTTATTGACCTTACAGCAATCACTCTTATTGACCTTACAGCAATCACTCTTATTGACCTTACAGCAATCACTCTTATTGACCTTACAGCAATCACTCTTATTGACCTTACAGCAATCACTCTTATTGACCTTACAGCAATCACTCTTATTGACCTTACAGCAATCACTCTTATTGACCTTACAGCAATCACTCTTATTGACCTTACAGCAATCACTCTTATTGACCTTACAGCAATCACTCTTATTGACCTTACAGCAATCACTCTTATTGACCTTACAGCAATCACTCTTATTGACCTTACAGCAATCACTCTTATTGACCTTACAGCAATCACTCTTATTGACCTTACAGCAATCACTCTTATTGACCTTACAGCAATCACTCTTATTGACCTTACAGCAATCACTCTTATTGACCTTACAGCAATCACTCTTATTGACCTTACAGCAATCACTCTTATTGACCTTACAGCAATCACTCTTATTGACCTTACAGCAATCACTCTTATTGACCTTACAGCAATCACTCTTATTGACCTTACAGCAATCACTCTTATTGACCTTACAGCAATCACTCTTATTGACCTTACAGCAATCACTCTTATTGACCTTACAGCAATCACTCTTATTGACCTTACAGCAATCACTCTTATTGACCTTACAGCAATCACTCTTATTGACCTTACAGCAATCACTCTTATGCACATTACCAATTCTACGCATACTTCACTGTCATTGGCCAGTTGATTGTTTAAAGAACTGAAAATAATAGTCGGGAGGAGACAGGTGTAATATTAAAATAAAAACGCAATTATTAAACCCTCTACTAATGTTATCTTTTACTTCCATTTTATAAGAGTTCACAGTTATTAATGAAGCAAGTATAATTTCAAACTTTACATTTGTAAATAAAAATAAAGTATAAATAACTTGTGGAAATTTTTGTCTTTGAAAGTTATTTAGGATAAAAAACCAAGTTGGGTGGGTTCAAAACTGAAGCATACAGGCAAATTGGAATGACAGCTTTTGAAGAAAAGAAACACAACAATCATTTGAGTTCAATTAATTTACTTCAAGGAAAAAAAGTTGAAAGAAAAAAGGTTATATGTGTGTTTGCAAACAAAGTGCATTTGTGGACTTAGCTTGCTTGAAGATTTGTCCTTGTAACTGGTAAGACAGTCTGTAGCAGAGGTAGTGGACTTTTAAGTGGCAGTCCTAGCTTCCTCTGGGTTGCAGGCTTGTAACCAGTTTGGGTGTCACACATGTCAATAGCAGCAGCTGATTGTCACTGGCCATCCAGGGCTCAGGTAAAGGCAGTCTATCACACAGGCCCATCAAACAGAAACACTTGTGATCATGATAAAACCACTTCTTTCCCTTCTGTGGGGGTGTCTGTAGTATAATAATTTTTTTTTTTTTTTAAATTGTCATCTAGTAAGAAATTTCAAGATGAAAGCTTATCATACTGCTCTTCAATAAAGCCATCATTTAATGACATGACTAAAAATAGGGCACTTTGGAGCTTTTGGGTTTCCATCTTTAATAAATTAACACCAAGTGAACAGCATAATTGATTTCAGTCATATGAACAATGTTATTGGAACATTAAATTATTTTTCTAGATAAATATTGCATGTCTACTAAATACAAGTATTTGCATAAAAAAAATCTGGTATATGAAAATTAAATGAATACCATTCAATTCTGGTACTGAATTCTTATATTTTAAAGTACTTTTGTTTCCTTCACAGATGTTCCAACAATAAAAGTATTGCCAGTGAATCCTGTGAAAATAATGCTCCAGGCTATTAACCATAAATTCTTGAAAATTCTATATATGATTTAACATTTGGAAACATGGAAAAGATTACTGGCAAAAAATCTTCTCAAGAAATTAGAGGATCAACATTTTCAGCTAGTTCAGCATTCGAAAAGCATTTGCCGAATGACACAGAAGAAAAGCCATATACTTTTGAAGAGTGTGGATCCACTTTTTCAGGGAAATCGGGTCTGAGCTCTGGCATACAAACACATATGGGAGAGAAACCATATTCTTGTGATGTGAGTGGATCTTCCTTTTCAAGAAAGTCATTGTTAGTGAATCATATGCAACTGCACACTGGAAAGAAACCATATTCTTGTGATGTGTGTGGCTCTTCTTTTTCACAGAATCCAAGTTTGGTGCGACATATTCGAACACACACTAGAGAGAAACCATATTCTTGTGAGGTATGTGGATCATCATTTGCACAGAAGTCTAATTTGATGCGGCACATTCGTACACACACTGGAGAGAGGCCTTATTCATGTGAGAACTGTGGATTTTCCTTTTCAGAAAAGTCATCGTTGGTAAAACATATGCGAACACACACAGGTGAGAGACCATATTCTTGTGAATTGTGTGGTTCTTCTTTTTCACAGAAATCACATTTGGTGCAGCACATGTGCACCCACACTGGAGTGAAACCCTATTCCTGTGATGTGTGTGGAGCTTCCTTTTCAAGAAAGTCAGATTTAGTAAATCATATGCGAAGGCACACGGGAAATAAACCATATTCTTGTGAAGTTTGTGGCTCTTCTTTTTCACAAGAAACAACTTTGGTGCGACACATTCGAACACACACTGGAGAGAAACCATATTTTTGTGAAGTATGTGAATCTTCATTTTCGCGGAAGTCAGTTTTAGTAGTTCATATGCGAAAACATACAGGAGAGAAGCCGTATACGTGTGAACAGTGTGGATGTGCATTTTCAAACAAGTCTTCTTTTAAGAAGCATATGTGTACACATAGTGAACAGAAAACATATTCCTGTGAAGAATGTAGTGCTTCTTTTACACAAAAGTCCACTTTAGTGGTGCATATGCAAAACACTCACAAGAGCAGCCATAAATAGCTTAATTCATATCCAGGAAATATGTCAATGTCCACCTTTCTACATAAGGAACAGTATTTGTTATGGCAAAACCTTCTCGTGGGTCCACTGATTATGCATACCAAATATGTTGGCTGTTCACAAAAGGAGCTTGATTATGAATAATAAACTGTCGTCTCGGTTACATCATTTAACATCACCAAGATACATATCAGAAGAAAGACCATTTTTTGATTTTGTGTTGCTTTATGTGTGTCTAACAAAATTCGTTTCAAATGTGTGTACTTTTTATTTTCTCTGAGCTCATCTTTTGCATTTCACTTGGTTGATTGATGCTTTGCTAAAACATTTTGTACAAAAGAATAAATGGATCTGCATGTCATATGGTAATTCACACTTTTCTATAACATCTGAAAGAAAACTTGACGAAACATGTACTTACATGCCCACAATAAGACAGATGGTCCAAAAAAATGTTTTTGCCCATGATTCCGCTTTTTAACTACCTTCGGTCTTAGTCAAGGTTTATTGTTTTTAAAAAGTGTTGATTAGAATTGGAATAAAACCGAAACATATGATGAAAGTGAATTTATACATTTTTTTCGTTCTTGAGAATTGACAACAAATATTAAAACACTGTTCAGTTATGTGCCATGTGTGATAAATGCTTAAGCGATCATGTATCTTTCAATACGTGACTGATGAGACGGATTTTTTCCCGCAGTAGGTTGCCATTTCTTTCTGCGGTAGACCAGTTGCCATCCATCTATAGAACCTGGTCTGTCCTGCTATTTACCCATAGCTGAAGGGGAGAAGAAGAGGATTCATATCTTCCCCAAGGGTATCAGCATGTAAGTGAATGTAATGGATTCAACTGGAATTCAAACTCAGCTCTATTATATTGTTTATTTACAAGAATGATTTTATATTTACATTTTAAAACTAATGCAATGCAGTATTTATCATTTTCTAATTTACAAAGAAATAAATACGGAAATTTTTTTTATTCATAAACTAGCAGTAGAGCCCGGTGTTGCCCGGGGATGTAACAGTAAGAGATAGATCAAGTATCGACCATCATAAAGACTGAAAAATAAAATTGACAAAGATTGTTTAAGGTTGATGGACACGCATGTCTTAATTATTTTTTTTGTTTTGTTTTTTGTTTTTGTTTTTTTTTTTTTTTTTTTTTTTTTACGAATTGGTCAAACCCAAACTCAAACAAAAACATTGTTTTCAATCGTTATGAGTCTACCGATTGAATAGAATTTTATTATAAACAATTGTCTTGTAAATGGAATTTTTAAAGCAATCTGAATGTAAAAATAAAGAAAAAAGTGTGCAAGACAATAAGAAACACTACCTGCCAAAAAAAAAAAAATGAAGTTTTGTTGAAATCGGTTGAAAAATGTAGGAAATCCGATCCCATATATAAACGAACTCGAAGTGAGTTGTCCCCCTTTCATTAATGCCTCTTAATCGTATTTTCAAATTGATTTTGTGCAAAAACAATTGTATTTTTCCAATTTTTGGCACTGTTAGAACCACCGCAAGGTAATTTTACCTAGTCCTGTGAAGTTTTGTTGATATCGTTTGAAAATTGTAGGAAATCCGATCCAATATATAAACGTAACGGACACACACACACACACACACAATCTGTGTTTTATAATAAGTAAGATTTATAAATGTTTATTAAAATATGTGAACCAACTATTAAGAAATCCTTATTGTTTACTATTTTATAAGGTTTGAATTGATTGGCATTTAGCCAGTGTTTACCAATCATTCCAATAATATAATAAATAGTGTAAGTAAACACTCAAATATATAGTGTTTTTTGTTAAATAATTATTTTTGTATGTTTAGGTTTTATTTCAATTCTATTCATTGCTTTTTAAAACTAAACATTGCCAAAGAGTGAAGGTAGTCAAAAAAGTGGTATCCTGGAAGAAACCATCCTTTTGAGACTACATCTTATTACAGGCACATAAGTCCATGTTTGCCAAACTTTAATTTTGTTTTTCGCATCATTTCATATTTAAATTTGTTTCAAACTATAAAAATAGAGTTACTGGAGTATATTTTAACAGTGAATGAATTTATACCTGGTGCAAAGAATGGAATTTATTATTATTGATGAGAAAAGCCAGGGTAGATAATAAGGATTTTACTAGCATACCACAAATATTAGGTTGGTGCAAAAATAATGACGTAATAATGTTGTTTTTTGAAGTAATTTTTAATGTCAAAAATCGACCTTATTACGTCATTATTTTTGCACCAACCTAATACCTAGGGTCTGACTTTTTTGTGTGTTTTTTTTTAAGAAATGAAAAGCATTTACTGTATATACTTGTGTATAAGACAACTTCATGTGACCCCTGAATTTTTTGCATGAATTTTATCCCTATCAAAAAAAAATTTACCTGTGTATAGTACAACCAGTCACCAAAAATACTTGATTTTTAACCTTTTCAAAAAAAAAAAATTACCTGCATATAGTGTGGCTCCTTATTTTTTGTGCAAAATAACTGATAATAAAACCCCACTATACTCAAGTATATATGGTAATTACAATATAATTAATTAGAACTTGGAATTACTTAGGTTTGAACTTGAGAATTAACAGGGTTTTAACTAGTACAATTGAGTGAAACAAGAACCACTAACCCGACTCACTGCTGGAAAAAAAGAACAATTGAGATAAACCATCTGGCTCTGAGCAAGGTCAGATCTTGGCCAAAATTGGTATGTATTATTTTTTAATCACATTCACTCTTTTTTGCTTTTTTTTTTTTTTTATTAGGTTAAATCTGGCCATTAGTAACAGGAAAATGAGATCGAGATCCTTCCTTGTTACAGTACAAATATGCAAATCAAATTGTAACCTGATACTTGAAAGGAAAATATTCCATATGTATACAAGTCTCATCAACTAAAGTAGCATGCAGCCAGAAGATTGATTCATTTTCTATGGCTTTTGCAGGTTATTTAAAGCCAGAAAATATTTTTAAATTGTAAAAATTTTTCTTTTAAAAGAATAATGGCTTAGTGATAAGTCTTACTGATAAACCCATAGCTGGAGGGAAAAGAGGTGGAATTCATCCCTTTCCCAAGAATATTTGTGCATAACTGAATATAACAAACCCAATGGGAATTGAAATTTAGCTCTTTGATTAACAATTCCAAGTCATTATCCATTACACCACCTGCACATCCAAGCCTACAGTACCTGGTATTCCCAAGTAGTCACCCATCTAGGTACAGACTCAACGTTGCTTAACTTTGGTGATCATATGGGAACCAGTGTTTCAACATGAAGTGTCTGTAAGCTGCAGCCAGAGTAGATGGGCGAAGCAAGTTGATGACAAAATGAAGCAAATGAATTGACATTGCTGCTCCTTTTTAGTACCTACTCTCCCACCCCTCACAAGATACTAAGAATTATTTCCAGTGAAAGAGCAAGAGATCAACTTTTTCTGCAGGCCTGAGACCAAAGTTCCCTAATTGCATTGTTGAAATGACTACCAGTAACTAGACTGGGGCTTTGCTATTATTGTTGCAATATGCTGTAAATAAGACTGACACCTACTAAGTTACAGATATGAGATAAATATAATCATCGATCAATAAATAAATTCTGCATTACTCTCTTTGTAAGCAAGAGTCTTTTTTTTCTGTTCTGAAAACCAATTCTCTCTTTTCTTGTAACTTGCCCCTTTACTCCTGAATGTGTTTGAACCAGCTATACCAAAACCCTTCCTAAGATCAAAAACTGAGGGTGTTTGAGTCAGCTTCACCAAAGTCTTCCTAAGTTTAAATACTTTAAACATGGCTGGGGAAGATCAACTGGGTGCCTATGTGACACCAGAGGTTGTCCTGTTGTAGAAATAATTCCTTCGTTTTGTCTGAATTTTTTAAGACAAAATGCTTTCATTATTCATCTGCTTATATTCCTCAGTTGCTTGCTTCCTTTTCTTGTAACTCACCCACTTCACTCTTGAAGGGGTTTCAACCAGCTTTGCCAAAAACTTCTTCAGGTAAAAAGCTTAAACAAATATCGGTGGAGAAGTTCAGCTGGGGACTGAATGACTTGAGAGAGTGTCTAGTTATATAAATATTAGGTTGGTACAAAAATAATATCGTTTTTTTTTTTACATTAAAAATACGTCAAAAAACGATATTATTTTTGCACCAACCTAATAATAATAATAATAATACTTTTGTTTTACTTGAATTATCTAAATTTTCTGCCTTTTCTTTTTCACCTTTCATCTGCTAATGTACCTCAGGTGTTTTTCATGTATGATAACCTGAAGCAGAATCCTTTATTTGATTCTTGGATATTTGTTCTTCTTATTCCCCTTCTTATAACTGTGAAACCTTTTCCTGACTGACTAATCTAAAGCATACGAGACATAACAGTGTTTTTCCTTACAAGTTTAAAGCCTTCCAGAAAGCATATTTTCTTTATTAAAACACTCACATACACAGTATAGTGTTTTGTTTGCAGAGTTCACTATTTACCCATAACTGGGGACCCTAACAGATGCTACCACACTGGGAACAACAGCAATTAAGAGATGGTTTCATGTTCCTCAGAATTTCAAGTCTCCCGATCATAGGCCTTGCTGCCGGATTTAGTTTATCATTATACTCAGGATTATTCTTGTCTTGAAGTCAGAATACTTCAATCGGTCAGTTATGTGCCATGCATGATACACACTCAGACGATCATGTATCTTTTGATACATGACTGATGAGGCAGATTTTTTTCCTGCAGTAGATTGCCATTTCTTTCTTTGGTAGACCAGTTGCCATTGAAGGCTATACAACCTGGTCTGTCCTGCTATTTACCCATAGCTGGGGGGAGAATACGAGGATTCATACCTTTCCCAAGTGTATTAGCACGTCACTTGACTGTATCCCTTTTTCATGTGAACATCATTCCTACTTAATGAACTTTTTGCCTTATTACTGTTTTTTCAGCTAGTTTTGTCTTGTATATATTTTTTTTTAATCATTTCACCCCAGGCATGGTGATAATGCCACTACTACACAGTGAGTTACGGGGAAGTGAAAGAGAAGACTGCAAGAGAATTGAGGAGAGGACAAAAGATGAATAGGGTTCAAGAAGTCAGCGATTGACATTGCATTTAAATTTTTGAAGATTGTTGCATTTCCTTGCTTCCCTGATAGCAACAGAGTTCCACAGGTGGAAAGTGTGAGAAAAGAAACCATTAGAGTCGAAATGACTGTTGCATTTAGTTATTTCAACAGTAAAAGTGTGGGACCTAGTTGTCAATCTAGTAGCATGCTTAAATTCAAGTATTTAGGGTACTAGGTAAAAAAAACTTGTCAGAGCAGTTGCCAGGAAAATATTTGTAGAAAAGGCAGAGGGAAGCCACATCATGTCAGTGAGAAAGTGACTGAAGCTGAGATGCCTGGATAGGATTGATTATATTACAGAACCATCTTTGGATTTTGTCAAGAATTTCAAGGTGTACAGCAGGAGCACCAGACCAGATATGGCAACAGTATCCAATAAACAGATGAATATATTGCTTGCTTAGTATTAATTTACACCATTCTTTTTCTTTCTTTTGTTATTTTGTTTATTAGAAACTTTGTGAATTCTGTTCTCTTGATCATTTTTGCCAATTACACTTAAACATGGCCAGTTACTCCACACTTGTAAAATAATAAGAAGAAATAAAAAAAAAAAAAAAAAAATTCAATTTGTTTACATTTTGGGGACAAAAATTAAGTAAGCAAATATAGACTTCAAAAGGTTTCAAATAAAGATGTACATTCATTAAATAGATAATTGAAACTTGCTTTATCCTGATGGTTTTTTTTTATTATTTTTTTAATCATTTCACCCCAAGCAAGACAATAAAGCCACTAGGACACAAGAGGTTACTGAGTGTTAGAAAATCTAAAGAAAAAATTACTAAGGAGAGAGGGCAATAAAACAATTAATAAGTGAGAAGTGAAGTGTGCCTTACCAATTACGCCATGGAAAAATAAAGTCAAATTGGCAGATGATATCAAAATTGACCTACAATCTGTTGTTCAATAGGGCAAGGAGTGGCCTATTAATTTTATTGCTTAAAAAGGGAAACTTCTCTGTTTTAATCATCTGAGAGAGCCTGTTTTGCCTTCCATCAGCATGATTGATGCTAACCTCCAGAAGAGGGACTCATTGTGCCTTCTCTGACTAACGTTTGCAGCTTACATGAAGCGGATAGATTATATTGAATCAATTGCTAAGTCTGCAGTTAAGAAAGTTGGTTCACTGTGTCAAGATAGACAATTTTTCTCACCAGAATCTACCTTACATGTTTATAAGTCTACCATTCATCCTTGCTTTGAATATTGCCTGCCGCCACATCTGGTCTGCTGCTCCTGCTACATATTTAGAGATTCTTGATAAAATCCAAAAGTTATTGGTCCTGGCCTGACATCTCAGCTTCAATGCCTTTCCCACCACTTTAACATAGCTTCCCTGTGCCTTTTCTATAAATACTTTCATGGTAATTGTTCTGATAAACTTTCCTCTATGATACCTAGACTTTATGAATTTAAGCGCAGTATTAGATTGGCGGCAAGGTCTCATCATTTTATAGTAGGAAGGGTTAAATGTAATTGTAAATTCTATGCTAATGGTTTCTTCTATCGGCATATCTCAACTTCAGTCACTTTCCCACTGGCGTAATGTAGCTTCCCTGTGCCTTTTCTATAAATACTTTCATAGTAATTGTTCTGACAAACTTTCCTCTATGATACCTAGACTTTATGAATTTAAGTGCAGTATTAGATTGGCGGCAAGGTCTCATCATTTTATAGTAGGAAGGGTTAAATGTAATTGTAAGTTCTATGCTAATGGTTTCTTCTATCGGCATATCTCAGCTTCAGTCACTTTCCCACTGGCGTAATGTAGCTTCCCTGTGCCTTTTCTATAAATACTTTCATGCTAATTATTCTGATGAACTTTTGCCTATCGTACCTAGACTTTATGAATTTAAGCATAGTACTAGAATAATGCATAATAAAAGAAAACAAAATACATTTTCCCATGATGTTTAGAGTAAAAGAACCTGTAATTTGATTACCCCACAATTGTTTCATCAAACACAATTTCCATAATTTATGGTTTTTTTTTTTTTGTTTATCATATATGAACATGGACACACCTAAAATACACACAACCTTTTAAATTTCATAGGGTATGTACAAGGTACTACACTCAAAATTCAGGAAACTTTTCATTGAAAAAAATAAGTAAATAGATATATTTTCCACTGTTTTCTTTGAAGTAATCCTCTGCACAAAAAATTAAACACAATCAATTAAGATGACAAAAAGCACACACAGTATCAAATGAAGAAAAGTAATAACATTTAAAATATGTCCAAAATATTGTGCAGCAGCTTTCACTTTTTGCAGGGTCCAAGGATAAAAGCTGTCTCTCAGTCATGTCCTAAATAAAAGGATTTGTGAGAGAAGGAGGAATATCAAATCTTTTATCTTCAGCATTATGAATGGGGCAAACAAGAAAACACAAGGCTCTTACTGCGAATTTTATATGACGCAAAAAAGAATATCACAATTTATAACCGTCTGGCTTCATTATAATAGTCTTTTTTATTTAAGAAATACATGTTAGTAACTATCTTTTTTTAAATAAATGCTTTTGTAAAACACCCCCCCCCTCAAAAGAAAATGTAATAAACAAACTTAGTCCATTGTATTAATATTTTTAAATTTACCCTTTAATTATTTTTATAGAATTTTACATTTCTTTTTTATTATATAGATTTTTTTGCCTAGAACTAATAGAAAAGAAATGTCACCCTGAGGGTAACAGTTCAAACAAGTATGCTGCATATATATATATATATATATATATATATATATATACTGTCTTTGATGATGTTAAGAGTTCTGATACGATAACGAGAATTAAATGAATAAAGGGTTCAGTTCAACATTCCAGCCACATGAAGAAGGCCGGAGCATACAACGGCCGAAACATTGTGAGAAATATGGCAACAAAGATGAGGACAATAGTCCGAATAATGTAAATAGTGTCTACTCTATATTTATTATTCAAGTCCTTTTTTAATACCTGCAATCAATCATGGCCAATATATGTGGACCTCTGAAAATCAAATTTTGACTATCTCATTATAGTTGTAGTAAACTTTTTTTCTTTTTTTTTAATCATTTCATCCCAAGCAAGACGATAATGCCACTAAAATGCAGGGAATGAAAGAGAATGAGAAGACTTTGGGAGGAATCGGAAACCCAATCAATCTAGACAGGAAACAAGGGATACCACTAATCCTTTTCAGTAGATGGGGAAGGAGTGTGAACCGGACGATGGGAGAACCATGGTTGTATTGTGAGTTGTGGTATCTCAAGATAAATATATTTAAGGGCATTTTTAATTACCTAAGAAAAAAATTATATATTAAAATATTTTTAAGGGCATTTTTAATTACCTAAAAAAAAAATTATATATTAAAATATTTTTAAGGGCATTTTTAATTACCTAAAAAAAAAAAAATTATATATTAGAATATTTTTAAAGGCATTTTTAATTACCTAAAAAAAAAATTATATATTAGAATATTTTTAAAGGCATTTTTAATTACCTAAAAAAAAAATTATATATTAGAATATTTTTAAAGGAATTTTTAATTACCTAAAAAAAAAAATTGTATATTAAAATATTTTTAAGGGCATTTTTAATTACCTAAAAAAAAATTATATATTAAAATATTTTTAAGGGCATTTTTAATTACCTAAAAAAAAAATTATATATTAAAATATTTTTAAGGGCATTTTTAATTACCTAAAAAAAAAATTATATATTAAAATATTTTTAAGGGCATTTTTAATTACCTAAAAAAAAAAAAAAAATATATTATGATGTTTTGCAGTTATGGAATCATCATAAATATGTTCCAAGTAATAAGAAAGAAAAAAAAAGAAACTTGAAAAGTGAAGGGAAAAACAAACATGTAATGAAGTTCAAATGATACTACAATACTTTCATACTTAAGATTACATTTTATTCACACTAGTATTTTGTTACATTCTCTCAGCCATTCTGTGTTGCATGAGCTGTCCCATTGCTCCCACCCTCATCCAAAAAACATACCTTACATTCTCATTTGAGAGGGTGTTCAACTATTGTCAATCTCCTAGTGCACCTTTGTTTATTTTCATGCCATACTACTCAAACCAAAAGTTTAGAGACCATGTTTTAATACCCCTGATATTAAAATGCTTTGATGCATACAGTGAGAGTGAATGTGCGTATGTGATAAAAGCAGAAAAAAAGCAAGTCACTGAAATTAAATTCTACCTTACAACTATTCACATCATACCCACCCTTGTAATTCGGGAGGGAACAGATTTGGTCGGGTGGCTGCTTCTATATTAGCGCATGTCACGTGACTTACATATCTAAGGGAAAATAACACCCCACTTTTACCACTCATCCAATTTGTCCAAGTGTATGTGAACATTACATCATCAAGCAAAATGGCCAACCTCTGTACATTTTAGAAATAAAAATATAGTTAACAATAAAATTAAATACATTCCCTAATTAGTATACACTGCATTTGGACAGTAATATGACTGTTAATGTCCAGCCAGTGAAGTAAAGAAAAAGAAAAAAAATGAATTAAAGTACAAGAAAAGAGACCATGTTTTGAGCACTTTGATATGGTATAATGGTTTCAAGCTAATCTTGCTATATCAATTAGTTGCTGAGAAGTGAGTTTGATCCTCACAAGTTGTCACATACTTTCAGCATTGTGCTGCATCTAAGCTTCACTAGTAAATCACTATAGAGACCAAGTTTTAGTACCACTGACCTCAAACTGTTTCAATTCAAGTAGCATGTCTGTTTGGGTGTGTGATAAAAGTAAGGAGAAAGCAGGTTGCCGAAATTAAGTTACTATACTGTGCTATTCGCATCATGCTCACTGCTTGGGAATTTGAGAGGGAAATAAAAATATAGTTAAAAATAGAAATAAATGTGAAGAAATAAAATTGTAAATAAAAAATATAGTCAAAGATAAAATTAAATATCTTTAAAGTATAGTGATAAATTTTATAGCACTTAGTAATTATGTAAATATAACTATTTAAATTATTTGCATTATTCAGACTCTTGTCCTCATCTTTATTGCTATATTCACAACGTTTCGTTCATTGTATGCTCCAATCTTCTTCAGATGACGTTGGATTTTCACACCGAACCTTTTATTTAGTCCACAGTGGTAGATTGTTCTAATTCCACTTGCCATGCCTTTTTTGGATAGTTCAGTTAATTTCCTTTATTAACTCAACTCACCAAGTTTTTGTTCCCTCTGCTGTGGCCAGGTATTGAACTCATAACTCTTTGGGCCAAGTCACTTTTGGGATTATTCAAATTACACCCCTGTGGACTAAAACAGTTTGGTTCGAAATTCGAACGTATATCACATAAAGAAGAAGGATCGTACAATGGCTGAAAATGTTGTGAATATGGCAATAAAGACCAAGATAACAGTCCAAACGATGTAAATAGTTACAATATCTCATCTCAGAAATATAGACAGATATGTAAAAAATAAAAATGAATTGCTTTAGTTTTTATATATTTAATTTAAAAGGCAAATTCTTTTCATCAAAGGGAGATAATTGCTTTTTTATCCCTACACTTATTATTGTGAAAAGAATCAAATTTAAAATAAATATTGTATTTCAATAAAAAAAATCTAACAATAAAATAAATTTAAAACGAATTTGGTGTCTCTGACAACATCCGCGACTTGCTTATAGTCTTTACACGCCCACCTGATACAAGTAAAGGTGTGTAGTTTCTCGGTGTTTGTTTGGAGATAAAACTGCAGATTATTAATATTACGATAGTGAAGTGATTATGTGCCCTGGGTGTAACTGTAAAAACATAGCCTTATTCAACATTTGTTTTAAAAGTAAAGTATATTTTCTGTATAATTTAAGATATTTTCTTCTTGTTGAATAAGCATCGGTTGTAAAAATTAACCGTGGTCTGAAGTTTTCTTATCAAAAGAAACTTTCAACATCAAGCAAGAAGCAACTACTACAACACTTGAGAACCGAAACCTCGCGAGCCACAACAGAGTTTGTTTTTTTTTTAACCTGGCTGAAAACTGGAACGATAATAAAAATATTTCTTATTCTTTAACGAGCAAAAAGAAACCCTACATTATTTAGAAATCGTATTACGAAATTCCACAGATGTTTGTCTTTATATTCGTTGGAGGGACAGTAATAGTGAAATTGTAAGAGTTTTTGGCTACGTAAACAAGGAGATTTTTTTTTCTCTCTCTCTCAATTAAATCCAATAAAGTTGTATATTTATTACACAAGGGACGAAATTATTTTCGTCACCGCTTAGCAATCTCCTTTGTTCTGTTTTGTCAGGCGACAAAACATTTTCTTTCAAAAAGGAAATCTGTCATTTGCATCGTGACTTCAATATTTATCGCCTTTTTCAATGTATCATTGTTTGTGCTTTTTTAATATTCTTACTCTGAATTGAACAAACAATAGATACATTGCAAAAAGCCGAAACGAATTCGTACCGTATTTTTTGAAAGCAAAAAAATTCAACTACTTTTTCTCGATTTGTTTTTTTATTTGTTAAATCTTTTCCCATCACAATTTCATACCTGGAGGGAAGGGTAAGTAGAAAGTTAAAAATAAGGTCAGTATTTAAGCACTAATCCAGTAATTCGGAAAATGTATAGTTTTTTTTTTTTTGTGTGTTTTTTTTTTTCGATTACTTGCGCAAATTTTTTTTTTTTTAAATCATATTTTTACTTTTTTTTAATGAAGTTAATGACTTCGAGTTGGAAATATAACCAGGAAAAAAACAACCCCTCCAAAAAAAAACCTTTCAATTAAATAAAAGAAAAAGGATGTACCAGAAACTTGTATTAAAGCGCTAAATGAAAAAAAGTGTATGTGACGACATGCTGAAAAGCTCTCAGCCCAACCAAGAAGCCTTTCCAAAAATGCTTGGTCAGATTTTTGTAAGTCAGAAGTGGATCTGGCAGAGAATATTTCAGCACTCACTACTTGTGTGTGTGTGTGTGTGTATATATATATATATATATATATATATATATATATATATATATATATATATATATATATATATATATATAATGTAATGTGTGTGTGTCTATTTCTGAGATGAAGTATAGTATTATTGTAACTATGCATTGTTTGGACTGTTGTCCCCATCTTTATTGTTATATTCAAGTTTTGCCCATTGTACGCTCTGGCCAAAATGCGAATATGACAATGAAGATGAGGACAATAGTCTGGACAATGTAAATTGTACATATATATATGTGTATATATATATATATATATATATATATATACAAACACACATACATGCAAAAAATCACAATTATGAGACCCATAACTTAGTTGGGGCATTATATACACTGAAACCACAGTAGTGTTTCCAAGGTAAGGTCGCCTGACAGGGTCCAAGTCGCTCAAGTCTGTTCTGCTGTTCACCCATAGCTGAGGGGAGAAGAGATAATTCATACCTTTCCTAATGTCCAAACAAGTTTGATTAAATTCAACTGACAAGCTCTATCTGGTCAATGTTTTATTGTATTTCTACAACTTTCGAGTCAGATGATATATATTGGGATCAAAATTGTGATAAACTGCCCAAAGTTCATGTTTGTTCTCTTGTCTTGTTCAAGTACTTTTGACTGTCTTGGTCATTTTCGAGAATCTTGTGATGTTAATGTGATAGGCAAGATTCTGTTGGCTACTATACTTCATCTCAGACCAAAAAACCTTTTGAATGTGAGATCGGAAATTATGACCCGTTGAATACATACTAAAAAGTTCCTTTTGAGTTCATATGAAGTGGGATGAAAAGAAAGTATTTATATTTCATTTACCCCTCTCCTCCCACAGATTCATTTTGAATACACTTGCTTTCCTCCTCCTCATTTTCTATCACATCTCACCTCATGCGCCTGTCCATTCATTCATTTGTTTGTTTATTTTTAAAAATATATAGCATTCATAATTTCATAAGTGTTAGGAAATCAATTGACCGAAATCATCTGAAGATACCAAAAGCTTGAAACCAAAGTAGCAGAGTCGGCTGATCTCCGAATTTTTTATACATAAATGCTCTACACATTAAATTTTTATGTTTCATACTACTGTTTTGTGGTCTAATTCAACTCTGACCATTAACTTTATTATATATATATATATATATATATATATAAAAGTGAACATAGAAGTCAACACTTAGAGGCGACATTCTGTTTCATGATATATGCAATCGTCAGGCCACGTGTGCTGTTATTTTTCTCGGCTATTTATATATATACGGGTCAGTGGTGCATTGTGGGTAGTCTATTATGGTGGTTATTTTACCGGAAGTTGTTTATTTATTTATTTGGGTTAAATTATTTTGCTTGTTTTTATTTATTTTTATTTTTTGTGGCCTGACGATTGCATATAGCATGAAACAGACTGTCGCCTCTAAGTGTTGACTTCTATGTTCACTTTTATATTTACACACGCTCTATCTCTGATATTGAGCACTTTATCCCATAAATATAGCACACCTTAAGACTATATTTCTTCATATATATATATATATATATAATATATATATATATATATATATATATATATATATATATAATCTGACAATTACATTCAAACCTGAAACAGACTGTCACCGTTGGGTTTTTACCTTAATGTTCACTAAAATATTTACATACACTCTATCCCTGATTTTGTGCACTTTAAACCATAAATATAATAAACCTTAAAACTATATATATATATATATATATATATATAAGGTGTGTTAGGGCAGCAAGAATTCTTTCAAACATGATTTGTTAAAGAATATGGACAAGTTTTGTCTATCAATTTTTTATTAAACGTTTCAAATAAGTTGTTTTTTTTTTATCACTAAATTTGACAAAATTCATATCAACTTTTATTTCATATCATTTTTTTTATTCACATATACTTTTGAATGATATTCCATTTGTTATCAAGGATTGCTCTTTGTGTATTTATGCATCTTGTTTTTATTTCCGGTGTCCGCACATTTGATGGAATCAATTTCAAATTACTCAAATTACTGGTGTTGTCAACTAAAATTTGTCTAATATTAATATTATTTTGTCTACTTGCTGTATGTTCATCTATATGCGCATATATATATAACTTTTTAAAAATATGTATTCATTGTGACACAGAAATTACCATGTTTTGAAACCAAAACAAATCTTAAATTAAACTTAAAATTTGAAGTTAAGCTCAATTTTCAAGCGATGCTGAAAACTTTTGAAAAAAATTGCTTTACTTTATTTATAAGGCAAATAGTATTATATATCTTAAGTTGGTGGGGGAATGAGAATTCAAAACTTTTTATTAAGTGGGTGTTGGCATTTTTTGACAAATCAAGATACAAGTATATTTTTATGCAGCAAAGTGAAAATCAGTTACGATTAGGTGGAGGTTTGAAATTTCTGTCTGTTGATGCTGACTTCCTCTTATGCAAACATGTCATCACAGTCTGTTTTTTTATTTTATTTTAGTTTACACTACAATTGGCATTTATATATATATATATATGAACAAAAGAACTGAGCTGTTGGGTATTATTATGTTGAAATTGACAGGAGAGTCTACCATATATAAAAGATGAAAGTTTTCAGCTATGCAAGGTCAAGTACTGAACGTGTTTGGCACTTATGGGAAACTGTATATTGTTAATTTTAAAGTTTTAAGGCAGTTAATCATAAATTAAGAAAAATGACAGAAAAAAATAATTCCAGCAAAGGAGGTTGTGGCTTATCTCTGGTTGTCGGATTTTGTTTATGTTTAATATTTATTGATGCTTCCCTCATTTTGACTGCAGCCTTGACTGTTTCTTTTAATCAAATGTAGAAATAACATTAATGATACAAATTTGTGACTGACTCAGATTAAATCAAAAAGTTTTCTGCTTACAAGTTAAGACTTATACTCCCTTCTTGTGTCGGCTTCTTTATTTTGGCATCTTCATACTGGCATAAAAATAACTGAGGTGCATGGTTGATTGTGCATGAATGAACTTCAAAGGAGGTGTCAGGGGTGCTTTGTATGTGGCTACAGCAATATCTTTCTGCATACAGTGCTGCATGTGACAACTGGCACATTTCTCAATCTTATGCTATAAATTTTATCAAATTAATAATAATATTTTAATAATAACTATTTCTTTTCAATTCATTTAGGATCACAAAAAAAATAATAATATAGAGTAAACTTATAAATTTGCATCTTTAATTTATTTGAGTCACTCCGGACATTTTTTTCCCAATAATGTTAATTCTGTACGAAGCACAAGAGCCATTTGAGGTAGAGGGTTACACTGTAAATGGTAAGAAGGGGAGTTTATGAGGATATGGGACAGATAACAGTAATTCCCAGACTTGAACAGGTTAATATTCTAGTGACTGAGGAAGTATCCTCTTGAGGGTCAGTTATAGAAAGTAGCAGTTCGTTGAGAAAAAGCTGTTCAAATGGAACTTAATCTTACTAATGGATACAAAGGGAATGGGGGTGGTTCATTACAATGTGTGTGGCATAGCAGGTCTTAGCTGTGAATGTTAGAAATGGTGTAACTTGTAGTTCATCTGAATACTTTTCATGGAGATAGCAATAGTCTAGCAATGTTTTGTCTGCGGAAAAAAGGTTGATGGGTGGAAAATAATTCATCACCCACAAGGCCACCGAGATACTTTTAGACTCTGTTGAGGCTGGAAAGTGAAGACTGGGTAGCTCCCAGAGTTAGCTGAAGGTACTGTCAACTCTGGCAGTTGCCCGTGGCACCATCAAGGCCAAGTGTGCCATCATGATGCAATGTCATATGTTTGGGATTCTCCAGAACTAAAGCTTATAAAAACATAGATGCAGTCATCCATGACTCAAGATAGATTAAATTCTTTGGCTATTTTGTCAATAGAAAAGAAGAGAGTATCTGTCTATATTTCTGAGTTGAGGTATTATGTATACTATTTACATTATTTGGACTATTGTCCTCGTCTTTGTCACCATATTTATTACAATATTTTGGCTGTTGTACACTCAGGCCTTCTTCAGGTGGTTGGAATGTCGAACTGAACCCTTCATTTCCCTCACTGGGGCAGACTCTTCTATTTCCACATACCCTACTTGTCAGTTATCAGTTTTCTCCTGTTTATTCCTCAAGGAAACATGGCACAGTGGATAAATGCATTAGTTAGGTCCAGTGACAGGACCCAAGAGTGTGAGTTCAATACCTGGTTAAGGCAGTGGAGAACTTGGAGAGGGGAATTAACAGGAGATAACTGACATCCATTAGACATGCCATGAGAAACTAGAACAGTCTACCCGTTGCAATAAATATGGCAACCAATATGAGGACAATAGTCTGAATAATGTAAATAGTGAAAAGAAGATAGGTGTAGAAAATGGCATGAAAAGATTTTCAGATCTAAAGGCTAGAAAAAAGTGTTTTAGGTAGGATAATGAATGTTTTCTGTAGCTTATATTGTAATAAACTCATTATTCTATATTTTCAGTTTTTCTCCTTGTGAAAATTTAAAAAATGATACTTGTAAGGGCACCAAAGTTCAGCTTGACTAGGGTGGCAGCAACCCTAGGGCCATCACTGATAGCTCCTGCCCATGTATGTCAGCAGTACTCTATTATTTTGGGTTTGTTTTGGTGCTTGTGAAGATAGAGGATAGCAGGAGTTAGGTACTTACTGGAACAGTACAGAGAACCAATCATTTTGAAGTTCCTCCCACGTGGAATTTATATATACAATCAATCACTAAAGATGCTGGAAAAATAGTTGGTTCTTCATGCCACTCCAGAAATTACCTGACTCCTGCTTTTCTCTGTTTTTACAAAAGTCCGATCAGATGAAATATAGTCTTATCTGATCTGGAGCTACCCAATCCTTACTTTTCCAACTGTGACAGAGTTCAAAGGTTTTAACACGGCCTCGTGGTTGATTAATTATTTTCCACTTTACATCCCCTTTCAACAGTTGAAATATCACTAACCTTTCACTATTCGCTATTTAGATTTCAAATGTTCAGATGAGCAACATTCCTTAGTTCCACCAGTTCAGACATTTTCAGCTAGGACATGATATATACACAAAGTTGTATCATTCCCATTCCCTTTGTATTCCATTGGTAAGAAGGAAGTTCCACTCTAACCATTTTTTCTGAGAATGGCCTCTTTGTGGGACAGATTCCCAAGAAGATGCTTCTTTGATCACTACAATCTTAACCTCTTCAAGTCTAAGGCCAATTGTTATCTATTCTGTATCTCCTCATAACCTGCACTTTTTCCAACTCATGTCATTATTTACATTATTTATATTATTGTTTTTATCACAACATTTCAGCCATTGTGCCCTCCGGCTCTCCTCATGTGTATCTCGAGCTGGTTAACCTACATGGAATTTCAAACTGAGCCCTTTCTTTAATCTACAGGGATTGACTGTTCTCATTCCGTGGCACATGTCGAGGTATATCATCCAGTTCTTATGTTATTTTGTACTGTTCAGTAATTGCTCCCCCATTAGCACTGAGTAAAATTATACACTGACCGATCCAGGAACTGAACTGACAACCACTGTCAGCAAATTCACAAACCAATGCTTTTTTTTTCAGGCAGTGTATACTTAATGGAAACAGGCAACTAAATGGGGGAACTGAACAGTTCTGAAACAGGCAACTAAATGGGGGGAACTGAACAGTTCTGAAACAGGCAACTAAATGGGGGAACTGAACAGTTCTGAAACAGGCAACTCAACAGTTCTGCACTGAACTGAAATGGCTGACTGAACAGTACTAAATAACATAAGAATTAGATGATATCCCTAGACTTGATCAGTGAACGAGAACAATCAATCCCTGTAGATTCAATAAAGGGTTCAGTTCAGAATTCTTTGTAGATTACCCAAATTGATATACACCTAAGGGCTGAGGGCACATCAGCTGAAATGTTGTAATAAAACAACAAAGATGAGGATAATAGTCCGAATATAACTAGTGTAAATAATGATAACTCTTCATCCCAGGAATTCAGAGAAAAAATCCTCTTAAATCCACACAAAACCTCTCTACCTTGAGTGGATCTCAAGCCTTGTATTAAGTGAACTTTTTGTTAAAAAAAAGAAAGAAACGTTTGAATGTTTTACTTTTTAAAACATCGTTTTTTAAAATTTTATTTACCAGATGAAAAAGAACTTGTTATGATCATATACGTTTAGTCTTTTCTCTCTGACCTTCTTCCAGGGTCTGTCATATTTCATTCCATTTCGGGAATTTGAAACAAACACTTTATTCAAATCTACAAGAGTAGACTATTTTTATTCCACTGTCTCTGCTGTGATAACTCCTAATCCTTGTGATGCTGTTTCTGCTTGTTCCACTGAACCAGAGTATATGGATTTCACTACCTGACCCAAGGACTGAACTCACAATCACCATGAAAGAACAGGCTTACTCTAAAATTACATAACCTGATTGTTATACAGGACAATGCCCTAGAGGGCATAAGTGTTCATTTTCTGTGCAGTTAATCTGGTGGTTGTAAGTTCAGTTCCTGAGTCAGGCAGTGAAATACATATACTCTGGTTCAGTGGAAACATGAATTAATTAAGTTGAATGAGCTAATATGAAATACCCCCCTTGAAGGATACAAAATCTCAGGAATAAAAGTTTCAGTTGAAAATTCTAAGAATGTCACTGAATATAAAAGTCGAGACAGCAAATAAAATGACTAAAATAAATCTGTGTATCATAATAATAATAATAATAATTTCTCATCAGAGAAATTTAGATGGAAAGTGATGTACTTTAACACATGCAAAATATACATATTTAAATGGAAACTGATGTATTTTAATATATGCAAAATATTGGTTGAACACCAGCAAATATATCAATTTGATTTGAATATAAATGTAATGTGATCCTAGAGAAATTACAAATTATCCTGTTTGTAAAATTTATATTATAATTATTTGCAAAGGGGAACAACTCTGTATTTAGCAGTTAAATGTAATATGATGTAGAAATTACAACGTTGATCAACAATATTATTATATCTAGATTGTGATTATCTGAGTTTTATAATTCTTTCATTTGCTAAGTTACTGTCTTAATATATAGTTTTCTTTTTTATGTTTATTTCTTCACAGATGTTCCATCATGGAAAAAGTTGGGCACATGCATAAAAGTCCTTTCATAACACAGATTTCAATGGATGAAAAATTTATTAGTATTCTTATTGTATATATTTAACATGAATAAATATACACAAGAAAATTATCATTGTGAAATTTGTAGATGTACATTTTCAAATAATTTAAAATTAAAAAAAGCACTTGGGAACTCACACAAGAACAATGTCCCATTCTTTTGAAATGCATGGATCTTTATTTTCGGAAATGTCACAAATTGTAGAAAATACACAATGTCACACTGATGAGAAACCATATAAATGTGAATCCTGTGCATCATCATTCTTGTGGAAATCACATTTGGTGCAGCATATGCGAACTCACACTGGAGAGAAACCATATACTTGTGAAGTATGTGGATATTCATTTTCACAGAAGTCGCATATGGAAGCACATATGCGAACACACACTGGAGAGAAGCCATATTCTTGCAAAGTATGTGGATCGCTCTTTTCAGTGAAATCCAATCTAGTACAACATATGCACACACACACACAGGAGAAACCATATTCTTGTGAAATATGTGGATCTTCTTTTTCATGGAAGTCGAACTTGGTGCAACATATTCGGACACATACTGGAGAGAAACCATACACTTGTGAATTGTGTGGCTCTGCATTTTCAGATAATTCAAACTTGAAAAAACATATCCAGACACACACTGGAGAGAAACCACATACCTGCAAAGTGTGTGGATCATCCTTTTCACAGAAATCACAACTGATACGGCATATGCGGACACACACAGGAGAGAAACCATTTTCTTGTGAAGTTTGTGGATATTCCTCCTCACAAAAATCACATATGGAGGCACATATTCGAACACACACTGGAGAGAAGCCGTATTCTTGTGATGTATGTGGATCTTCCTTTGCAGAGCGATCCCATTTAGTGCGGCATATACGAAAACACACGGGAGAGAAACGTTATTGTTGTGAAGAATGTGGATCTGCATTTAAAGCTAGTGCAAGTCTGAAAAAACATATGACAGCTCACTCAGTAGATAACACATGTTCACAACATTTGTAACAATACACATTCCTCCAGGTTTTATACTAATGAGAAACTCTACTCTTGAGTTTATAGACTGTTACCAAGGAAAATGTATGATTTTATTTTTTGTCCAAGTTTTATGGATAAGAATAAAAAGTTAGGGCTTTAGGTACTGAATGTTGTTTTCCCTTAAGATATATATATATATGAAAAACTTGGTAATCCATATGGGTAATTCCAAGGAGGATAAAATCCTGAGAGCTCAATGTAAATGAAGAGCTAATATTTTAAAGAAAAACAGACCACTTTAAGGTACCATTATAATAATTTATTTCACCAGAGCCCTTTTAAAGGACGCTGGATCATCAGATAGCACTTCCAAAAATTTTTCAAAGTGCCATTTGATGATCCGGCATCCTTTAAAAGGGCTCTCGTGAAATTAATTATTATAATGGTACCTTAAAGTGGTCTGTTTTTCTTTAAAATATATATATGATTAATGTGAGTAAAAGATTGTCACTTAGCTGATTGATGTTACTTTCAGCATCCTAACTCCAGAGTTGCATAGGTGGAACCTGTCCGTCAAATCTTCAGGGGGTATCAGCAATTTCCTATATATGTGTGTGTATGAAAAAGTTTTCTTGAGATGTGTTTTGTCCTTTAGGACATCATTGGATCAAATTTATTATGTTGAAATATAGAAAGAAAAAGAATAAGTATCTAAATGAAATTGGCTAGATTAAAAAAAAAATTTAATCTAAAATTCCCAGCATCCCTCATTCGTATGCATGTGTTGTCGCACCAACATAATAAATTTAGTCCAATGAAATCCTAAAGGATGAAACACGTCACAAAAAACTTTTTCCATTTTGTCATACATTTTCTCCCAATATTGTTCCTGATATATAAAAATATACATCATTAACTCATATAAAAGGGTGTTTCATTAAAAAAGGATCAAAATCAGCAGTAAATAAATTAGTGTCATTGGTGAAAATTTATTTATTTCTCTATTGGATCAAGTTATTTAAGACATGGCAATTATGTGTGAAAAATAATATTGCCCAAATGTCTGCAAAATCTGAAAGGAGAAGAAAAATTCATTAGACACTTAAACTTAATTCACATTTAAAATCAGTTCGAGTTATAGGAACACCCTTATTATATATATATATATATATATAATATATATATATATATAATAATAATTTAAATATTATGAAGGTAAGTAAAAAATTATCTACATTTTTGCTATAACATATCTTTAGCTTAATCGCACCAATTTCCATACTGCTGTTACAGTGTAAACATGGCTGCTCTGCTAGCAGTGTGCACCAAGGAGAAACAAAGAGCAGTGATCCAATTTTTCTGGTCAGAAGCTGAAATTCATTGGGAACTTTTAACAGCAACAGTGCTCTATCATGTAGAAGTGTGTATGAGTGGATTGAAAAGTTTAAAAATGGCCAGACAAGTGTAACACACAAAGAAGGATCAGGATGCCCATCAACTGCTACTACTGATGAGAAGATTTGACAAGCAAGTTATCATCAATGAGGTAGCATGCTTTCTGTGGATTCGGATCACTGCTCTGTGTTCCTCCTTGGTGCACACTGCTAGCATAGCGTCCATGTTTACACAGTAACAGCAGTAAGAAAACTGGCATGATCAAGCTCAAAGTTTGATCACAATAGTACCAACTCTATGCACACATGAGCAGAAGGCAGTGTGAAAAAACTAAAGATATGACAAAAGTGTGGATAATTTTTAATTCACCCTTGAAATTGTATTAAAAATTGTCAACCTCATTTACTCACTCTCAATTATTAGACATTAAATTACATTACTTAGCATCCTTTGTAATTTCCCTAGACATTTCAGTTAACTTGATGAATATTTATGATAGTTCTACAATTTTTTAAATTTAAGAAACAAACAGCTTTTGTTTATAAATACGTGTTGAAAAGAGAAAATCTTTATATTTGCTTTGATAAAGTCCATCAGAGGACAAAATGTATCAGCTAAGATAAGTTTTTCTTTTGTCTACATTCATATTGTTTTTTTTTACAGATATATTTTAATTATATCTGAAATTTTACATATACACACACACACACACATACATACATACATACATACATATATATATATATATATGTATATATATATATATATATATAACATCTGACAGGATAAGGAACAAATAGGAAATGTTTATAAATTTAAAATGTTTTGCTTTTTATTTAAGTTTGAAGAGATAAGAAAATTCTGGTATTTTTCATTTTCATATTGTTTTCTCCCTATTATTTAAGCAAGTCTCATGTGTATAATTCTTGTGTAGTTGGTCTATTCAGGATATGGTTGGTAATCTGTGTGCGTTTGAGCATCTAGTGGATATTTTTATTTATATCTGGTAATGTTTGTATGTTGATTTTTTGTGTTAGGGTGAAAGAATTTAGGTTACACCAAAGATCTGTCTACCTACAACCACAACTGGTGTAACCTAAATTCTTTCACTGTTACAAAAAACATCCCCCATTCAACATACAAACATTACTAGACATAAATAAAAATACCCATTGGACATTCAAATTCACACACATTATCAACTGAATCCCATATAGACCAACTAGAATTGTGATACACAAAAACACAAGAATTATATGCTTGAATTCTGTTTAACAGGACAAATACTTGTGAAGTCTGTTTAACCTTTGTTCTCTATTTACAATTGAGTTTCCACTTCCTTCTAAAATATTTTTCATTCTCTCACTGCCAGTAGCTCTTTGCATCTTAGTGGCATTATCATCTTGCTTGGGGTGAATTGATTTCTATAAAAAAAAAAAGAAAAGAAAGATTACCTTCAAAATCTCCTAATAATCTAAACAGTCCACAATAAACAACACCCTGATACCAATGAGTAAACATTGTGCATATTCTTCTGAGTAACTTTGTAATATTTTTTGCAAGTTATATGAGTCTAGCAGTAAATACAAATCATTACAATTTGTACAGGATAAGGATCATCTTAAAATCAATGTTCTGGAATGACTGAAAAGATATTTTGTGAAGATGAATGAAAAATACAATAAAAATCTTGCAAAACAACATCAGACATAACATAAGAACATATATCTGATTTGTTAATGCTGCTTTTATTCAAGCATATCAAACAGATTTTCATTTTTTTTGCAGACCTTTGCTTTAATTTGTTTTTTTTTTGTATTTAACAACTGTTGTGTGAATCACCTCTTTTGTTGTGAGGTTTGAACTTTTTTTTTTTTTTTCAGTAAATATTTAATGGCTCCAGGTACATTTGTCCCACAAACAGTATTT
This sequence comes from Acanthosepion lycidas, assembly GCA_963932145.1. NCBI lineage: Eukaryota > Metazoa > Mollusca > Cephalopoda > Sepiida > Sepiidae > Acanthosepion > Acanthosepion lycidas. Next base: position 90,039,956 of record OZ010575.1, read on the forward strand.
GGCAGATTCATGTGAGTCCCGGTAAAAAATACAACACAAAGCATGAATTTAAAAAAAAAACAATGCATGTATTAACAAAAGGAAATTACATTAATATGCACACTGTTGAAAGGAAAAGACATTAAAAACTTAGCTATTAAGAATATGCTTGTTTGTGTGTATGTATAAGAGGGGGTGTTCTCATCTATTTCCTGCTACATCTGAAGGAAATGTTTGTCTTTTTAAAAACTTAAACAATATCTCCTAACAGCATTTGGGGAAGCCAAATGAGGTAACCCACACAACACTTTAACACCAGATAATTCATGTGATGAAGGTTTATAAGTCTTTTGAGTACTGATTTTATATACACATATGTAAGTCATTCATTTATTCAGTTAGCACATTTTGAATCACTGTGGACACCATGCCCCTTCATCTCATAATTGTGGTTCATGGTGACATTCAAGGCAGAATAATGCAATGGCTTACCAGTTCCTTTTGCACCAGGAATGTTGAGGTTACCCTCTCCCTCCTCTCAGAAGTTAAAGAGGTAAGACCTACAAGGCAGCAGGTGGTTTGAATTCAGAGTTTTCTGTCTCCTAAACTGGCTTTGGTATCTGGAGAAGAGGGTCGTGTTTGCGATTTCAATCTTGCAAGGAAGGAACCTCTTCCATGGATTGTCATAATAGTAATATATGATAATTTTTATTTATAATATCATTTTTTTTTTAATTCTTATAATCTTTTACGTTAGATTTCGTCTCTCTAAATTGATTGTATGCTGATTTTTTACAGACATTAAATTTTGCCTTTGATGTTTGTGCAAAGTGTAAAAAACAGTTTTTTCGATTTTCCACCTTCAAGGTTGTAAATTTTTCCAGACAATTTGGACTGAAGAATTATCTATCAAACAAAAAAATTCATTGAAATCGGATGAAAACTGTGGCAATGCATAAACAACATCTGATCACACACACACACACACACTTTGAGAATTATAGATATAGATTTATATACATTACATGTCTTAGAAGCTCAAAAACAAATTAATATTTTTTTTCAAATATGAACATTAGTTAAACAAAAATATTTGAAAGCAAGACAAATTATAAAATAATACATAAACACAAATATGAAAAAGTTTGTTCATTTTAGAAAAAGCAGAAACAAAAAATGAAAATATATATTGGGATTTAAGCCTAAAAACACTCAGAGATTATGAAGTCATTTAACATACAATAAAATCATTTATTCCAATTTTTTTAACAGTACTAATACCTAAACTATTAACTGATAAAAAATGAATAAGTTCATGTTTTCATCAAGTACTTTTGATCACCTTGCTCATTATCAAGAATTTAATGTTGTCAGTGTGATAGAAAAAAGGTTTTATTAGCTTCATCCTGACGTCTTTTGGAACACAGTCAGTTACGTGCCATGTGTGATACATGCTTAGGTAATCATGTAGCTTTTGATACATGACTGACAAAGCAGATTTTTTTCCCCGCAGTAGGTTTCCATTTCTTTCTGCAGTAGACCAGTTGACATCCAAGGCTATAGAATCCAGTGTGTCCTGCTATTTACCCATAGCTGAGGATAGAAGACAAGGATTCATGCCTTTACCAAGGGTATTAGCACATAAGTGAATGTAATGGATTTGACTGGGATTTGAACTTGGCTCTCCGATTCCTCAATCTGAGCCCATAACCATTACTCCACCCTGAATACAACATTTCAAATTTAGGTTTGAATCATAGTTAATAGGAGAAGAAAGATAGACACAATACTAAACAGATATAGGCAAAAACTTAATTTCATTTTACTGTATCTGTATGGAGGATAGTTGATGGAGGAAGGGGAAGGTGGTGAGGAAGGGGAAGGAGAGAGACGTTAATATTTGGAAGGGGAGAGACTCCCATAAAATCATCAGGTAACTGTCTTTCTGGGGTTTCTTCTCTGTTCTGTCTCTTAGCACCATTCGAGTGCGCTTGAGATTCACTGGGCCTCTGTCTCACCAAAATTTCGACCAATGAGATTTGTTTTTGTCTAGATTTTAAAATGTTTCTAAAGGGAGATATGATAGTGTCATTTTTTTTATAATTTAATAAAAAAGAAACACTAAACAATGGCAGTCAAGAGAAGGCATGATGAATTTGAGCAGGAATGTGTGCAGAGCGAAATCTACACTGCAGCTGATGCACTCCTGCTGAAACTCCCGACTTGTCACGCCATGTTGCCACCGGCTTCAACACCATTTATGTTATACCGTTTATTACCTGAAACATTTTTTTGTTTGCGAACTGATTTGTTCATTATGAGAAGTTTTTGTGACCCAAAGTTCCCTTGTATTTATTTCTAAAGTAATCTGTAGTAGTTGATACGTCCATCACAATAGAATTAATGAATGTCTATGTACCTTGACGTTATCAATCACGATTCACAACAGTCGTAATTCATTATTTTCAGCAATGTCTGCTTCCTTATAACAATGCTTTGTCTTTGTGGTACTTACTCCTCTATCCATTTGCTAAAGTCTGTCAAGTATGCTACTTGCTGTTTTTGTCTTCTCTTGCTTTCAGTGTACTCAGCGAGTGTCAAATTCTATAACCTTCTTTTTGTTATTGTATCCCCCAAAATCCAGGAGGTTTAACCATTGTCTCCTCTTTAGGACTGGGTCTCCAGTTCCTTCTAAGGTCTTTTCTTTTTCACTTCCAGTAGCCCCTTTTGTCTTTGTGCCATTGCATGGGGTGAATTGATTAAAAAAAAACCCCAAAAACTCTATTCTCTTTGAAACCTCATTTATTACATGCTTAGTAAATATTTTCAATATCCATTGGTTAAAAACATGTCAGACTATAGCAAAGTTAAAAAAAGGATCCAACAATGAAAATGGAACGCAAACTGTCACAGATCCTAATCAAGAACAAGGATCACTTCACACCTAAGACGTATAGGCAGTTACTGCAGCGTTACACCAAGCTACCTCACATATACAGTCTCCCAAAGATTCACAAAGACAGTATTCCGCTCAGGCCGATTGTTAGTTTCCAAGGCTCTGTGTGCCACCCTCTGAGTCGCTTCCTTCTAGATATAATTGACCCATTGATCGGAAAGTCTCCTTCATATGTCCAAAACTCCGCCCGCTTCGTGGAAATAATCAAAGATGTTCCCCTCCTATCCAACCAGATGGTGAGCTTGGACATGACGAGTTTGTTCACCAAGGTACCTATGGAGGAGGCGCTCTCAGTAGTCAGAGACAGATTGGCCTCTGACTCTTCCCTAGAAGAACGGACCAGTATTCCAATAGATAATCTGATGGAGATGTTGATTTTCTGTACACAAACAACACATGTCAGAATGGGATCACACATATATCAACAGGATGAGGGCTTAACAATGAGCTCGCCATTATCACCAGCAATGGTGAATATATACATGGAATACTTTGAGGAAATGGCATTAGAATCTATATCTCTAAAGCCAACTATATGGTTAAGGTACGTAGATGACACCTTCATACACTGGCCACATCAGGAAGATGTTCAGGTTCTACTGGACCATGTGAACTCTATAAGACCTTCAATACAGTTCACAATGGAGAAAGAGAGTAACAACACACTCCCATTCCTGGATGTTCTAATATCTTGAACAGAGCATGGGTTCAAGACATCTGTATACCGTAAACTGACATTCACCGAATAGTACCTCAATTTCAACTCCCACCATCCATACAGCATAAAGAAAGGGATCAGTTGCTGCTTACAACACTGAGCAAAAGTCATAATTAGTGACCCAGAGACGTTAGATAAGGAATTGCTCGGTATAAGAAGTACCCTACAATGTAACAACTACCCTGGGTACATGGCAGCAGGCCCAAAATTCTGGGATAGGTGGGTACAAGAGGAGGAGGACAACAACACTCAGAAAACAGTCTGTCTGCCTTATGTAAAGGGGTAATCAGAGAAAATACAAAGGATCTGTGGTACATATAACATCAGGATAACCTTCAAAAGCTTGATGACACTTCACAGATATCTCTCCCGAGTAAGACCCCCCCCATAGAGGAGAACATGACTAAAGACTGTGTACACTATACCGTGCAGCTGTGGAAAGAAATATAATGGGGAGACAGGCCGCCCTCTTAAGATAAGGCTTCAAGAACACCAGAAAGCTGTAACACGAGGGGAAGTGGAAAAATCAGGCATGAAGGGAGGTCACCGCCACAAAAATCTCCTGAGCCAACCAAGCATAGAAATGAATACAATATGGGAACCAGTAAAAGGGAGTGCCAGAGAAAAAGCAATAATAACAACAAAAATTGCAATATAAGCTCTGGTAAAAAATGCAATGATAACAGCAAAATTTGCAATATGAGCACTGGTAAAAAATGGTTGCTGATGACATTAGGTTTATAATACCCAGAAATTCCAACACAGATGTCCTCAAGGACACATGGCACAGTGGATAAAGGCATTAGTTACAGTGACAGGACACAAAGAGTGTGAGTTCAGTACCCAGTTAAGGCAGAGGGAAATTAACAGGGGATAACTGATATCCATTAAACATGGCTACCCCAATATAGGGTTCAATTCAACATTCCAACCATCTGAAGAAGGCATGAGCGTACAACGGCCGAAACGTTGTAATAAATATGGCGACAAAGATGAGGACATAATACCTCATCTCAGAAATATTGTTTTGTACAAATATAGATATGTATGGTTACAGAAGATCTCACTTCTAACAGGAAAAATTTACTGATAACTTAAGGGGAGATCACTTGACAGCTAGTTGGTTATTATAGTCAGTCACTGTTTGCCTTCCCACAAAGGATAATGCAAGTCTGATGCATTCTAAAGAAGGAATGAAAACATGGGACTGTACAATGTTCCACTTGGGGATGTTACAAATAAGACCTATTTATTTGTCCTCTTCATATACTGTTTACTTTCATATATCTACTTAAAATTCTCTGTGTAGGTCAATTTGTGATACATATATATGCGGCATGGTGGAGTAGTGGATAGCAGCTCAGATTGTGGAACCAGAGAGCTGAGTTTCAAGTTCAGTTGAGTTTGTTACATTAATTTACATACAAATACCTTTGGAAAATGTATGAATCCATCTTTAGTGAGTAGGCCCTGGATTTGGATTTAGTAGTATAACTTATGTAGGTGTGCTCATATTTTGCATTTAAAACATTTTCATGTTTAACTCATTTTTGGTATTCCTCGCTTTAGATTATTCTAGTTCTTCCTTCAATCTTGTTAAGGGGGGTTAGTATACCATGAATACCCTAATGCCTATAGTGGAACCTGGAGAGTAGAGAAGATCAAAATATTTTCTCTTTTTTCAAGCAGTTTATCAGATACATTGCAAAGCAACTTTTAATAAAGATATATTAAAATATAAAGTGATTAACAATAACAAAAACCAATCCTTTAGTATGAATTATCACATACTTTTGAAGATAATGTTTTGCCTCTAGTGTGTGTTTGCATGTGTCTTTTCAGAACAGAATTTCGCGAAAATGCAGATCCACACACTTTACAAGAATATGGTTTCTCTCCAGTATGTGTCAGAATATGCCTTTTTAAAGTTGAACTCTGGGAAAATGCAGATCCGCACACTTCACAATAAAAAGGTTTCTCTCCTGTGTGTGTTTGTATATGTCTTTTCAAAATTGCTTTTTCTGAAAATGCAGATCCACATATATCACAAGAATGTGGTTTTTCTCCATTATGTCTTTTCATGTGTGCTTTTAAGTATGTAATATGTGGAAAAGCAGAGCTACATATATCACAGGAAAATGGTTTCTCTCCAGTGTGTGTTTGCATGTGGGCTTCTAAATTTAAAATTCTTGAATACGAATGCTTGCATATTTCACAAGAAAATTTTTTCTCTCCAGTGTGTGTTTGAATATGTCCTTTCAATCCTGAATTTTGTGAAAATGCAGATCCACAGATTTGACAAAGGTATGGTTTCTCTCCGGTGTGTGTTCGTATGTGCCTTTTTAATGTTGATCTTAGTGAAAATGCACATCCACAAACTTCACAATTAAATGGTTTTTCTCCTGTATGTTTCCGAATGTGTCCTTGTAAATTTGACTTCAGTGAAAAAGAACATCCACATACTTCACAGATATATGGTTTCTCTCCTGTGTGTGTTCGCATGTGCATTTTCAGATATGAACTCCGGGAAAATGCCAAGCTGCAAATTTGACATGAATGTGGTTTTTCTCCAGTGTGTGTTTGCATGTGTGTTTCTAGACTTAAAATACTTGCAAATGAATTTTTGCATACTTCACAAGAATATTTTTTCACTCCAATGTGTGCCTGCAAGTGTTCTTTTAAGTCTGCATTTTGTGTAAATCCAGAACCACAAATTTGACAAGAATAAGGTTTCTTTCCAGTGTGTGTTTGCACATGCCTTTTCAATGTTGATCTTAGTGAAAATGCAAATCCACATGCTTCACAAGTATATGGTTTCTCTCCTGTATGTTTTCGAATGTGGACTTGTAAATTTGACTTCAGTGAAAAAGCATATCCACATACTTTGCAAGAATATGGTTTCTCTCCAGTATGTGTTTGCATGTGCATTTTCAGATATGATTTTCGGGAAAATGCAGAACTACAAATTTTACAGGAATATGGTTTCTCTCCAGTATGTCTGTGCATATGTTTTTTAATGTTACTTTTAGTGAAAACACAGCTCCACATATCTCACAAGAATATGGTTTCTCTCCAGTGTGTCTTCTCATGTGAACTTTTAAATTGAAATTGCTCAAAAATGTACATCCACAAGTTTCACAATAACAAGGTTTTCCTTTAGTATACTTTTCCATGGTTTTAGCCGAGAGATCCATTTAAAATCATTGTCTTTGAATAATATTTATCAAGATACCAGTCATATTATTCTATATGAGAAAAAATCTGTGGAAAAGAAAAAAATTTATATAGTATTAATGCAGTTTAAATCTTAATAAATTAATGTTATTTTTTTTTTTCAAAATTACTAACAATTTTGAGGAACACAATATTTTTTAGTAAAATTATATTTTTTCTTTACATCTGTTACCTCCATTCATTCAATTTTATGAAATTTCAAGAAATTCTTTTTGTATTACTTAATGTTTATATTTGTTATTACGATAAATCCTAGGAGAATTTAAATCGTCAAATTTTTTTGGTCAACTTAGAGAAAATCTACTTTGAATTGTAAAATAAAAAATGCAATAAAACTTAAACATTATTTAATTAGAAAAGCTTTTAACTAATTTTATGAACAAATTAAGTACATCCACTAATTTGCTAAAAAAAGAAGTATACCATGATGAAAAAATTCCTCAATCTTGATAAAAACAAAGTTTTAACATCAATATCTTTATGTTATTATTACGAGGAAAGACGAAAGTATTTCTGGATTATTTAATTATATTTTTAAATATGTTTTTGAAAATTTGAAATAAAATTTTGATTTTTTTTTTTCATTGTCAGGCAGTGTCCTTTTTGTGGTGAAAAACGGATTGCACAAATCAAAGAATTGTCAGATTTTAATGAAACTTTCAGGACTTATTCACACATAAATTTAGAAATTTTTGTTTTTAGAAAATCTTGGCAATTTTTTTTTTTTTTTTTTTACATGTTACCCCCACTTATTTAATTTGATGAAATTTCCAAAAATAAATTTTAACTTCTTAATATTAGTTAAAATCAGAAATCCTTGGAGAATTTAAATTCTCAATTTTTCTTTTTTTTTTTTTTTTTGTAAAACTAAAACATCATTTACCAAAAATCTGCTCTGAATCATAAAATAAAAATGCAATAAAACTAAGACATTATTTAATTAGAAAATCTTTTAATTACTTTTATGAATAAGATATGGTAAGGACACTATTGTTTTAAGAAACATTTTTTATGATGAATAATGAATTCTTACAAGAATTTTTTTCATTTATTTAAAAATTTTAATTAGAAAAATTTTTAAAGTTTTAAATCTTTAAAATTTCTGTATTACTTTGTCCTTTTAAAGCGATTTTTCAAATTTTAATTAGAATGATTTATAAACTTAAATTTTAAAAAATTCTATATTAATTTGTAGTGGCCAAGTGATATATGCTATTTGTAAATGGAAAAGCTCACTAGAATCCAATAATGACCAATATTTTAAAAAGAATTTTGAATTTATTTCATATATGTATAAACGTATCAATTTTTGTGAATACAGACATCTATAAACAACATTATCAGAAAGTAAAAGTGGAAACTGTATTAAATTTAAAATTTGTAGGTAACTTTCTAAAATTTTCTCAAGAAGCATCTCCATTAAGTGAGACTATAACGCCTAAGTACCTAAAATTCAATAAAATATTAGAATGCTTAAAATATTAATTAAGTTTTAAATTACTGGGTAATTAAAAAAATTATATAAAAAAGGCTTTCATGCTGTATTCGTCGTTGTTATGGTCCGGTTCCTTGTACCACGGTGATAGTCCAAGGTAGAACCAATAAAGAAGAACTCAAACACGGATATGGAATAACACAGATATATTACAAATAGGAATATATACAGAGAAGTAGAAAGTGTTAGTGTTATGGTCCGGTTCCTTGTACCACGGTGATAGTCCAAGATAGAACCAATAAAGAAGAACTCAAACACAGATATATTACAAACAGGAATATATACAGAGAAGTAGAAGTGTTAGTACGAACAATCAGGTTTAGTAGAGAGAACAATGTAGTCTCGACCAGTATCACTATTCCAATGTCTCACAGTAATTGTCTGAACACGACTCTGTTTCGGACTGCCTCTGACTCGACTACTGACTTGACTTGAACTACTGACGATATTCAGTCACTCCCCCCACCCACGAGGGCGTCATGTGGCCCAAGGCCTTTTTAACGTGGGATCTCCAAGCCCATGTGATCTTCGAGCCCGTGGGCTCGGCCCAAAAATATGCCCATTGAACCTGTATAAACGGGTTCAGGGTCGGTTTACCTCCCTGAAAGAGAGTCTGCCCTTCGGCGTAGCCTCCATTGGGTTCCTCCCCGCCCGAAGACAGAGAGTTAAACCGAACAGCCGGTCAGGACTTGAACTACTGACGATATTCAGTCACCCCCGCCACGAGGGCGTCATGTTGCCCAAGGCCTTTTTAATGTGGGCATTCCGACCCCGTGGGCTCGGCCAAAAATATGCCCATTGAACCCGTATAAACGGGTTCAGGGCTGGTATACCTCCCCGAAGGAGACTCCGCCCTTCAGCGTAGCCTCCGTCGGGTTCCTCCCGTCCGTAGGAAGAGAGTACAACCGAACAGTTGTTCAAGTCAAAACTTGAGCGACTGATTTCTTGCCTACTCCTGAGGCGCAGTATTTATTAAGTATGGAATAGTCCATTATTATTATTATGGGGAACATCCCATAACAGTCATGTAATATTATTTCTATCATATACCTCTTATTTAAATACTGTTTCAGAAAGGTATATTTTATTTTTGAAAGAGAATTGTGTTGGCAGATTTATCAATATGAACAAATTTATAGATTTTATTGATAATTAGAAAAAAAAGGTTATTCCAATCAGTTTAAATTATGTTTGAAATACCACCAAAGTATTTTTTTGCTTATTGGAAATATAGAATTTAATCTACTAGCTTGCACTTATAGCTTCAAGAAAGATTTTTCATTTTTTAAAATGCATTTTTTCTTTTTCTCTTTTTTTTTATTAAGATTCCTATGATTGAGAATTTTTTTCCCCAAAAATAACAGAAAATTCATCTCAAATAAGAGAAAGACTGAATAAAATGGATTCACAAAATAGAACCAAATGAATATTTGTGCAATTTTTTTTCCAGCTCAATTATGCAATTGCATTAATGTTATTTGTATTTAAGAGGAAGATTAAAAGAAAACTTTCATATTCCTAATTAAAAAGTAGGGGTTTAAATCGAGAATCACTGATTAGTAGTGAAAGGAAAAGATTCCAGAAAAGGACATCAACTTTGTATGTAACCCATTTAGACTTGTTTGGGGAAATCTTTCAGTGCTGAAAATGAATTCAGCACCCAAAAAAATCATAGGAATAGAGGTCTAGATCATGATTTTCTGATAAATACAAGTAATGTTATATTAAAAACTGATATTTGCTGCTCAGCATATGGTGCCAAAAGTGGATAATTATTAATTTAGCATATGAAAGGAACTGAGTATGTTTTAAATATTTTTGTCAGGAAAATTTTCTTAGATTTTACAGACTTAAATTGTTTTAATATTTGGCAACCTACACTAAAAAGGAGAAAAGTTCTGTCTCCAGCATTTTTTCTTCTTTTTTTTTTTTTTTTTTTTTTGTTAGGGATATTCAAAATTGGGGGAGATCAGACACATAAAAACATGCAAAAAATTCTCTTTATTTGATTGAATTTTGTAGCCCCCTCACCAAATCCATGTGGTAGGTCATTTATGAAAAAAAGAGTGTCAAGTTAAACATGCCTGTCACTTATAACATTCAGTTCAATAAAATTCTAATGACTTTTCTAGGAAAATGAGGTAGAAAAAGCAACTATCCAGATCATTCAAAATTAAATGGCTAAACATGTGAAAGTTTTGACTAATTTCAAATGATCATAACTCGACAAATAGTTTGAGTTAAAACAAAATCAAACCTGTTCTAAAATCCTGATACTGTCTGCTCTCAGACTAGATATACCACTCGGAAAGTTTTTAAAATATGCTAAATGTCTGCTTGAAAACTTACTGTGCTTGTGCACTAGACAATGTCATTCTGTAAAATTTTAAATGACACACACAAATTTTGGAAGTTTCAGATAAAAAAGTTTCAATGCAATCATCATATTACTTTTATTCTGAATAACATCCTTCAATTGCATGTTTTTGCAAAGATTATAATTCATCTAAATTATGTTAATGGGTGAGATATATTCTCGTATTTATATTTACCCCCTATCAGCATTATTATATCCATGACATAATAAAACCTTATTTCACAGACAAAATGGAATAGCTGGAAGAAAAAGACTGAAAGACACGTCTGATTCTCAGAGAGAGTTTTAGGCCACTAAGTTGTATATATTTGTCCCACACAGAGAAAATATAACACATATCTACACAACAAGCAGTGTGAGAAGAGAAACAAAAAGAGAGGGTCTTACTTTGTAATAATTCCCAACCGAAATTGGGTCTTCCAAAGATTCTTCTGTGTTTCTGGAGTAGCCATATTTAGGATTCCAGATTTGAGTGGTCTGGGGAGGCAGATTTAGTCTGTGTCGAGGTAAGCCTTGCCTGCGTTAAAAAAAAAATCAACTGCTAGACTTGACTCCTGGAAGCTGACAATGACTTTTGGGATGACTACTTTCGTCACTCTATGAAATGGCATTGCTAAGTAGCTGTCATCTATTTCATCTTAACCAAAGGCAGATAATTGCCTTTTGTATCCCTACAAGGTTATCAAGAATTTTTCTTTGCTGTTTCCATCTTATCAGTGACTTCAGCACCATTTTTTTAACTCCTTTCTTTCCCAAAGTAGAGAGAGAAAAAAAAAAATCAATGATTGTCTCAAATGTAGAAAGGGGTACTGAAATTTTCTCAATCTTAAACAAAAAGGTTCTGATCTCATTTGCTCAGGTTTTGAGGAGTAGGTCAGGCTGAGAACTTTTCAAGATTCTCACATAGAAATAGTTTTTGCACACTGCACTGACTGAGTAGCTCACTGGCTTTTTGCCAGCCATAAAAAGTAAAATATGGTGCATTTCAAACTGAAATTATTGTATTGATTGGAATTGATAAAAAAAAAAAAAAAAAAAAAACCCAAAAAAAACAAACCCTTTTTTATTTATTTATTTATTTTTTTTTTCACTCATTTGTAAACAAAATTTAATTCTTGGTTTAAAAAATTTATGAGACTGGGGATTTTGTCCACTTTTGGGATCATAAGAGACTAGGATTTTGTTTTGTTCTGTTACCAGGAACACTCTACTACCTCCTCCAGTTAAATAAAGAGTTGAGTTTTAATTTCCCAGAAGGTTAGGCGAATTGACAGACACTTGTTAAAGGAATCAGGGACCACAATAATAATGAAGAAATAAAAAATAAATTAAAATGTCTTCTAACTGCACAAGTAAGTTCAAATAATTTAACTAATTTCTTCAATTTTCTCTATCAAATTTTTGTAAATACTTCATCATGCCATCAACCCCTCGCATCAAAGAAAAAGTCAGTAAATTAATTGTCGGAGTTATTTTTTTAGTGGTAAATTTTCGTTTTAACGCTTGAGCGTCATTTACTGCTGAACTATTTTTTTCAGAAATTAGTATGCACTTCCGTAAAGTGATTTTTTTTGTACTTAATTTAAGAATAAAGTTAACTTTCAAATATATGTAAACTTCGACAAATAAAAGAATAGCAAAAAAAAAAAAAAAAACAACACCAAACCCTAATTTGAAAGTTAACTTTATTCTTAAAAAAAATAAAAGAATAACCAAAAAAAAAACACAACACCTAACCCTAATTTGAAAGTTAACTACAAGGAATTACTATGAAGGAAGTAAATAGGCCCAAATTGTATACGTCCACCGACAGAATTCAGCACTTAATTACTTATCAATAAGCCGGTAATGGCTGACGAAAGACCAGGAAAAATTTTGGGGGGGATCGTTAACATCCAAAAAGGTAGGTTTCTTTAATATCTAATTGTTGATTTGAGTTCAGCATATACATTTGCAGGGAAATAAAACTATTTGGGAAAAATTTGAAGGGATATTATTAGCGCTCGGGTGTTAAAATGAAAATTTACCTTTTTAGTAAGCAAAACACGCTTGCAAACTCCGAAAGAGTAAATTATATATATATATATATATTTTTTTTTGACAGTATTTGAACACTCGATAATATTAAAAAAAAAAGCCTTTTTTTTTTACTGACCTTGCCTTTGGTCAAAAAAAATGAAAGAACTTACCTTTTTTATTTTATCAAAATAAAAAGAAACTAAAAAAAAAAACGCAGATAAACAGGCAGCTTTCTTTGTATAATTTGCATCGTCGTGTTTTCTTTCGCATTCAATCGATTTATAACAATTATATTGGAGTTGAAAATATTTTGCACAAAGAAAACAAAGGGGATCACAGAGACACACAGTTTGAGTTGAGCCTTTAAAAAATGTTTAGTCTGATAACAAGGAAATCACTTTTTTAAGCGGTGATAAATATTATTTCGTACCTTTAGAAAAACAGTTGGACATTTATTTATTTTTATTTTGTCATTTATTTTTAAATATTTGCAAATAAAAGTTTTAAAAATGGAAAAATTTTCCACCCAGGTACTGCGTTTTAAATTCTGATGTTGAACCGAAATACATTTTCACCGTTCAGTAAAAAAAGTTTCACTGAGATTTTTGTTTGAGCTAACCAAACAATAGTTACTAGTTAGCCTTTTTAACACAAGAAGTAATTATTTGAATAATTCTAAACATCATCAAAGCTATTTCGACTTGAAGGTACACTACGCGTAAGTCAGTGTGGGTTCTTATCTTCAGCATGGTTGCTCGTTTCCAAACATGCCCACCCAGTTCCGAAGTCAAATCAAAACGAGCCCAACTTTATAATGCAGACGACTACAATAGCAAAACAAATTTGTCAATATTCCTAGCAAATAGAACTGCTTCTTGCAAAAAATGAAAAAATAAAATAAAAAAAAGTGCGTGTCGCAATTCAATATTGATTGTTATGGGTTTGGTTTAATTTTTTGGAAAGGAAGTATGGTATTTTTATTAAAAGAAAAATGCATTTTTATAAACGTTCTTTGAAATTGATAAGCAGTATACGAGTATGAAATATTTAAGACGAGATTTCTTACTTTTGGGTTAATAATAGGCTGAGCGAACATTAGTATGTGTTCCACTAACTACAGATACAATTTTTAATTCAGATTGTCCTTCCCCTCTACTGGGCGCTGACTACGGCTAGAGAATCAAATCTGCTCTTAAATTTAACTGAGGCGATAGATTTGTCGGAGTTAACTCCTCTTTAATTGTCCAAATTGTTCACTAGGGGGGTGCTCTCTCTACACTATAAATACTGGGCAATTTCTTGCCTCGTTCTTTTTCATTTCTTCATTTTCAGTGAACACATCTACAATGTAAGCTCTCGTAGAAGATTGCGTCTTCCCATTTGTGGGAGACGCCATGAACATATGCACACATATATGTACGTACGGACATTCAGCAAAATACAAACTCTTTACGTCACACACAAATGTTAATGTCTATGTCCATTGTAAATTTTGTTGTATAATGCATATACTTGTTTGTGTATATATATATATATATATATATTCTTGTGCAGGTATGCAGAAAATAGAAAAGAACACGTTGGGTGCATAATCCGGGGTTCCTTAGTATTTTTGTTTTTATTTTTAAGAAGACAGTGCTCCATACAGAAGTAGAGCTTATATTATAATAATATTTTTTGTTTAAAAATATGATTCCTTCGCATATTTTTAAACAAAAAATATTATTATATTATATATATATATATATATATATATATATATATATATATATATATATATATCGGTCTTGTTTTCTTTACACTTTATGGTGGAATCAATCTCTGAGTCTGCCATGTTCTTGTAGCGGACATTCTTCTAACAGGAATAAACACTCGTGTTCCTAATTTAACAACACGTAAACCCACGTTCTGCTATAGATGCATACCAAGGGTACTTTCCGCGCCTCATGCCGAGTAGTATAATAATAAAAATAATCATCTCTCAGTTGTGTCTCTGTCTTCGGGCAGAGTTCAAATCAGTTGGGTCTCTTTGGTGCCCAGTCCCGTAGCTGTACCCGTCTCATTGCACTAGAAAAGGGGAATTGGTAGTCATACCGATGCCAGCGCAAGCGATGGTTGTGGTGGCTGGGGAATTTTTAGGCTGGGTGTACGTGCTAGGGTTTTCCACATTTAAACCCGATCATGTGTCACATTGTGGAATCTTCCACGTCAGCCAGTCACCCCTGCGTGGGTAAATAAACTATTCTCTGTAAGTGAATATATGACAAGCATTCATTGGTTAATCCCCTTCAATCTAGCTCGCTGATTGATCAGTTCCGACCAATCAAATCACCCCCACGCGACAAATCTGTTTTCCCGCGTTTTCTATCTGAGCCTGTCACGTGGCACAACAAAATTATAAAAACAAAACACGTGTAAATTCTCTCTCTCTTTCTCGCTTCTCATTCCTTGCTGCCAAGATGTAATCTTCAAGAACTCCTGTCTTAATTAATGCAGTCAGACGTTAAAGACCATTACCAACATTTACGCAAGTATAAATTCTGAAATTTTGGTGTTGAATTGAATGTGTGTTTTGTCTTGTTTATATAATATAAACAAGACAATATATATAAATTATATTGAAATTGTTTGTTTGTGGATGCAGAAAAGTTCACGCAACCTCACATAAAATTTCCTTCTGATTCATCTCAATGCTAACCCAAGTTCATTAGTTTATTCTGCACATCCCCAACAAGTTCCCATAACAAAAGAAAGCTACTCCCTAATTTTATGCATTAAAGCCGAAAAGTACACACAAACTGTAGGTACCTTCAAAACTTTGTTAAAAAAGACGACATGATAGAAAAAAATACACAAAACAGAATAAGAAAAATTACCATCAAAACATTTGTGTTATTACTAAGTGGAAAGATCAAATGATTTATTGATATAAAAATTATTTTTTTTAAAACCTTAGAAATTTTGAAATGGTTAGCAAGCTTGGCTCGCTAAAACAATTGCAACTGAGTAGTGAGTTCGATCCTCACTCGGTGATCCCTAATTTCGGCCTTGTGCCACATCTAAGCTACGCTTGGAAAATCACTATCACGAGCACACCAACACATTAACAACCTTAAAAATACCCTGTATATATTATCGTTTTTGTATATAAATGCTTTTATTGGTGTTGAATTGAATGGATGTTATTGTTTTGTCTTGTTTATTGAAATTGTTTATTTGTTTTTTGTGGATGCAGAAAAGTTCACATAAATTTTCCTTCTGATTCATCTCAAGTTCATTAGTTTATTCTGCACATCCCCAACAATGCTAGAAACAAAATAATAATTAATACACGAACTTTGTAAAGAGCATGATTATCTACAAAATAAAAAACGTTGAGTTTAAGCAAGCGAATGTGCCAATTGGAGTAAAGTGCCATGCAGATTTAAATTTTTCCCACTTGTGACGAATGCAGCTATTGATTTTTTTTGCATGCTAGTTAACATTCATGTAAGTCAGCTGTTGGCTCTCACGCTGGCCAATAGAATCTTCCTGCCTATTCGTGGCAGCCAGCTATAGTCTCTCACTCTGGCCAGTACAAAATGGCCACAAACTACATGAAAACTGCCATAGAAGCATGAAAAAATCGATTATTTTTAAATGAAATGTCAGTCTTGGCCTTCCTGCATGTGGATGTAAATTTTGCTTGGAGCATGTGCATGTAAATTTTGGTGCAAATCCATCAAATTGCGGCTGTGCATTCGTTGCACACACACACACACACACATTCTGCCTTTTATAGATAGAGATAAGATTGTGAGTCATACAATAAGAATAAAATTCATGAGCAATGTTTCTTTAGCTATGTACGGTGAAATGTTTAATTGAACTGTTCTTGTAAACTTAATATCATATCATACTTTGCTTTAATATTTTTTCTTCTCATTCAAGGATTATTCCTGTGGCAAAGCGAATAAGCATTAACATTTGCGGACTTTTACAAATATATGAATTACTGGGTTGAACTTCCTCTGATTTGAAAAAAATATGAATAAACACTAAGAGATAAATTTGTGGATTTGTTTTTTCAACAAACTATAAGTTAAAAATACACATGAGATTGCACACAGGTGAGAAACCATATTGTTGTGAAGTTTGTGGTTCTGATTTTCAACAACTTTGAATTTAAAAAAAGCATTTAAGAACACACACTGGAGAAAAACCATATTCTTGTAAAATCTGTATATCTGCATTTTCAAGTAGCTCTGCATTAAAGACCACACATGAATACATACTGGAGAGAAACCTTATTCTTGCAAAGTTTGTGGATTTGCATTCTCATAGAGTTCACATTTGAAATTACAGAGGAGAGAGACCCTTGTGAATTCTGTTAATTAACATTTTGTCAGAATGCTCTATTAAAACAACATATGCTGACACACACTGGAGAGAAACCATTTTCATGTATAGTTTGTAAATCTGCTTTTTCTAGAAGCTACCATTTAAAACAACATATGCATATACACACTGGGGAGAAACTCTATGCCTGTGAGGTTTGTGGATTTGTAATTTAGAGCAGTTCAAATTTAAAAGAACACATGCGAAAACACACTGGAGAGAAACCATATTCCTGCAAAATTTGTGGATCTGCATTTTCAGTCAGTTCAACTTTGAAACGGCATATGTGAACACATGTGAAAGAATTTCCTTGTGAAATTTGTTGCTTCAGATCTGCCAAGAGTTCACAGTTACAATAATATATGTAGATGCACACTGCAGAGAAAGTATTTTCAGGTGAAGTTTGTGGTTTTTCATATTCAGATAGTTCTGCATTAAAAATACACATGAGATTATTGACTGGTGAGAAGCCATTTCTTTGTGAGGTTTTTGGATCTGCATTTTCCAAGAACTAGAATAAAAGGAATATAATAGATGCATACTTGTAGTAATATAAATTGGTTGGTTGTTCTTGTTTAGTGGCATATCAACCCCCATGGGTTAGTTAATGCGGAAATCTAAATATTATGTATGCAGTTTTTTTTGGGGGGTGGGGCATAATAATAGTTTCACTGATAAAAGTCTAATTAGTATCTGTCTATAGTTCTGAGGAAGTATTACATACACTATTTACATTGTTCAGGCTATCATCCTCATCTTTGTTGCCATATTTATCACATTGTTTCGGCCGTTGTACACTCTGGCCTTCTTCAGGTGGTTGGAATGTCGAACTGAATCCTTTATTTCTCTCACTGGTGTAGACTGTTCTAGTTTCACATGTCATGTCTAATGGATATCAGTTATCGGTTATTTCCTGTTAATTCCCCTCTCCAAGTTCTCCACTGCCTTATTGAACTCACGCTCTTTGGGTCCTGTCACTGGATCTAATTAATGCCTTTATCCACTGTGCCATGTGTCCTTTAGGATATCTGTGTTTGAATTCCTGGGTATTATAAATCTAATGTCTTCAGCAATCATTTTTTACTAGTGCCCATATTGCAATTTTTGCTGTTATCAATACTTTTTTTTACCAGAGCTTATATTGCAATTTTTGTTGTTATTATTGTTTTTCTCTGGCAATCCTTATTACTTGTTCCCATATTGTATGCATTTCTATGCTTGGTTGGCTCAGGAGATTTTATGTGCTGATTCCTTACGTTTACGAATTTTCCAATGATATTCTTTGTCTATGATTTCAACCTGATCCCACAGATGGTGGTGATTTCCCTTTTCTCTCCATATGTTGTCAGCCATGCCTAATTCAGCCAAGTCTAATTAATCTATAACTGCAGAAGAAGAAGTGGATTCATGCCTTTCCCAAGGATATTTATTTATTTAGTGAACATAACAAAACCAACTGTAAATGGTACTTGGCCCTCTGATTAACAATTCTGAGCTATTATCCATTACACCAACCACACATCCACACTTCCAGCATATGGTATTCCCAAGCAATCACCTATTTAGGTACTGACCAGGCTTGACGTTGCTCAACTTTGTGATTCAATGTTTCATAGCTTTCCCAAGTGTATTTGCATGTCAGTGAATATAACGAACCCAACTGGAATTGGAACTCGGCCCTTCAATTAACAATTCCGAGCCATTATTCATTACACCACCCGAACATCCAAGTTTACCACACCTGGTACACACAAAGGGTCACCTATCTAGTTACTGACCAGGATCAATGCTGCTTAACTTTGGTGATTACATTGAAACCTGTGTTTCAACATGATGTGGCCATAAACATGACGAAAGGAAGATCTGGTCCATACATTTTTCATGAGAGAATGTAAAAGTCACAGGGAAGATATCTCGTATAAACATAGTACATTTTATTTTTCATGTACTCCTTCTTTGATCTTATGAATTCAGGTGTATTGAGTCAAGTTTTGTAGTAGTTCTACTTGTTTCTCAACCTTTTTACCCTTGCATAATCCTTAAAATAAATTGCACGTCTCAAGGAACCCCTGCACAAAAACAAAATTATATACCATATCCTTCTCATTTTAATTTCATTGTAGTTCACATGGTAAAAGCATCCTGGGTAAAACTATAAACTACATCCAACAGCAAGGCCTCTAATCAGGTTTTGAGGAGTGTGGAACCACCTCTTAATTGCTGGTGTTCCCAGTTCCACCCTGACCTGGAGTGGTAGCACTTTTCAGCGTCCTAGCTATGCATAAATAGTTAGCCTCCCCCCAGAAGGGATCAAAATACTATCAAAGTGTAAAAATAGATTTTAATACCATCAATACATTTTTGTACAACATTATTACCAGCAATGAATTTTTGAAGAAAAAATTATTACCAGCAATACATTTTTGAAGGAAAAATATTACCAATACATTTTTGAAAAAATATATATTACCAGCAATAAAAATCTTGTCGGCATTAAATAACCCATTGAGGTGTTGATATGCTGTAAAACAAAACAAACCAAACATGGTAAATATCGTATATATTTTTGAATAACTGGTTTAAGGAAAAATTAATACTTTTTTATCAAATGTTTCGGCAATGCTAAATAAAATTCATACTGTTCGTTTATAATGCTTCATCAGGGAGTCAGGTGGTTTCACACGGGCTCCATGCCAACATCACTAAACATAATTCCAATGATTGTTATATTTTTTAATCACATAGATAGGATGATGTCAATATTACAGTAACCAAGAATATATTGTGTGTGTTTAGTATATGTATATGAAATAAAAAGTCAAAAGCGCATTAACTTATCTCACAGAACCCTTGGGGACCTTTTGCGGAAACTTAGGGTTCCGGGAAACCTTGGTTGAGAAATGCTGCTCTATGTAATTCATTTCTAAAAAACTACTTTCATATGAAGACAGCAGATATCAATCGGTAAATTCTCACTCCGAATAATGTCAAGCTATATACTCAACAAAAGGTGACTTGTAAAATTCTCTACAATAGCAATAAAGAGTGAATATATTATAAATTATATCTTTTTTTTTTTTAATTATTTCACATAAAAAATGACCAACAATACATATTTATAGTAAAATGACCAACAGTACACTTTATCTATAGTTGAAGGCATACAATTAAATTCAAAAATATTAAGTGGAAGCCATGAAATTGTTTTTAAAATATTTAGATTTCAGCATTAAATAACCCATAGAGGTGTTGATATACCACTAAACAAAATCAACAAACCAACACTAAAATGACAAGAACTTGCTCCCAATCTAGTACTGCAATTAAATTCATAAAGTGCAAGTACCATAAACGAAAAGTCATCAGAACAATTATCACGAAAAGACACAAGGAGTATGGCAGTAGGAAAGTGACTGAAACTGGAATGCCAGGACAGGACCAATAACATTGCGGATTCTTCTATGGATTTTATCAAGAATCTCTAAATATATAGCAGGAGCACCAGATCAGACATGGCAGCTATATTCAAAACAAGGAACAGTAGACTTGTAAATATGTAAGATATATTCTGTCAAGAAAAATTGTCTAGCATGCCACGGGGAAGCTGATAGAAGGAAAGTTCCTGTAATTTCTAAATATTAGGCTGTTGGAAAAATGATGTCCGATTTTAGAATAAACCTTTTGTGTCTGAATATATTATAACGGTTTCTCAAAAATATTTTACTCATTCCTAACGATTAAAGTGTCCTCTTTGTTAATTTCATATCAATTTCTTTCAGAATTTAACTTAAAACATATACCCCTTATCTTGAACATGAATAAAGAAATACGTTTGGTTATAATGCTTTTCAAACTGCTGCCAACATTAACAGACCATATTTCCCTTACCTCTCACTCACTGACTACCAACTTTTAAGCATCCTGACAATTTTATTTTAAACCAATAGACATTACGTTGTAAAGAATTTGAAGCAACTGCATTCAAAGACTTTTGATGTTCAAATCTTTAGAACTTTAGTGTAAAGGCATAAGTAACTTTGTAACTCAATGGCAGTAATATATAGATGTTTAGTGAAGCAATTTTAACTGATTTAAATATAATTCAGAAATAAAAGTCCATTCTAAAATAGGACATATTTTTTTTTTCAATCTAGTACTATTTTGAAAGCAGCATAGACATAAAGTAACATAGGATTTTTAACCTAATAGTACTAAGTACTATTTTGAAACTAGTATAAGCATCTTATACTTATTATAAAACCCAGGTTGTGTGTGTGTGTGTGTGTGTGTGTGTACGTTTATATATTGAATCGGATTTCCTACATTTTTCAACCGATTTCAACAAGACTTCACAGGACTATGTAAAATTACCTTGTGGTGGTTCTGACAGGACCAAAAATTGGAAAAACACAATTGTTTTTGCATGAAATCAATTTGAAAACACGATTAAAAGGCATTAATGAAAGGGGGACAACTCACTTCGAGTTATACTTATTATAAAACCCAGGTTGTTTGTGTGTGTGTGTTTTCGTTTATATATGGGATCGGATTTCCTACATTTTTCAATCAATTTTAACAAAACTTCACTTTTTTTTTGGCAGGTCATGTTTCTTATTGTCTTGCACACTTTTTTCTTTATTTTTACACTCAGAATGCTTTAAAAATTCCATTTACAAGACAATTGTTTATAATAAAATTCTATTCAATCAGTAGACTCATAACGATTGAAAACAATGTTTTTGTTTGAGTCTGACCAATTAAAAAAAAAAACAAAAAAAAACCCCAAAACTAATTAAGACATGTGTATCCGTCAACCTTAAACAATAATCTTTGTCAGTTTCATTTTTCAGTCTTTATGATGGTCGATACTTGATCTATCTCTTACTGTTACATCCCCGGGCAACGCCGGGCTCTCCTGCTAGTCTAGTATAATAGAACATGCACATTCAATTAAGCGAAATACAACTGGCACTGGTGAATCAACAAACTCCAATTTTGCCTCATGACATTGCTCGGCCACATGTTGCCAGAATGACACTGCAGAAGCTCACCAACTAGGAATGCTAGACTTTGCCACATTTCATCCACGATTACCACTTTTACAAGTACCTTGACAATTTCTATTAAACCAAAAGACATTCCATTGAAATGAAAATGCAGCAACTGCATTCAAAGATTTCTTGATGTCCAAACATTTAGGGCTTTATTGGCTTTATTGTAAAAGCACAAGTGTTATGCACGCATGGAATCTCCCAGCTATAAATAGGAGCAGGTATTGCCTTTTGGAGAGAGAAGTTTCCAGTAGTCAGCTCTGACAGTTGAACCGAACATTCTTGCTGTAACACTCTCATTTGTATATGTTTTTATTACTGTTTCTGTTAATATATTTAACTCATTCCTCCCTTGTGTCTTTATTTCTGGCCCTAACAAGGCCACAACAATAAGTAACCTTGTAACTTAATGGCAGATAGATATTAAGGTTTCCTATGTTGACTGATTTAAACTTTGTTAAGTACATTAATTCAGAAATAAAAGATGATTCTAAAATCAACCATGATTTCCCAAACGACCTAATAATTATTATTTAGAAAATATGAGAACTTTACATTCAACCAGTTATTTTTATTATGAATATTGGCTATTTTTTCACCATAACTTTCATTTATTTTATTTTCCTATCTCAAATCACCATATTTAGATTTTATTTTGACATATTTCCTATGTATAAATCAATAAGATTTGTACAGGGATATTTATTTTCAAATTTTATTAACTATCAAATTTTTCAAATTAGCCGCTGTGTTATCACAGTAACAGTTTCAAGAATGCTTATTGAGAGTGAATTATTAGCAAGGAAAAAAAATTAAGCATCCACCTAGTTTGGGATATTTCATGTCAATGTATGTGCACACACACAGACAATATATATAATATTAATAGAAATAAGCAGCTCCTAAAATGTGTCTGTTGTGGATGCACACCAGAAAGAAAGAAGTGCTCCACGCCATATAAAAATGGCAGAGTTTTACTAAATATAAATAATGGATTGAATTTCTGGTGCAGTGACTAATTACTGCTGTCAGTTTCATGCTTTCATCAGGTGTTCAACAGCTGTAGTGCAAAAATGAGAACTTTTATTCACCCAGACAAGTCAAAGATAGAAAAAATATGCATTGTGCTCCTTGGTTGTGGCCCCCCATTGTTCCGTATGGCACTTTTTAGCTGCCCTGACAATATTTCTTTTTTCCACTGGCAGTATAATTGTCTGTTTATGGCCTTATTTGATCTTGGCTGGATGAGTGCTTTCTTCCCCTCCAGGTGAGTTTGGTTGTGGTTGGTGTGTGCATGATACACACGCACTAGGCATATATTTTCCATCTCTGACTTACCTGGGGGAATAAAAATTCCCACTTTTGCAATATGGCTGTCAACCACCTGATGATTGCTTGAAGGCACAAAACTGACAATAGTGGTTGATCACTGTACACCAGAAATTTAATTCATATGTTATTGCTGATACCTCCTGATGAGTGGGCGGATGGATCCATCCATGAAAGTCTGGAATCAGGATGCTGAAGGTAGCATCAATCAGATAAGTGACAATCCTTTTACCTGTAATAATTATATATATATATATATATATATATATATATATATATATATATATATATATATATATATACTCACTGGTCACTCTTCTAGTGCCATGTTGCATCCCCGCTTGCCTTTTCTAGACATGGATTTGAAAATGGCCTGGAAGCATTCATTCAAAATTTGGGTTCATACTGTTATTATGCCATCATGTAATTATTCTAGATTGGTTGGCTGCCTTCCCAGGATCTAAATCTCCCTTTCCATCACGTCCAAAAGATGCTCTTTAGGACTGAGATCTGGTCACTGCCTTTTGTTTTTCTCACGATAACTTTCTTTTATCCATTTTATTTTTCTATATCAAACCACCATATTTACATTGTATTTGATGAGATCTGTCGAAAGGAAATGTGTTCATGAAAATTTATTTTTAAATCAGCCACAGCATTTTTATGTAGCAGTGTTGCCATGGTAACAATTTTCTTTTCTTTGAATTTTGAGAATACTATTTAAGAGCGAAAACATTAACAAGAAAATAACATCTTCACCATCGAGCTTGTTTCCACATATTCCATTTTACATACTATGTTTCATATATTTTTTGAGGTCATTTTTTTTTTTTAACTTTATACTTCAACAAATCTATCAAATATTGTATGGTAATCATCACTTGATGAAAAAAAATAAACCATTATGCAAATTGTTGTTTGCTTTTTATCAGCTTTTCATTTATAATTCAGTCAGTAAATGATAAAATTTATCAAATTTTTAAAGCAACAATCTCTCATTTCATATTGGGCGGTATAGTGCTGAGTATGATGATAAATTACATCCTGCAGCAATGCCTCTATTCGGGAGACTGGAGGTTTTGAGAAGCGTAGAACCAACACTTAATTGCTGTTGTTCCAAGGTTCACCCTGACCTGGAGTGCAAATAGTGAACTTCCCCAAACAAAAACAAAACAATATGAAATTATAAAAATATATTTTTATAGCAAAAATACCAGCAATACATATTTTTATACTGTGCTGGAACAAAGGTTTGTCGTGTTCTTTAAATGAATTGTAAAGATAATATTGAGAAATTTGTACTTAGATTTATTGTTAGAAAAATAAATGACAAAGTGGAAATTTTTTTTGTGTGTGACATGTTTCGTTCTTTAGAACTTCATCAGATTAAAGTGATGTTTATATTGCTGCAATGATAAATTGTGCACATTGTTCTGTTATATAAAAATTTATATATATGATTTTTTTCCTATATTTAGATTTATGCAAATGTACTATTTTGTTCCATTACTTTTCGCTATCTTTGAGGCATATTCATGATGCCATTCTCCCAGAACTTGGCATCAATCTGAATAATGAACTGGTTTAGGTGGTTTTTATAGGCTTCAAGAGAATTGAAGTTATTCCAGTTAAGAGAATTTTATAGGGATCTGTATAATAAAAGTTCACAAAGTCCAAATCCCCACGTACACACAGAGTCTCATCACAAGATGGCAGGAAAGTCAATTGCTTTTATAGCAGTTTGTTGAACCCTTTATGGTTTGTTATTCATGGTGCATAGAAATGGATTAGCATATTTTTCTACACAATCCAGTCCATTCCACAATTGGCTAGCAGAAGCTAATTTACATGAATGCACTAACCTAATTCAGTGGAGAGGCTTTTTTTCTTTCTTTTTCTTTTCTCATTCTGCAGCGAGACATTCTTTTTTTATGCAAAAACAGCATGCAACACAAAAGCATTTGGCCTTCAGGGTATATAGCCATTTTCTTCTGTACAGGATCAAAATAAGTAGAAATTTGAAGATGCGATGTCAGGTGAGTATGGCGTATATAGTGGACCGAGCTGTACTAATTTCTTTTGGGTTTGCAAAGAGACATGATGTTTGGAATTGTTTTGATGGACATCAGCCTCCTGATTGCTGTCTTTAACCAGTCAATTTGGGAAGCATACTTGTCTGAATTCAGTGTCTGATTTTGCATATCTTTTCTCTAGGGAAATGAGAAGTTGTTAAGCACTATATATTTAATAGTTTATTTATAAGATTACAAAATAGCATTAAATAACCTAAATGAAGACAATGGTCCACATGTAGTGTATTTATTGTTAAACAAAATTCTTTATGCCATGGCGCGACAATTTCATACATTTCAATAATTTCCCTCATATATTTAATATTCTAAGTCAAATTTAAGTATAAAACCTCATTCACAAAAAATAAGTTAATATCAATAACT
Source organism: Acanthosepion lycidas (assembly GCA_963932145.1). Taxonomy (NCBI): domain Eukaryota; kingdom Metazoa; phylum Mollusca; class Cephalopoda; order Sepiida; family Sepiidae; genus Acanthosepion; species Acanthosepion lycidas. The sequence continues at coordinate 90,065,947 of OZ010575.1, forward strand.
TGTAAGATTTGCATGTTAAACACTTTTGCCCTAATCTGGTGCAGTAGTTTTAACAGTCATTTAGCAAAGGATGGAAAGTGCAATACTGAAATCCGAATGCGCATAGGATAGCCAAAGGTGCTTTCCAAAAGCTAAGCAGAGTACTAAGAAACAGGAACACTTTGTTAGAAACAAAGAAAAGAGTACTGAACCATTATGTGATATCTGTTCTCTTGTATGGGCAGTGAATGCTGGACAATCTCCTCAAAAATGAAGAGACTTGAAGCAACAGAAATATGGTTTTGCCAAAGGATGCTGAGGATACCATGCACCAAATATGTAAGCAACGACAAAGTTCTAGAGAAAATGGAAACAAAAAGGAAACTTATACTTAACATCTGGAAGAGACAGCTGAAATTTTTAGGGGACATGATGAGAAAAGAAGGCTTGGAAAATCTGATACTCACAGGACAGATTAAAGGCAAGAGGAATAGAGGAAAACAACAGATAACATACTTAGTGAGCTTGACTAAATATATGGCAGAATAGGGTCGGGGAAAAATTAAAAACAAAATTTATTAATGGCTACAAAGGACAGAAAATTGTGATCATCTACATCCTGTGCAGACACAGCACGTGAAGAAGACTATTCAACTTTGGTTCCACTTGGCTAGGTTGACTCAAAATTCATATGTAATTACGTTCACCCTAATACAAGAGATGATCAACTAATTCTAGACACAGTTTTCTATCATTCAGCCATGGTTCTGCTTTGATTGGTTGACTCAGAATTCATAGTGGCAAAATACACAATTACTTTCCCAACATTCTAATAGAAGATATGATAAACTAATTCTAGACGCAGTTCCTTGCCATTCAACCTTGCTTACACCTTGGTTGGTTGACTCACAATTCATATTGTTAAAACACGTAATTACTTTCCAAACACGCTAAGTGGAAATGGGGTGGGTAATAACTGAGCAGTACTAAAAATAAGAACTAGACAAGATATCCCCTGATATGGGCAGTGGAATGAGAACATATCATCCCAGAAGTTACTCTAATAATTCTTCATAACGGTGTTGTGTTTAAGAACCAATTTTCCCAGAAATATCTAAAAATATTAATGCAATGCAACTTTTGTTGATTTAAATTTAGGAAGAATTATTTGATGAACAAAGTGGTGGAATTTCTGTCTGATTTTCTCAGATGATTTACATCTCTATCTATAAAAGGCAGGATGTGTGTGTGTGTGTGTGTGCAACAAATGCATGTCTACAATTTTTGACTGATTTGCACCAAAATTTACATGCACATGCTCCAAGTTAGCAGGACTTTGCATTTCTCAACTCCCATCGATAGTGGAAATAATCGATTTTTTCATGCTTCTACGGCAGTTTTCATGTAGTTTGCAGCCATTTTCTACTGGCCAGAGCGAGAGCCTATAGCTGGCTGCCACAAATAGGCAGGAAAATTCTATTATCCAGTGTGAGAGCCAACAGCTGACTGACATGAATGTTAACTAGCATGCTAGCATGCAAAAAAATCAATAGCTGCATTCGTCACAAGTGGGAAAAATTTAAATCTACATGGCACTTTACTCCAATTGCCTTGCTTAAACTCAACATTGATTCTGATTCCGCAGAACTGGGTTTGGTGTGAAAAAGTATTTGATGTTAACATTCTTTTTTCATTCGATTTTTCCAGTTATGAGTCCTTTTTTTAAAGCTGATCGTTTGTGATTGTTTTGTGTTCATTTTGTTTAGTTCTTTTTTTTGTAACAGATTTAATATTTAGTATAGAGCTTAGAAAAAAAATTGCGGTGTGAGATAGGCAAGAAGTAAGGCATGTAGCAACATCAGCACGGCAAAAGGCACTCCTTTAAAGGCAAGGAAGGCTAAAAATATATTAAGTCAAGTGATAGCGATTGCTGTATGAGTTGTATGATTTTTGAATCAACCACTGGCAACGCCGGGCCATGCTGCTAGTCATTTATATTTGGATGATTGTCCTCATCTTTGTTGTTGTTATCACACTGGTTCAGCTGTTGTCTCCTTTTATCAGGTGTTTCTTGATTTAGGTAACATTCAGGAAGTTTTCTATAAAGGTAGAATGTTCTGCTGACTATGTTTAAGGATATCTCTTATAGTTCTTACTTAGCGCTGTCTTCACTGAGTTCAAGTACATATTGCTCAGTCCAGGGATTGAATTCACAATTACTATGTCACCAAATTCACAAACTAACACTTTATTCCACTAGACTATTTTACCATGGAACAATGGCTCCACGTATACGTGGACTCAGTGTAGACAGGACAAACAATAATTAAGAAACATTTTTATAATAAGCATGAGGACAATAGTTTGCATGCAAATTAGTTTGCTTTGTTTTACAGCATATCAACCTCAATGGGTTATTTAATGCCAACAAAATTTTCATTGTTGCTAATATTTTTTTTCCCAAAAAATCTATTTCTGTTAATATTTTTTTCCTTCAAAAATTTATTTTCCTTCACATATCTATCGACATATTAATCTTTGGAAAATTTAAGTAAGGAGCAGATATTTGAAATAAAATTACATGATGAATACAATGTAAACACCTTTTCTTAACTATGCAGTAATCTTAAAATTGGTCTCTTGTGGGGTGTTGATGACTTAAAATTGAAAATATTTTAAGCAATCTAATATTTCATTGAGTTTTACTGACTTTAGGTTTTATATATACGAGGGTCATTCAATAAATAAGGTGAATTTTTCGGTATAAGGACTTCTAATGCAGATAGAAGCTTACTTTTTCTATTTTTTTTTTTTTTTTACTTCTTTTTCACATGGATTTAATTTCTTTTGCAGATTAAAAAAAAAACTTTGAGAGTTTTGGCGATTAACAAAGATGGCCAACCAAGAAGCAGGCTCCAGGATTCAGCAGCGGTCAGTTATCAAGTTTTTGGTTGCTGAAGGGTGCAAACCAGTTGAAATTCATCGAAGAATGTCAACTGTGTATGGTGCCACATGTTTCAGCCAAAAAAATGTCTACAAGTGGGCTAAATTGTTTAAAGAAGGATGGAGCAGTGTTGAGGATGAAGACAGGCCTTGGAGGCCTACAGAAGTGAGGTCTCCTGAGGTGATCAAACCAGTCAATGACCTCATTCAGTCTGACAGAAGAACTACTGTGAACTGCTGAGGCAGGTCAAGAAAGACAAAAAGAACAAACACAGGGGTCATCAGTCAGAAAGAGTCATCTTGCATCATGACAACACAAGGCCTCACACAGCAGCCCAAATAGTGCAGATCATCAACGAGCTGGGCTGGGAACTGCTCCCTCATCCCCCTTACAGCCCAGATGTTGCCCCTTCAGACTTTCACCTGTTTGGTCCCTTGAAAGCGTTCACGAGAGGCATGAAGTTTAAAAGTGACGATGAAGTCAAAAGTGTTGTAAGCGACTAGCTGAGACATCAGTCCAAATATTTTTACGCTGAGGGAATACGGAAGCTTGTGTACAGATGGGAAAAGTGTGTGACAGTGCTGGGAGACTACGTTGAAAAAAAAAAGTAAGCCTCTATCTATATTGGAAGCCATTATACCGAAAAATTCACCTTATTTATTGAATGACCCTCGTACTTACAAAGATGCATATTGAGAAAATGTTAGAAAATTCATAATAAATTTTGAACTTACTATAGTTACTACTTTTATTTCCTGATAATGTGTTGTAAAGATGTCTATATTTTAAAAAATTGACACGTTTATACACACATAAAATAAATTCAAAATTCTTTTTAAAATACTGGGGGTTATTGAATTGTGAGCTTTTCAATTGAATAACTATATCACTTGACTGATACAAATACAGAATTTTAAAAGTTTATAAATTATAATTAAAATTTGAAAAAAATGATAATTCATTATTCATGGAAATTTTTTTTAAGACAATAGTATCCATAATATATCTTATTTACAAAAGCAATCAAAAGCTTTTCTAATTAAACAATGTCTTAGTTTTATTCATTTTTTTTAGTTTATGATTCAGAGCAGATTTTCTGTAACTCTTTGACAAAAATATTTAATGACTTAAATTCTCTGAGGATTTGTCATTATAGTTAATAAACACTAAGCAATACAAAAAAGAACTTTTCAAAATTTCATAAAATTAAATGAGTGTGTGTGGAGGAGGGAGTAACAGACGTAAAAAAATTACTATGATTTTCATAAGTAGGTATTTCGACTAATTTACTGAAAAAACAGCATAGCATGATGAAAAAAAGGCCCCGAATTTAATAAGAAAAGCTTTATCATCAAAATGCTTCTGTTATTATTAAGAGGAAAGACCAAAACATTTTTTGATAATTTCATTAAATTTTTTCATCCTTTCTAGCATGTTTGAAATTTTGGTTAAAAATCTTTTTTTTTTTTTTGTCAGTAGTTTACATAATATTTATAATTTTTTTCAGTGCCTTTTTTTGGGGGTGAAAAAATATATTGATTTTAAAATTCTTGTAAAAATCAAATAATTATCAGATTTTAATGAAACTTTCAGAACTTATTCAAAAATGAATGAAATTATTTTTGACATTTTTTTTTAGAAAGTCATGGTAAAAATATGTTTCTTACATCTGCTAATTACTTAATTTTATGAAAACTTAAGAAATTCGATGGTTTATCTTTTAGTGATTAAATTAGTTAAAAGGAGAAGAGTTTAAAGGATATAAATCATTGATTTTTTTTGTAAAATCGAAATACACAGCTACCCAAAATTCAGCTCTGAATTGTGAAATACAAAATCCAAGACATTATTTAATTAGGAAAGCTTGTAATGAATAATATATGTTAAAGACAATATTGTCTGAAGCCAAAATATTTTTCTGATGAATAATGAATTGCTTTTCATTTTTTTCAAATTTTAAATACAATATCTAATAAGTGTGTTAAATATTGTAAAAATAAGTTTCAATCCATGCCCTTCAGGCAATGCTGTTATTAAGAAGATCTATTTTTAAAGATCGTAAATTTGAAAGCTTATTACAATCTGTGATATGCAGATATTTGTAAAATACTTTTTCAGTATGCAGAAAAAGTTTTAAAACGTTTTTTTCAAATATATGGATGGATGTTTGGGTCATAAATGTCACATGTTTTAAGGGTTGTCTCTCCTGACTATATTTAGTCACCCCCTCCCCTACATGGGCATCATGTGGCACAAGACCGGTTTAACGTGGGCTCAGCCAAAAATATGCCCACTGAACCCGTATAAATGGGTTCAAGGTCGGTTTACCTCCCCGAAAGAGAATCCGCCCGAAGGCGTAGCCTCCTTCGGGTTCCTCTCTGCCCAAAGGCAGAGAGTTCAACTGATTAGCCGGTTGACCGAGATCGACTTGAACGACTGACTCTCCTAACAGCAAGAACCCATCCTCAGAATTTTTTTATTTTCTTTCTGGCAAGCACATTAAATCCTCTGAATGATTGACCATCATCATCGCATTTTCAAAATTTTTAATTTTCTTTTTTACATCCTATTCTACTAAACATTTTAGTTTAATTTCTTGAATATAATTAATTTATTGTTTTTCAATGAGAGACATGATTAGTAACTATTTTATTAGTTTCAATTTTAGGGATGAAAACAGTTCAGGTTTTGGAAATATCTTTGTTAAAAAAAAGTACCTAATAAAAAAAAAATCATCAAAATATTAGACTTTTGAAAGTATTTAGTTTTTAACACTTACTGTATAGTTAAATAAGCTGATTCACTTAAAATTCAAAAATACTGTTACTTCTGTCTTTCCATCTGATAACTTCCCCTCATGTAAGCATCAATGTAAATGTCAATTCATGCCTCCAAAACAAGTCACTTCTCTTATATTTAACTAAATTTTTTCTGCTGAAAAATTAAGTAATGTTTCTTTCCATTTACATTAAAAAAACTTTAAATTTCCTAATCTTTCTCAAATAACTTTTGAAAAGGTATGATTTTTACAAGATTTTTTAAATGGAGAATTTCACTTGTTTACAAATTTCTAAAAAATGGCGGATATCATTGATTTTTGGCAATTTTGCTGACTCAAAAAAAAAAAAATAGAAAAAAAAGCAGGATTTTTAACTAAAATTTCGGACATGCTACGAAGGATTAAAAAAAAAAAAAAAAAAAAAAATCAAAAATACTTTTTAGAAGATAAAATTTTGTTTTCATCAAGTTTGGGGCCTTTTTGTTTTATCAGGGTATGCTTTTTTTTTGTGAATTAGTGGAGATACCTACTTAAAAAGAAATCTTTCAAAAATAATTTCTGAATATGTCCTTAAAGTTTCATTAAAATCCAACAATTATTTGAATTTTGCAAGAGTTTCCAAATCAATGTGTACTACACCACAAAAAGATGTTCTACTTTCCCAAATTTATTATCTCACTTTGACATCAGAAAAACTAACTTTTTGTTTTTGTTTTGTTTTTTTAAAAAAACAAAGTTTCCAAGTACATAAAATCCTTTCATCTAATTCTTAATAATACAGATTTACCTTTGTCAATAAAATTTTCTTTTTATTGTTTCATGCATATTTTTTTCTTCCTTTATCCTCTTTTTAGCGAATTTTTGGTTAATTTGCAGTATAAGCACCAAAAGCCTTTTGGTAATGAGAATGTATCATTCTGGTGTGAAATTGCCTGGTTATTTCGAAAATGACATTGCGTTTAATTCCAACCTGTGAAAAAGACAGGCATGCCAAACCCTGTCAGATGCCTTTGAGATATCTAAAGCAACAGCCCAAGCTTCACCATTCTTCAAAAGTTCACAAATTCAAAATGTCAAAGGTAATGAGAAATGATGACCTATCTCAAACAAAGCTGGTTCTCTGGGTCCTTTAGACAAAATAATCAGATGTTTCAAAAAAAAAAAAAAAATCATTCTCAAATATGTGATAAACTCTCATGGATTTAGAAAAGACATTTGAAGGAGTTAAAAATCTCTGATTTAAGAAAAGACAGTCTTTGTAATGAAAATTCTTGTTGGTTGTTATAGGTTCTTCTTTCTTCCCTTTCTTCATCATCTTTAGCAGCAGCAACAGTAATAATGTGAGCAACAATCTTTACCATCCCAGCTCACAGCCTTTACATACCCAAGATGATCAATTCATTCTCCCAGATGACAGCCTTACATGCCAGAGACATTTTATTTCTGTTAAGTCTATTTCTTTCCCTGCTTCTGCTACATAGATGCTAGACAGCAGCCTCTACACACCTCAGTCAATCTTTTCTGACAGTCAAAATTTACCCTTTACATGACAAACAAGTGGCTCCAACCAAATCAAAAAATCAGTTCCTTATGGGGCATATACCCTTTAGCCTCATTGGTTAAAAACTCAAGAATCACTATCCAATTAACCTGTGCCTGTTTGCAACTTAAAATTTGGCAGGTTTTTGACAGGATCAGAATTGAGTCTGTTTTGTAAATCTTTGCCACAGAATGTTTAGTCTTGTTTCATTTTGGTAGGTTTTTCATATTATACATTTGACACAATCTATAACACACAGGTATACCTTCTTCTTTTGCATTTGTATAGCACTTTCTGATATCATCCTGAGCATAAATATTGCATTCCTCGTTTCAGTGTCATTAAGGAATTTGAATTGTTTGTCTCGTATTTCCGGTCTGATTCTGCTTAGTGTGCTATTCATAAAGATTCAGATAAGTTTTGTTACAATTGTGGAAAGAGATGATCACCAACGTCCTGAACAGAGATGGTACATAGGAGAAGGAAAATTCATAGCAAAAATTACTGATAAATCAGTTCTTTAATCTAAGATTTTTTTATATTGTTTTTTGAATCGCTTGGATTATGTATATTGTTGCGGCAGTTACAAAGAATATATTTATCATCAGAGCTGCTTTGACTTTAAGGCACATTGGAAATCAAAGATTTTCTCATCTTTCTGACACTTCTGCCTCAGATCAATGTGTATGCTGTGGAAAGCATTATGCACAAATATCTTACCCCCCTCTCTTATATATATATATATATATTAATATTATAGTGTTTACATGCATGAGTTAGTAGATGTCCTTGTTTTTAACAAATAGTGAAATTCATGTCCACCAACTGAGATAACTTTTTCTAGGAAATCAGATTTTAGCCAGCCATGCCTTTACCATTCAGTCATGGAGATACTTACAGCAAGGCAAAGCTTAAGTTTTTTTTTCATTTTCTTTAATAATTCTTTCGATGATCTAGTTCAGTAGAAATTAATTTCACTATTTAAAAATAAAAATACACAGATGTCTAGTTAAACATGTCTACCCACTAATTTAACATTTATAGTAATAAGAAATAATGTGAGGATTTAAAAAAAAAAAAAAAAAAAAAAGCCATTATTTGCTAAAATTATAAATTGGGAAAAGTAAGATGGAGGCAAAAGCAGGGAAGGTGTCAGAGAGTTAAGGGAAAAACAAAAAGTAGATTGAGTGAAAGGAAAGCAAAGAGAAGATTGAGATGAAAGAAAGATATATACTTGGTGTTTTATTTTATAACCCATTTATCCCTTTCATCTTTTAAACTGGGTGCAGCTACTTTTTCTGTTAAAAAGTCAAAATTTAACTTAAAGTGGAAGGTTTGCATGAAATTGTTCAAGCTACATTCAGTCAATTTTTTTACATTCAGTAAAATTTCAATTAAACAAGCAAGAATAGAAAAAAGTTAATGGTTAGAATTGAAGAACTTTAGGTACTTAGCCTAATTAACTGTGCTGTTCCAAGGAACAATCACAATAGTAACACGTGTGTTTTACAGTAAAATGGCTGTAACTACGGGAAACAGGCTCATTTATGACTATATGATTATATATTAAAATATAAGGTTAATATGAATAAAGACAAAAGGAAAGCTTATCTTGGCTGATGGATTTTGTCCTATGAAGGACTTTATCAAAACAAACAAGGCAAATACCTTGATAAAACCCTTCACATGTCTGGAAAGTAAGTTTTCCTCTTGTTTTTATTCATAGTCCTTTTACAGATATACTTTAACTGAAATTTTTACATATAAGGTTAAATTAAAATACAAATGCACACCTTACACAGGAATGTATGTTGATAAATCTATGCTATTAATATGTAGCTTTTATGCAGTTGGTTAAAGGAAAATATCTAAAATTAAGTACAGTACTTCCTTAATTAACCAGACACCTTTGGAACAGGGGTTGAAAAAAAAAAAAAAAAAAAAAAAATGTCTTGATAATTCTTGATAATTGAATATTTAAATTAATGAAAATAATGAACAAAAAAAAAAAAAAAAAAAAAAAAAAAAATCATTTTCCAAAAGAATTTTTTTATATTATCAAATAATATTTTCAAATGCTTCAATCAAAGTTTTGTCCAGTTTATTTTTTATGAAAAAAAAAAAAAAAAAAAAAAAAAAAAAGAGAAAAATATGTCAGTTTTTGTCCATTCTCAGTTGGCCTGCTGGTTTTTCTCACAAAGCTGGATTAAAGTAGATGTATTTTAAAGGGTCCTTTCTGTTTGAAAATGCAATAAACAGAAATATTTGTTTAACATATTCCTTGCTTCAGTGTTTGAAATTGAACATTGAGGTTGTTGAACTTCGACATGTGCAATATCATTAGCATCCTTGGGTACCGTCAACACCACTTTGGTCCTTGTGGTAATTCAAATATATGTTCTTTGTATGAAAACAAGGAAATTAACAAGAATAAATAGAACCGATTTTATCAGCGTTTTTATCAAACGTTGAGCATGATTTTATAAATTCTCAAAATGCTTGTCTGAAATATCAGAATCGGTTTAGTTCAGATAATTGAAAAATATTAAGATGAATTTCAAATTATTCTCTTCATTCTATTGAAAATTGAAATCCCAAAAATCAAGATTTTTTTTTAATTAATGTTCACGCAATACAAGGACTAAGAGCCACTCAAGGTAAAGGGTTACTGTGTGGTGTTGTAAGAAAGAGCAAGAAGTGAATTCCTTGAAGCTATGCAGGAAAGATAACAGCTAACTTGAAGAGGTTAAGATTTAATTAGTGAATTGTTGTGGTGTCCTCCCTCTAAAGTGTCAATGTTGGACTCTTCTGCCTACTATAAGATTAGTAGGAGAGAAGGCTTTGGGGGAACAGTCGAATAGATTGTTCTACTGGGCTGTGACTGTTTGCAGCTGCTGTCAAACTCTCTGCCTTTGGGCAGAGAGGAACCCGAACGAAGCTGTGCCAAAGGGCAGAGTTTTATCTGGGGAGGTAGACAGACCCGAACTCTCTTATGTGGGTTCTACGGGAATATTTTTGGCTGAGCCTACGGGCTCGGAGAAACGATGGTAAACTCGGCCTTGTGCCACAGACATCCCTCGTTGCGTGCCGTTAAATATTAACAGTTGAATAGATTGAATGCTGGTCAACCAACCCACAATCACTAGCCGTATGTTACTATTCTGTTGTATTTACTGTTTAATATATGACATATCTCTAACACTTGTTTTGTTATTTCTTAAACCATTTACTTGATCACAACATGAATGACATTTCAGAGTTCAGTTGGAGATGTCAGAAATATAGTGTGGAAGTAGACTTTAGAAGGAACTGGAAATCCAAGCTAGACAGGAAATGAGGGATAAACCTCTACTCCTGTTCAAAAGACTGTGGGGGTGAACTGGATGATAGGTATGGATAATCAAAGAAGTATTCTACTTAGTGCACAGATATTTTTTTTCTCAGGTACTATGCTAGTTGACATAAGATTTGAAGATCTGAGGTGTAAAGTTGTCACTATCAGATGAATTAATCAGATTGATATCCTTATCTTTGTCATTTTAGTCACTATGTTCCAGACATGTGATCCTTATCAGAGCTGTTTTGACTTGAAGTTACACTGCAAATCAGTGTGATTTCTCATCTTCAATATGTCTGCTCATTTCTGAGCATGCACATCTGCTTAGTCCTATTTGTGTTCCTTCAACACCAACTGAGCCAACATGTAGTTTTATATTTTAACTATGCTTAGTGAACCTTACAGTTCAAGTATGTGCCCTGCCAGGGCCAAATGGGATTCCGAATTTAGACTTGTTTTTCTCCTAGACTAGTTGACAACCATGGCTAGAGAGTCCAATCTACCTTCCATGTTCACCAACACATCGCAATGATTTCATTTCTCAACAGATAACACAACCCCATTTTGTTTTTGCTTTTTTATCATTTGAATTTGTGATCTTTATGCTTTGAAATGGCCACAAAGTACAATTGATATCACCTGATCATTTTTCAATAAAACAAATTCATTCTAACATTTCATCCCAGACAAGTGTTTTAAGAATTTAGAAAACCATGCTCAGTTTTTGATAAAAGCACTGATAGAATGTTTAAGTTGGCTCTACTTTCAACCAGAAGCTATCCTTAAATGCATTTCTAGAGCATGCAAGAACGCAATGTTATTTTTAACTGGTGCGCTATGTGGCACCAGATTTTACTTTGCTGAAAGAGAAACATCAACATATATATGATTTTTTAAAATCACTTCTAAATCTTAAGTAACTTCACTCTTAAAAAAAAAAAAAAAAAAGAAAAATGTAAAATTAAACAAAACGAGTTACTATTGTAAATAAATTATTTTATAAGATATTCAAGAATTCTACCACTTTATAGTGAAAGAGGGATTCACTAAATTTCAGTCAGATCCAAAATGTTACATAGAAACTTGAATTTAATGGATTGATTTATTTTCTATGTCTTATCAATCTTTTGCAGGTTATTTAAAGCCAGAAAACACTTAGATTGTAAGAATTTTTTGGGAGATAATAATGGTTGTGATACAATTACTAATTAACCCATAGCTGGGGGATATGTGAATTCTTACATAATCAGAATTTGATGAAAAAAAAAAAAAAAAAATCAAGAAATTATGTGGATATAAAGTGGGGGATCAATTATATATTACAATCAATGTATAAACTGAACCCTCACTTTGTGGTCACTGTAGTTTCCATACATTTAGATTTATTTACATTCTTTGAAATATAAAAGTATGGCTGTGTAGCTAACCTTAATTTCACTGATTAATTCATTCATTTTCTATGGCTTATCAACACTTTTGCAGGTTGTTTAAAGCCAGAAAATATTTTTAGATCGTAAGAATTAATTTTTTTTGGAGATAGTAATAATTTAGTGATACAAGTTTTACTGATTAACCCATAGCTGGGTTGATTTATACCTTTTCCGAGGGTATTTGCCTGTAAGTGAATATAATGAACCCAATGGGGGATTAGAACATGGCTCCCTGATTAACATTTCCAAGCCTTTATCCATTACATCACTCAGACATCCAAGCTTACAGCACCTGGTATTCCAAGCAATCACCTATCCAAGTACTGACCAGGCTCAATGCTGCTTAACTTTGGTGATTGTATGGGAACCAGTGTTTCAACGTGATGTGGCCAGAATCCTAAACTTTAATTTAAAATAAATTACTGCCATATAATATCAGTCCTCCTCTATATGGCAGTGAATGCTGGACAATCGTCTCACAGTTGAAGAAGAGACTTGAAGCAACAGAAATGTGGTTCTACAGAAAGATGCCGAGAAGATTATAGACCGAACACGTGAGCAACAACAAAATTTTGGAGAAAATAGAAACAAAAAAGACACTTATACTTAACAGAAAGAGAAATTTCTAGGATGCATATTAGAGAAAGAAGCCTTGGAAAATTCAATACTCACAGGGCATACTGAATGCTACAGGGACAAAGAAAAACAACGCATAACCTACCTAGCAAGCTTGAGTAAATGGATGACAGAACATGGTTTAGGAGAGATAACAAAAATACAAAATTTAGTAAGCATTAAAAAGGACAAGAAATTGTGGACAGCCATGATCTTAAAGAGACGAGTCACATAAAAGAAAAATAGAAATGAGGTTGGACTAAACTAATAATTTAGAAATGAATTCGACATTTTTTAATCATTTCAGCCCAAAAGATACGGGGGGGGTATGTTAGAGAATATGAAGAAAAAGAAACACTATTAAGAATAGAGAACAATAAAAGAACAAGAATTAAGACAGAAGAAAATGATTGACATTGCATTCAAATTTTTGAAGATCAAATTTGACTGCAAGAAAAAACACCGGAAAGGATTTCCGCAAACAAGTAGTGCAAGAGAAGAAACTGTTAGCATAGAACTTATGGTTACAGCTAGCCATTTTAACCTTAAAATGATGAAACCTATCTACCAATCCAGTACTGCATGAAATCTAGCCATCATAAAAGAAGGTTCATCAGAAAAATTACCATAAAAGTATTTATGGAAAAGGCACAAAGAAGCTACGTTACGCCAGCGGGAAATTGACTGAAGCTAATATGCCAGGTCAGGACCAATAACATCACAGATTCTTCTTTAGATTTTATCAAGAATCTCTAAATATGTAGCACTGGATGAGATGTGGCAGCAATATTCAAAGCATGGACGAATGGTAAACTTATAAATACAAAAGATAGATAGATTCAGATGAAAAACATTTTCTAGCACAACTCAGTGAACTTTCCTAGCAGCAGACCTAGCAATTGATTTAATATAATCTTTCCACTTAATTATTGTATAAGAATTATAAAGCATATGAAGAGAAAATCTCTCCCATTTGTTTGATTCGAAGATAAAAAAAAAATTAAAGTCGTTTAAGCATCTTGAGTACTACTAATTCTTGTGCATAAATTAAGCAAGTCTGAGTACTGGTCAAAAGTTGCTCATAGAAAAAAAAAAAAAAAAAAAAATGGAAAAAGAAAATTGTGAGTCATTTTGACAAGTTTTTGTTGAGCTAAGGAATCTCAGGAAAAGATCATTTGAAAATTTCAGAAAATATTCCTAATTCTTACTCTTGGTATTGGATCATTCAAGTACTTAGGCCTTGAAATATCACAGACCTACGAAAGGGTACAAATTGATCAGAATTTTACGTCTCGATAATTACCCCAATCAATATTCTTCCACAACAAAACATGCCTAGTTTCATGGAATTGACACTTGAGAAGGAGGAGGAGTGGTCAAATATTATACATAGCATTGAAAACAAGAACTGATACGAACTACAAGAGGTGTCTAATGAGTAATATGAAGAAGAATCCAACTGTGAACATTAAGCAACCCGAGCAGGGACCTGTATGTATTACCCTTGAACCTCCTATCCTAGCTTATCAACATTTTCTTTTATTTCTACCTACATTTATAAATGTTAGAAATTAAACTAAGCACAACTGATTAAAGGATTGAAAATTTTTTGGAGATTTTGATGTCATTCTGGGTTCTTTTGTTATCATCCAAATTTGTGAATTTGTTTTGCTCACTCAGTTTAGAAAAAACACCATATAAAATTCACTGTTTTTTATCCATAATGTTGAATGCATTAAAATTATTCAACTTTTTTTTTAATGAGAAAAATCTCAAGTTGATGATAAAAATTGTTGTGACCGTGTTGATTTATTTAAGATGGAATGATCTTTTATGACGTGTCTCTAATTTGTATTTAGATACATTCAATTTATTTTCAATTTTTCTAGTTGAAATGTTCACCTATATTGCATATGATCCATTATTATACATATTTAGGTTACAACAAAATTTGTATTTTATATGAAGACTACCTTATGAAAATTGAGATGTAATAGAATGGGGGGGGGGCACCTCTATCATAAATTGAGGAGGGGTACGAGACCCTTGCATTGGCCCTGAAGCCAAGTATTTATAAAAATGTGTGTACTTAACAATAATGTAGTTTACAGTCAATGTTGCTAAATTGTCTGAAAATAAAAATCTCCACTTTTCAGTATAGTATAGTTTCCTCTCAAGTACATAGATTCAAGTTTCACCAAATCAGATTTTAACAAAAGAATGATTTAATTTGAATGATTCATTTTCTACAGCTTATCAAGCCTTTGCAGGTTATTTACAGCCAGAAAATATTTTTAGATTGTAAGAATTTGGTGTGTGTGTGTTGGGGGGGATTATTTTTTGATATGAGTCTTACTAATTAACCCATAACTGGGGGAGAAGTGGATTTATACCTTTCCCAAGGGTATTTGCATATAAGGGAATGAACCCAACAGAAATGGGAACTCAGCTCTCCGATTAATAATTCCAAGCCATTAGCCATTACACCACCTACACATCCAAGCTTACAGCACCTAGTATTCTCAAGTGGTCACCCATCAAGATACTGACCAGACTCAATATTGCTTAATTTTGGTGATTGTAAACAAAAAGATGAACATAGTTTCACTGCAGTGTGTGGTCACATATGTTGCACTAAATTTAACTTCAATGAAAAAGAAGTTTTTTTCTCAAGTGTGTTTTCGCATATGTCGCACCAAAAGTGACTTTTGTGAAAATGAAAATCCACACATTTGGCAAGAATGTGATTTATCATCAGTGTGTTTTTGCATATGTTGTACTAAATGTGACTTTTGGGAAAAGGAAAATTCACATATATCGCATAAATATGGTTTCCCTCCAGTACGTGTTTCAATATGTTGTGCTAAATGGGACTTTACTGTAAAAGATAATCCACATACTTCACATGAATATGGTTTCTCTTCAGTGTGTTCGAATATGCAACATCAGATATGACTTGGATGTAAAAGATGAACTACATACTTCACAATGATATGGTTTTTCTCCAGTGTGTGTTCGTATATGTTGTCTCAGATGTGACTTCTGTGTAAAACCAGATCCACACACTTCACAAGTATATGGTTTTTCTTCATTGTGTGTTTGCATATGCCTGATTAAATGTGACTTTAATGAAAATGGAGTTTGACATATTTCACAAGAATATGTTTTCTTTCCAGTGTGTATTTGCATATGTTGCACCAAATTTGATTTTCTAGAAAAGAAAGATCCACATATTGGACAAGAATATGATTTCTCTCTGGTGTGTATTTGCATATGTCGCACCAAATTTGATTTCACTGAAAAGCAAAAGCCACACACTTTACAAGAATATGGTTTCTCTCCAGTGTGTATCCGGACATGTTGCACTAAAAGTGACTTTCGCGAAAATGAAGAATTACAAACTTCACAAGAATATGGTTTCTCTCCAGTGTGTGTTTGCATATGTCGTGCCAAAAGTGACTTTCGGGAAAATGGAAATCCACATACTTCACAAGAATATGGTTTCTTTTCAGTATGTATTTTCACATGCTGGACCAAATGTGATTTATTTAAAAATGTAGCTCCACACACTTTACAAAAGTTTTCTTTCTCTCTTGTATATTCATGTGTATACTTTAACAAATTTGTTTTTCCTGAAAAGGTTGATGCAGACTCTTCTCCAGCTTGTGACCTTGCTTTCCCTGGAAGTGCAGATCCACTCTCCTCAGAAGAATATGGCTTCTTTCCAGTAGAAGTTGGTGAGAGTTTGTTTAACAGTGAATTAGTTGAAAATGTAGATCCACAAGTTTTAAATGAATTATTTTCGGTCATTTTTCTCCAGGTTTTCTTATGTGAATTCACAAATTAACTTTTCATTCATTCAGGCTTATATTGTTCAAAAATAATTTCAATGTTGATACCAGGAAATATTTTTTCTTGCTGAAACATCTGTAAAAAAAAAAAAAAAAAAAAAAAGAAGAAAAAGAAATGATATAGAAATTCTACAAGTGATTTATGCTATGTTGACATATTTCCAATTCACTATACTCAAGTGTGTAAAATTGACATTGATAATTTTAGGATGAATTTTGTGGATATATAATTTTTTAGATATGATAGTCAACTTCAGGACTTAAAAATATATTTAAAGTTAAATAGTAAAAAATTGACAAAACTGTAGCATATAATTTGATGTATTCTGAAGGTTCTTTCTTGACTGTTAGCAGTAGACATAAGTATATTTAAATATAAAAGTAATTGTGTATCTTACATTATTTACATTATTCGGACTATTGTCCTCATCTTTGTCACCATATTTATTACGTTTTGGCCGTTGTATGCTCCAGCGTTCTTCAGGTAGTTGGAATGTCGAACTGAACCCTTTATTTCGTAAACTTAAGGAATCACCACATATGCTAGGCCACAAAAATCTCCTGAGCCGACCAAGCATAGAAATAAATATAATATGGGAACCAGTAATAAGGAGTGCCAGAGAAAAGCGATAATAACAACAAAGCTGCAATATGAGCTACGGTTTTTACCGGAGCTCATATTGCAGCTTTGTTGTTATTATCGCTTTTCATTTTATCGCTTTTATCATTAAATGATAAAAGCAAAAAATTGCAATATGAGCACTGATAAAAATGGTTGCTGAAGATATTAGGTCTATAATACCCAGAAATTCATACACAGATGTCCATAAGGACACATGGCACAGTGGATAAAGGCGTTGGTTAGATCCAGTGACAGAACCCAAAGAGTGTGAGTTCAAAAAAGGGAAAGTTAACTGACGTGGAACTAGAACAGTCTACCCCAGTGAGTGAAATAAAGGGTTCAGTTCAACATACAACGGCCAAAACATTGTAATAAATATGGCAAAATAAATAGTCCAAATAATGTAAATAATGAACATAATACCTCATCTCAGAAATATAGACAAATGTGTATCTTGTTTAAAAAAAACATTGTCATTAAAATTATTCGTTGAATCATTTCTATGAATTTAAGTTTACAAAACAAATATAGTTACATTGTCTACACTGACTTATGTTTGTAATGACTACTGCATCTGAAATTTCTACAACTATTATAGTCAAGAATGTTTTCTCAACATATTTTCAAACTTTTCTGTTTATCATGAATTTCTGAGATAAGTAGTTATTATACATTGACTGATGTGAACAACTGTCATTTATTCAACAGCATGGCTTCAACTCAGAAAATGATGATGAAAATAATATTTTTTTTGTAACTTATCAACCCTTTGTCAGATATTTAAATTATTGTAATTCTATTTTTTGCAAGTGACTATTGCATTAACAATTTCATGAGAATAACAATTATTTTTTCCAGATATATATCCTATTATTTAACCCATATCTAGAGGGAGGAGATGGATTCATGCCTTTTCTAAAGATATTTGTCTGTAAGTGAATGCAGTGAACCCAACTGAAATTTGAACTCAGCTCTTGGATTTTACATTCTGAAGATCAGTGCAAAACAGTGCAATGTAAGCAAAGTGCATGATCAGATCATATTAACATATATGTTAAATAAAACAAATATTTGGCCATGTTCTTCAATTGGTTAAAGTAGCATATCACCATCTGCACATTTGATTGCCATAGCAGACAAGACTGCAAAAAAAAAAAAAAGAAAAAAAAAAAGACATTTAAGAAATGACACAAGAATTAAGAGAATTTAAAGAGTCGATCGAAAATTAATGATGACCCAACCTACAACAGCTAGATGCCTTGTGCAGATTGGTAGTTGCAATGGTTTGTGCTGAGCCACAGCAACCCACTCTTTCCTACTCCTACAGTCCCAGGGCACACAAGTGTACAATGTTTGGGGAGAGAAAGTAGATAATAACAGATAGTACTGAGTTATTATAATTTTCCAGGATAGTTTGTGTTAATGTTGTAGTTATTGCCCTTGCCTTTTGGTTGTTGTTTAGTGCCACCAGAGGGCGGTATCTATAAAATGCTGGCAGCCATATTGAAAATGTTTCATTTGTCAATATTCAATCTAACAGAAGTATGCAGTTGATTTCTTTGTGGATTAACAAATGATAGCAAAGTGTAGTAGATCTGCAACAAAAATTAAGTGAATTTCCTTTTCTATTTTTCTGTTACTTTTAAAATTTTGTAACTCTAAAACTTATAATTTATGTAAGAATGGATAATTCTAATACATGTTCTTCCAAATGGCCTCCAAGACTAGAGAATCTGCCTATGAACAATGGAAGAAAAGCCTAAATATTTGGAGTAGGTTGACAGACCTCCCAAAATCAAAACAGGCTTTGGCAATTTACCTATCTTTAAGTAGAAAGTCAAGAGCCGCCTCTTCTGAGATAGTGAAGATTTGGAAAAAGCGACAGGTGTGGACACTCATCCAAAAACTGGATGAATTATTTCTGCCAGATAAAGGGAGATGGCAATTTGTTACCTTTAATAATTTGTATAGAGCAGCAAAACAGAAATAAAGGATTTTCTGATTGTTTTTGACCACACCTACTTTAAGTTTACATAGGAAAACATGGCTCTTCCAGACCTAGTAATGGCATTTATGCTCCTTTCATCTGTAAACCTTCCTGAGAAAGATGCACACTTAATAATGTCAGCATTGAAGGAAGTGTCTTTTAAAAATATGCTATTAAGTGTATTTTTGGCTATTCAGTTACTTCTTCAAATATTCACAAATGTACCCCTAAACCTGAGATAAAAACAGACAGTCAGGACACCCTTTTTGCAGACAGATTCAGACATGAATGAGGTCAACCTTACACTTGTGCCATCCAGGATCATCAAGCTTCAACCAGACAACTTTCTATACAGTCGCATGGCTGTAAATTAAATCTTTTGGGTTGCAATAGGCAGGTTTAAAAATGTGTCATATGCAACTCAAAATTTCATTGGGCATGTGAATACCCTCATGTACACGAGAACAGTGATCAAGGTCTGCAAAGGAACACATCAGAAAATGTTCTGTTGTCCTTGTTTGTGGGTCGTACTAATAGTACATGGTTGCAGTCCTTGGTAAATGATGTGAAAGGTTGTGCTATTTTGGGCACAGGGTGTTCAACCACTGTCTATGGTAAAGGTTGGCTTCAAGAATATTTGAATTCTTTAAGTGATTATCAGTGGGTCTTTAATTGTAGAACAAACCTCTGCTTCTACATTTTCTTTTGGTGATGGTGCTAGAAATTGATTAATTCCGTTTGGAATTCTAACGTCAGAAATAAGCACCGATGTTGCCGAATGTGAAATACCTTACTTTTAAGCAAAAATTCAATGAAAAAAAAGCAAACATGATTTTGAATTTTCAAAAGGACACCGACTGTTGGAAAAACAATAAAGTGCAATCCACCACTTCAAGCCATTATTCTTTATCTCTCTATAGACAATTAGATGATGCTATCTGTAATTTGATCAGTTTCTCAAAAATGAAGGCTACAAATAAAATAGCCAACAAATTGCATAAGCAGTTTGGTCACCCTAATTCCCCAAAAACTCAAAAGTTGATTTGCAATGCAAATATAAATAATCATAAACTTGAACATGAAATTAAATCTTTAGTTTCAATTCTAGAGATGGAAACAAAACAATATCAAAAATGAGAGAGAGGTACCTATAATTATTAGGTACCTAGCTTATTTAGGAAATTTTATAGTATTGTTTTTCATTATTAATTTTTATAATTGTGAAATTTATTCATAATGGAGATATAAAAATTAATAATAAATAAAAAATAATACCATAAATTTTCACGATGTATGTAAAAAAAATAGGTACCTCTCTCATATTTTCTCACTTTCAGTTATGAAATTATAAATTTATTTTATTGAAAGTATTTTAAATGTTATTTTTCCAGAAATCGTCTTCAAACCAAAAGCTAAACTATAAAAAAAATAAAATCAATATTAGATTACTGAAAGTATTTAATTTTTAAAAATTACTGTGTAGTTAAATAACTTGGTTCATTTAAAATTTGAAAAAATATGTCACTTCTGTCCTTCCTTCTGATAAATTCCTGATGTTAGCTGTCAATAACTGATGTAACCATCAATTCACACCTCCAAGACAAATCACTATGGTTAAGGTTAAGTTAAGACATGCTTCTATTATTTTCAACTAAATTTTTTCTGATAAAAAGTAATGTTCATTTCCAATTACCTTAAATAAACTTTAAATTTTCTAATTTTCCTCAAATAGCTTTTGAAAAGGGTATAATTGATTTTAACAAGATTTTTAAATGGAGAATTTCACTTTTGTTTAAAAAAGTCTAAAAAATTGCAGACATCAATTTTATAGCAATTTCGCGGATTAAAAAAAAAAAAAAAAAAAAAGAAAGAAGAAAAACAACAATATTATTAAACTAAAATTTTGTATATGCTTCCACTGAATTTTCAATACCCAAACTTTAAAATTAATTTTTACAAATGAAAAAGCATTCTTGAAGATTTCATTTTAGCTTTAATTGAAAGCTAAATGATTAAATTTACTATTTCCAGTAATTAAAATATTCTGGTGTATTTCAAATAAAAATTATATTAGATTGGAATCTCAACTTTTCAGCTGAGTTAAGAAAATCTTTTTAAAAGCAGCCATTTTCTTAATTTTAAGAAATTTGTAAACAAAACAATCGAATTTTAAAATCTTCCAAAAATAAAATATACATTTGTGACATGATATTTGAGTAAAATTAGCAAATTTAAAGTTAAATTAATCTGATTTGAAACAAATATTACTTATAAAATATAGTATACAAGCATTTCTTAACAATGGATATTCTTTTGATCATATCTTTGATTGATGTTACCAACATCATTGATAAGTTACGAGGTGATGACAGCTAGTATGGATGACCGGAATTGACAAATTTAAGAAAGCTAAGTGAACACATTTTTTTAATTTTTAACTACTAATTTTTAAAAATTAACATAATATTTTCATTTAATTATCTAATATTTTGATTTTTAGTTATGTTTGAAGATGCTTTATGAAAAAAATAATCAAATTTAAAATAACATAAAATTTTCTTAAACAAATTTAAAAATTTAATAACTGACATAAAATACCATGATAAAAGTAAAAATCACTAATTTATGAAATGTTACAGTATCTTAATTATTATCAATTGTTATCATGATGGTTATTTTATTATTAAATTTTTATAGTACTTTAAATTTAAAATTTACTTTGAAATTTTGAAGGGATGATTTGTAAATATGTTAATGATGAAACAGAATTGAATAAGGAAAGTGTCAGACAACACTTAAATCACATGACTTTTTTAAGGATTATGTTGTGTAGGTACCTCCACTTTTTCGCGGGAAAACAGCATAGCGTAATAAACAAATGCCACAAACTTACCGAAAATAAATTTTTATCGTCAAAACGCTTATGTTATTATTAAGATGAAAGACCAAAGTGTATTTTAATTATTTTTTGATATTTTTTAATATTTTTTAACACGTTCGAAATTTTGGTTAAAATTTTCTTTTTTTTACGTCATCGCGGTGCTGTAAAAATAACATTGTTTTTTTTTGCGCTTTTTTCCCGTTGAAAACCCATTGATTTGGAAATTCTTGTAAAATTAAAGTAATTGTCCGATTTTAATGAAATTTTCAGGACTTATTTCACCAATGAATGAAATTATTTTTGAAATATTTCTTTTTAGTAAATTTTAGTAAAAAATATTTTTTTTTTTAATATGTTACACCCCACTTACTTATTTTCCCGAAATTTTTTTCAATTCTTTTTATTTCCTTACAATTTTTTTTTGTTTAAAGTAAGAGTCATTGGAGATGGTAAATCACCTACTTTTATTTTTCTAATTTGTTCCAACTTTTGTAAAATGAGCTTTGAATAGAAAAATAATGAATCCAATAAAACTATGATATTACTTAATTAGAAAAGCTTTTAATTGCTTTTGTAAATAAGTAATATTAAGGTCATTATTGCCTGAAGAAATAAATTTTTTCTGATGAATAATTAAATTTTACAAGAATTTTTTATTTGTTTTACATTTTGATTATAATAATTTATAATAGTTTAAAAATCGTGCAAAACTCTGTATTAGCTTATTTCCTTTTGATAATTAGTAATTAAGTAGAAACAAAATTTACGAGTTCAAAATTGCCAAGTTTAATAAATTTATTGATTCCACTTTTTTTTCAAATAATTTTTTATGTTGTATTTTTCTACTTAATACATTCCTTATTTCCATGTACGGTAGACTGAAATTGCCATTATTATAAAAAGAGTTTTGTCCCTTTATTCTAATAAATAGACATAACAGTAAAACTAAAAATAAAAGGGTTCACTCAGATTTCTAGTAATTTTCATTTATGGTCATCCGTCATAGCTGTCATCACTTGTCAATCGACACGTGGATCAAGTATCGGATCAAAATTACGGTACCAATCGTTAATAATTCGTTGTATATTTCTTTTTTATGCTATAATTAAGTAATATTTTTTTTAAATCAGATTAATTTAACATTAAATTTTCTAATTTTACTAAAATGACGTGTCAGAAATTTTTTTAAATATTTTTAAAATCGATAAATTTGTGTTTGTTTACAAATTTCTTAAAATTAAGAAAATGGCGGGTTTTTTGAAAATTTAAAAATTTAAAATTAAATTTGACATTCCAATGTATATAGTTTCTATCTGAAATATACCAGAATTGTTTACTTAATGGAAATAATAAATTTAATGATTCAACTTTCAAGTAAAGCTAAAATGAAATCTTCAAGCATGTTTTTTCATTTTAAAAAATGTATTTTAAACTTGGGTATCGAAATTTATGCCGAAAAAGTGGAGGTACCTAATGTTGTGTATAGATTCCCATAGGTAGAAATTAGGAATGCCCTATACATTAAAATTATTTTTAAAAATACATTGGGTCAAATGATTGTTATGAGCTTTTCAATTTTGGATTCATAAAATTAATTTAATTTTCACTTAACAATATCCCCAAACTGCCACCTTAAAAGCAATGAAGAATTTTAAATGATTTTTTTAATATTATAAATTAATTAAAATGAAAAAAAAAAAAAAAAAACCCAAAAAGAAACAAATCAAAACAATTCTTTAAAAAATTAATTATTCAAGGAAAAAAATTTTCTTCTTAAGACAAGTGTCCTTAATAAATCTTATTTATCAAAGCAATTAAAATCTTTTCTGATTAAACGTCAGTTTTTTGCATTTTTTATTTTACAAAAAAAAAAAAAAAAAAAAAAAAAAAAAAGATTTTTTAACCAAAATTTCGAACGTGCTACAAAGGAGTAAAAAGTTTCAAAAATTAATAAAAAAAAAAATATTTTGGGCTTTCCCCTTTTAGCATAATGATAAAACTTTCTTTTTATTGAGTTTGGGGCCCTTTTTTATCATGCTATATACCGTTTTTTAGTTTACGCGACCAAGTGGAGATACCTACAAACGATAATAAGTTGTTTTCATCAAGTTTGGGGCTTCTTTTCATCGCGGTATACTCTTTTTTTAGCGAATTAGTGGAGATACTCCCAAAATTATCTTATGAAACGCGTATAAAAATATATTTACCAAGATTTTCTAATAAAAAATAAATAAATAAATAAAAAAGTAATTTCATTTGTGAATAAGTCCTGAAAATTTCATTTAGAACCTGACAATTATTTGATTTTTGCAAGAATGTCTGTCACCTCAAAAAGGAGGCTAAATTTTGCTATGCTCTTCTCTTCTTAGTCTTCTAATACAAGCATTGACGTAAGACTAAGAGACAATCAAATTTCGAACGTTCTAAAAAGAAGTAAAAAATTTAAGTAAATATATAAATAAATAAATATATACTTTGATCCGTCCTCGAATCTTAAAGATTTTGACGATAAAACTATTTTCATTACGTTTCGGTTTGCCGTTTGGAGCAGGTTTTCCTCACGGTACGTCGATTTTTTTTTTTTTTTTTCTTTAGCGATTTCATGAAAAATTAGAATGTCTCAGTTTGATATTAAAATTTGAATTAAAAGTTCCTTGAATTTTCAATGTTAAATTCGTTTCTTTTTCTTTTTTCTATTCATGAAACTTGGATTTTTTTTTATCCACTTACTTTCAAAAAGAGGCTGGGACTTCATCCACTGGTATTTTGTCATGGACTCGCTGCAAACACGAAGCACTTAGTACTCTGTCGGCGTATAAAAAAAAAAAAAAATTAAGCCAACGATACCAAATTAAATTGGATTAAAATAATTTTTGAAATGTTATGTTACTGATACAAAATAGAAAAATGGATGCGACACGCAAAAAAAGAAAAAATGATTTCCGACTTTTTAACAAAAAGCTCAACGAAGACTAGAGAAAAGCTGAGCAGATTCTTCTTACTTGTGTTTAAATACAAAGTGGAATTTTAAATGGTATTTATATAAAAGTTTGTAGATAATAAAATTCAGAAATATTTAATATTATTCAGTTTTCAACTTACCTTTCAGATGTAAAATTCTAATAATGAAAAAGACAAAGAAATATCAACTCAAACCGTGAGTCAAACGTCATCGTTTTTCAAATGATTTCCGAATGTAGTTTGATGGAATTTCAATCAGTTTCATACAAATTTTGTATTTCTCATTTCTTAATGTTGAAAACACAATATAAAGAAAACAATACAAACAAAATAATCGATGTTTTTCAAACATCAATTACTTTGAAATGAACGTTTCATCTAATGACAAAAATAATAAAGCGGTGTTGAATATTATTTGTCCCTTTTTAAGAAAATGCTGGTCAGAATGTTAAAAAATTCCAAGGCGTTTCAGGACTGTTTTTACTAAAATTATAATAAAATGGAAAATGTTGGTCTTTTAGAAACTCTATTATTCATTCTCTCTAGAAAAAAAAAATCATCACTTAAAAAGCAATTTTAATCAAATCCCTTTAAAGACAATTGTTTTAATTTTTTATTTAAAGTATTTTATTTCTCCTAAACTTATTTGTTTCTTTACTAGTTAAATAATTTTCTGTCTGGAAACAAAAGAAGGCATTTTTTAGCTTGAGCCATAAAAAGTTCTGTTTTTGCTTATCAACTTTGATATTGAAAAAAAAAAAAAAGTACAATTACATTTTTTTAAATTTTACTCAATACATTCAGTTCACTATTTGCAATGGTCTGATGGCAGCTCTTAGACTACTAAAATTTCGGAGGTTGCCACAAAGTTTTTGAAATACTTTTGTTTTGTTTTTGAAGTTTTCACCATCAAAGTGGTCGGTGCTAGACTAGTTGTGTAGAGTAATTGGCCATGGTTAAGTTTAATTAGTAAAAATGCCCAACAAATTGAATTGACAAAGTTTCCAATAAACAATGAGAAAAGAAAGAAAAAGTACAGGACAAAATAATACTAAGAAAAGCAACAGTAATAATGTGAAAAATTCACAAACAATGATGTTACGCAGAAGGGATACAGTCAAGTGACATAGTGGGCAGAGTAATGGACCAACTGAAGTCAAATGATATGGTGGGTGGAGTAACTGTAATTTGGATCAAATTTTCTTCCTACATGATTAGTCGTTCAGATGTCTATGATAGTGCAACAGGGATACCTTAGGAAGGAAGAGACAGAAAAGCTGAAAAAAATAAATATCAATTATGCATTGTGCGCAGAAAGTTTTTTTTTTATACAACTATGCCATACAAGAAATTATAGACTATAGAGAGAGAGAGAGAGATACGTCGATCATTTTTTTGCGGCAATTTTTAACATCAACTTGAGATTTTTTCTTGTTAAAAATTTGAGAATTTAAATAACACATTCAACATTGTTACATTATGGATTAAAAAAATCGTGAATTTTATTTTTATAGTGTTTTTCGAGATTTAAACAACAAATTCACGGATTTGGACGAAAAAAAATGACGTCAAAATCCAAGAAAAATTTTTTTTCATCCTTTTAAAGTCAGTTGTACTTCAGCTTAGTTTTGTAACGTATAAGTAGAAAAAAGTATTAGGTTGGTGGAAAATGAATGTCGGTTTTTGACGTATTTTTTAACGTCAAAAACCGACATTATTTTTGCACCAACCTAATAAATGATCAAATTGTGCGGATCACAAAGTATTACTCGGGCAATAGTTTGTGATGCTCATAATCGGGTTTTTAGCCACTCTGCTCCGGTCGTTGGTACCTACGTACCCTCACTGGATGGAGGCTTGTTTTTATTAAGTCTTCGTTTAAATATTTGCAAAATAAAGAGATTTTTTTTATCAGGATTTAAATTAATTTTCTGAAAGCTAAAGGAAATTTACTTTGAAATTAATTAATAGAATCACAAACACAGCACAAATATTCAATTTGAATACTGTATGTCATGTTTTTATGGTACAAAAAACCAAATAATCACCGGTTGATGATTTCGTTTCGTGTGTGTGTGTCTTTTTTTTTTGTACTTTGATGTTAGGTAAAACTAAAAGTAAAACGTTTTCTTTGAAATAATTTCACTTTTGCAAATTGTTTTTTCATCTCTTAATTGGAACTTTTCGGCATTTCCTTCAACTTCAACATGTTTGTATATAACTAGAATTACCAAAACAGAAATTTGTGTATAGACTGAAAAAGTATTTTTAAAAATCATCCAGTTTTGCTTTAGTTTTCTTTTTTCTCTTTGTTTTTTGTTTTATATAGCATTTATTTATTTCCTGGTTTGAAAGGTAAGTTGAAAGATAAAAACGATTTTGTTTTTTAAAAAATAAAGCTTTCTATTCATCACGTCATTACATTTTTTTATTTGGTTTGCTGTCTGCAACATAAAAATAAAAAACAATTCTAATTCAGTTTTGTATTTAAATTAAATTCGATTTCATTTCATTTTAAAATTATTGTTTTGAAATAATAACGAAATAATCCGAACCGCTTACAATAAAAATTGAATAATATTTTTATCATTTCGTTTTTAACAGCATCATACCCGAGGGTAAGAAAAAAAGAATAAAAAAAAGAGTTCTCACTCGAAAATGTTATTAAACATTTTTGATTCTTCACATCTTTAGAACTGGAAAAATTTTAAAATCGTCCTGAAAAATTGCTAGGTATCGCTATGGACTTTGTAAACGAAACAAACAAACAAAACGTAAAAAAAAAAACATTTTTGAAAATGCATGTGAACCAGCTATAAGGAAATCCTTAATTTACCATTTTATAAAGTTTGAATCAATTGGCAATTTTAGCCGATGTTTTGCCAACCATTCCAATAAACAATAATAAATAAACAATCTAATAAATAAATAGTATTTAATTTACTGTTTTTTTTTTTTTTTTTTTTTAGCCAATTCTCAAGAATAAAGAAAATGTATAAATCCACTTCCATATGTTTAGGTTTTATTAAAATTCTAATCATCGCTTTTTAAAAGAATAAACATTGCCAAGGAGTGAAGGTAGTTAAAATAATAGTGGTGTCAAGGGAAAAACTGTCCTTTTGACACGGTTTTTCTTTTTTGCAGGCACCCAACATGTATAGTGAATTCCATAAATCAAATAGAGAAATAAACCAGATTGTTCTCATGCAAACTTCTGATCAATTTCATCAGTTAGCATTGCAAGATGATCCAAATTTAGATAATCTTTTAAAAACTCCTCACTGTTTGGTAATTACTTACAGGCTTGAGTCAAAGTATAGTGTTTGTATGTAGGTGGATGGCTGATTTGTTTAATGGCATATCAACTCCTTATGAGTCATTTAATGTTGAAATTTAATTATCTTGGGAGCTTTAAAGTAATAACAATATATCATTCTGCCTTCACAATTAAATACATGGTAGATAATACTCAGCTTTTGTGCATATACATGTTTGTGTGTATATAATTGCTAGAGGTAGTGTTATTTGTATTTTATGTTGTTTTTTAAGTTATATTTAGGAATACAGTTTGATTTAAGAAATTCTAGTATATTATATGGATTAATGTCATGAAAGAGTTCATTCATGTTTATTTGATTTTGATTAGCAGCATATCAACCCCTATGGGTTTTTTAATGATGAAATCTAAATAATTTGAACACAATTTTATGGCTTCAGCTAAATATATTTTGAATGCAATTGGATGCCTTCAACTACAGATAAAATGCATTGCTGGTCATTTTGCTATAAAAATGTTTTTTTTTTTTTTTTTAATATATATAAAAATGTATTGCTGGTATTTTTAATATTAAAATGTATTTTTATACTTTCGTTTGGTTTTTGTGGGGTTTTGCCCAAAGCTGGGGCCCAAACAGGAGCTTCAACCTCAGGACAATGTGGACATGGGCACAACAGCAATTCCATGCTCCTCAAAACCTCCAATCTCCTGATCAGTGTCCTTGCTGCCAGATGTAGTTTATCGTCATACCCAAAACAGAGTTCTATGTATAGAATTTATGATGGCAAAAAAATGAAATAAACTAATATTTTCTAAATAGGATTTATATTTGCTATTAATGTTTGTTTTATTGTTTTAAAAAATAATTTCTAAGAAAATGAAATTAATATTTATTTTAAAAAAATCATCAAAATATATTAGAAAATTTCGTATAAGTGTCCTTCATCATTAGCCTTACTAGAAAAAGATAATGTCCAAAATTTTAAACTGTGGAAGCTGGAAAAAAAATTCCAATTTTCTTGCTATGTCGAAACACAATCCCTTACCCTAAGTTATTGTCTTGATATAATTTAACATTTGTTTTTTTTTTCTTTCTTTTTGTACCTTAAAGTTATTTAAGCTTAGACCAGTTTAGCATTATACCTTTTTTTACACTATTGTCTTAACCGGGTATTGAACTCATACTCTTTGGGTCCTGTCATTGGATCTAACCAACGCCTTTATCCACTGTGCCATGTGTCCAGGCAGTGGAGAACTTTCAGAGGGAAATTAGCAGGAGAATAACTGACATCCATCAAACATGGCATGTGGAACTAGAACAGTCTACTCCAGTAAGCGAAATAACGGGTTCAGTTCGAAATTCCAACAACCTGAAGCGAAAACGTTGTGATAAATATGGCAACAACGATGAGGACAATAGTCAAAAAAATGTAAATAATGTACATAATACCTCATCTCAGAAATATAGACAGACTCTGAGGGAAAAACATGCCTGAAATAAGATGTTGTGTCAACAGAATGCTTTTTTCCATGACGTCATGTTTTTAACTACCTTCACTCCTCAGCAATGTTTATTCTTTTAAAAAGTGATGATTAGAATTTTAATAAAACATATGAAAGTCAATTTATACATTTTTTTTGATCTTGAAAATTGACAATAAAAATAATAAACAATTTATTTATTAGATTGTTTATTTGCACTATTTATGTATTATTTGTTGGAATGGTTGGCAAAACATCAGCCGATTGCCAATTTATTCAAACTTTATAAAATGGTAAATAATAAGGATTTCCTTATAGTTCACATATTTTAATAATTTAGTAAATGTTTATAAATTTATGAATAGAAAATTGTTTTCACATTTATTTCTTTATAAATTGGTAAATGATAAATATTGCATTCCATTAGTTCTAAATGTATTAATTTTTAGAATGTAAATATAAAATTATTCTTGTAAATAAATGATCTAATCAATAAATAGTGTTTAATATTTTCGTTGTAAATTTTCAAGAACAAAAAGAAAATGTATAAATTCACTTTCACTGCAATTATAATTATCACTTTTTCAAACAATAAACATTGCCAAAAAGTGAAGGTAGTTAAATCAGTGATATGCGAAATGCCATTCTTTGGATGCTACATCTAATTGAAGGCAAATTTGTCCATATTTGTCAAATATCTAATTCTTCAAAATGGTTATGAGTATATATATCATATGTAAAGAAAAATCTCTGAAGATGTTACTTCGGCACCTCAAATGATTCGCTTAAAAATGAACATTTCCTTGGTGTTCATCTTTACATACTTGAGATTATTCTTATTGTGCACTAAAGAAAAAAATATCAAAATGAACTTTAATTATTGAACAACTTAAATAGATTTAAAGTATTTTCTGTGTTTTTTGTCTGAATTTTTGGGATGAAAAATTATCATTATTTACATTATTGTACTCATTTTTCTCAGTTTGGTCATTATGTTCTCCAGCCTTCTTTGAGTGCTTGTTGATATTGAAGACATTCAAGAAATTTTGAATTAAACCCTATATTTAATCTAGCCAATAGACTGCAAGGCCAAAGCAATAGATGTACTACCTGCCTTAATGTTTTTTTTTTGCTTTTTGATGTTACCTAGACTATGAATTTAAGCATAGCAACAAGGTATCATTTTTTACAGGTGAATTGGCTAGATGTAACCATAATTTTCTCATATTTCTCACCTGTGGAACTCGCTTCTAGCTTTCCAGCTGATTTCGATCATCAAAAATTTAAATGCAATGTCAATTATTATCTACTGGCTTCTTGATTCCTCTTTTATTCTTGCTCCTTAATGTTTTTCTTTTTCTTATTCTTTCACAGTCAGTAACCCCTTGTGTCTTGGTGGCTTTATTGCCTTACTTGGGATGAAATGATTAGAAAAAACTTCACTGCCCTCATTGTACATATGATATTTCTGTATATCCCATTCCTTCATTACTTAGGATACATTGGAAACAAGTGATATCATTTAAGAAGAGGAAATAGAGAAACCCCAGTTTGATTAGTGAGAAAAGAAGAAAAATTAGTGAATTTCTTTCCAGTTTCCATTGAGCAGAGAGCATAAAATAAAAAAACAAAAGAGTGGAGTGGTCAAAGAGAGATGCACAGAAAAAAGCAGAATTTTTGCTGATTGCCTTCCAGCCATATTAATCCAACAGGCACATTCTCATCATATTTTTTCCTGATAGACCTAATGTTTTTATTCCCTCATGTGACTGACATCAAAGACCTGCCTATTCAAAGAACTTAATGTCTTCCTCATTATCAGATAGATTTAGATGATAAATGGGTATTTAGTCCATTTGCAAGTTTGTTTAATTGCTGATTCTGGTTTATTTTGTATAATTATTTGCTACTGAAGACTATATATGGAACATCTGGTAACCCTAATGCTACATCTAGTTGCTTTTTTTTTTTTTTACTGTGTTTTAGAAAGATTTAAGTCATGGAGAGTATTCTTGATCCCTTCTTAAGACTTATATTCAGACATGTGACCAGTACATAGAATTTTCTTCTGGATCAGTTCACACTTAGAGCAAAAATGAACTACCAGCAAAGTTTATTTTTTGTAATTAAAAGGGTAAAGTTTTCATTCAATTATCCATTCTAATGTTTTAAAATTTAATTTTAAATATTTAAATTATTTAAAAGAAAATGTTATGTAAAAAAAGTAAACTAGCGCATGAACTTTTTCTTAGAATAAAGTTTCGATTCATTTACCAAAAAATTATAACCCAGTAACATTTCTCATGTTTTCATTCACCCACAGGATGGCAAAAGAGCCATTGAGTTCAGTTTCCGCTCTACTTTCTCGACCTTTTGCAACAAGAAGCTTTGAGGAGAAGAAGAATATTATCATTCTTGGAAGAGAGAAACCAAAACTTGAACTGAAAATCAAAACCAAAGTTGGCAACAAGGAATGTCATCGTTATTTTGATTCCAAATATTATGAACAGTATGAATGGATGACTGGATGTCCTATTCTGAACAAACTGTTCTGTTTCCCGTGTCTGCTATTTTGTCAGGATCAGAACACATGGACAACTACCGGCTACTGCGATTTGAACAATTTGATTACAGCTTTGTCGAGGCACAAAAAATCTCAGAACCATTTGAATTCTATAATTGCTCTGAAAACCTTTGACCGACAACAAATTGATACAGCAGTTGATCACTGGAAAGCAGCTTCAATTCAGTTGCATAATAGATCTGTTGAGAAAAACCGTAATATATTGAAAAGGTTAATTCATTGTATTGAAATTTTGGTCTGTCATGAATTACCATTTCAAGGACACGATGAAATAGAAGAATCAAACAATAAGGGGAATTTTCTGGCTATATGTGAAGCAGTTGCAGAATACGATGATTGTTTAAGATTACATTTAGATTATGTGAAGACAAATGCCGACTGTGTATTTTCTGGACTTTCAAGTGACATTCAAAATGAGATTGTTAATTGTATAGCTGCAACAATTGAAGGTGAAATTAAGGCAATGATCGACAAAACATCATTTGTCGCTGTCATGTTTGAGGAAACTATGGATTTTCAAATGAAATCTCAATTGTCACGCGTTTTGCGATTTGTTGATGAGAAGGAAAAGCCTCAAGAAAGGTTTTTGGGATACATCGAAGTCAGCAAAGACAGAAGAGCAGTGTCACTGACAGAAGAAGTTCGAAAATTTGTTAATGAATTCAACTGTGGCCAAAAATTAATTGCACAAACTTACGATGGAGCAAGCATGATGGCTTGGCATTTGAATAGTGTGCAAGCAAGAATAAAAGAGATTTTCGGTGCAAACGTTCTATTTGTACATTGTTATGCACATTCACTTAATTTGGTACTCTCTCAATCAGCTTCAAGTATTCGTGAATGTCGAATTTTCTTCCAAACCATAAATGGCATTTCAACTTTTTTCTCAAAGTCTACAGTTCGAATAGCACTATTGGATGAAATCATTGGAAGGCGATTTCCAAAGTTACCTGAGACACAGAATTATTCATCTCAACAAATATCCATTTTGTCCAACAAAATTACTCTGTTTTCTGAGCTATTTTCAACCATATTAGAAAATCCAGAAGGTTGGAGTGCTTCAGAATTAGCACAGGTAAGGGGATTTGTTGCAATCCTAGAAGATTTTCAGTTTAAATTTTTGTTAGTGGTTTTTGAAAACATATTGAGTGGCTCGGAGATTCTGTTTTCAATTCTTCAAAAGAGTTCGCTTGATATTTTGAGGTGTATTCGTGAGGTTGAGAACTTCAAAAAACAATTGGTTGATATCAAGAACAACAAGTTTGAGGAATTTTACTGCCGGGTTCTGAATGGTATTGCTGAACCACCAGAAAAGCGTGGTCGGCATCAAGAACCAGAAGCTATTTTAAGAACTTTGTTTGACAACATTCTGGATGAAGTTATTGTTCACATTGAGCAACGATTTAAAACAATGGAAGAGTTCAGATTTGTTGAATTGCTGAATCCGAAGCTTTTTCATGTTTACGAAAAAAAATTTCCAATGGAGGCGTTTTCATCTTTGGATACCTGTAAAAACATATTGGATTTGGATGGATTGAGATGTGAGCTGAAATCTGTTTATGCAACAGACTTTTCAAAGCAAGCATCAAGCATCCAAGAAATCGCTAACATAATACGGGAACTTGAACTAAACCAAGCTCTGGCTGAAGTAACAAAATTAGTACGTCTGGTTCTGACTGTACCTGCCATGTCTGCTTCCTGTGAGAGAACATTTTCTTCATTAAGACGAGTAAATAATTATATGAGGTGTTCTCAAAGTGAAAAGAGATTGAGTAATTTGGTCTTCATTTCCATGAATAAAGATCTTTTGAGGAAGATGAAAGTAGAACGTGGTGCTGATATATTTTATAGCAAAGTGATCGATGAATTTGCCACAAAGAAACAAAGAATTGAACTGGATTACAAATAAATTTTTTAATTTCTCATTATTTGTAGGTTTTATTATTTTCTCACATTTCTATTGTGTAATCCACACCCTCTACTCACACTTGCTCTTGTCTCTCAGTTGCTAACTGTTATACCTGAACATACCTATTCTATTATTAATAGACTCTCCCACACATAATAAGTAGTAGTAGTAGTAGCGGTCGCCAGTTGGAGCTCAGTGGAGTTGAGCGAGTCAGTCGATGTTGGACATTGAAGTATCAACCATCACAACTAGATTGCTGCGTCATTAACTCTTATTTCAAGTTCCTAACGTTTTGTACGTCGAACCTAATTTAGGACGACTTGGCGAAATACAAGCCTCCACTGTGAAAACTACTCTACAACACTAACTGCCAGCTTTGTTGAGTAATTCTAACCTTACAGTTTATCTATCTTTTCCCTCTTCATTTTGGGCCAGTGTGTCATTTTGATAGGGTTGATTCGAGTTTCCCAAAATCTCACGATATTGGGATTGACTGTAAAGTCTAGTGTGGACCCTTCTATATACATTGTGTATTATAGTAAAGAAGAAATAATTCTTAACTGTGGTAACTTTTGTCTCTTTGTATTCATTGAGAATCAGGGCTGGAATGAGAATGCCTTCAATAAATCATACAACACTGTTGATAACTCTAACAACAAGTTTAATGAATATGAAAAGAAAAAAAAATAAACTGGTGAATAAAATGACTATTATTTACCACAAAATCAAGTTCTCCCCTTCATGCTGGTTGATGATTTGTGAAGCTAGCAGTAATTTCTAGAAAATAGTGGAAGCAACTGCCTGTTATGTGTGTGTCTGTTAGTTTACTCCTGCCACTGAAAGTGTGGCTGTGTGTTTTGTGAGGTAGCATCTGTCTGACAACTCCTTGTCAGGCTGGATTCTACATTTGTGTATTGGACCTGGTGAGCTTTGTTTATATAGATAATTCCCCTCTCCCCAAATTTGACATTGACATATCTAATTTCTCCATCTTAATCTTAGGAGGTCTGTTAATGGCACTTGCTTTGTCTTTAGAACTTTATTTCCATAAAGGTAATGGTGTTTTGCAGGCAAACAGCATTGAAATAATTCTCACACTTGGAAATTAGACAAAATTCAGATACCTTCTTGGTTTAAATGAATTTGGATCACTCCTTTCTGTAAGAACACCCATGTTTTGGACAGATAGTATGAATGTAAACAAACCCTCAAATTTAATTTCTCGGGACCAAAAATCCAAACAATACATTAATGTCATCTTATCAGTGGGAAGTGGATAGTGTGGGGGACATTGGTTTTGCTCAATTTTACTGAATCTTGGCTAGTTAATTCTCTGTTAGATTCTATTTTGAACCATTCTTAAATTCATGTTATTGTTTTAAGGCATAATTTTAACCCTTTCTTTTCCTAAACCATTCAACCTACTTGCCTGAGAATTTGAATAATTATTATTCAATTAGTAGTGCCTCCAAATCTCCATCCTGCAATTTCATGCAGTTAAACATTTAAACAAAATCAGTTCCCTGTTACACTTGTGACCAATAACTGTTATTATGGCAGGCCCATCACCAGGTTATTACTAATTGGGGAGAACGTCAAGTCCAGTGGAGAAGGGTATCAAGCCTGAAACATGGCCGGTTGGTAGAAATTTTCTCTCATTAAAATTATTTCATATCACACAGATAAGGGGGTAAATGATTTTCTGGGGTGGGTGGGAAGAGTAAGTTTTTACTGCCCCACTCTCCACCTTGGCAATTGTCCTGCATCATGGATTATATGCCCAGGTTTCCAAGAGGCATTTGCCACTGGTAGATTGTTCTCATTCCGCTGACCACATCTTGGGATATTTCAATTAGTTTTTTAGTATTGCTCCATTTCCACTATGTCCAAGTCTGTGCTGCCGAATCAAAGAATTAAACTCACAATTACTATATTGCCAAATTCATGAACTGATGCTTTAATCTGCTAGGCTATTGTCTCATGGGACAATCATGAGTGTAGAACTTAGTGCCTTAAACCTAATCTACCTGCTGATGAAATTGCTGCTCGTCACACTTGCAACATTCACTGAAGCTTCTCCTTTTTACTGCTGCTGCTAAAGCTTTGCTGTCATGTCTCTTTTTTTATTAATAGCTCCTATATTGTATTTATATCTATGGTAGGTCTACTAACACAGTCCTCCTAACCTAGCACGTGCACAGATTCTTTCAGATGTCTGAATCTCAGGTTCTTCTCTGTATAGTACTTTTACTTCACTTCACAGAGTTTGATGTCTACCCTTTTCTCTCCATACATGATCAACCATGCTTGATTTCATTGCTTCACCACAATTTCTGATGTTCATCCTGCCTTCCTTTTAAGACTGGCTAGTTTCACTTCAATATGCTTTACCGCAACTGCAAAAGATGGAATGGACACCATTCTTAATCATGTTCTCCTCTAGACATATCTCCATGA
Source organism: Acanthosepion lycidas (assembly GCA_963932145.1). Lineage (NCBI taxonomy): Eukaryota > Metazoa > Mollusca > Cephalopoda > Sepiida > Sepiidae > Acanthosepion > Acanthosepion lycidas. The sequence goes on from OZ010575.1 coordinate 90,102,582, forward strand.
GATATAGCTGAGTTTCAATATTATCCTGATGTTGTATGGACTGTGTCATAAACTATTTAAATATCACGTGAGTTAGCATTCTCCCTTCCTTCCTATAAATAGTCACTTGGTCAGTGATTTTAGCAGTTTGTAACTGACAAGTAGTTAATTGTGGCTTGGATTCACTTCAAGTCTCTCTTCAGTTACCAAAACCTACGACAACTTTGTTTTTTCTGGTATGATTTAGGTCCCCTTAACCATTACGTCACTTAAGTGAAAAAGAGTATCATACAGTTGAGAAAGAAGCTTTGACGATAATCACTGCAATGCATAAAGGGAGGTATCTTTTGTTGTAATGCGTTTCAAGTTATATACCAATGCCAGATCAATGTCTTTTATGTACTATAAATGAAGATGTACAAAAATAAATTATATATATATATATGACAATAAAAAAACGTTCATATTTTCGGGGTTGAATGTCATAAACTATTTAAATATCACGCGAGTTAGCGTTCTCCCCTCCTTCCTATAAATAGTCACTTGGTCAGTGATTCTAGCAGTTTGTACTTGACAAGTAGTTGAGTGAGACTTCACTTCAAGTCTTTCTTCCATTACCAAGACTTCAGATCTGAATTTTTTTCTGATAAGCCCATGACATGAAGAAGAAAAATGGTGGCAGTTTTCTGGTCATCCTCCTTGACCCTTCTGTTTCTAACTGCAGAAGCTGATGTTAAATTTACAAAATAGTTGTTATTACGAAGAGTACGTCCAATGCTGATCATTTCCTGTTGGTATGTGTTTGGGTAGACACATGATTTTTTCATGGTGTCATAGGCATTTTGTTAGTTGGAATGTTTTAATACAGTCCGACATCTTTAACTCAGTACTCTGTGGCCCAGCGAATCCTATGGTCCAATACTTTTTTGAATCAGCTGCCATTAATTTGTTGTACAGCTATGAGGACCTTGCCACATGTTTACAACTTCCCAAAGCAGCAGAGTGTTTTGGTGATTTGGTTTTTAAAGGGTGTTCCAATAACTTGGACCAATTTTAAATGTGAATTAAGTTTAAGCGTCTAATGATTTTTTTCTTTTTCTTTTAGATTTACCAATTTAAGTCTTTAGCAATTTCAACCATGGAAAGATTAACAATCAAACATGTTAAAATTATCAAAGCCTATTACGAAAATAGACATTCAAACAGAAATGAATTTCGCAGACTTTGCGATTATTTTGGTCAACATAATCGACCAACCGAGAGTGTAGTTGGAAACAATGTAACGTTGTTGTGGAGAGGTTCAATTCCTGCACGTGATGATGAATAGAGGTATCTGGGTTTCTGGCCACATTCTCGTGCACTGTAGCAATGTTTCCAGCTGAACAGTGTAAACAAGCACGCAATGGTGTTTTCACATCTGCCACCAACCCAGTTTGTTTGAATTTATGAACAATTTTTCCAATTCCACTCTTGAGACTTTAACACATTGTTTGATTGTTAATCTTTTCATGGTTGAAATTGCCAAAAACTTAAATTGTTAAAGCTGAAGGAAAAAGAAAAATCATTAGATGCTTAAACTTAATTCACATTTAAAATCAGTCCAAGTTATTGGAACACCCTTTATAAGGATTGAACCTTGACTTGGAGAAGCTAAGATTGAAATGTTCAGAGAAGCAACAATGCAGGATTCTGTTCCACTTGACATTTGGAACACAGGTGAGAAACAAGGATTGAACTCTAACTGAAAAGGTTTGAACAGGTAGAACAAAAAAATGGAGCTAATCTTAACGTTTGCCATAAGATTTATGCTACACTTAGTTTATCTTGCATGATGCAAACTGGTACTTGTAAAACCAGTTATTTTTTATACCATTTTGCATCTGATAAAAGGCCCAAGAGCTATTTAAGATAGAGGATTATGGAATGAGGTTGTAAGGGCGTAAAAGAAAATAAATGGTTGACTATTACAACTGTATAGCTTGTTTGGTGCTCAATACTTGTGGCCTTGTGCCCAAACTAAGCCAAGCTAAGTAAATAACAACTTCAAGATTGTCATTTCATTCACAACATGATTTATCAAGATTACAAATTAATTTTTCAACAAATTTCCAGAATGGAATAGAATTTATTTTTATTTTTTTTTGTCATTGTGCAGTGCGTAATGAAACTGGACAGCCGTCCCGAAATGCACCAAAAAAACATGCACACAACATGTCTGAAAACAAACACATGCACACAACATGTCTGAAAACAAACACATGCACACAACATGTCTGAAAACAAACACATGTACATCATCAAATGAAGAAAAGAAATAATATCTAAAATATGTGGAAAATAGTCAGCATTTAATAGTGTTCATTTTACACTGTGCCCAAGGATAAAAGCTGACCCTCAAGGGCTTTGTCATGGAACTAATAGAACTAAAATGTCATCCTGAGGGTAACAGTTTAAACAAGTGCTACCGAGGATGCATTCTGTCTTTTATAATGTTTTCTATTCTACTGCAATAAGAAGAATTAGAAATGTCTTCCAGGAATGGCAGCAAACAGTTATTTTCTGGACAACATCAATAACCCTAAGTAATGTCATGGACTACCTAAAAAAAAAAAAAAAAAAAAATAAAAAAATAAAAACACATTTTAAATAAATACCTTCTTTGAAATTAAATTTGGGTTTATTTAAAAGATAATGTCTAATGTTTATCTGAATTAAAAGAAAAATTAATTTCTGTATATAAATACATTTTTTAGGCCTTTTTTAAAACATTATCACGTTCACTCCTTGAACTGCTATAATAGATGAAAAATTTAAGCAACAAATTCAATATTTTTCTTAGAGATATGTTTCCAAGTCATTTAGTAGATTTAAGGGTAACTAGATTATGTAAAAGTAATGTTTACATTTTACTTAAAACTTAACAGAAATAATGTTTATTTATGCACAGGTGCATGTGGGGTTATAAGTCAAAAATAAAAAAAATTTATAATCACATCTGTCTTAACAAGTGAGCAAAATTGAAAACCAAACTAGTTACATTGCATCATCACTGATCAAACCCCCGAATTACCACCAGTCAAGATGAGCAGATGTCCCCTTGGGGAGGCACCATACCTTGAAAGACTATCTCATCTGACCTCAAGTGGGACTCGTACATACGATCCATTGCTAAGGATGCAGGTAAAAAGGCCAGCTGCTTGTACAGCTGCAATAAGTACCTGACTACTTGTGATATCTTCTAGCTTTACAAGAGCCAGATCAGGCCAAAAATAGGGTACTGTTGTCACATTTGGGCAGGAGCTGCCCAGGCCTCACTCTCCAACCTTGATAGAATTCAAAAGTGTCTCTGACCCCTTGTGGGTGACAAATTATTCTCTACTATCTAATTCCTTTCCCATAGGCAGAAAGTGCTTTCCACCAGTTCAAACCATTACAGCAAGGACACAGCATACGAGTTACATAGTAGCAAACCCACCCACATTCAATCCATATACCATCAGTGAGAAGTAAGTTCCACTCAAACAGCTTCTTTCTGTGAACCACTGCTCTGTGTAACTGACTCCCAAGAAGATGTTTCCCTGATCACAACAATCTTAACTTGTTCAAGGCTAGGCTTAACTATTATCTTCCCTTCTATCTGCACAAATTGCCTCCTAATATAACCCTCTACCCCAAGTGGCTCCCAGGCCATGTAAAGAGTGAATCTTACTGTAAGAAAAAAAAAAAAAAATTAAAAATATTACTGAAAGAAATAAGGAACACCAGCAGTACAGTAATCAAAACATTGGTATCTATGTTTAAAAATAAATTATCTTTAACCTCATATAACCAATAGTTTAAGAATATAGTTTTTTTTTATTCTATATGATTTTATGAAACTTAAAATGTGTTTTTTAATTATTCTGAATTCAAGAATTATTGAATTATCATATTATGTTGGTGCAAAAATAATGTCGTTTTCTCACATGTTAATGTGAGAAAACGACATTATTTTTGCACCAACCTAATATATTACTCTTCCAAATGATTTCCTTTTTGAATATCCATACCAAAAATAATCTAACAGTTGCTAAAATGAAAAAAGTCTTTTAAGAAAGGTTGACACTTGAAAATTGCATTAAACAAAGTAACTCCTAAGATTCACAAAAAATGGGCTGTAGAATAACAAGACAATAAACAGCACTTACCGGTGTAAGAGTCCCAGCTAGCGTCCAGCTGGCAGACAAAAATAAAGCAGGTTGTAACTTAATACAAACCCTGAGGATTTATTGCAACAAAGGTTACAATTGTGGCACAAGGCCAAAAAGGGGAGGGGGAAAAGGCTGGTCAACACTTACTATCTTATACCTAGCTAATCTGACTCACGACCCATTCATACATTACAATTTACCCATTCACCACAAGAACTCGTCCGTCACCAAACAATCCTCCAACCACCATAATACCGCATCCTCTCAAGGGGAACCTACCAAAAAAACGCGCCCCACACCATAAAAATTTGATGATAATACATAAAATACATAAAATTTTAATAATGATAGAATGAGAGGGGAGGGAGATGAACCCAATAATCAAATAAATATAAACACAAAATACAAACTAAACATAACAGATGTTAGTAGGGGACCGTCCAACCCTCAAAATAGAGAGGCCGCTGTATTCTGCCCAGGGGACAAAATCAAGAGGCAACTCTCGCTAAGGGAGTGGGAAGAAGGCTAAAATATTATGCGGGAAAGGGAAAATATAAAGCTGACCCAGTCGAGATAAAAGGGGGCCGAAACAAACTGGGGAGGTTGGGAATCTCGACTTGGATCATAACCAAAGAGTAGCCGGGTTACAGGCCAGGAACAACACTTACTCACATTAACTAGGTACACTGAAGCTTGTCTAATTCTAACCAAGGGGAGGGTTCCACAGCAAGCCACCCCGATGTGCAATAGGTTGACCTAGAAGAGAAAATCAAGGCTAGCCCCGGTCACACGAACCAAGCTCGCCTCTTTTACCCACCTTTCGCTAAAGACTGTCGAATGCAATCGTTTTCTATCAGATCTAATCTTCATCTTGAGCTGATGCTCAAAGAATAGGATTAGATGCTGATGAGAAAGACGGTTGCCCCGCAAGACTTCCTCCTTTCGCGTCGTCCAAATCACCATTCGAGCCGTGGCCAGCAGCGTCAGAAACACCATTCGTTTCACCCCGGAATACGGGGGCGACACATTGTCACACGCGTATGCGCGATCAATGGACACAAGCTGTTCGGGAGCGAGACGAGCCGTCAGCTCGCCGACATGGTCCCATAAGGGGCGGACCCGGGGGCAATGGTATAAGGCGTGCGGAGCCGTTTCTTCTAAGCCAAGACCACACCGTTCACAGTCTGGCAAATCCGCCAAACCCCATATGAAAGCCTTGTCGTTGAGAGGCAGCCGATTCCGAGCCAATCGCCAGGTAAGCGAAAACTCAGGGTTACTGAGGTAATCCGCCGCTGGCGCCCAAGACCAGTAGGAGCGAAACTCCTCCTCCGACAAGCCGAGCGTATCACGTAGGGAATCCTTCGCGGGCCCCTCCACTAATCCACGATAGAAGACCTTCCTAGGCCGTGACAGGTCACTGGACCGGGGAATGGCCCTCAAGGCCGACCGACACTCGCGGATGAAATCCGACTCGTCCCGGGGTTTACGACGGCGCTCAACCCTCGAGATGGGGGGACTGATGGTAAGGCTAGGGAAGGCGTCCCTAACAATCCCCTCCAGAATCGGATCTCTCCCAGTCAATGCGCGGCGTAGGAAAGCCAACCTAGAGGCACGGACGTGACTCAAGAGGTGCGGCATTCCCAGCCCCCCATGACACGGACGTTTAGTGCAGACTCGTCTGTCGACCCTGTTCACGCGTCCCCTCCATAAAATGGAGGATAGCGATCGCTCGAGCGCCTTCCAATGGGTCCCACAGAGAGGAAGTACAGACAATCGATAAAGAATCAGGGGGAAAATGTATGTAACACACACCTCCGCCCTGCCCTTCACGGACAACCGCCGTCGATTCCAAGTCTTGCCGGCAGAACCGACCTTTGCAAGTACTTCAGACCAATTCTTCTCCAGCTGGAGGTCCGGTCCAAACCACACTCCAAGAATGCGGACAGGTCCATCCGTCCAACCGAAGCGGCCCGGAAGAGCGACCCCCTTCCAGGCACCTAACCGCAAGCCGGAAGACTTGTCGCGGTTTATCTTGGCCCCTGTCACCTTCTCGTACCGGTCAAGCGCCTTCTGTACCGCCTCGATATCGTCCCGGGACGACACGAAAGCAGATACGTCATCGGCGTACGCGGAAACCCTGGCTCGAGCCCCTCCAGGAACGGCGATTCCGCGTAGGGCCGGACTGCCGGTCTCGTCCTTCAGCCGGCGAAGGAGAGGCTCCAACGCCAAAGCATAAAGGAGAGGCGACAGCGGACAACCCTGACGAACCGACCTAGACAGCACGAACGCGTCCGACAACCTTCCGTTCACCTGTACCACAGCACTGGGGGAGCGATACAGGAGGCTAATCCAGCGGCAGAAGTTGGGTGCGAATCCAGCGGCCTGCAGGACAGTAGCAAGGTAGCGATGGTCGACCCTATCAAATGCCTTGGACTGATCCAAATTGATCAGCGCGGCTTGCTCGTCGTCTTTTACACCCTCTATGATCGTGCGGATCAGATGCAGGTTGCTCTGAATTGTTCGGCCCCTCACAGAACAAGTCTGCTCAGGTCCCAACAGAGACTCGGCAACTGACTGCAAACGCTCCTGCAGGATCTTGGCCATAATCTTTAACTCTGTGTTTAGCAGAGTTATGGGCCTGTAGTCATCTAGTTTCCCCCCACCACCTTTGCCCTTTTTCAACAGAGTGATCACGCCCCTGGTGATCCGGTTGGGGATGGACCCCGACCGAAACCAGTTGTTGAACACTGCAGTCAAAATCGGAACAAAGATGTGCGACAGCCTCAAGTACAATTCATAGGGCAAACCATCCAGACCGGGCGACTTGCCTCTGCCGACCTTCTTCAAAACCGCGTAGACTTCGCCCTCCGTGATCTCTCCCTCGCAGCTAGCCGCTTCAGTCGGCAAAAGCCGAGGAAAGTCAGCCAAATAGCTACGAAACTCCTCCTCACGGAGACCAGGCTCCTTGGTAAACCGGCTCTCGAAATGGCGCCGAAACGCCTCGCACATGTCGTCAGTGGCCCGAAGAGTACGCCCCTCCGGGGATTCGACTTCACGAATGTAACGATCGCCACCTCGACGGACCTCTTCCCTGCGCAGATCTGCGCCCAAATTCACAGCTTCGGAAGACATCTTGCTTAACTTATGTCTAATTACCTGGCCCATGTACCGCTCGCTATTCGAACGATCCAGGGCCTCCTTAGCTAAGGCTATCTCTAGGGGATCCCCCCCAGCCACCGCCCGGGTGTAACTAGTTTTAAGCGTCTTCACCTTGTCAGCTCTATCTAGAGCGAGCCGTTTGCTGAAATCAGTGGTGAAGGACCTAATCCTACACTTAAGGCGTTCCCACCACTTATTCCCGATAACCGCCCCCACTAGCTCCCGCTGCACTAGTCTAATTAGCTGTTCCCGAAAGTCCTCCCTGTCCAGTAAGGACAGATTGAACTTCCAGTACCCAGCCATTCTAGGCCTACAGTCTAACGCCACCCGGGCACAAACGAGTTTGTGGTCCGAATAGCCTACCCAGTGGAACGTAGGGCAATCTAGTAGATCTATGTCGGCTCTTCTAACTAACATTCTGTCAAGGTAGCTAACTACCTTGTCAAAAGGCCAATTAAGAGCCCACGTCCACATTTTCCCCCCGGGATGATCGATCCGGTATCTATCGACGAGACCATAATCGTCGATCAGATCAACCAGGCTACGATCGCCCCTTCTCCCGCTAGCTCCCCGCCCCCTGTCTAACTTGGGGTCCAGGATGGCATTCCAGTCCCCCATTAAAACTAGGCGCGTTGAATCCACTAGGAACGGCCCCAACCGCCGAAAAAACGAGACCCGCTCCTCCCGGTCGTTGGGCGCATAAACCGCAACGACTCGGAACGAACCACTTTTCACGGCAATATCGGCCACGATCAACCGGCCCTCGGCATCGGTATGCACAAGGTCCACCTTCGCATCAAGAGTCCGTCTGACAAGCAAAGAAACCCCTCTGGCAAACCGGTCCCCATATGCTGAATAGACGACAAAGTCGTTCTCCAGCACACACGCATCGGCACTGCAAACAAAGTGTGTCTCTTCGATCGCGGCAACATCCACATCCAGGGACAGAAGGTCCCGGAGCAGGCGGGCAGCCTTACCCCGATCCCTTAAGCCCTTCACATTTAACGTCGCTAACTTGGTTTCCATTTTCTAGGCCTGCAAAGAGAAAAAAAGAGTCAGAGCAAAAACCTACTCACATACGGGCCGGAAATCTGCGGGTGTAAGGACCCCGACGGATTGTCCCAGGCTCCCTGTACCCATCTCTGACGTCATCCGTCCATCCGAGACAATCCCGCCGACATCCATGGGGTACGTTAATTTTAAAACCCTGTAAAGAGAGGGGTGGAGACATACTGGGACCCTCCCTGCACAGTAGGTGAATAATTTTTTCAAGTTTGGTGTGCCTGTCTGCGCCATCCGGATCTCAGGGAAGGCATCCTTGGCCTCTTGCAAGTGGGCCCAAACCTTCAGGTGCTTCCCTGTATCTCGTATACATGTAATCACCCCTGGTGCTCGGGGAAAGTTTCTTGGATCTTCCGTAGACTTCCCGTCCACAGACGTAACTTTGAAGAGAGGCCCCAAGAGTGTCTTTCTCTGTGTCGAAAGATCCCTCTCCGCCTCCTTCCTGTCCACTCTACAAATGTCTTCCACCCTGTCAAAGTGTATTTTCACCTTCTTTTTCCTGGAAGGGTGTGGCGGGGTTGAAGTTGACGGTGGGGGAGTAGTAGAAGGTGGTTGGGTAGATGATTGAGTAGGAAGTTGGGTAGTGGGTTGGGTAGAGGGTTGGGGGGGCGTACACAGTGAGGGGGATTGTGACCTTGCTGGAGATGCCGATGCGCTTCTAGAGCGGGACTTCGTTACTTCCGCTTCTTCTGATGTAGTAGGACGAGATGGTGATCTTGATGCTGTTGTTTCTCTCTCTCTCTCCTGCTTCTCCCTGACACTTTCTCTTTTTTGGTCGGGATCTCCTCGTCCTCTTCATCTCTCCCTCTTTTTGACGAGGAAGAGCGTGGTGGGGGCATTTCCTCCACTTCCATCTCCCCCTCTCGATTTGCTTGTTTCGCTACTTTTGCCTGCTGTTCCATTTTTTGGGTTTGTTGTTGCTTTTCCGGCAGCTTCTTGGGGCTGCCCTTCTCTTGTTGTGGCTTCTTGGGGCTGCCCTTCTCTTGTTGTGGCTTCTTGTGGCTGCCCTTCTCTTGTTGTGGCTGCTGCTGTTTGGGCGGCTGCTCGTTCCGCTTCAGGGGAGAAGGTGCCGTCTTTTTCCCCTTTACCTTCACCCATTCCCCATCCGAGGCCTTTCCTGATGATGTTACTGCTTCTGATGCTGTTGCTACTGCAGTTGTTGGTTTTGTAGCTGGAGGGGGTGGAGGCTGTACCTTTTTACCTGGGCACACCTTGGCCATGTGTCCCAGAACACCGCATGACCAACAAAATGGCTTACGTCCCTCCACCACCACCAGCATCCTCTTTTCACGGCATATGAGAGTATTGGGAATGTCCCTAAAAGCCTCCCTGTCCAGAATGACTTGCAGGGCCATGTCACCCGTGGCTATGCCAGATTTGCTAGTCACAGGCGACACATCCTCTACCTGACCATACTTGGCAAAGAATCCTCCTATCCTATCTGCTCCAATGTCTATAGGCACCCCATGCACCGTGATCTTTGTTCGGCGGGTGCCCATATATTCTGTCTGCATACGAATTGAAGTTGTTTGCAGTATGCTTGCTGACAGTTGCTTGGCTTCCTGCTCTGTAGCTAGGAGGATGTCCCACATGGCATTTGATCTTCTGGCCAATAATTTGGGAGCAATTTTCAGGCTTCTGAGTGCCTCCTCCATACTTTCCCTACTGAAGCCAGCCAATTTCCGGCTCTTCACATCTGCTGTCAGAAGGGAGATGGTTTTTGTTTTTACTCCATCGAATGCTTCTTGGATCGTCAGGAATTCATTTCCTTTGACGAATTCACCATATTTCTCTCTTTGTTCCTGATAGTAAGCGGCGTTCTTCCTTTTCGGACTGTCTCCCGTCCAGGCTGATGTTTTTGGTGGCGACGGTGTGTCAGTTTGCACCGTAGGAGACGGTGTAGCTTGAAGAATGTCCGCCATGGGGATTTCTCCCCACGGCAGTTGCACGAAAAAAAAAGGTTCGCCTTTACGTTCTTCTTTTTTTTTTTTTTTTTTTTTTGTTAAGAGCAATAATTAACAGACAAAATAAAACCAAGTAAAACGGGGAGAAACGAAAATAAAATAAAATAGAAACTGTGTGTAAAAACAACACGTGAAAAAAAAACAAAATCAAATCAACAGTTCAAAACGAAAAATAATTTAAACGAAAACGAGGGGAGGGTCAAAAATAAAGAAATCAAAAAGCAATGCACAAACTCAAAAACGTACAACAAAAAGGTGTGAAAAATAAAAATTTTCAAACAAAAACAAAATCTAACCGTTCACTTTTTTTTTTTTTTTTTCCCAATCACGATGCACACGTCAATCGAAAATACAACAATATACTAGGGGATGAACTTCTTATACAAACCCTGAGGATTTATTGTAACAAAGGTTACAATTGTGGCACAAGGCCAAAAAGGGGAGGGGGAAAAGGCTGGTCAACACTTACTATCTTATACCTAGCTAATCTGACTCACGACCCATTCATACATTACAATTTACCCATTCACCACAAGAACTCGTCCGTCACCAAACAATCCTCCAACCACCATAATACCGCATCCTCTCAAGGGGAACCTACCAAAAAACGCGCCCCAATCCATAAAAATTTGATGATAATACATAAAATACATAAAATTTTAATAATGATAGAATGAGAGGGGAGGGAGATGAACCCAATAATCAAATAAATATAAACACAAAATACAAACTAAACATAACAGATGTTAGTAGGGGACCGTCCAACCCTCAAAATAGAGAGGCCGCTGTATTCTGCCCAGGGGACAAAATCAAGAGGCAACTCTCGCTAAGGGAGTGGGAAGAAGGCTAAAATATTATGCGGGAAAGGGAAAATATAAAGCTGACCCAGTCGAGATAAAAGGGGGGGCCGAAACAAACTGGGGAGGTTGGGAATCTCGACTTGGATCATAACCAAAGAGTAGCCGGGTTACAGGCCAGGAACAACACTTACTCACATTAACTAGGTACACTGAAGCTTGTCTAATCCTAACCAAGGGGAGGGTTCCACAGGAAGCCACCCCGATGTGCAATAGGTTGACCTAGAAGAGAAAATCAAGGCTAGCCCCGGTCACACGAACCAAGCTCGCCTCTTTTACCCACCTTTCGCTAAAGACTGTCGAATGCAATCGTTTTCTATCAGATCTAATCTTCATCTTGAGCTGATGCTCAAAGAATAGGATTAGATGCTGATGAGAAAGACGGTTGCCCCGCAAGACTTCCTCCTTTCGCGTCGTCCAAATCACCATTCGAGCCGTGGCCAGCAGCGTCAGAAACACCATTCGTTTCACCCCGGAATACGGGGGCGACACATTGTCACACGCGTATGCGCGATCAATGGACACAAGCTGTTCGGGAGCGAGACGAGCCGTCAGCTCGCCGACATGGTCCCATAAGGGGCGGACCCGGGGGCAATGGTAGAAGGCGTGCGCAGCCGTTTCTTCTAAGCCAAGACCACACCGTTCACAGTCTGGCAAATCCGCCAAACCCCATATGAAAGCCTTGTCGTTGAGAGGCAGCCGATTCCGAGCCAATCGCCAGGTAAGCGAAAACTCAGGGTTACTGAGGTAATCCGCCGCTGGCGCCCAAGACCAGTAGGAGCGAAACTCCTCCTCCGACAAGCCGAGCGTATCACGTAGGGAATCCTTCGCGGGCCCCTCCACTAATCCACGATAGAAGACCTTCCTAGGCCGTGACAGGTCACTGGACCGGGGAATGGCCCTCAAGGCCGACCGACACTCGCGGATGAAATCCGACTCGTCCCGGGGTTTACGACGGCGCTCAACCCTCGAGATGGGGGGACTGATGGTAAGGCTAGGGAAGGCGTCCCTAACAATCCCCTCCAGAATCGGATCTCTCCCAGTCAATGCGCGGCGTAGGAAAGCCAACCTAGAGGCACGGACGTGACTCAAGAGGTGCGGCATTCCCAGCCCCCCATGACACGGACGTTTAGTGCAGACTCGTCTGTCGACCCTGTTCACGCGTCCCCTCCATAAAATGGAGGATAGCGATCGCTCGAGCGCCTTCCAATGGGTCCCACAGAGAGGAAGTACAGACAATCGATAAAGAATCAGGGGGAAAATGTATGTAACACACACCTCCGCCCTGCCCTTCACGGACAACCGCCGTCGATTCCAAGTCTTGCCGGCAGAACCGACCTTTGCAAGTACTTCAGACCAATTCTTCTCCAGCTGGAGGTCCGGTCCAAACCACACTCCAAGAATGCGGACAGGTCCATCCGTCCAACCGAAGCGGCCCGGAAGAGCGACCCCCTTCCAGGCACCTAACCGCAAGCCGGAAGACTTGTCGCGGTTTATCTTGGCCCCTGTCACCTTCTCGTACCGGTCAAGCGCCTTCTGTACCGCCTCGATATCGTCCCGGGACGACACGAAAGCAGATACGTCATCGGCGTACGCGGAAACCCTGGCTCGAGCCCCTCCAGGAACGGCGATTCCGCGTAGGGCCGGACTGCCGGTCTCGTCCTTCAGCCGGCGAAGGAGAGGCTCCAACGCCAAAGCATAAAGGAGAGGCGACAGCGGACAACCCTGACGAACCGACCTAGACAGCACGAACGCGTCCGACAACCTTCCGTTCACCTGTACCACAGCACTGGGGGAGCGATACAGGAGGCTAATCCAGCGGCAGAAGTTGGGTGCGAATCCAGCGGCCTGCAGGACAGTAGCAAGGTAGCGATGGTCGACCCTATCAAATGCCTTGGACTGATCCAAATTGATCAGCGCGGCTTGCTCGTCGTCTTTTACACCCTCTATGATCGTGCGGATCAGATGCAGGTTGCTCTGAATTGTTCGGCCCCTCACAGAACAAGTCTGCTCAGGTCCCAACAGAGACTCGGCAACTGACTGCAAACGCTCCTGCAGGATCTTGGCCATAATCTTTAACTCTGTGTTTAGCAGAGTTATGGGCCTGTAGTCATCTAGTTTCCCCCCACCACCTTTGCCCTTTTTCAACAGAGTGATCACGCCCCTGGTGATCCGGTTGGGGATGGACCCCGACCGAAACCAGTTGTTGAACACTGCAGTCAAAATCGGAACAAAGATGTGCGACAGCCTCAAGTACAATTCATAGGGCAAACCATCCAGACCGGGCGACTTGCCTCTGCCGACCTTCTTCAAAACCGCGTAGACTTCGCCCTCCGTGATCTCTCCCTCGCAGCTAGCCGCTTCAGTCGGCAAAAGCCGAGGAAAGTCAGCCAAATAGCTACGAAACTCCTCCTCACGGAGACCAGGCTCCTTGGTAAACCGGCTCTCGAAATGGCGCCGAAACGCCTCGCACATGTCGTCAGTGGCCCGAAGAGTACGCCCCTCCGGGGATTCGACTTCACGAATGTAACGATCGCCACCTCGACGGACCTCTTCCCTGCGCAGATCTGCGCCCAAATTCACAGCTTCGGAAGACATCTTGCTTAACTTATGTCTAATTACCTGGCCCATGTACCGCTCGCTATTCGAACGATCCAGGGCCTCCTTAGCTAAGGCTATCTCTAGGGGATCCCCCCCAGCCACCGCCCGGGTGTAACTAGTTTTAAGCGTCTTCACCTTGTCAGCTCTATCTAGAGCGAGCCGTTTGCTGAAATCAGTGGTGAAGGACCTAATCCTACACTTAAGGCGTTCCCACCACTTATTCCCGATAACCGCCCCCACTAGCTCCCGCTGCACTAGTCTAATTAGCTGTTCCCGAAAGTCCTCCCTGTCCAGTAAGGACAGATTGAACTTCCAGTACCCAGCCATTCTAGGCCTACAGTCTAACGCCACCCGGGCACAAACGAGTTTGTGGTCCGAATAGCCTACCCAGTGGAACGTAGGGCAATCTAGTAGATCTATGTCGGCTCTTCTAACTAACATTCTGTCAAGGTAGCTAACTACCTTGTCAAAAGGCCAATTAAGAGCCCACGTCCACATTTTCCCCCCGGGATGATCGATCCGGTATCTATCGACGAGACCATAATCGTCGATCAGATCAACCAGGCTACGATCGCCCCTTCTCCCGCTAGCTCCCCGCCCCCTGTCTAACTTGGGGTCCAGGATGGCATTCCAGTCCCCCATTAAAACTAGGCGCGTTGAATCCACTAGGAACGGCCCCAACCGCCGAAAAAACGAGACCCGCTCCTCCCGGTCGTTGGGCGCATAAACCGCAACGACTCGGAACGAACCACTTTTCACGGCAATATCGGCCACGATCAACCGGCCCTCGGCATCGGTATGCACAAGGTCCACCTTCGCATCAAGAGTCCGTCTGACAAGCAAAGAAACCCCTCTGGCAAACCGGTCCCCATATGCTGAATAGACGACAAAGTCGTTCTCCAGCACACACGCATCGGCACTGCAAACAAAGTGTGTCTCTTCGATCGCGGCAACATCCACATCCAGGGACAGAAGGTCCCGGAGCAGGCGGGCAGCCTTACCCCGATCCCTTAAGCCCTTCACATTTAACGTCGCTAACTTGGTTTCCATTTTCTAGGCCTGCAAAGAGAAAAAAAGAGTCAGAGCAAAAACCTACTCACATACGGGCCGGAAATCTGCGGGTGTAAGGACCCCGACGGATTGTCCCAGGCTCCCTGTACCCATCTCTGACGTCATCCGTCCATCCGAGACAATCCCGCCGACATCCATGGGGTACGTTAATTTTAAAACCCTGTAAAGAGAGGGGTGGAGACATACTGGGACCCTCCCTGCACAGTAGGTGAATAATTTTTTCAAGTTTGGTGTGCCTGTCTGCGCCATCCGGATCTCAGGGAAGGCATCCTTGGCCTCTTGCAAGTGGGCCCAAACCTTCAGGTGCTTCCCTGTATCTCGTATACATGTAATCACCCCTGGTGCTCGGGGAAAGTTTCTTGGATCTTCCGTAGACTTCCCGTCCACAGACGTAACTTTGAAGAGAGGCCCCAAGAGTGTCTTTCTCTGTGTCGAAAGATCCCTCTCCGCCTCCTTCCTGTCCACTCTACAAATGTCTTCCACCCTGTCAAAGTGTATTTTCACCTTCTTTTTCCTGGAAGGGTGTGGCGGGGTTGAAGTTGACGGTGGGGGAGTAGTAGAAGGTGGTTGGGTAGATGATTGAGTAGGAAGTTGGGTAGTGGGTTGGGTAGAGGGTTGGGGGGGCGTACACAGTGAGGGGGATTGTGACCTTGCTGGAGATGCCGATGCGCTTCTAGAGCGGGACTTCGTTACTTCCGCTTCTTCTGATGTAGTAGGACGAGATGGTGATCTTGATGCTGTTGTTTCTCTCTCTCTCTCCTGCTTCTCCCTGACACTTTCTCTTTTTTGGTCGGGATCTCCTCGTCCTCTTCATCTCTCCCTCTTTTTGACGAGGAAGAGCGTGGTGGGGGCATTTCCTCCACTTCCATCTCCCCCTCTCGATTTGCTTGTTTCGCTACTTTTGCCTGCTGTTCCATTTTTTGGGTTTGTTGTTGCTTTTCCGGCAGCTTCTTGGGGCTGCCCTTCTCTTGTTGTGGCTTCTTGGGGCTGCCCTTCTCTTGTT
The DNA here is from genome assembly GCA_963932145.1 of Acanthosepion lycidas. Classification (NCBI taxonomy): domain Eukaryota; kingdom Metazoa; phylum Mollusca; class Cephalopoda; order Sepiida; family Sepiidae; genus Acanthosepion; species Acanthosepion lycidas. The sequence goes on from OZ010575.1 coordinate 90,118,468, forward strand.
GTGGCTTCTTGTGGCTGCCCTTCTCTTGTTGTGGCTGCTGCTGTTTGGGCGGCTGCTCGTTCCGCTTCAGGGGAGAAGGTGCCGTCTTTTTCCCCTTTACCTTCACCCATTCCCCATCCGAGGCCTTTCCTGATGATGTTACTGCTTCTGATGCTGTTGCTACTGCAGTTGTTGGTTTTGTAGCTGGAGGGGGTGGAGGCTGTACCTTTTTACCTGGGCACACCTTGGCCATGTGTCCCAGAACACCGCATGACCAACAAAATGGCTTACGTCCCTCCACCACCACCAGCATCCTCTTTTCACGGCATATGAGAGTATTGGGAATGTCCCTAAAAGCCTCCCTGTCCAGAATGACTTGCAGGGCCATGTCACCCGTGGCTATGCCAGATTTGCTAGTCACAGGCGACACATCCTCTACCTGACCATACTTGGCAAAGAATCCTCCTATCCTATCTGCTCCAATGTCTATAGGCACCCCATGCACCGTGATCTTTGTTCGGCGGGTGCCCATATATTCTGTCTGCATACGAATTGAAGTTGTTTGCAGTATGCTTGCTGACAGTTGCTTGGCTTCCTGCTCTGTAGCTAGGAGGATGTCCCACATGGCATTTGATCTTCTGGCCAATAATTTGGGAGCAATTTTCAGGCTTCTGAGTGCCTCCTCCATACTTTCCCTACTGAAGCCAGCCAATTTCCGGCTCTTCACATCTGCTGTCAGAAGGGAGATGGTTTTTGTTTTTACTCCATCGAATGCTTCTTGGATCGTCAGGAATTCATTTCCTTTGACGAATTCACCATATTTCTCTCTTTGTTCCTGATAGTAAGCGGCGTTCTTCCTTTTCGGACTGTCTCCCGTCCAGGCTGATGTTTTTGGTGGCGACGGTGTGTCAGTTTGCACCGTAGGAGACGGTGTAGCTTGAAGAATGTCCGCCATGGGGATTTCTCCCCACGGCAGTTGCACGAAAAAAAAAGGTTCGCCTTTACGTTCTTCTTTTTTTTTTTTTTTTTTTTTGTTAAGAGCAATAATTAACAGACAAAATAAAACCAAGTAAAACGGGGAGAAACGAAAATAAAATAAAATAGAAACTGTGTGTAAAAACAACACGTGAAAAAAAAACAAAATCAAATCAACAGTTCAAAACGAAAAATAATTTAAACGAAAACGAGGGGAGGGTCAAAAATAAAGAAATCAAAAAGCAATGCACAAACTCAAAAACGTACAACAAAAAGGTGTGAAAAATAAAAATTTTCAAACAAAAACAAAATCTAACCGTTCACTTTTTTTTTTTTTTTTTCCCAATCACGATGCACACGTCAATCGAAAATACAACAATATACTAGGGGATGAACTTCTTATACAAACCCTGAGGATTTATTGTAACAAAGGTTACAATTGTGGCACAAGGCCAAAAAGGGGAGGGGGAAAAGGCTGGTCAACACTTACTATCTTATACCTAGCTAATCTGACTCACGACCCATTCATACATTACAATTTACCCATTCACCACAAGAACTCGTCCGTCACCAAACAATCCTCCAACCACCATAATACCGCATCCTCTCAAGGGGAACCTACCAAAAAACGCGCCCCAATCCATAAAAATTTGATGATAATACATAAAATACATAAAATTTTAATAATGATAGAATGAGAGGGGAGGGAGATGAACCCAATAATCAAATAAATATAAACACAAAATACAAACTAAACATAACAGATGTTAGTAGGGGACCGTCCAACCCTCAAAATAGAGAGGCCGCTGTATTCTGCCCAGGAGACAAAATCAAGAGGCAACTCTCGCTAAGGGAGTGGGAAGAAGGCTAAAATATTATGCGGGAAAGGGAAAATATAAAGCTGACCCAGTCGAGATAAAAGGGGGCCGAAACAAACTGGGGAGGTTGGGAATCTCGACTTGGATCATAACCAAAGAGTAGCCGGGTTACAGGCCAGGAACAACACTTACTCACATTAACTAGGTACACTGAAGCTTGTCTAATCCTAACCAAGGGGAGGGTTCCACAGGAAGCCACCCCGATGTGCAATAGGTTGACCTAGAAGAGAAAATCAAGGCTAGCCCCGGTCACACGAACCAAGCTCGCCTCTTTTACCCACCTTTCGCTAAAGACTGTCGAATGCAATCGTTTTCTATCAGATCTAATCTTCATCTTGAGCTGATGCTCAAAGAATAGGATTAGATGCTGATGAGAAAGACGGTTGCCCCGCAAGACTTCCTCCATTCGCGTCGTCCAAATCACCATTCGAGCCGTGGCCAGCAGCGTCAGAAACACCATTCGTTTCACCCCGGAATACGGGGGCGACACATTGTCACACGCGTATGCGCGATCAATGGACACAAGCTGTTCGGGAGCGAGACGAGCCGTCAGCTCGCCGACATGGTCCCATAAGGGGCGGACCCGGGGGCAATGGTAGAAGGCGTGCGGAGCCGTTTCTTCTAAGCCAAGACCACACCGTTCACAGTCTGGCAAATCCGCCAAACCCCATATGAAAGCCTTGTCGTTGAGAGGCAGCCGATTCCGAGCCAATCGCCAGGTAAGCGAAAACTCAGGGTTACTGAGGTAATCCGCCGCTGGCGCCCAAGACCAGTAGGAGCGAAACTCCTCCTCCGACAAGCCGAGCGTATCACGTAGGGAATCCTTCGCGGGCCCCTCCACTAATCCACGATAGAAGACCTTCCTAGGCCGTGACAGGTCACTGGACCGGGGAATGGCCCTCAAGGCCGACCGACACTCGCGGATGAAATCCGACTCGTCCCGGGGTTTACGACGGCGCTCAACCCTCGAGATGGGGGGACTGATGGTAAGGCTAGGGAAGGCGTCCCTAACAATCCCCTCCAGAATCGGATCTCTCCCAGTCAATGCGCGGCGTAGGAAAGCCAACCTAGAGGCACGGACGTGACTCAAGAGGTGCGGCATTCCCAGCCCCCCATGACACGGACGTTTAGTGCAGACTCGTCTGTCGACCCTGTTCACGCGTCCCCTCCATAAAATGGAGGATAGCGATCGCTCGAGCGCCTTCCAATGGGCCCCACAGAGAGGAAGTACAGACAATCGATAAAGAATCAGGGGGAAAATGTATGTAACACACACCTCCGCCCTGCCCTTCACGGACAACCGCCGTCGATTCCAAGTCTTGCCGGCAGAACCGACCTTTGCAAGTACTTCAGACCAATTCTTCTCCAGCTGGAGGTCCGGTCCAAACCACACTCCAAGAATGCGGACAGGTCCATCCGTCCAACCGAAGCGGCCCGGAAGAGCGACCCCCTTCCAGGCACCTAACCGCAAGCCGGAAGACTTGTCGCGGTTTATCTTGGCCCCTGTCACCTTCTCGTACCGGTCAAGCGCCTTCTGTACCGCCTCGATATCGTCCCGGGACGACACGAAAGCAGATACGTCATCGGCGTACGCGGAAACCCTGGCTCGAGCCCCTCCAGGAACGGCGATTCCGCGTAGGGCCGGACTGCCGGTCTCGTCCTTCAGCCGGCGAAGGAGAGGCTCCAACGCCAAAGCATAAAGGAGAGGCGACAGCGGACAACCCTGACGAACCGACCTAGACAGCACGAACGCGTCCGACAACCTTCCGTTCACCTGTACCACAGCACTGGGGGAGCGATACAGGAGGCTAATCCAGCGGCAGAAGTTGGGTGCGAATCCAGCGGCCTGCAGGACAGTAGCAAGGTAGCGATGGTCGACCCTATCAAATGCCTTGGACTGATCCAAATTGATCAGCGCGGCTTTCTCGTCGTCTTTTACACCCTCTATGATCGTGCGGATCAGATGCAGGTTGCTCTGAATTGTTCGGCCCCTCACAGAACAAGTCTGCTCAGGTCCCAACAGAGACTCGGCAACTGACTGCAAACGCTCCTGCAGGATCTTGGCCATAATCTTTAACTCTGTGTTTAGCAGAGTTATGGGCCTGTAGTCATCTAGTTTCCCCCCACCACCTTTGCCCTTTTTCAACAGAGTGATCACGCCCCTGGTGATCCGATTGGGGATGGACCCCGACCGAAACCAGTTGTTGAACACTGTAGTCAAAATCGGAACAAAGATGTGCGACAGCCTCAAGTACAATTCATAGGGCAAACCATCCAGACCGGGTGACTTGCCTCTGCCGACCTTCTTCAAAACCGCGTAGACTTCGCCGTCCGTGATCTCTCCCTCGCAGCTAGCCGCTTCAGTCGGCGAAAGCCGAGGAAAGTCAGCCAAATAGCTACGAAACTCCTCCTCACGGAGACCAGGCTCCTTGGTAAACCGGCTCTCGAAATGGCGCCGAAACGCCTCGCACATGCCGTCAGTGGCCCGAAGAGTACGCCCCTCCGGGGATTCGACTTCACGAATGTAACGATCGCCACCTCGACGGACCTCTTCCCTGCGCAGATCTGCGCCCAAGTTCACAGCTTCGGAAGACATCTTGCTTAACTTATGTCTAATTACCTGGCCCATGTACCGCTCGCTATTCGAACGATCCAGGGCCTCCTTAGCTAAGGCTATCTCTAGGGGATCCCCCCCAGCCACCGCCCGGGTGTAACTAGTTTTAAGCGTCTTCACCTTGTCAGCTCTATCTAGAGCGAGCCGTTTGCTGAAATCAGTGGTGAAGGACCTAATCCTACATTTAAGGCGTTCCCACCACTTATTCCCGATAACCGCCCCCACTAGCTCCCGCTGCACTAGTCTAATTAGCTGTTCCCGAAAGTCCTCCCTGTCCAGTAAGGACAGATTGAACTTCCAGTAACCAGCCATTCTAGGCCTACAGTCTAACGCCACCCGGGCACAAACGAGTTTGTGGTCCGTGTAGCCTACCCAGTGGAACGTAGGGCAATCTAGTAGATCTATGTCGGCTCTTCTAACTAACATTCTGTCAAGGTAGCTGACTACCTTGTCAAAAGGCCAATTAAGAGCCCACGTCCACATTTTCCCCCCGGGATGATCGACCCGGTATCTATCGACGAGACCATAATCGTCGATCAGATCAACCAGGCTACGATCGCCCCTTCTCCCGCTAGCTCCCCGCCCCCTGTCTAACTTGGGGTCCAGGATGGCATTCCAGTCCCCCATTAAAACTAGGCGCGTTGAATCCACTAGGAACGGCCCCAACCGCCGAAAAAACGAGACCCGCTCCTCCCGGTCGTTGGGCGCATAAACCGCAACGACTCGGAACGAACCACTTTTCACGGCAATATCGGCCACGATCAACCGGCCCTCGGCATCGGTATGCACAAGGTCCACCTTCGCATCAAGAGTCCGTCTGACAAGCAAAGAAACCCCTCTGGCAAACCGGTCCCCATATGCTGAATAGACGACAAAGTCGTTCTCCAGCACACACGCATCGGCACTGCAAACAAAGTGTGTCTCTTCGATCGCGGCAACATCCACATCCAGGGACAGAAGGTCCCGGAGCAGGCGGGCAGCCTTACCCCGATCCCTTAAGCCCTTCACATTTAACGTCGCTAACTTGGTTTCCATTTTCTAGGCCTGCAAAGAGAAAAAAAGAGTCAGAGCAAAAACCTACTCACATACGGGCCGGAAATCTGCGGGTGTAAGGACCCCGACGGATTGTCCCAGGCTCCCTGTACCCATCTCTGACGTCATCCGTCCATCCGAGACAATCCCGCCGACATCCATGGGGTACGTTAATTTTAAAACCCTGTAAAGAGAGGGGTGGAGACATACTGGGACCCTCCCTGCACAGTAGGTGAATAATTTTTTTAAGTTTGGTGTGCCTGTCTGCGCCATCCGGATCTCAGGGAAGGCATCCTTGGCCTCTTGCAAGTGGGCCCAAACCTTCAGGTGCTTCCCTGTATCTCGTATACATGTAATCACCCCTGGTGCTCGGGGAAAGTTTCTTGGATCTTCCGTAGACTTCCCGTCCACAGACGTAACTTTGAAGAGAGGCCCCAAGAGTGTCTTTCTCTGTGTCGAAAGATCCCTCTCCGCCTCCTTCCTGTCCACTCTACAAATGTCTTCCACCCTGTCAAAGTGTATTTTCACCTTCTTTTTCCTGGAAGGGTGTGGCGGGGTTGAAGTTGACGGTGGGGGAGTAGTAGAAGGTGGTTGGGTAGATGACTGAGTAGGAAGTTGGGTAGTGGGTTGGGTAGAGGGTTGGGGGGGCGTACACAGTGAGGGGGATTGTGACCTTGCTGGAGATGCCGATGCGCTTCTAGAGCGGGACTTCGTTACTTCCGCTTCTTCTGATGTAGTAGGACGAGATGGTGATCTTGATGCTGTTGTTTCTCTCTCTCTCCTGCTTCTCCCTGACACTTTCTCTTTTTTGGTCGGGATCTCCTCGTCCTCTTCATCTCTCCCTCTTTTTGACGAGGAAGAGCGTGGTGGGGGCATTTCCTCCACTTCCATCTCCCCCTCTCGATTTGCTTGTTTCGCTACTTTTGCCTGCTGTTCCATTTTTTGGGTTTGTTGTTGCTTTTCCGGCAGCTTCTTGGGGCTGCCCTTCTCTTGTTGTGGCTTCTTGGGGCTGCCCTTCTCTTGTTGTGGCTTCTTGTGGCTGCCCTTCTCTTGTTGTGGCTGCTGCTGTTTGGGCGGCTGCTCGTTCCGCTTCAGGGGAGAAGGTGCCGTCTTTTTCCCCTTTACCTTCACCCATTCCCCATCCGAGGCCTTTCCTGCTGATATTACTGTTTCTGATGCTGTTGCTACTGCAGTTGTTGGTTTTGAAGCTGGAGGGGGTGGAGGCTGTACCTTTTTACCTGGGCACACCTTGGCCATGTGTCCCAGAACACCGCATGACCAACAAAATGGCTTACGTCCCTCCACCACCACCAGCATCCTCTTTTCACGGCATATGAGAGTATTGGGAATGTCCCTAAAAGCCTCCCTGTCCAGAATGACTTGCAGGGCCATGTCACCCGTGGCTATGCCAGATTTGCTAGTCACAGGCGACACATCCTCTACCTGACCATACTTGGCAAAGAATCCTCCTATCCTGTCTGCTCCAATGTCTATAGGCACCCCATGCACCGTGATCTTTGTTCGGCGGGTGCCCATATATTCCGTCTGCATACGAATTGAAGTTGTTTGCAGTATGCTTGCTGACAGTTGCTTGGCTTCCTGCTCTGTAGCTAGGAGGATGTCCCACATGGCATTTGACCTTCTGGCCAATAATTTGGGAGCAATTTTCAGGCTTCTGAGTGCCTCCTCCATACTTTCCCTACTGAAGCCAGCCAATTTCCGGCTCTTCACATCTGCTGTCAGAAGGGAGATGGTTTTTGTTTTTACTCCATCGAATGCTTCTTGGATCGTCAGGAATTCATTTCCTTTGACGAATTCACCATATTTCTCTCTTTGTTCCTGATAGTAAGCGGCGTTCTTCCTTTTCGGACTGTCTCCCGTCCAGGCCGATGTTTTTGGTGGCGACGGTGTGTCAGTTTGCACCGTAGGAGACGGTGTAGCTTGAAGAATGTCCGCCATGGGGATTTCTCCCCACGGCAGTTGCACGAAAAAAAAAGGTTCGCCTTTACGTTCTTCTTTTTTTTTTTTTTTTTTTTTGTTAAGAGCAATAATTAACAGACAAAATAAAACCAAGTAAAACGGGGAGAAACGAAAATAAAATAAAATAGAAACTGTGTGTAAAAACAACACGTGAAAAAAAAACAAAATCAAATCAACAGTTCAAAACGAAAAATAATTTAAACGAAAACGAGGGGAGGGTCAAAAATAAAGAAATCAAAAAGCAATGCACAAACTCAAAAACGTACAACAAAAAGGTGTGAAAAATAAAAATTTTCAAACAAAAACAAAATCTAACCGTTCACTTTTTTTTTTTTTTTTTCCCAATCACGATGCACACGTCAATCGAAAATACAACAATATACTAGGGGATGAACTTCTTATACAAACCCTGAGGATTTATTATGTTTTTATACATAATTGTGGCACGTGGCCGATGAAGGGGAGGGGTAAAGGCTGGTCCAAACTAACTATCCTATACCTAGCTAATCAGATTCACGACCCATTCATACATTACAATTTACCCATTCACCACAAGAACTCGTCCGTCACCAAACAATCCTCCAACCACCATAATACCGCATCCTCTCAAGGGGAACCTACCAAAAACGCGCCCCACACCATAAAAATTTGATGATAATACATAAAATACATAAAATTTTAATAATGATAGAATGAGAGGGGAGGGAGATGAACCCAATAATCAAATAAATATAAACACAAAATACAAACTAAACATAACAGATGTTAGTAGGGGACCGTCCAACCCTCAAAATAGAGAGGCCGCTGTATTCTGCCCAGGGGACAAAATCAAGAGGCAACTCTCGCTAAGGGAGTGGGAAGAAGGCTAAAATATTATGCGGGAAAGGGAAAATATAAAGCTGACCCAGTCGAGATAAAAGGGGGGGCCGAAACAAACTGGGGAGGTTGGGAATCTCGACTTGGATCATAACCAAAGAGTAGCCGGGTTACAGGCCAGGAACAACACTTACTCACATTAACTAGGTACACTGAAGCTTGTCTAATCCTAACCAAGGGGAGGGTTCCACAGGAAGCCACCCCGATGTGCAATAGGTTGACCTAGAAGAGAAAATCAAGGCTAGCCCCGGTCACACGAACCAAGCTCGCCTCTTTTACCCACCTTTCGCTAAAGACTGTCGAATGCAATCGTTTTCTATCAGATCTAATCTTCATCTTGAGCTGATGCTCAAAGAATAGGATTAGATGCTGATGAGAAAGACGGTTGCCCCGCAAGACTTCCTCCTTTCGCGTCGTCCAAATCACCATTCGAGCCGTGGCCAGCAGCGTCAGAAACACCATTCGTTTCACCCCGGAATACGGGGGCGACACATTGTCACACGCGTATGCGCGATCAATGGACACAAGCTGTTCGGGAGCGAGACGAGCCGTCAGCTCGCCGACATGGTCCCATAAGGGGCGGACCCGGGGGCAATGGTAGAAGGCGTGCGCAGCCGTTTCTTCTAAGCCAAGACCACACCGTTCACAGTCTGGCAAATCCGCCAAACCCCATATGAAAGCCTTGTCGTTGAGAGGCAGCCGATTCCGAGCCAATCGCCAGGTAAGCGAAAACTCAGGGTTACTGAGGTAATCCGCCGCTGGCGCCCAAGACCAGTAGGAGCGAAACTCCTCCTCCGACAAGCCGAGCGTATCACGTAGGGAATCCTTCGCGGGCCCCTCCACTAATCCACGATAGAAGACCTTCCTAGGCCGTGACAGGTCACTGGACCGGGGAATGGCCCTCAAGGCCGACCGACACTCGCGGATGAAATCCGACTCGTCCCGGGGTTTACGACGGCGCTCAACCCTCGAGATGGGGGGACTGATGGTAAGGCTAGGGAAGGCGTCCCTAACAATCCCCTCCAGAATCGGATCTCTCCCAGTCAATGCGCGGCGTAGGAAAGCCAACCTAGAGGCACGGACGTGACTCAAGAGGTGCGGCATTCCCAGCCCCCCATGACACGGACGTTTAGTGCAGACTCGTCTGTCGACCCTGTTCACGCGTCCCCTCCATAAAATGGAGGATAGCGATCGCTCGAGCGCCTTCCAATGGGTCCCACAGAGAGGAAGTACAGACAATCGATAAAGAATCAGGGGGAAAATGTATGTAACACACACCTCCGCCCTGCCCTTCACGGACAACCGCCGTCGATTCCAAGTCTTGCCGGCAGAACCGACCTTTGCAAGTACTTCAGACCAATTCTTCTCCAGCTGGAGGTCCGGTCCAAACCACACTCCAAGAATGCGGACAGGTCCATCCGTCCAACCGAAGCGGCCCGGAAGAGCGACCCCCTTCCAGGCACCTAACCGCAAGCCGGAAGACTTGTCGCGGTTTATCTTGGCCCCTGTCACCTTCTCGTACCGGTCAAGCGCCTTCTGTACCGCCTCGATATCGTCCCGGGACGACACGAAAGCAGATACGTCATCGGCGTACGCGGAAACCCTGGCTCGAGCCCCTCCAGGAACGGCGATTCCGCGTAGGGCCGGACTGCCGGTCTCGTCCTTCAGCCGGCGAAGGAGAGGCTCCAACGCCAAAGCATAAAGGAGAGGCGACAGCGGACAACCCTGACGAACCGACCTAGACAGCACGAACGCGTCCGACAACCTTCCGTTCACCTGTACCACAGCACTGGGGGAGCGATACAGGAGGCTAATCCAGCGGCAGAAGTTGGGTGCGAATCCAGCGGCCTGCAGGACAGTAGCAAGGTAGCGATGGTCGACCCTATCAAATGCCTTGGACTGATCCAAATTGATCAGCGCGGCTTGCTCGTCGTCTTTTACACCCTCTATGATCGTGCGGATCAGATGCAGGTTGCTCTGAATTGTTCGGCCCCTCACAGAACAAGTCTGCTCAGGTCCCAACAGAGACTCGGCAACTGACTGCAAACGCTCCTGCAGGATCTTGGCCATAATCTTTAACTCTGTGTTTAGCAGAGTTATGGGCCTGTAGTCATCTAGTTTCCCCCCACCACCTTTGCCCTTTTTCAACAGAGTGATCACGCCCCTGGTGATCCGATTGGGGATGGACCCCGACCGAAACCAGTTGTTGAACACTGCAGTCAAAATCGGAACAAAGATGTGCGACAGCCTCAAGTACAATTCATAGGGCAAACCATCCAGACCGGGCGACTTGCCTCTGCCGACCTTCTTCAAAACCGCGTAGACTTCGCCGTCCGTGATCTCTCCCTCGCAGCTAGCCGCTTCAGTCGGCGAAAGCCGAGGAAAGTCAGCCAAATAGCTACGAAACTCCTCCTCACGGAGACCAGGCTCCTTGGTAAACCGGCTCTCGAAATGGCGCCGAAACGCCTCGCACATGTCGTCAGTGGCCCGAAGAGTACGCCCCTCCGGGGATTCGACTTCACGAATGTAACGATCGCCACCTCGACGGACCTCTTCCCTGCGCAGATCTGCGCCCAAGTTCACAGCTTCGGAAGACATCTTGCTTAACTTATGTCTAATTACCTGGCCCATGTACCGCTCGCTATTCGAACGATCCAGGGCCTCCTTAGCTAAGGCTATCTCTAGGGGATCCCCCCCAGCCACCGCCCGGGTGTAACTAGTTTTAAGCGTCTTCACCTTATCAGATCTATCTAGAGCGAGCCGTTTGCTGAAATCAGTGGTGAAGGACCTAATCCTACACTTAAGGCGTTCCCACCACTTATTCCCGATAACCGCCCCCACTAGCTCCCGCTGCACTAGTCTAATTAGCTGTTCCCGAAAGTCCTCCCTGTCCAGTAAGGACAGATTGAACTTCCAGTACCCAGCCATTCTAGGCCTACAGTCTAACGCCACCCGGGCACAAACGAGTTTGTGGTCCGAATAGCCTACCCAGTGGAACGTAGGGCAATCTAGTAGATCTATGTCGGCTCTTCTAACTAACATTCTGTCAAGGTAGCTAACTACCTTGTCAAAAGGCCAATTAAGAGCCCACGTCCACATTTTCCCCCCGGGATGATCGACCCGGTATCTATCGACGAGACCATAATCGTCGATCAGACCAACCAGGCTACGATCGCCCCTTCTCCCGCTAGCTCCCCGCCCCCTGTCTAACTTGGGGTCCAGGATGGCATTCCAGTCCCCCATTAAAACTAGGCGCGTTGAATCCACTAGGAACGGCCCCAACCGCCGAAAAAACGAGACCCGCTCCTCCCGGTCGTTGGGCGCATAAACCGCAACGACTCGGAACGAACCACTTTTCACGGCAATATCGGCCACGATCAACCGGCCCTCGGCATCGGTATGCACAAGGTCCACCTTCGCATCAAGAGTCCGTCTGACAAGCAAAGAAACCCCTCTGGCAAACCGGTCCCCATATGCTGAATAGACGACAAAGTCATCGTCCAGCACACACGCATCGGAACTGCAAACAAAGTGGGTCTCCTCGATCGCGGCAACATCCACATCCAGGGACAGAAGGTCCCGGAGCAGGCGGGCAGCCTTACCCCGATCCCTTAAGCCCTTCACATTTAACGTCGCTAACTTGGTTTCCATTTTCTAGGCCTGCAAAGAGAAAAAAAGAGTCAGAGCAAAAACCTACTCACATACGGGCCGGAAATCTGCGGGTGTAAGGACCCCGACGGATTGTCCCAGGCTCCCTGTACCCATCTCTGACGTCATCCGTCCATCCGAGACAATCCCGCCGACATCCATGGGGTACGTTAATTTTAAAACCCTGTAAAGAGAGGGGTGGAGACATACTGGGACCCTCCCTGCACAGTAGGTGAATAATTTTTTTAAGTTTGGTGTGCCTGTCTGCGCCATCCGGATCTCAGGGAAGGCATCCTTGGCCTCTTGCAAGTGGGCCCAAACCTTCAGGTGCTTCCCTGTATCTCGTATACATGTAATCACCCCTGGTGCTCGGGGAAAGTTTCTTGGATCTTCCGTAGACTTCCCGTCCACAGACGTAACTTTGAAGAGAGGCCCCAAGAGTGTCTTTCTCTGTGTCGAAAGATCCCTCTCCGCCTCCTTCCTGTCCACTCTACAAATGTCTTCCACCCTGTCAAAGTGTATTTTCACCTTCTTTTTCCTGGAAGGGTGTGGCGGGGTTGAAGTTGACGGTGGGGGAGTAGTAGAAGGTGGTTGGGTAGATGACTGAGTAGGAAGTTGGGTAGTGGGTTGGGTAGAGGGTTGGGGGGGCGTACACAGTGAGGGGGATTGTGACCTTGCTGGAGATGCCGATGCGCTTCTAGAGCGGGACTTCGTTACTTCCGCTTCTTCTGATGTAGTAGGACGAGATGGTGATCTTGATGCTGTTGTTTCTCTCTCTCTCCTGCTTCTCCCTGACACTTTCTCTTTTTTGGTCGGGATCTCCTCGTCCTCTTCATCTCTCCCTCTTTTTGACGAGGAAGAGCGTGGTGGGGGCATTTCCTCCACTTCCATCTCCCCCTCTCGATTTGCTTGTTTCGCTACTTTTGCCTGCTGTTCCATTTTTTGGGTTTGTTGTTGCTTTTCCGGCAGCTTCTTGGGGCTGCCCTTCTCTTGTTGTGGCTTCTTGGGGCTGCCCTTCTCTTGTTGTGGCTTCTTGTGGCTGCCCTTCTCTTGTTGTGGCTGCTGCTGTTTGGGCGGCTGCTCGTTCCGCTTCAGGGGAGAAGGTGCCGTCTTTTTCCCCTTTACCTTCACCCATTCCCCATCCGAGGCCTTTCCTGCTGATATTACTGTTTCTGATGCTGTTGCTACTGCAGTTGTTGGTTTTGAAGCTGGAGGGGGTGGAGGCTGTACCTTTTTACCTGGGCACACCTTGGCCATGTGTCCCAGAACACCGCATGACCAACAAAATGGCTTACGTCCCTCCACCACCACCAGCATCCTCTTTTCACGGCATATGAGAGTATTGGGAATGTCCCTAAAAGCCTCCCTGTCCAGAATGACTTGCAGGGCCATGTCACCCGTGGCTATGCCAGATTTGCTAGTCACAGGCGACACATCCTCTACCTGACCATACTTGGCAAAGAATCCTCCTATCCTGTCTGCTCCAATGTCTATAGGCACCCCATGCACCGTGATCTTTGTTCGGCGGGTGCCCATATATTCCGTCTGCATACGAATTGAAGTTGTTTGCAGTATGCTTGCTGACAGTTGCTTGGCTTCCTGCTCTGTAGCTAGGAGGATGTCCCACATGGCATTTGACCTTCTGGCCAATAATTTGGGAGCAATTTTCAGGCTTCTGAGTGCCTCCTCCATACTTTCCCTACTGAAGCCAGCCAATTTCCGGCTCTTCACATCTGCTGTCAGAAGGGAGATGGTTTTTGTTTTTACTCCATCGAATGCTTCTTGGATCGTCAGGAATTCATTTCCTTTGACGAATTCACCATATTTCTCTCTTTGTTCCTGATAGTAAGCGGCGTTCTTCCTTTTCGGACTGTCTCCCGTCCAGGCCGATGTTTTTGGTGGCGACGGTGTGTCAGTTTGCACCGTAGGAGACGGTGTAGCTTGAAGAATGTCCGCCATGGGGATTTCTCCCCACGGCAGTTGCACGAAAAAAAAAGGTTCGCCTTTACGTTCTTCTTTTTTTTTTTTTTTTTTTTTTGTTAAGAGCAATAATTAACAGACAAAATAAAACCAAGTAAAACGGGGAGAAACGAAAATAAAATAAAATAGAAACTGTGTGTAAAAACAACACGTGAAAAAAAAACAAAATCAAATCAACAGTTCAAAACGAAAAATAATTTAAACGAAAACGAGGGGAGGGTCAAAAATAAAGAAATCAAAAAGCAATGCACAAACTCAAAAACGTACAACAAAAAGGTGTGAAAAATAAAAATTTTCAAACAAAAACAAAATCTAACCGTTCACTTTTTTTTTTTTTTTTTCCCAATCACGATGCACACGTCAATCGAAAATACAACAATATACTAGGGGATGAACTTCTTATACAAACCCTGAGGATTTATTATGTTTTTATACATAATTGTGGCACGTGGCCGATGAAGGGGAGGGGTAAAGGCTGGTCCAAACTAACTATCCTATACCTAGCTAATCAGATTCACGACCCATTCATACATTACAATTTACCCATTCACCACAAGAACTCGTCCGTCACCAAACAATCCTCCAACCACCATAATACCGCATCCTCTCAAGGGGAACCTACCAAAAACGCGCCCCACACCATAAAAATTTGATGATAATACATAAAATACATAAAATTTTAATAATGATAGAATGAGAGGGGAGGGAGATGAACCCAATAATCAAATAAATATAAACACAAAATACAAACTAAACATAACAGATGTTAGTAGGGGACCGTCCAACCCTCAAAATAGAGAGGCCGCTGTATTCTGCCCAGGGGACAAAATCAAGAGGCAACTCTCGCTAAGGGAGTGGGAAGAAGGCTAAAATATTATGCGGGAAAGGGAAAATATAAAGCTGACCCAGTCGAGATAAAAGGGGGGGCCGAAACAAACTGGGGAGGTTGGGAATCTCGACTTGGATCATAACCAAAGAGTAGCCGGGTTACAGGCCAGGAACAACACTTACTCACATTAACTAGGTACACTGAAGCTTGTCTAATCCTAACCAAGGGGAGGGTTCCACAGGAAGCCACCCCGATGTGCAATAGGTTGACCTAGAAGAGAAAATCAAGGCTAGCCCCGGTCACACGAACCAAGCTCGCCTCTTTTACCCACCTTTCGCTAAAGACTGTCGAATGCAATCGTTTTCTATCAGATCTAATCTTCATCTTGAGCTGATGCTCAAAGAATAGGATTAGATGCTGATGAGAAAGACGGTTGCCCCGCAAGACTTCCTCCTTTCGCGTCGTCCAAATCACCATTCGAGCCGTGGCCAGCAGCGTCAGAAACACCATTCGTTTCACCCCGGAATACGGGGGCGACACATTGTCACACGCGTATGCGCGATCAATGGACACAAGCTGTTCGGGAGCGAGACGAGCCGTCAGCTCGCCGACATGGTCCCATAAGGGGCGGACCCGGGGGCAATGGTAGAAGGCGTGCGCAGCCGTTTCTTCTAAGCCAAGACCACACCGTTCACAGTCTGGCAAATCCGCCAAACCCCATATGAAAGCCTTGTCGTTGAGAGGCAGCCGATTCCGAGCCAATCGCCAGGTAAGCGAAAACTCAGGGTTACTGAGGTAATCCGCCGCTGGCGCCCAAGACCAGTAGGAGCGAAACTCCTCCTCCGACAAGCCGAGCGTATCACGTAGGGAATCCTTCGCGGGCCCCTCCACTAATCCACGATAGAAGACCTTCCTAGGCCGTGACAGGTCACTGGACCGGGGAATGGCCCTCAAGGCCGACCGACACTCGCGGATGAAATCCGACTCGTCCCGGGGTTTACGACGGCGCTCAACCCTCGAGATGGGGGGACTGATGGTAAGGCTAGGGAAGGCGTCCCTAACAATCCCCTCCAGAATCGGATCTCTCCCAGTCAATGCGCGGCGTAGGAAAGCCAACCTAGAGGCACGGACGTGACTCAAGAGGTGCGGCATTCCCAGCCCCCCATGACACGGACGTTTAGTGCAGACTCGTCTGTCGACCCTGTTCACGCGTCCCCTCCATAAAATGGAGGATAGCGATCGCTCGAGCGCCTTCCAATGGGTCCCACAGAGAGGAAGTACAGACAATCGATAAAGAATCAGGGGGAAAATGTATGTAACACACACCTCCGCCCTGCCCTTCACGGACAACCGCCGTCGATTCCAAGTCTTGCCGGCAGAACCGACCTTTGCAAGTACTTCAGACCAATTCTTCTCCAGCTGGAGGTCCGGTCCAAACCACACTCCAAGAATGCGGACAGGTCCATCCGTCCAACCGAAGCGGCCCGGAAGAGCGACCCCCTTCCAGGCACCTAACCGCAAGCCGGAAGACTTGTCGCGGTTTATCTTGGCCCCTGTCACCTTCTCGTACCGGTCAAGCGCCTTCTGTACCGCCTCGATATCGTCCCGGGACGACACGAAAGCAGATACGTCATCGGCGTACGCGGAAACCCTGGCTCGAGCCCCTCCAGGAACGGCGATTCCGCGTAGGGCCGGACTGCCGGTCTCGTCCTTCAGCCGGCGAAGGAGAGGCTCCAACGCCAAAGCATAAAGGAGAGGCGACAGCGGACAACCCTGACGAACCGACCTAGACAGCACGAACGCGTCCGACAACCTTCCGTTCACCTGTACCACAGCACTGGGGGAGCGATACAGGAGGCTAATCCAGCGGCAGAAGTTGGGTGCGAATCCAGCGGCCTGCAGGACAGTAGCAAGGTAGCGATGGTCGACCCTATCAAATGCCTTGGACTGATCCAAATTGATCAGCGCGGCTTGCTCGTCGTCTTTTACACCCTCTATGATCGTGCGGATCAGATGCAGGTTGCTCTGAATTGTTCGGCCCCTCACAGAACAAGTCTGCTCAGGTCCCAACAGAGACTCGGCAACTGACTGCAAACGCTCCTGCAGGATCTTGGCCATAATCTTTAACTCTGTGTTTAGCAGAGTTATGGGCCTGTAGTCATCTAGTTTCCCCCCACCACCTTTGCCCTTTTTCAACAGAGTGATCACGCCCCTGGTGATCCGATTGGGGATGGACCCCGACCGAAACCAGTTGTTGAACACTGCAGTCAAAATCGGAACAAAGATGTGCGACAGCCTCAAGTACAATTCATAGGGCAAACCATCCAGACCGGGCGACTTGCCTCTGCCGACCTTCTTCAAAACCGCGTAGACTTCGCCGTCCGTGATCTCTCCCTCGCAGCTAGCCGCTTCAGTCGGCGAAAGCCGAGGAAAGTCAGCCAAATAGCTACGAAACTCCTCCTCACGGAGACCAGGCTCCTTGGTAAACCGGCTCTCGAAATGGCGCCGAAACGCCTCGCACATGTCGTCAGTGGCCCGAAGAGTACGCCCCTCCGGGGATTCGACTTCACGAATGTAACGATCGCCACCTCGACGGACCTCTTCCCTGCGCAGATCTGCGCCCAAGTTCACAGCTTCGGAAGACATCTTGCTTAACTTATGTCTAATTACCTGGCCCATGTACCGCTCGCTATTCGAACGATCCAGGGCCTCCTTAGCTAAGGCTATCTCTAGGGGATCCCCCCCAGCCACCGCCCGGGTGTAACTAGTTTTAAGCGTCTTCACCTTATCAGATCTATCTAGAGCGAGCCGTTTGCTGAAATCAGTGGTGAAGGACCTAATCCTACACTTAAGGCGTTCCCACCACTTATTCCCGATAACCGCCCCCACTAGCTCCCGCTGCACTAGTCTAATTAGCTGTTCCCGAAAGTCCTCCCTGTCCAGTAAGGACAGATTGAACTTCCAGTACCCAGCCATTCTAGGCCTACAGTCTAACGCCACCCGGGCACAAACGAGTTTGTGGTCCGAATAGCCTACCCAGTGGAACGTAGGGCAATCTAGTAGATCTATGTCGGCTCTTCTAACTAACATTCTGTCAAGGTAGCTAACTACCTTGTCAAAAGGCCAATTAAGAGCCCACGTCCACATTTTCCCCCCGGGATGATCGACCCGGTATCTATCGACGAGACCATAATCGTCGATCAGATCAACCAGGCTACGATCGCCCCTTCTCCCGCTAGCTCCCCGCCCCCTGTCTAACTTGGGGTCCAGGATGGCATTCCAGTCCCCCATTAAAACTAGGCGCGTTGAATCCACTAGGAACGGCCCCAACCGCCGAAAAAACGAGACCCGCTCCTCCCGGTCGTTGGGCGCATAAACCGCAACGACTCGGAACGAACCACTTTTCACGGCAATATCGGCCACGATCAACCGGCCCTCGGCATCGGTATGCACAAGGTCCACCTTCGCATCAAGAGTCCGTCTGACAAGCAAAGAAACCCCTCTGGCAAACCGGTCCCCATATGCTGAATAGACGACAAAGTCGTTCTCCAGCACACACGCATCGGCACTGCAAACAAAGTGTGTCTCTTCGATCGCGGCAACATCCACATCCAGGGACAGAAGGTCCCGGAGCAGGCGGGCAGCCTTACCCCGATCCCTTAAGCCCTTCACATTTAACGTCGCTAACTTGGTTTCCATTTTCTAGGCCTGCAAAGAGAAAAAAAGAGTCAGAGCAAAAACCTACTCACATACGGGCCGGAAATCTGCGGGTGTAAGGACCCCGACGGATTGTCCCAGGCTCCCTGTACCCATCTCTGACGTCATCCGTCCATCCGAGACAATCCCGCCGACATCCATGGGGTACGTTAATTTTAAAACCCTGTAAAGAGAGGGGTGGAGACATACTGGGACCCTCCCTGCACAGTAGGTGAATAATTTTTTTAAGTTTGGTGTGCCTGTCTGCGCCATCCGGATCTCAGGGAAGGCATCCTTGGCCTCTTGCAAGTGGGCCCAAACCTTCAGGTGCTTCCCTGTATCTCGTATACATGTAATCACCCCTGGTGCTCGGGGAAAGTTTCTTGGATCTTCCGTAGACTTCCCGTCCACAGACGTAACTTTGAAGAGAGGCCCCAAGAGTGTCTTTCTCTGTGTCGAAAGATCCCTCTCCGCCTCCTTCCTGTCCACTCTACAAATGTCTTCCACCCTGTCAAAGTGTATTTTCACCTTCTTTTTCCTGGAAGGGTGTGGCGGGGTTGAAGTTGACGGTGGGGGAGTAGTAGAAGGTGGTTGGGTAGATGACTGAGTAGGAAGTTGGGTAGTGGGTTGGGTAGAGGGTTGGGGGGGCGTACACAGTGAGGGGGATTGTGACCTTGCTGGAGATGCCGATGCGCTTCTAGAGCGGGACTTCGTTACTTCCGCTTCTTCTGATGTAGTAGGACGAGATGGTGATCTTGATGCTGTTGTTTCTCTCTCTCTCCTGCTTCTCCCTGACACTTTCTCTTTTTTGGTCGGGATCTCCTCGTCCTCTTCATCTCTCCCTCTTTTTGACGAGGAAGAGCGTGGTGGGGGCATTTCCTCCACTTCCATCTCCCCCTCTCGATTTGCTTGTTTCGCTACTTTTGCCTGCTGTTCCATTTTTTGGGTTTGTTGTTGCTTTTCCGGCAGCTTCTTGGGGCTGCCCTTCTCTTGTTGTGGCTTCTTGGGGCTGCCCTTCTCTTGTTGTGGCTTCTTGTGGCTGCCCTTCTCTTGTTGTGGCTGCTGCTGTTTGGGCGGCTGCTCGTTCCGCTTCAGGGGAGAAGGTGCCGTCTTTTTCCCCTTTACCTTCACCCATTCCCCATCCGAGGCCTTTCCTGCTGATATTACTGTTTCTGATGCTGTTGCTACTGCAGTTGTTGGTTTTGAAGCTGGAGGGGGTGGAGGCTGTACCTTTTTACCTGGGCACACCTTGGCCATGTGTCCCAGAACACCGCATGACCAACAAAATGGCTTACGTCCCTCCACCACCACCAGCATCCTCTTTTCACGGCATATGAGAGTATTGGGAATGTCCCTAAAAGCCTCCCTGTCCAGAATGACTTGCAGGGCCATGTCACCCGTGGCTATGCCAGATTTGCTAGTCACAGGCGACACATCCTCTACCTGACCATACTTGGCAAAGAATCCTCCTATCCTGTCTGCTCCAATGTCTATAGGCACCCCATGCACCGTGATCTTTGTTCGGCGGGTGCCCATATATTCCGTCTGCATACGAATTGAAGTTGTTTGCAGTATGCTTGCTGACAGTTGCTTGGCTTCCTGCTCTGTAGCTAGGAGGATGTCCCACATGGCATTTGACCTTCTGGCCAATAATTTGGGAGCAATTTTCAGGCTTCTGAGTGCCTCCTCCATACTTTCCCTACTGAAGCCAGCCAATTTCCGGCTCTTCACATCTGCTGTCAGAAGGGAGATGGTTTTTGTTTTTACTCCATCGAATGCTTCTTGGATCGTCAGGAATTCATTTCCTTTGACGAATTCACCATATTTCTCTCTTTGTTCCTGATAGTAAGCGGCGTTCTTCCTTTTCGGACTGTCTCCCGTCCAGGCCGATGTTTTTGGTGGCGACGGTGTGTCAGTTTGCACCGTAGGAGACGGTGTAGCTTGAAGAATGTCCGCCATGGGGATTTCTCCCCACGGCAGTTGCACGAAAAAAAAAGGTTCGCCTTTACGTTCTTCTTTTTTTTTTTTTTTTTTTTTGTTAAGAGCAATAATTAACAGACAAAATAAAACCAAGTAAAACGGGGAGAAACGAAAATAAAATAAAATAGAAACTGTGTGTAAAAACAACACGTGAAAAAAAAACAAAATCAAATCAACAGTTCAAAACGAAAAATAATTTAAACGAAAACGAGGGGAGGGTCAAAAATAAAGAAATCAAAAAGCAATGCACAAACTCAAAAACGTACAACAAAAAGGTGTGAAAAATAAAAATTTTCAAACAAAAACAAAATCTAACCGTTCACTTTTTTTTTTTTTTTTTCCCAATCACGATGCACACGTCAATCGAAAATACAACAATATACTAGGGGATGAACTTCTTATACAAACCCTGAGGATTTATTATGTTTTTATACATAATTGTGGCACGTGGCCGATGAAGGGGAGGGGTAAAGGCTGGTCCAAACTAACTATCCTATACCTAGCTAATCAGATTCACGACCCATTCATACATTACAATTTACCCATTCACCACAAGAACTCGTCCGTCACCAAACAATCCTCCAACCACCATAATACCGCATCCTCTCAAGGGGAACCTACCAAAAACGCGCCCCACACCATAAAAATTTGATGATAATACATAAAATACATAAAATTTTAATAATGATAGAATGAGAGGGGAGGGAGATGAACCCAATAATCAAATAAATATAAACACAAAATACAAACTAAACATAACAGATGTTAGTAGGGGACCGTCCAACCCTCAAAATAGAGAGGCCGCTGTATTCTGCCCAGGGGACAAAATCAAGAGGCAACTCTCGCTAAGGGAGTGGGAAGAAGGCTAAAATATTATGCGGGAAAGGGAAAATATAAAGCTGACCCAGTCGAGATAAAAGGGGGGGCCGAAACAAACTGGGGAGGTTGGGAATCTCGACTTGGATCATAACCAAAGAGTAGCCGGGTTACAGGCCAGGAACAACACTTACTCACATTAACTAGGTACACTGAAGCTTGTCTAATCCTAACCAAGGGGAGGGTTCCACAGGAAGCCACCCCGATGTGCAATAGGTTGACCTAGAAGAGAAAATCAAGGCTAGCCCCGGTCACACGAACCAAGCTCGCCTCTTTTACCCACCTTTCGCTAAAGACTGTCGAATGCAATCGTTTTCTATCAGATCTAATCTTCATCTTGAGCTGATGCTCAAAGAATAGGATTAGATGCTGATGAGAAAGACGGTTGCCCCGCAAGACTTCCTCCTTTCGCGTCGTCCAAATCACCATTCGAGCCGTGGCCAGCAGCGTCAGAAACACCATTCGTTTCACCCCGGAATACGGGGGCGACACATTGTCACACGCGTATGCGCGATCAATGGACACAAGCTGTTCGGGAGCGAGACGAGCCGTCAGCTCGCCGACATGGTCCCATAAGGGGCGGACCCGGGGGCAATGGTAGAAGGCGTGCGCAGCCGTTTCTTCTAAGCCAAGACCACACCGTTCACAGTCTGGCAAATCCGCCAAACCCCATATGAAAGCCTTGTCGTTGAGAGGCAGCCGATTCCGAGCCAATCGCCAGGTAAGCGAAAACTCAGGGTTACTGAGGTAATCCGCCGCTGGCGCCCAAGACCAGTAGGAGCGAAACTCCTCCTCCGACAAGCCGAGCGTATCACGTAGGGAATCCTTCGCGGGCCCCTCCACTAATCCACGATAGAAGACCTTCCTAGGCCGTGACAGGTCACTGGACCGGGGAATGGCCCTCAAGGCCGACCGACACTCGCGGATGAAATCCGACTCGTCCCGGGGTTTACGACGGCGCTCAACCCTCGAGATGGGGGGACTGATGGTAAGGCTAGGGAAGGCGTCCCTAACAATCCCCTCCAGAATCGGATCTCTCCCAGTCAATGCGCGGCGTAGGAAAGCCAACCTAGAGGCACGGACGTGACTCAAGAGGTGCGGCATTCCCAGCCCCCCATGACACGGACGTTTAGTGCAGACTCGTCTGTCGACCCTGTTCACGCGTCCCCTCCATAAAATGGAGGATAGCGATCGCTCGAGCGCCTTCCAATGGGTCCCACAGAGAGGAAGTACAGACAATCGATAAAGAATCAGGGGGAAAATGTATGTAACACACACCTCCGCCCTGCCCTTCACGGACAACCGCCGTCGATTCCAAGTCTTGCCGGCAGAACCGACCTTTGCAAGTACTTCAGACCAATTCTTCTCCAGCTGGAGGTCCGGTCCAAACCACACTCCAAGAATGCGGACAGGTCCATCCGTCCAACCGAAGCGGCCCGGAAGAGCGACCCCCTTCCAGGCACCTAACCGCAAGCCGGAAGACTTGTCGCGGTTTATCTTGGCCCCTGTCACCTTCTCGTACCGGTCAAGCGCCTTCTGTACCGCCTCGATATCGTCCCGGGACGACACGAAAGCAGATACGTCATCGGCGTACGCGGAAACCCTGGCTCGAGCCCCTCCAGGAACGGCGATTCCGCGTAGGGCCGGACTGCCGGTCTCGTCCTTCAGCCGGCGAAGGAGAGGCTCCAACGCCAAAGCATAAAGGAGAGGCGACAGCGGACAACCCTGACGAACCGACCTATACAGCACGAACGCGTCCGACAACCTTCCGTTCACCTGTACCACAGCACTGGGGGAGCGATACAGGAGGCTAATCCAGCGGCAGAAGTTGGGTGCGAATCCAGCGGCCTGCAGGACAGTAGCAAGGTAGCGATGGTCGACCCTATCAAATGCCTTGGACTGATCCAAATTGATCAGCGCGGCTTGCTCGTCGTCTTTTACACCCTCTATGATCGTGCGGATCAGATGCAGGTTGCTCTGAATTGTTCGGCCCCTCACAGAACAAGTCTGCTCAGGTCCCAACAGAGACTCGGCAACTGACTGCAAACGCTCCTGCAGGATCTTGGCCATAATCTTTAACTCTGTGTTTAGCAGAGTTATGGGCCTGTAGTCATCTAGTTTCCCCCCACCACCTTTGCCCTTTTTCAACAGAGTGATCACGCCCCTGGTGATCCGATTGGGGATGGACCCCGACCGAAACCAGTTGTTGAACACTGCAGTCAAAATCGGAACAAAGATGTGCGACAGCCTCAAGTACAATTCATAGGGCAAACCATCCAGACCGGGCGACTTGCCTCTGCCGACCTTCTTCAAAACCGCGTAGACTTCGCCGTCCGTGATCTCTCCCTCGCAGCTAGCCGCTTCAGTCGGCGAAAGCCGAGGAAAGTCAGCCAAATAGCTACGAAACTCCTCCTCACGGAGACCAGGCTCCTTGGTAAACCGGCTCTCGAAATGGCGCCGAAACGCCTCGCACATGTCGTCAGTGGCCCGAAGAGTACGCCCCTCCGGGGATTCGACTTCACGAATGTAACGATCGCCACCTCGACGGACCTCTTCCCTGCGCAGATCTGCGCCCAAGTTCACAGCTTCGGAAGACATCTTGCTTAACTTATGTCTAATTACCTGGCCCATGTACCGCTCGCTATTCGAACGATCCAGGGCCTCCTTAGCTAAGGCTATCTCTAGGGGATCCCCCCCAGCCACCGCCCGGGTGTAACTAGTTTTAAGCGTCTTCACCTTATCAGATCTATCTAGAGCGAGCCGTTTGCTGAAATCAGTGGTGAAGGACCTAATCCTACACTTAAGGCGTTCCCACCACTTATTCCCGATAACCGCCCCCACTAGCTCCCGCTGCACTAGTCTAATTAGCTGTTCCCGAAAGTCCTCCCTGTCCAGTAAGGACAGATTGAACTTCCAGTACCCAGCCATTCTAGGCCTACAGTCTAACGCCACCCGGGCACAAACGAGTTTGTGGTCCGAATAGCCTACCCAGTGGAACGTAGGGCAATCTAGTAGATCTATGTCGGCTCTTCTAACTAACATTCTGTCAAGGTAGCTAACTACCTTGTCAAAAGGCCAATTAAGAGCCCACGTCCACATTTTCCCCCCGGGATGATCGACCCGGTATCTATCGACGAGACCATAATCGTCGATCAGATCAACCAGGCTACGATCGCCCCTTCTCCCGCTAGCTCCCCGCCCCCTGTCTAACTTGGGGTCCAGGATGGCATTCCAGTCCCCCATTAAAACTAGGCGCGTTGAATCCACTAGGAACGGCCCCAACCGCCGAAAAAACGAGACCCGCTCCTCCCGGTCGTTGGGCGCATAAACCGCAACGACTCGGAACGAACCACTTTTCACGGCAATATCGGCCACGATCAACCGGCCCTCGGCATCGGTATGCACAAGGTCCACCTTCGCATCAAGAGTCCGTCTGACAAGCAAAGAAACCCCTCTGGCAAACCGGTCCCCATATGCTGAATAGACGACAAAGTCATCGTCCAGCACACACGCATCGGAACTGCAAACAAAGTGGGTCTCCTCGATCGCGGCAACATCCACATCCAGGGACAGAAGGTCCCGGAGCAGGCGGGCAGCCTTACCCCGATCCCTTAAGCCCTTCACATTTAACGTCGCTAACTTGGTTTCCATTTTCTAGGCCTGCAAAGAGAAAAAAAGAGTCAGAGCAAAAACCTACTCACATACGGGCCGGAAATCTGCGGGTGTAAGGACCCCGACGGATTGTCCCAGGCTCCCTGTACCCATCTCTGACGTCATCCGTCCATCCGAGACAATCCCGCCGACATCCATGGGGTACGTTAATTTTAAAACCCTGTAAAGAGAGGGGTGGAGACATACTGGGACCCTCCCTGCACAGTAGGTGAATAATTTTTTTAAGTTTGGTGTGCCTGTCTGCGCCATCCGGATCTCAGGGAAGGCATCCTTGGCCTCTTGCAAGTGGGCCCAAACCTTCAGGTGCTTCCCTGTATCTCGTATACATGTAATCACCCCTGGTGCTCGGGGAAAGTTTCTTGGATCTTCCGTAGACTTCCCGTCCACAGACGTAACTTTGAAGAGAGGCCCCAAGAGTGTCTTTCTCTGTGTCGAAAGATCCCTCTCCGCCTCCTTCCTGTCCACTCTACAAATGTCTTCCACCCTGTCAAAGTGTATTTTCACCTTCTTTTTCCTGGAAGGGTGTGGCGGGGTTGAAGTTGACGGTGGGGGAGTAGTAGAAGGTGGTTGGGTAGATGACTGAGTAGGAAGTTGGGTAGTGGGTTGGGTAGAGGGTTGGGGGGGCGTACACAGTGAGGGGGATTGTGACCTTGCTGGAGATGCCGATGCGCTTCTAGAGCGGGACTTCGTTACTTCCGCTTCTTCTGATGTAGTAGGACGAGATGGTGATCTTGATGCTGTTGTTTCTCTCTCTCTCCTGCTTCTCCCTGACACTTTCTCTTTTTTGGTCGGGATCTCCTCGTCCTCTTCATCTCTCCCTCTTTTTGACGAGGAAGAGCGTGGTGGGGGCATTTCCTCCACTTCCATCTCCCCCTCTCGATTTGCTTGTTTCGCTACTTTTGCCTGCTGTTCCATTTTTTGGGTTTGTTGTTGCTTTTCCGGCAGCTTCTTGGGGCTGCCCTTCTCTTGTTGTGGCTTCTTGGGGCTGCCCTTCTCTTGTTGTGGCTTCTTGTGGCTGCCCTTCTCTTGTTGTGGCTGCTGCTGTTTGGGCGGCTGCTCGTTCCGCTTCAGGGGAGAAGGTGCCGTCTTTTTCCCCTTTACCTTCACCCATTCCCCATCCGAGGCCTTTCCTGCTGATATTACTGTTTCTGATGCTGTTGCTACTGCAGTTGTTGGTTTTGAAGCTGGAGGGGGTGGAGGCTGTACCTTTTTACCTGGGCACACCTTGGCCATGTGTCCCAGAACACCGCATGACCAACAAAATGGCTTACGTCCCTCCACCACCACCAGCATCCTCTTTTCACGGCATATGAGAGTATTGGGAATGTCCCTAAAAGCCTCCCTGTCCAGAATGACTTGCAGGGCCATGTCACCCGTGGCTATGCCAGATTTGCTAGTCACAGGCGACACATCCTCTACCTGACCATACTTGGCAAAGAATCCTCCTATCCTGTCTGCTCCAATGTCTATAGGCACCCCATGCACCGTGATCTTTGTTCGGCGGGTGCCCATATATTCCGTCTGCATACGAATTGAAGTTGTTTGCAGTATGCTTGCTGACAGTTGCTTGGCTTCCTGCTCTGTAGCTAGGAGGATGTCCCACATGGCATTTGACCTTCTGGCCAATAATTTGGGAGCAATTTTCAGGCTTCTGAGTGCCTCCTCCATACTTTCCCTACTGAAGCCAGCCAATTTCCGGCTCTTCACATCTGCTGTCAGAAGGGAGATGGTTTTTGTTTTTACTCCATCGAATGCTTCTTGGATCGTCAGGAATTCATTTCCTTTGACGAATTCACCATATTTCTCTCTTTGTTCCTGATAGTAAGCGGCGTTCTTCCTTTTCGGACTGTCTCCCGTCCAGGCCGATGTTTTTGGTGGCGACGGTGTGTCAGTTTGCACCGTAGGAGACGGTGTAGCTTGAAGAATGTCCGCCATGGGGATTTCTCCCCACGGCAGTTGCACGAAAAAAAAAGGTTCGCCTTTACGTTCTTCTTTTTTTTTTTTTTTTTTTTTGTTAAGAGCAATAATTAACAGACAAAATAAAACCAAGTAAAACGGGGAGAAACGAAAATAAAATAAAATAGAAACTGTGTGTAAAAACAACACGTGAAAAAAAAACAAAATCAAATCAACAGTTCAAAACGAAAAATAATTTAAACGAAAACGAGGGGAGGGTCAAAAATAAAGAAATCAAAAAGCAATGCACAAACTCAAAAACGTACAACAAAAAGGTGTGAAAAATAAAAATTTTCAAACAAAAACAAAATCTAACCGTTCACTTTTTTTTTTTTTTTTTCCCAATCACGATGCACACGTCAATCGAAAATACAACAATATACTAGGGGATGAACTTCTTATACAAACCCTGAGGATTTATTATGTTTTTATACATAATTGTGGCACGTGGCCGATGAAGGGGAGGGGTAAAGGCTGGTCCAAACTAACTATCCTATACCTAGCTAATCAGATTCACGACCCATTCATACATTACAATTTACCCATTCACCAAAAGAACTCGTCCGTCACCAAACAATCCTCCAACCACCATAATACCGCATCCTCTCAAGGGGAACCTACCAAAAACGCGCCCCACACCATAAAAATTTGATGATAATACATAAAATACATAAAATTTTAATAATGATAGAATGAGAGGGGAGGGAGATGAACCCAATAATCAAATAAATATAAACACAAAATACAAACTAAACATAACAGATGTTAGTAGGGGACCGTCCAACCCTCAAAATAGAGAGGCCGCTGTATTCTGGCCAGGGGACAAAATCAAGAGGCAACTCTCGCTAAGGGAGTGGGAAGAAGGCTAAAATATTATGCGGGAAAGGGAAAATATAAAGCTGACCCAGTCGAGATAAAAGGGGGGGCCGAAACAAACTGGGGAGGTTGGGAATCTCGACTTGGATCATAACCAAAGAGTAGCCGGGTTACAGGCCAGGAACAACACTTACTCACATTAACTAGGTACACTGAAGCTTGTCTAATCCTAACCAAGGGGAGGGTTCCACAGGAAGCCACCCCGATGTGCAATAGGTTGACCTAGAAGAGAAAATCAAGGCTAGCCCCGGTCACACGAACCAAGCTCGCCTCTTTTACCCACCTTTCGCTAAAGACTGTCGAATGCAATCGTTTTCTATCAGATCTAATCTTCATCTTGAGCTGATGCTCAAAGAATAGGATTAGATGCTGATGAGAAAGACGGTTGCCCCGCAAGGCTTCCTCCTTTCGCGTCGTCCAAATCACCATTCGAGCCGTGGCCAGCAGCGTCAGAAACACCATTCGTTTCACCCCGGAATACGGGGGCGACACATTGTCACACGCGTATGCGCGATCAATGGACACAAGCTGTTCGGGAGCGAGACGAGCCGTCAGCTCGCCGACATGGTCCCATAAGGGGCGGACCCGGGGGCAATGGTAGAAGGCGTGCGCAGCCGTTTCTTCTAAGCCAAGACCACACCGTTCACAGTCTGGCAAATCCGCCAAACCCCATATGAAAGCCTTGTCGTTGAGAGGCAGCCGATTCCGAGCCAATCGCCAGGTAAGCGAAAACTCAGGGTTACTGAGGTAATCCGCCGCTGGCGCCCAAGACCAGTAGGAGCGAAACTCCTCCTCCGACAAGCCGAGCGTATCACGTAGGGAATCCTTCGCGGGCCCCTCCACTAATCCACGATAGAAGACCTTCCTAGGCCGTGACAGGTCACTGGACCGGGGAATGGCCCTCAAGGCCGACCGACACTCGCGGATGAAATCCGACTCGTCCCGGGGTTTACGACGGCGCTCAACCCTCGAGATGGGGGGACTGATGGTAAGGCTAGGGAAGGCGTCCCTAACAATCCCCTCCAGAATCGGATCTCTCCCAGTCAATGCGCGGCGTAGGAAAGCCAACCTAGAGGCACGGACGTGACTCAAGAGGTGCGGCATTCCCAGCCCCCCATGACACGGACGTTTAGTGCAGACTCGTCTGTCGACCCTGTTCACGCGTCCCCTCCATAAAATGGAGGATAGCGATCGCTCGAGCGCCTTCCAATGGGTCCCACAGAGAGGAAGTACAGACAATCGATAAAGAATCAGGGGGAAAATGTATGTAACACACACCTCCGCCCTGCCCTTCACGGACAACCGCCGTCGATTCCAAGTCTTGCCGGCAGAACCGACCTTTGCAAGTACTTCAGACCAATTCTTCTCCAGCTGGAGGTCCGGTCCAAACCACACTCCAAGAATGCGGACAGGTCCATCCGTCCAACCGAAGCGGCCCGGAAGAGCGACCCCCTTCCAGGCACCTAACCGCAAGCCGGAAGACTTGTCGCGGTTTATCTTGGCCCCTGTCACCTTCTCGTACCGGTCAAGCGCCTTCTGTACCGCCTCGATATCGTCCCGGGACGACACGAAAGCAGATACGTCATCGGCGTACGCGGAAACCCTGGCTCGAGCCCCTCCAGGAACGGCGATTCCGCGTAGGGCCGGACTGCCGGTCTCGTCCTTCAGCCGGCGAAGGAGAGGCTCCAACGCCAAAGCATAAAGGAGAGGCGACAGCGGACAACCCTGACGAACCGACCTAGACAGCACGAACGCGTCCGACAACCTTCCGTTCACCTGTACCACAGCACTGGGGGAGCGATACAGGAGGCTAATCCAGCGGCAGAAGTTGGGTGCGAATCCAGCGGCCTGCAGGACAGTAGCAAGGTAGCGATGGTCGACCCTATCAAATGCCTTGGACTGATCCAAATTGATCAGCGCGGCTTGCTCGTCGTCTTTTACACCCTCTATGATCGTGCGGATCAGATGCAGGTTGCTCTGAATTGTTCGGCCCCTCACAGAACAAGTCTGCTCAGGTCCCAACAGAGACTCGGCAACTGACTGCAAACGCTCCTGCAGGATCTTGGCCATAATCTTTAACTCTGTGTTTAGCAGAGTTATGGGCCTGTAGTCATCTAGTTTCCCCCCACCACCTTTGCCCTTTTTCAACAGAGTGATCACGCCCCTGGTGATCCGGTTGGGGATGGACCCCGACCGAAACCAGTTGTTGAACACTGCAGTCAAAATCGGAACAAAGATGTGCGACAGCCTCAAGTACAATTCATAGGGCAAACCATCCAGACCGGGCGACTTGCCTCTGCCGACCTTCTTCAAAACCGCGTAGACTTCGCCCTCCGTGATCTCTCCCTCGCAGCTAGCCGCTTCAGTCGGCAAAAGCCGAGGAAAGTCAGCCAAATAGCTACGAAACTCCTCCTCACGGAGACCAGGCTCCTTGGTAAACCGGCTCTCGAAATGGCGCCGAAACGCCTCGCACATGTCGTCAGTGGCCCGAAGAGTACGCCCCTCCGGGGATTCGACTTCACGAATGTAACGATCGCCACCTCGACGGACCTCTTCCCTGCGCAGATCTGCGCCCAAATTCACAGCTTCGGAAGACATCTTGCTTAACTTATGTCTAATTACCTGGCCCATGTACCGCTCGCTATTCGAACGATCCAGGGCCTCCTTAGCTAAGGCTATCTCTAGGGGATCCCCCCCAGCCACCGCCCGGGTGTAACTAGTTTTAAGCGTCTTCACCTTGTCAGCTCTATCTAGAGCGAGCCGTTTGCTGAAATCAGTGGTGAAGGACCTAATCCTACACTTAAGGCGTTCCCACCACTTATTCCCGATAACCGCCCCCACTAGCTCCCGCTGCACTAGTCTAATTAGCTGTTCCCGAAAGTCCTCCCTGTCCAGTAAGGACAGATTGAACTTCCAGTACCCAGCCATTCTAGGCCTACAGTCTAACGCCACCCGGGCACAAACGAGTTTGTGGTCCGAATAGCCTACCCAGTGGAACGTAGGGCAATCTAGTAGATCTATGTCGGCTCTTCTAACTAACATTCTGTCAAGGTAGCTAACTACCTTGTCAAAAGGCCAATTAAGAGCCCACGTCCACATTTTCCCCCCGGGATGATCGATCCGGTATCTATCGACGAGACCATAATCGTCGATCAGATCAACCAGGCTACGATCGCCCCTTCTCCCGCTAGCTCCCCGCCCCCTGTCTAACTTGGGGTCCAGGATGGCATTCCAGTCCCCCATTAAAACTAGGCGCGTTGAATCCACTAGGAACGGCCCCAACCGCCGAAAAAACGAGACCCGCTCCTCCCGGTCGTTGGGCGCATAAACCGCAACGACTCGGAACGAACCACTTTTCACGGCAATATCGGCCACGATCAACCGGCCCTCGGCATCGGTATGCACAAGGTCCACCTTCGCATCAAGAGTCCGTCTGACAAGCAAAGAAACCCCTCTGGCAAACCGGTCCCCATATGCTGAATAGACGACAAAGTCGTTCTCCAGCACACACGCATCGGCACTGCAAACAAAGTGTGTCTCTTCGATCGCGGCAACATCCACATCCAGGGACAGAAGGTCCCGGAGCAGGCGGGCAGCCTTACCCCGATCCCTTAAGCCCTTCACATTTAACGTCGCTAACTTGGTTTCCATTTTCTAGGCCTGCAAAGAGAAAAAAAGAGTCAGAGCAAAAACCTACTCACATACGGGCCGGAAATCTGCGGGTGTAAGGACCCCGACGGATTGTCCCAGGCTCCCTGTACCCATCTCTGACGTCATCCGTCCATCCGAGACAATCCCGCCGACATCCATGGGGTACGTTAATTTTAAAACCCTGTAAAGAGAGGGGTGGAGACATACTGGGACCCTCCCTGCACAGTAGGTGAATAATTTTTTCAAGTTTGGTGTGCCTGTCTGCGCCATCCGGATCTCAGGGAAGGCATCCTTGGCCTCTTGCAAGTGGGCCCAAACCTTCAGGTGCTTCCCTGTATCTCGTATACATGTAATCACCCCTGGTGCTCGGGGAAAGTTTCTTGGATCTTCCGTAGACTTCCCGTCCACAGACGTAACTTTGAAGAGAGGCCCCAAGAGTGTCTTTCTCTGTGTCGAAAGATCCCTCTCCGCCTCCTTCCTGTCCACTCTACAAATGTCTTCCACCCTGTCAAAGTGTATTTTCACCTTCTTTTTCCTGGAAGGGTGTGGCGGGGTTGAAGTTGACGGTGGGGGAGTAGTAGAAGGTGGTTGGGTAGATGACTGAGTAGGAAGTTGGGTAGTGGGTTGGGTAGAGGGTTGGGGGGGCGTACACAGTGAGGGGGATTGTGACCTTGCTGGAGATGCCGATGCGCTTCTAGAGCGGGACTTCGTTACTTCCGCTTCTTCTGATGTAGTAGGACGAGATGGTGATCTTGATGCTGTTGTTTCTCTCTCTCTCCTGCTTCTCCCTGACACTTTCTCTTTTTTGGTCGGGATCTCCTCGTCCTCTTCATCTCTCCCTCTTTTTGACGAGGAAGAGCGTGGTGGGGGCATTTCCTCCACTTCCATCTCCCCCTCTCGATTTGCTTGTTTCGCTACTTTTGCCTGCTGTTCCATTTTTTGGGTTTGTTGTTGCTTTTCCGGCAGCTTCTTGGGGCTGCCCTTCTCTTGTTGTGGCTTCTTGGGGCTGCCCTTCTCTTGTTGTGGCTTCTTGTGGCTGCCCTTCTCTTGTTGTGGCTGCTGCTGTTTGGGCGGCTGCTCGTTTCGCTTCAGGGGAGAAGGTGCCGTCTTTTTCCCCTTTACCTTCACCCATTCCCCATCCGAGGCCTTTCCTGATGATGTTACTGTTTCTGATGCTGTTGCTACTGCAGTTGTTGGTTTTGTAGCTGGAGGGGGTGGAGGCTGTACCTTTTTACCTGGGCACACCTTGGCCATGTGTCCCAGAACACCGCATGACCAACAAAATGGCTTACGTCCCTCCACCACCACCAGCATCCTCTTTTCACGGCATATGAGAGTATTGGGAATGTCCCTAAAAGCCTCCCTGTCCAGAATGACTTGCAGGGCCATGTCACCCGTGGCTATGCCAGATTTGCTAGTCACAGGCGACACATCCTCTACCTGACCATACTTGGCAAAGAATCCTCCTATCCTATCTGCTCCAATGTCTATAGGCACCCCATGCACCGTGATCTTTGTTCGGCGGGTGCCCATATACTCCGTCTGCATACGAATTGAAGTTGTTTGCAGTATGCTTGCTGACAGTTGCTTGGCTTCCTGCTCTGTAGCTAGGAGGATGTCCCACATGGCATTTGATCTTCTGGCCAATAATTTGGGAGCAATTTTCAGGCTTCTGAGTGCCTCCTCCATACTTTCCCTACTGAAGCCAGCCAATTTCCGGCTCTTCACATCTGCTGTCAGAAGGGAGATGGTTTTTGTTTTTACTCCATCAAATGCTTCTTGGATCGTCAGGAATTCATTTCCTTTGACGAATTCACTATATTTCTCTCTTTGTTCCTGATAGTAAGCGGCGTTCTTCCTTTTCGGACTGTCTCCCGTCCAGGCCGATGTTTTTGGTGGCGACGGTGTGTCAGTTTGCACCGTAGGAGACGGTGTAGCTTGAAGAATGTCCGCCATGGGGATTTCTCCCCACGGCAGTTGCACGAAAAAAAAAGGTTCGCCTTTACGTTCTTCTTTTTTTTTTTTTTTTTTTTTGTTAAGAGCAATAATTAACAGACAAAATAAAACCAAGTAAAACGGGGAGAAACGAAAATAAAATAAAATAGAAACTGTGTGTAAAAACAACACGTGAAAAAAAAACAAAATCAAATCAACAGTTCAAAACGAAAAATAATTTAAACGAAAACGAGGGGAGGGTCAAAAATAAAGAAATCAAAAAGCAATGCACAAACTCAAAAACGTACAACAAAAAGGTGTGAAAAATAAAAATTTTCAAACAAAAACAAAATCTAACCGTTCACTTTTTTTTTTTTTTTTTCCCAATCACGATGCACACGTCAATCGAAAATACAACAATATACTAGGGGATGAACTTCTTATACAAACCCTGAGGATTTATTATGTTTTTATACATAATTGTGGCACGTGGCCGATGAAGGGGAGGGGTAAAGGCTGGTCCAAACTAACTATCCTATACCTAGCTAATCAGATTCACGACCCATTCATACATTACAATTTACCCATTCACCACAAGAACTCGTCCGTCACCAAACAATCCTCCAACCACCATAATACCGCATCCTCTCAAGGGGAACCTACCAAAAACGCGCCCCACACCATAAAAATTTGATGATAATACATAAAATACATAAAATTTTAATAATGATAGAATGAGAGGGGAGGGAGATGAACCCAATAATCAAATAAATATAAACACAAAATACAAACTAAACATAACAGATGTTAGTAGGGGACCGTCCAACCCTCAAAATAGAGAGGCCGCTGTATTCTGCCCAGGGGACAAAATCAAGAGGCAACTCTCGCTAAGGGAGTGGGAAGAAGGCTAAAATATTATGCGGGAAAGGGAAAATATAAAGCTGACCCAGTCGAGATAAAAGGGGGGGCCGAAACAAACTGGGGAGGTTGGGAATCTCGACTTGGATCATAACCAAAGAGTAGCCGGGTTACAGGCCAGGAACAACACTTACTCACATTAACTAGGTACACTGAAGCTTGTCTAATCCTAACCAAGGGGAGGGTTCCACAGGAAGCCACCCCGATGTGCAATAGGTTGACCTAGAAGAGAAAATCAAGGCTAGCCCCGGTCACACGAACCAAGCTCGCCTCTTTTACCCACCTTTCGCTAAAGACTGTCGAATGCAATCGTTTTCTATCAGATCTAATCTTCATCTTGAGCTGATGCTCAAAGAATAGGATTAGATGCTGATGAGAAAGACGGTTGCCCCGCAAGACTTCCTCCTTTCGCGTCGTCCAAATCACCATTCGAGCCGTGGCCAGCAGCGTCAGAAACACCATTCGTTTCACCCCGGAATACGGGGGCGACACATTGTCACACGCGTATGCGCGATCAATGGACACAAGCTGTTCGGGAGCGAGACGAGCCGTCAGCTCGCCGACATGGTCCCATAAGGGGCGGACCCGGGGGCAATGGTAGAAGGCGTGCGCAGCCGTTTCTTCTAAGCCAAGACCACACCGTTCACAGTCTGGCAAATCCGCCAAACCCCATATGAAAGCCTTGTCGTTGAGAGGCAGCCGATTCCGAGCCAATCGCCAGGTAAGCGAAAACTCAGGGTTACTGAGGTAATCCGCCGCTGGCGCCCAAGACCAGTAGGAGCGAAACTCCTCCTCCGACAAGCCGAGCGTATCACGTAGGGAATCCTTCGCGGGCCCCTCCACTAATCCACGATAGAAGACCTTCCTAGGCCGTGACAGGTCACTGGACCGGGGAATGGCCCTCAAGGCCGACCGACACTCGCGGATGAAATCCGACTCGTCCCGGGGTTTACGACGGCGCTCAACCCTCGAGATGGGGGGACTGATGGTAAGGCTAGGGAAGGCGTCCCTAACAATCCCCTCCAGAATCGGATCTCTCCCAGTCAATGCGCGGCGTAGGAAAGCCAACCTAGAGGCACGGACGTGACTCAAGAGGTGCGGCATTCCCAGCCCCCCATGACACGGACGTTTAGTGCAGACTCGTCTGTCGACCCTGTTCACGCGTCCCCTCCATAAAATGGAGGATAGCGATCGCTCGAGCGCCTTCCAATGGGTCCCACAGAGAGGAAGTACAGACAATCGATAAAGAATCAGGGGGAAAATGTATGTAACACACACCTCCGCCCTGCCCTTCACGGACAACCGCCGTCGATTCCAAGTCTTGCCGGCAGAACCGACCTTTGCAAGTACTTCAGACCAATTCTTCTCCAGCTGGAGGTCCGGTCCAAACCACACTCCAAGAATGCGGACAGGTCCATCCGTCCAACCGAAGCGGCCCGGAAGAGCGACCCCCTTCCAGGCACCTAACCGCAAGCCGGAAGACTTGTCGCGGTTTATCTTGGCCCCTGTCACCTTCTCGTACCGGTCAAGCGCCTTCTGTACCGCCTCGATATCGTCCCGGGACGACACGAAAGCAGATACGTCATCGGCGTACGCGGAAACCCTGGCTCGAGCCCCTCCAGGAACGGCGATTCCGCGTAGGGCCGGACTGCCGGTCTCGTCCTTCAGCCGGCGAAGGAGAGGCTCCAACGCCAAAGCATAAAGGAGAGGCGACAGCGGACAACCCTGACGAACCGACCTAGACAGCACGAACGCGTCCGACAACCTTCCGTTCACCTGTACCACAGCACTGGGGGAGCGATACAGGAGGCTAATCCAGCGGCAGAAGTTGGGTGCGAATCCAGCGGCCTGCAGGACAGTAGCAAGGTAGCGATGGTCGACCCTATCAAATGCCTTGGACTGATCCAAATTGATCAGCGCGGCTTGCTCGTCGTCTTTTACACCCTCTATGATCGTGCGGATCAGATGCAGGTTGCTCTGAATTGTTCGGCCCCTCACAGAACAAGTCTGCTCAGGTCCCAACAGAGACTCGGCAACTGACTGCAAACGCTCCTGCAGGATCTTGGCCATAATCTTTAACTCTGTGTTTAGCAGAGTTATGGGCCTGTAGTCATCTAGTTTCCCCCCACCACCTTTGCCCTTTTTCAACAGAGTGATCACGCCCCTGGTGATCCGATTGGGGATGGACCCCGACCGAAACCAGTTGTTGAACACTGCAGTCAAAATCGGAACAAAGATGTGCGACAGCCTCAAGTACAATTCATAGGGCAAACCATCCAGACCGGGCGACTTGCCTCTGCCGACCTTCTTCAAAACCGCGTAGACTTCGCCGTCCGTGATCTCTCCCTCGCAGCTAGCCGCTTCAGTCGGCGAAAGCCGAGGAAAGTCAGCCAAATAGCTACGAAACTCCTCCCCACGGAGACCAGGCTCCTTGGTAAACCGGCTCTCGAAATGGCGCCGAAACGCCTCGCACATGTCGTCAGTGGCCCGAAGAGTACGCCCCTCCGGGGATTCGACTTCACGAATGTAACGATCGCCACCTCGACGGACCTCTTCCCTGCGCAGATCTGCGCCCAAGTTCACAGCTTCGGAAGACATCTTGCTTAACTTATGTCTAATTACCTGGCCCATGTACCGCTCGCTATTCGAACGATCCAGGGCCTCCTTAGCTAAGGCTATCTCTAGGGGATCCCCCCCAGCCACCGCCCGGGTGTAACTAGTTTTAAGCGTCTTCACCTTGTCAGCTCTATCTAGAGCGAGCCGTTTGCTGAAATCAGTGGTGAAGGACCTAATCCTACATTTAAGGCGTTCCCACCACTTATTCCCGATAACCGCCCCCACTAGCTCCCGCTGCACTAGTCTAATTAGCTGTTCCCGAAAGTCCTCCCTGTCCAGTAAGGACAGATTGAACTTCCAGTACCCAGCCATTCTAGGCCTACAGTCTAACGCCACCCGGGCACAAACGAGTTTGTGGTCCGAATAGCCTACCCAGTGGAACGTAGGGCAATCTAGTAGATCTATGTCGGCTCTTCTAACTAACATTCTGTCAAGGTAGCTAACTACCTTGTCAAAAGGCCAATTAAGAGCCCACGTCCACATTTTCCCCCCGGGATGATCGACCCGGTATCTATCGACGAGACCATAATCGTCGATCAGATCAACCAGGCTACGATCGCCCCTTCTCCCGCTAGCTCCCCGCCCCCTGTCTAACTTGGGGTCCAGGATGGCATTCCAGTCCCCCATTAAAACTAGGCGCGTTGAATCCACTAGGAACGGCCCCAACCGCCGAAAAAACGAGACCCGCTCCTCCCGGTCGTTGGGCGCATAAACCGCAACGACTCGGAACGAACCACTTTTCACGGCAATATCGGCCACGATCAACCGGCCCTCGGCATCGGTATGCACAAGGTCCACCTTCGCATCAAGAGTCCGTCTGACAAGCAAAGAAACCCCTCTGGCAAACCGGTCCCCATATGCTGAATAGACGACAAAGTCGTTCTCCAGCACACACGCATCGGCACTGCAAACAAAGTGTGTCTCTTCGATCGCGGCAACATCCACATCCAGGGACAGAAGGTCCCGGAGCAGGCGGACAGCCTTACCCCGATCCCTTAAGCCCTTCACATTTAACGTCGCTAACTTGGTTTCCATTTTCTAGGCCTGCAAAGAGAAAAAAAGAGTCAGAGCAAAAACCTACTCACATACGGGCCGGAAATCTGCGGGTGTAAGGACCCCGACGGATTGTCCCAGGCTCCCTGTACCCATCTCTGACGTCATCCGTCCATCCGAGACAATCCCGCCGACATCCATGGGGTGTTATATGTATGTAAACACGAGTTGCTTCCCCTTGACTGTGAGTACTCCCACTATCCCCAATTACCTGCTACCTCCCACTACCACCACGTGGTAGATCCCAGTAATAGAAACTACTATTATCAGTGTTAATAAAGTTTTGGTTACGTTAAGACCTATGTCTCTCTGTTCTCATTGCTTTTACTAATCTCTACTAACATGCTCCAGACACGCACCTGTATCAACATAATATAAAATGGTGTCAGGAAATAACTAAGAACCATAACACTCACAACGCCTTAAAAACAAAAGAAAAATGGAATTTCTGCCGCACCCAAAAGAACTCAACTGTTCATCCGACAACCTTGGACAGGAATGGGAAACATGGAAAAACCAATTCCAGCTATTTCTGCAAGCCACAGAGTCAGATAGAAAACCGGAGAAGGTTAAAACATCGATACTATTGACCTGTATAGGAAATGAAGGAAGAAAAATCTATAATACCTTCAATTTCGAAAACGAAGAGCAGAAATACGACTTGGAAAATGTGATAGAAAAATTCGACTCACACTGCCAACCGAGAAAGAACCTAACCTTTCTCACTTACCAATTCCTTACATGCAAACAGAAAGAAACACAGAGGTTCGACGAATATGTCACCGAACTGCGGCAAAAGGCAAATAAATGTGAATTTGGAGAGCTCACAGAGAGACTTATTAAAGACATTCTCATATGTGGCATAAACGACATTATACTTCGAGAAAGAATGCTGCGAGAACCGTCGTTGGACCTGGAAAAAGCTATCCAAGCAGGCCTCAGTGCAGAAGAAACAAAACGACACTCTAAAATAATGGCCACGTCGGACACTGAAAACATATCCCTTATTCGGGATATGAAGAAAAATAAAATGAAAAACAAGACGTCTTCCCATGCAACGTTCAAGCAAGAAGATAGAAGGCCCGCCAGACAGCATTGGATTGAAAAATGCACCTACTGCTCTGGTGCCCACCAGAAAAACAACTGCCCCGCGTACAACAAAAACTGTACAAACTGCGGTAAAAAAGGCCATTACGCTCGAATGTGCCGAACAAAAAAGAAAAAATTATATAACGTCGGACAACACAGCTCAGACCACGAGGAGTCAGTCCATTTTAACTTGGACGCCATATTGAGAAAAAATGTACACGTGGTTACTGACAAGTGGAAGATAAAGTTACCGTGTAACGAATCCTTTATAAATTTTAAAATAGATACGGGTGCTGAAGTAAACGTTATACCTATAAAAATATACAATACAATCAGGCCTAAACCAAAATTAGAAAAAACTTCAATTGCATTAACAGCATACAACTGCACAAAAATACCCATAATTGGTAGCTGCATGATATGTCTACAAAACAAAGACACGAAAATAAATACACAGTTCATCGTGGCGGATACAAATGCAAACTCTGTAATTAGCGCAAACACAGCGGAAAAATTGGGTTTAATAAAAAGAATATATGAAGTGAATAAGACGGACATAGAAGCTATAATTGGAAAATATAAAGACTGCTTCGGTGAAATTGGAAAATTACCGGTCACTCACCACATAACAGTAAACCCAGAAATAAAACCCGTCGTAAATCCGCCAAGAAATATCCCATTTGGTATGAAACCAAAATTAAAAAAGGAACTGGAGAGAATGACGAAAATGGGGATAATAGAACCCATTGAAGAACCTACGGACTGGGTGAACTCTCTAGTAATAGTAGAGAAACACAATGGCAAACTAAGACTATGTTTAGACCCCAGAGATCTAAACAAGGCGATAAAAAGAGAGCATTACAAGCTACCTACAGCAGAAGAAATTTTTGCGGAAATGAAAAACCCCAGGTACTTCACAAAGCTAGATGCGTCTAACGGATACTGGCAAATTCCCGTTGACAAAGAAAGCTCCAAGCTATTAACTTTCAACTCGCCATTTGGTCGTTACTCCTTCACACGCCTTCCATATGGAATACACAGTGCCTCTGAAGTTTTTCAAGCACAAGTTGCAAAAATAATAGAAGGAATAAAAGGGACCAAGAACTCACAGGACGATATCATAATATGGTCGGAAACCCTAGAGGAACACATGGAACTACTGGATAAAGTACTTAGCCGACTACGCAAAGCCGGTCTGAAATTAAACAAAAGTAAATGTGAATTTGCAGTAAAACAACTGACTTACTTAGGTCATTTAATCACCCATGAAGGACTAAAGCCAGACCCTTCCAAAGTAAAGGCGATTACACACATGCCTCTCCCCGAAAATAAAAAAGACATACAACGATTTTTGGGAATGACCAACTATCTGTGCAAATTCATCCCAGAATACTCGGAAATAACCACACCTCTAAGAAAACTCCTACACAATGAAACTCTTTGGTCGTTCGATAAACCCCAAATAGAGGCTGTAGAGAAACTTAAACAGATAATAACAAATTTACCAGTCCTGAAATTCTACGACCCTTGTAAAGAAATAAAGATAACCACTGATGCCAGTAAACACGGCTTAGGTGCTGTCCTACAGCAAAAGCACAACGAAACCTGGCTACCAGTATCTTATGCATCAAGGTCGACAACTCCTGCAGAACAAAATTATTGTCCGATTGAATTGGAAACACTTAGCATAGTGTTCGCCTGTAGCAAATTCCATCAATTTATCTATGGAAAAAATTTTCTAATAGAGAATGATCATAAACCATTAAGGCAAATCTTTAAAAAATCAATTACTAAAAGCCCTCCAAGAATACAAAGATTCCTAATGGCACTCCAAAAATATGAATTTGAAGTGATATATATCCCTGGTCGAGAATCTGTAATTGCTGACGCATTATCACGTGCATATATATCGGACAGCTCACAAGAGATATCGGATACGGAGATGGACAAATATATCCATACCATCTTAAAACAATACCCAATGAGCGATCAGAAACTCGACGTCTACCGAGAAGAAACTGGGAAAGACCCAACACTACAAACGCTAATGAAATATGCAACGTCAACTTGGCCAGAAAATAAAGACGTGCCACCCACAATAGCGCCATACATGCCAGTTCGAGATGAAATATCTGTCGTCAAAGGACTAGTACTGAAAGGTACACGAATAGTAGTCCCAACCTCTCTACGAAAAGAAGCCCTACAAAAAATCCATACTGGACACTTAGGGATAGAGAAGTGCATTGCACGAGCAAAAGAAGTCGTATATTGGCCCAACATAAACAGTCAGATAAAAGAAATGATAAGTACATGTACACACTGCTTAAGTCATAGAAACCAACAACCGTCTGAACACCTAATGCACCATGAAATACCAGTAACACCTTGGACGAAAGTCGCGACAGACATTTTTTATTTAAACAAGAAAGCATACGTAGTGATTATAGACTACACAACGAGATATTTCGATATCCACAAACTTGATGACTGCAAATCACGCACAGTGATCAATAAAATAAAAAACACTTTCGCAAAATTTGGTATTCCACAAATAGTGATCAGCGATAATGGACCCGAATACGCATCATCAGAATTTAAACAATTCGCTAAAAAATGGGATTTCAAACACATCAAGACAAGTCCGAACTATCCACAATCAAATGGACTAGTAGAAAGAAATATACAGACTATCAAAAGAACGTTAATAAAGTCCTTTGAAAGTGACCAAGACCCATACCTAGCAATGTTAGCACTGAGGACCTCTCCGTTAAAAGATAAATCGCCGTCACCAGCCCAACAACTAATGAAAAGAACGCTGAGGACAAACCTTCCTAACATCTTGCACAATAAATCAATGAAAAGGCATGATGCAGACAAAAAGTTCAAAGAACTACCAACACTAAACAAAGACGATACTGTTCGTATTCGTTCCCAAGATAATTGGAAACTGAAAGGCAAAATTGTCAAAAAACTAAAAGAGCCTCGTTCGTATCTAATAAAAACAGAACAAGGAAAACATCTAAGACGCAACAGGCGTCACCTCTTAAAAACAAATGAAAACCCAACACCCAAAGTTACATACGACTATGAAAACATATTCAACCAAGAAAATAGTCAACAAAGACCAGTCGTACCACAAACAGGCACGGAGAATACAACAACAACAAGCTTCACAAAGAGAGGAAGAACAACTAGGCTTCCAGCCAGATACAGACATTAATTAAATACAAAAACAAAACAAAAAAAAAACCGAAGATGTTATATGTATGTAAACACGAGTTGCTTCCCCTTGACTGTGAGTACTCCCACTATCCCCAATTACCTGCTACCTCCCACTACCACCACGTGGTAGATCCCAGTAATAGAAACTACTATTATCAGTGTTAATAAAGTTTTGGTTACGTTAAGACCTATGTCTCTCTGTTCTCATTGCTTTTACTAATCTCTACTAACATGCTCCAGACACGCACCTGTATCAACATAATATAAAATGGGGTACGTTAATTTTAAAACCCTGTAAAGAGAGGGGTGGAGACATACTGGGACCCTCCCTGCACAGTAGGTGAATAATTTTTTCAAGTTTGGTGTGCCTGTCTGCGCCATCCGGATCTCAGGGAAGGCATCCTTGGCCTCTTGCAAGTGGGCCCAAACCTTCAGGTGCTTCCCTGTATCTCGTATACATGTAATCACCCCTGGTGCTCGGGGAAAGTTTCTTGGATCTTCCGTAGACTTCCCGTCCACAGACGTAACTTTGAAGAGAGGCCCCAAGAGTGTCTTTCTCTGTGTCGAAAGATCCCTCTCCGCCTCCTTCCTGTCCACTCTACAAATGTCTTCCACCCTGTCAAAGTGTATTTTCACCTTCTTTTTCCTGGAAGGGTGTGGCGGGGTTGAAGTTGACGGTGGGGGCGTAGTAGAAGGTGGTTGGGTAGATGACTGAGTAGGAAGTTGGGTAGTGGGTTGGGTAGAGGGTTGGGGGGGCGTACACAGTGAGGGGGATTGTGACCTTGCTGGAGATGCCGATGCGCTTCTAGAGCGGGACTTCGTTACTTCCGCTTCTTCTGATGTAGTAGGACGAGATGGTGATCTTGATGCTGTTGTTTCTCTCTCTCTCCTGCTTCTCCCTGACACTTTCTCTTTTTTGGTCGGGATCTCCTCGTCCTCTTCATCTCTCCCTCTTTTTGACGAGGAAGAGCGTGGTGGGGGCATTTCCTCCACTTCCATCTCCCCCTCTCGATTTGCTTGTTTCGCTACTTTTGCCTGCTGTTCCATTTTTTGGGTTTGTTGTTGCTTTTCCGGCAGCTTCTTGGGGCTGCCCTTCTCTTGTTGTGGCTTCTTGGGGCTGCCCTTCTCTTGTTGTGGCTTCTTGTGGCTGCCCTTCTCTTGTTGTGGCTGCTGCTGTTTGGGCGGCTGCTCGTTCCGCTTCAGGGGAGAAGGTGCCGTCTTTTTCCCCTTTACCTTCACCCATTCCCCATCCGAGGCCTTTCCTGATGATGTTACTGCTTCTGATGCTGTTGCTACTGCAGTTGTTGGTTTTGTAGCTGGAGGGGGTGGAGGCTGTACCTTTTTACCTGGGCACACCTTGGCCATGTGTCCCAGAACACCGCATGACCAACAAAATGGCTTACGTCCCTCCACCACCACCAGCATCCTCTTTTCACGGCATATGAGAGTATTGGGAATGTCCCTAAAAGCCTCCCTGTCCAGAATGACTTGCAGGGCCATGTCACCCGTGGCTATGCCAGATTTGCTAGTCACAGGCGACACATCCTCTACCTGACCATACTTGGCAAA
The DNA here is from genome assembly GCA_963932145.1 of Acanthosepion lycidas. Taxonomy (NCBI): domain Eukaryota; kingdom Metazoa; phylum Mollusca; class Cephalopoda; order Sepiida; family Sepiidae; genus Acanthosepion; species Acanthosepion lycidas. The sequence continues at coordinate 90,162,368 of OZ010575.1, forward strand.
GAATCCTCCTATCCTATCTGCTCCAATGTCTATAGGCACCCCATGCACCGTGATCTTTGTTCGGCGGGTGCCCATATATTCTGTCTGCATACGAATTGAAGTTGTTTGCAGTATGCTTGCTGACAGTTGCTTGGCTTCCTGCTCTGTAGCTAGGAGGATGTCCCACATGGCATTTGATCTTCTGGCCAATAATTTGGGAGCAATTTTCAGGCTTCTGAGTGCCTCCTCCATACTTTCCCTACTGAAGCCAGCCAATTTCCGGCTCTTCACATCTGCTGTCAGAAGGGAGATGGTTTTTGTTTTTACTCCATCGAATGCTTCTTGGATCGTCAGGAATTCATTTCCTTTGACGAATTCACCATATTTCTCTCTTTGTTCCTGATAGTAAGCGGCGTTCTTCCTTTTCGGACTGTCTCCCGTCCAGGCTGATGTTTTTGGTGGCGACGGTGTGTCAGTTTGCACCGTAGGAGACGGTGTAGCTTGAAGAATGTCCGCCATGGGGATTTCTCCCCACGGCAGTTGCACGAAAAAAAAAGGTTCGCCTTTACGTTCTTCTTTTTTTTTCTTTTTTTTTTTTGTTAAGAGCAATAATTAACAGACAAAATAAAACCAAGTAAAACGGGGAGAAACGAAAATAAAATAAAATAGAAACTGTGTGTAAAAACAACACGTGAAAAAAAAACAAAATCAAATCAACAGTTCAAAACGAAAAATAATTTAAACGAAAACGAGGGGAGGGTCAAAAATAAAGAAATCAAAAAGCAATGCACAAACTCAAAAACGTACAACAAAAAGGTGTGAAAAATAAAAATTTTCAAACAAAAACAAAATCTAACCGTTCACTTTTTTTTTTTTTTTTCCCAATCACGATGCACACGTCAATCGAAAATACAACAATATACTAGGGGATGAACTTCTTATACAAACCCTGCAAACTAACTGATGAATCAAGCTGGTATTTATATAGAAATACCTCCACTCAGGTACCAGCAGCCAACCACAGCCCAAGCAATGGACTATCCCACTTTAGCACAATGAGATGCTCCATTGCACCATAAATAGCTCTCTTTCTCAAGGTTGAATTACTTGTCTTTTACCTCAGCTTGCTCCACAACTGAGTGTTTATCTTGGCCACGTGATTGTTCGACATGGGCAAACACAATGAATAAAACACACTAAACTTTATAAAAGCAAAGTTTTAGCATCAAAGTCATGTTATTATTAAGAGGATTGAACAAAGAATTCTTTGATTATTCAATTATATTTTTTTGATCTTTTTTAGAACCTATGAAATTTTGATTAAAAATGTTTTTCTTGCGTCAACAGGTGACCATAAATTAGTATGGGGAAATTTGAGCATCATCTTGCTGTGAAAAACACATTGATTTGGAAATTCTTGCCAAAATCATGCAATTGTTGGAGTTTAATGAAACTTTCAGCACTTATTCAAAATGAATTAAATTTGTTATATAGGAATAAAGTGCCACCGCTGACACTTGCATTTGAACATAGATCGCTAGTGAGCAGACAGGCGATCCCATTATTGAGTTAAGTAGATCACATGACCATAGAGGAAACGCATATATAGGAAGTCGCATGACATCTAGGTTGATCGCTATTTATCATCTATCACTATACAGGCCACTATTCTCTACTCTATTCACTTATACTATTTCTCTATTCAGACGGATTACTGTTCGAGCGAGTATTATCGAGCAAGTACTATTAATTAGTGTGTGTGATATTCAAAGGCATCTGACACCAGTATCATTCAATGGTGTTTTAGTTGTAATCTGTGATTACAAAGTCTCTACTACAACAAGCATTACAAAAGTACCAACAAGTATTCATTAACATCGCAAAAGTGGCAACGAGTGTTCGTTGACATCGCAAAAAGTGACAACGAGTGTTTGTTGACATCACAAAAGTGGCAATGAGTGTTTGTTGACATCGCAAAAGTGACAACGAGTGTTCGTCAACATCACAAAAGTGGCAACGAGTGTTTGTTGACATCACAAAAAAATTATTTTAGAAACATTATTTTTTTAGAAAATCTTGGTAAAAATATTTTCTTTTTACATGTTACCCCCACTTATTTAATTTTATGAAATTTCAAGAAATCCTTTTTTAAAGATTTTAATGTTAGCTATAAGGAGAATTTAAAATAAATTTAAGAATTGGAGAATTTAAAATAAATCATCAGATTTTTTTTTTTTTTTTTTTTTGTCAAACATGACCCCCAATTACAGAAAATCTGCTCTGAATGATAAAATAAAAAAAGCAATAAAATGAGAAGACATTTAATTAGAAAAGCTTTTAATTGCTTTTATGAATAAGAAGATACATTATGATTATGGACACTATTGTCTTAAAAATCTTTTTTTGATAAATAATGAAATTTTACAAAAGTTGTTTTCATTTTTTAAAATTTTAATTAGAATAATTTATAATGTTTTACATCTTTTAAAATTCGGTATTAATTTGTATTGGTTAGGTGATATTGTTATTAAGTAAAAACTATACTAATCATGAATGGAAAAACTTATTACAGTTCAATAACCCCCACCGCCAAGTATTTTAAAAAGAATTTGTGTGTGTGTGTGTGTGTGTGTGTGTATAAACACATCAATTTCTATATACATCTATACGCAACATTACCAGAAAATATAATAAAACTTAAAATTTATTAGTAATTTTCTGACATTTCCACAACAAGCATTTTCATACGTAAGACTATAAAACCAAAGTACCCAAAATTTAATAAAATATTAGATTACTACTTAGAATATTTTCATAATTTTTTTTAAAGATTACTAGGTAGTTAAAAAATTATATAAAAAAGGTGTTCACATTGCATTCATCAAGTAATTTTTTACAGTTATGTAACCTTCACTTAAAAATGCCAAACATTATTAATAAATAACAGTAACACCTAATTAAATTAACATATCCACTTTTTTGTTAAAAACGATTCTCTGGAATATTTTAAACTAAAAGTCAGTAATATTTGTTTTAATACAGTAATTAAACTTTAAATTAGTTAATCTTCCCCAAATAAAGTTTCGGAAAAGTATATTTTGTTTTCAAAAGATTTTTTTTAATAAAAAGAATTATATTGTGTTTGCAGATTTGTCAATATGGCCGATTTTAGCGATTTAAAAAAAAAAATTTCCAGTCAAATTAATAATTAATTAAACTTTAAAGGTATTTTGATTATTGGAAATATTATCTATTAGTTTGGAATTTAAAAAAACTAAAATAAAAGCTTAAGAGATCTTTCATTTTTAAGATGCTTTAAAACTTAGGTATCGGTCGGCTTATTTTATCTTTTCTTGTTTTTGGAGGAAACTACATTTTTCGATTCTTCAATCATGCTTCTAATGAAAAAAACAAACTCTACGAACAGATCCAAAGAGATAAATTTCAGAATTGCACTGAAAAGTTGTTAATGTTACACTACTACAGTAACACCTTTCTTTCTCGTAATTGTTTTTTTAAAAAAATCTACACTTAGTTACAACTTAAGCACAGAATTTTTTTTCTTTTCAGTAACTATTAATTAAAAAAATATTTTTTGAATTTTATTTAATTATCTTTGGTAAGTCGGCTATAATGAAGAAAGAAATATGTTCACACTTGCACTTATTTACTCTCTATACTTTTTTTTTACTGATCTTTAGATAACGATAAAAAAATTTGAAATTAAAAAAAAAAGTACACACGTGATATGAAAGGTGAAATGAACCCTCCGCCCCCCCCCCAAATAATTCCATGAAAAAATAACCAATTTTAGTATACAATTCATTCATTATTGAATAAGTATTGAAAACGGGGTAGCTATTTTTTGTTTTCATTTCACCGCGGAAAAAGCATCCATGTTTTTTTTTTTAGTGGTACCTACTAATTGAAAAATAATTTTTCCTAGTTTTATTCATTCGTTAATTTTTTATTTAATCGAAAAGGTACCAGCGTCATAAATTTCAATAAATAAAAACGATAAAGAACTAGTTGCTCATTCACGGGACAAATTTTCAACATTTCCTTCGAGTAGACGTTCCACAAGGAACAGATTGTCGTGCGTCACCGGTTAGTCATTCGCTTCGCTTTGTTTGCCCCCTTTTTTTCACGAAACATTTTCTTCCAGATAATTTGATATTTTTATCATACTTTTCTCAGATCGTTACTTTAATCGAGCCATTCTTTTCCATTCAAGATTATTGTTAAGTATTTAACGAATCAGATAGAAATTCATCAAATAATTAATGACTTCATGTTTTTTTTTTATATACTTTGCCGCATTTTTTAAAAAGGTAAGTTAAGAAAAAAATGCACTTATTTGAAAGAGTCAATGTTTGCTTAGTTGCTTCATAAGAATATTTAGAATAAATACTATCTAAAACGTTTGAAAATATTGAGAAATTATGACAAAGTAAAAAATCCAACGTCACCTTCATATGAAAATGTACGTGATTATTACTTTTTGTTTCGAGGTTTTACTTTTTATTATAATACTAGTTGACGTACCTGATAATTTTGGGAAAAGCTGATTGTTATCGCCACTTCCTGTTCTCATATCCTTTCTTCGGTTATCCGAAAGTAACAATTCAAAAAGTAGCCCTGAAAGGGATTTTTGTGTGTTCGCAGAGAATATATCCCTTAGGAGGGCTAGTGTTAAAATAAATTTACAATGTACAAATAGACTGACATATATTTTCACTATAGACATACAAATAGAATTATTAAATATTGTGGAAAAATTGATGGTTCAAGTGGGAGGAGTAAGGTATTTACCTGGGTTGTTGTTCTGGTTGACTAAAACTAAAAGCTGTTACCTTTTTACCAATTTTTATAGTTAAGGTCTCTTGACTTATGATCACAGAAGTGGCTATTCTCTTTTTTTTTAATTTTATTTTTATACTCCTTTGTTATACTATGCAAGTTATCTGATGGAGAAGCTACGTCACGGATATAGTTTTTTTTTTTTTTTGCAACTTACCTTTGCTCATTTCCCCGGCCTGCGCTGTCATAGATTGTTTTTGTTTTGGGTTGAGATTTTCTCAAAAATATAGATCAACAAAAGATTTACAACACTGATAAATAGTACAGTTAAATCATAAACACCTGATGATTGGGTGTTTCTTATCAAGTTTGCAGAGCTCATGATAAACAACATTTTTGGGCTTTCTATGTGGAGTATAAATAAATGATTGGGATTGCTGACTCTTGAACATCCCACATAAAGTAGGCCATGGGAGAAAACTAGTTCTGCAAGGTTAAGGCCTATCACATCCAAGGACTGCCCCCTGTGTTTTTTAATGTTGATTGCAAAACTCACTTTCACTGGGAATTGCAGCTGCTTGAACTAAAAAGGCATATCCTAGGGAATAAGTGGAATTTTAGGAATAAATACAGCCTTATTGCTTAATTTGCCAGGGAGAATTGTCACCGCCAAGACTGTTGGCATCATCCTAATTGTAAGCTGTGTACAACTGCAAAGCTTCAGTGCATCCAGGTTTCTTAGTAGCATCACTGGTGCTCCAACTTTGATGTGCAGATTGTGAGGTGGGATGCCTGCTAGTGTTAGGCTATTCAAAATTTCAGCTGGGTAATTCACAGTTTCATTGGTGTTTAGTACTGCATCAATGGAATTGTAGTTGCAATGCTCACCTGGAAACTTTTCCAGAAGTTTGATGTTCAAATCATCAACTGCCACATTCTTTGGAGCTAGAATGGCATGGGTTCTTAGCCAGTTGTGGTCTGTAAACCGATTCCTCAGTTTAAGAAACACCCAAGTCATTAGCCCTCTTTAAATCAGATACCATATGTTCAAAAGGCAAACTGACCTAGCCATTCTGTTCACTAAGCAAAGTGCCATTACCAACATCCAATAGTTGCTTGGAAAAAGTACCAGCTTCCTCATCACTACTGAGCTGCACTCTCATATTGGTTGTGAGTCTTAGCTTTTTCACACTGCTCCACAGATAGGAAGACTTTATACTGGCATTTACCTTGTCAGCTCTTGTCCCTTTTGGAATCACTGGAAGGATTTGTCTAAAGTCTTCTGCAAGAAAGACTTTTGCCCTTCCTATGTGTTGTTTAAGATCCTGGAGTGCCATGTGATCAATTTACAATCACTGAGGAGTTTGCCTTTTATAGAACCACAACCAATGTTGCAGGTTGCCTTCTCTTTCTTGGACTGGTCCAAAGAGTGCTTGTAGCACAAATGAGCTGTGCAGCCACCACTTAGCAGGATTGCAGTGCATAAGATCCAGTAGGAAGCTGTTATCTAGGAGCCCTAGCAGTTCCTTTATAGATTTTTAGAAAAACCACTTAGCCTTGTAACAAACTGGATGTTAGTTTAACATGTATGCAAAGTTTCATCAATATTGGAGTGGTAGACAACGTTTATTAAATACCTGTGAACACCTTTGCCACAGTTTTTGCTTGTAAATTATTATTACAAACCCAACTGGAATTGAAACTCTACTCTTCGATTAACAGTTATCTGTTACACTGCATGTACATCCAGTCATACAGCTCCTAGTATTCCCAAGCAGTCACCCACCTAACTACTGACCAGGCTCAGTGTTGCTTAACTTCAGTGAATTTTAAAGACAATTGGAATATGTTGAGTCATGTTCCAATATCAGTCGAGTTAATTTTATTCACTTACATGCAAATTCCCTTGGAAAAGGTAGGAATCCATCTCTTCTCCTTCCAGTTATCGGTTAATTAGTAGGATTTGTATCACTAAATCATTATTATCTCTAAAAAAATTCTTACAATCAAAAAATATTCTCTGGCTGTTGATAGGCTGTAAAAAAGACAAATCAATCAAACAAGAGTTGGATTCAACTAGGCAACCTAGTATTTCTATATGCTTAAACTATGTTTTCTGGAGTGATCATGTCAGCATTCTTTCATTGGCTACTGAAACAGAGAGAAGCTTTTAAAATAACTTGAAGACTTAATGAATTTAAACTTATTCCTGTATTGAATTATATCTTTCCTAATTTTTTTCTCCCTTTTTGTTTTTACAGATTTTCCAACATCAAAGCACTGATAATTAATCTGAATATGAAAATTATATAATATTGATCTGATAAAAAAAAAAAGTATGGAAAAATACAGAAAAGAAGTTTATTGTGAAGTAAATGGATCTTCATTTTCTAGCAGTTCAGCTTCAGAAGAAAGTTTATTGAAAGACCCTATAGATTTTTCTGTAGAATTTGAGTGCTCCTTTTCAAAGGAGCATCCTGTGGTACTACCTCTGCAAACAAACTCAAAGCAGAAACCATTTACTTGTGACATGTGTGATTCTGCATTTTCAAAGAAATCATATTTATTGCAACATATACAAACACACACTGGAGAGAAACCATATTCTTGTGAACTGTGCAAAGCTTCCTTTGCAAGGAAGTCATATTTGCTGCAACATAGGCTCACACACACTAGAAAAAAATCACACACTTGTGAATTCTGTGGGTCTTCTTTTGCACGGAAATCACATATGGTGCAGCATATGCGAATACACACTGGAGAGAAGCCTTATTCTTGTGAAGTGTGTGGATCTGCATTTTCTAGAAAATCCTGTATGCTGTTACATATGCAAATACACACTGGTGGGAAGCCACATTCTTGTGAAATTTGTGGATCTTCTTTTTCACGCAAATCTGATTTGGTGCGGCATATCCGGACACATACTGGAGAGAAACCATATTCTTGTGAAGTGTGTGAATCTTCCTTTTCAGACAGATCTGATTTGAAACGTCATGTGCGGATACACACTGGAGAGAGACCATATTCTTGTGAGATATGTGGATTTGCCTTTGGAACTCGGTCAAATTTGAAGAAACATATGCAAATACATCTATAAGGGGAGGAAATATTTTTAAGATGATTGTGATAATGCAGTTTTGAATGTCTTTGGGAAACTTATGATCAGTTCAAGTTTTGTGATGCATCTTAATCATAATTTACCATGTTTATTGATTTTTTACTTTAATTGATATGACTGTGCCATGTTTTTTTTTTTTTCATTAAAAACTGGTCTGTTCTGCTATAGCTGGTGGGAGAAGAGGATTCATATCTTTCCCAAGGGTATAAGCAAGTAAGTGAATGTAATGGATTCAAGTGGAATTCAAACTTGGCTCTCTGATTCCTTAATCCAAGCCACTATACATTACTCCACCATGCCTAGTTGAACTAAAAGCAGCAGCAAATGAAAATTACACGTGTAAGTAACAGGCAATATTTTGTATTTGACAGTAGCATGATTATAGAAGAAAGAAGACATTAAAAGTTAGGAATTGTATGAGTGTGTAAGTTCAGTCACTAAAGGGAACGATATCCCCAGATCCAGAAACACAACAATTAGACAACTCAAAAGAAATATCAGCAGATACTACAGCGTGATCCAAATTGCCAAAATGAAAAAGTTGCAATGCTGAACAAGAGAGAAGGTAAGGAAGAAATCAAGAAGCATGTTGCTCAGAGTTATGAGGGTGTCGTTGTAGGTACATGTTCAAATTACATCGGTGGGTACTATATGTTGCAACACGACTTCATCAGTGAATTATGTGCCATGCATGATACATGCTTAGGCGATCATGTATCTTTTATCTTCTAGCATGCAGTAGTGTTGTCATTTCTACTGCTTGCTAGAAGGAAAAGGGAGAGAAGACAGGAAGTGTCCTATGCTTATAGTTGCTTAACAGTGCCACTTAATGATGTCTTGGTAAAACTGGCAAATTCATGTTGTGGTGGTTTTTAACTTACAAGTGGAATAAGTAGAGAAATCCACTATTTGACTGATAGAGTAAGCAAAAAAAAAAAAATTTGAATATTGGCAACATCAGTAACATTAGAATGATTAAGCCTCTTTACATGATGAACATTAAAATCACCAAGCATAAAAATGTTCACAGATAAATTTAGAGAAAGAACCTTTTTCTATATTGTCAAATATTTGGTCTAATATGTTACAGTCCTGAGAAGAAGGGGAGTGATAAAAGGAAAAGAGATAGCAAACAGAGTGCAATAAAGAAAGTCAAAACCACATAAAAGAACCATCTAGGAACTCAAGATGATTCCCTACCCATTGGAAAATTTTTCCCAGGTGTAAACTCCAAGGCTATACATATGTATCCCAGAATCTTTCCGGCAAAGAGGAAGATAGCCTGGAACAGACGATTCATTGGTAGAGATAAAAAGTTTAAATTACTTTCGTAAACTACTAAGATATCTGGAGAACGTTACAAGAGAAAAGATTCTACACAAAATGGCGCAAAATACCACAAATATGAGAGAAAAATGGTTTAGGAGGTGTAGCTGATTTTCTTTTTTTTTTGTTTATATGTATTTCTTTTAATTATAACTGTCATGATTATCTTAATTTTTAAAGGGAAAAAGGCCAAAATAAATATCACTGCTCATCATCTGTGGCAATACAAACTGGCTGGAAGGTGGCTAAGTCAAAAGCATAATGTGGTCTTGCACCCCCCTTGGAAATACATACAAGGACAAGGATTCATGTGCAACATGGCACTGCAAATACTCCAGTATTATGCAATTATTGACCACAAAGTGCTACCAATGGGTTCAGGCTTCTTGCTATCAGTCAGGATGCCTTAACCAGGAAACTGCCAACCAGATACTCTTAAAATGAAAAGTCACAGCCACTGATCAATCAGATCACCAAAGGTCAAGACAGTGAAACCCTTAAGGCCATGGAAGAAAGGAACTGGGAAACCACATATTAAGTAGCAAAGAAAGTATAAACTTCTACTCCTGTTCTATAAACATGGAAAGAGAACTACAGATTTAGGTAATATTAATCTAACACAGACTCCTGTATGATCAACACAAGTTCAGATTAAAAAATGTTTGAAAACTGATACTGTTGACATTATTGTGTCATGTACAAGGTGAACCCAAAATAGATATCACCTTGGTTATATATAAATAAAAAATTATATGTCCTCAATATGTAGTAAGCATACACCTTAAAGCAGATACTCACAAGAGTTATAAATCAATCCCTAGTCTGAAAGGGAAGCAGGGAGAAAACAAGTCATGCATTTGTGGAATCGTCCACATTTGCCAGTTACACCCCATTGGAAAATGCACTCTTCCTCTATGGTAATTATCACCACATTACATAGACAAACATTCATTGGTTAATCACCATCAATCTAGCTTGCTGATTGGTCAGTTTTGACCAATCAAATCACCCCTACGTGACAGATCTATTTTGGCGCCAATTCAGTCAGAACCTGTCACATGGTACAACAAAATTATAAAGACAAATCACGTGTAAACTCTCTCTCGCGCCTCATTCCTTGCTGCCAAGATGTAATCTTCAAGAACTCCTGTCTTAACCTTTGCGGTCAGACGTAAAAGAACTTTACAATAATTCACACAAGTACGAACTCTAAAATCTCTTCTGAACTCTTACCAAGGTTTACAACTCACAATTCCAAACATGCTAAAGGAACTTTATTCTTCTAAACTACAGTTTAATAATTACTTTTTCTTTATGAGCTCAAGTACAAATATTTCCAAGTCTAAGAGACATAACTCTGTCAAAACATTTTCAGTTCACATGCATGTATATCAAATACTTAATAAATTCAATTGTTACGTTTTGAAACAATACGTCATGATTTGTTTCTATTATTTTTCTTTAATTGCTGTGGATGAATGTTTTTAGAACACCAACACTAAAAATCCTTCTGATCACTCAAAATACATTTGCCAGTCTGCAGTACATTCATGACGTGTTCATTTGGTGGGCTGGCAAGTAAAGAAAAAAGTATTAAATGTCTGTCCAACATGATGGCTAATGAGGGAAAAAGAATGATTTTCTTTCATGTAGAAAGGAAATCAATCCCTCCCTTCGTCAGACATCACATTGCACAAAAGAAGCTAATTCTCACCTCTCTGTCATGGGCAGATAATTGATATTGATGCAACATCTGGATCAAAGGTAGTGTGGCAGATTTCAACCTCTTCAAAAATCAAAAGGTATTTTTAATAAAGAAAAATTTGTCTTGTTATTTTCAATAGATACTAAGTCAGTTTATAGTTTTAACGTCAATTTCAAAGTATATTTCATTTAAATTACTGATTTATTTCCCTTCTGTAAGAAAATAATACAAGAGTATGCAATGTAAAGAATTCCCAAATGAATTTAACTGAATAAACTTTCCAATTTATGTTAATTTTAGTAAAAATAAGCAGTAATCTCCTTGAAATTTTTAAATGTAAAGGGTGTTCCAATAACTTGAACCGATTTTAAACTTAATTCACATTTAAAGTTATAAGTTTTAGTGAAAACGATCCTTTCGGCTTTTCTTTTTTAAGGGACGAAATGATTTTCAACACCGTCTACTGATTTTCTTTGCTATTTTTTATTAGACGAAAAATTTTTTTTTTTTTTTACTAATTTAGTGTTTGCAACGTTTTTTAATGTGTGTGTTTTTTCCGCCTATGTGTGATTCTTTTAAACTTCAATATCGCTGTTATGAATTGAATAACCAATACAAAATTTGTATGAAATTGACAGAAATTCCATCAGACGACATTTAGAAACAGATTACCTTAATTTTTGGCTTTCTCGTTATAACTTTACATCTGAAAGGTAAGTTGAAAACTACGAATAATAATTAAATATACTTGAAATTGGTTCAATTACTGGTGTCCATGCCCAACTGTGTATTATAATTAAATGCCACAGAACCGTTGAAAGAATTCACAGGCTCGCATTCAGACAAATTTGAGTCCCAATGCCGTTCGCTTTCCTTTTTATTCACCATTCTATTTGGACACTACTTAGATCTTCCTTAAGCCGTGACACTTGTCATAATCGAAAAATATGGATTTAGAAGGGGGTTCTGTTTATCAAAAAAAAAACAAAAAAACATATGAAAACGGATTTTCTTCAATATTCTTCTTAATTCTTGAGAATTGACAACAAAGATATTTATTTATATTGCTGATTTACAAGAATAATTTTATTTTTATAAAATATGTGAAGCAATTATGATAAAGATTTATTGTCTACTATTTTATAACGAAATAAATATGAATGGAAAGAATTATTTTTTTATTCATAAATTTAAAAACGCATACAACAATAATTATAAATTTTAAAAACTAAAAAACAGAAGTATTTTATGGGCATTTTTCATTCCCACTCTCTAAATATAAATTCACTAAAATTGGTTGAGGACATTTCTTTCCCTTATATTTTGTAATTTTTTAAATAAATTTTTAAATAAAAAGATTTTTCAAATGTATTTTTTCATAAAATGTTAAATAATTAATATTACTTTGGTTCAAATATTTTCATAAGGTTGTAAAACATTGTCAAGGGAGTCAAAAGTATATCAAAAGGACAGTTATTCCCTTGATACCGCTATGCCGTCGACTCCCTCAGCAATATCTGTCTATATTTCTGAGATGAAGTATTATGTACACTATTTACATTATTCAGACTATTGTCCCCATCTTTGTTGCCATATTTATCACAACGTTTTGGCCGTTATACACTCCGGCCTTCTTCAGGTGGTTTCCAACAACGACTGAAACATTGTGATAAATATGGCAACAAAGATGAGGACAATAGTCCGAATAATGTAGTATCCCTCAGCAATGTCTATTGTTTTAAAAAGCGATGATCGAAATTGTATAAAACCTAAACATATGAAAGTGAATTTATACATTTTCTTTGTTCTTGAGAACTAACAACAAAAACAGTAAACAAAACACTATATTTATTAGATTGTTTATTTACACTATTGTTTATTGGAATGGTTGGCAAACGCAAAACATTGGCCACGTATTTTAATAATTTAGTAAATGTTTTGAAATTTCTGAATAAGAAATCGTTTTCATATTTCTTTATAAATTGGTAAATTATAAATATTGCATTAGTTTTAATACAATTTTATTAGATTTTAGAATGTTGTAAATATGAAATTATTTTTTTATAAATAAACTCTAAATAAATAGTATTTAATATTTTTGTTGTAAATTTTCAAAAACAAAAAATGTATGAATTAACTTTCATCATATGTTTAGGTTTTATTACAATTCTAAACACCACTTTTTAAAGCAACAAAGAAAAAAAAAAACGTCTTTTTGATAATCCGTTTTTTTTTTTTTTTTTTTTTTTTTTTGTGGGAATGAAGGTCCAAGTTTACCTGCAAATTTATCTCCAGAGATTTTTTAAAAAAAATGTACACAATTCTTTAACAAATTTAATTAAATTTACATGCATATTTTCCCCAAATGTTGCTGTATGTGGGGTAATTTCTTCCATATGTTAATTATGTACTTTTATTATTCATAGCAAATAAAACTTGAATTTCAATTCATCCAAATATCTTTTTTGTTTTTCAATATCAACTTCATTTTCTGTTAAATAGAAATAAAAGCTTTTGCTTTTCTGACAAACCGTCTTTCAGGTGTTGTGCAACTCAATTTTGTATTGGCAAGCATGAAGTAAAATTTAATTAATTTTTCTGAATCATTTTAGCAGTGGGAGTCTTGTTCTTTATATAAACACAATTTGATCCCTGATCTTTTAAAGAGTTATATCTAACTTCTTTTTATTAACAAATTTCAAATTTATTTCATTGAAAACTATGTACTGGGATATTATGAACACCCATGTAGAAAGGTACGAGATGATTTTATCTTGATCTCAAGTGTTTCTGTTTGATGGACAAGATGGTTCTTTTTGACGTCAGACTATTTAAAAGAATAAACGGAAACATAATGTGATACTATGGATATCCATGTAGAAAGAGAAGAGCTAGTTTTATCTCAGTCTCAAGTGTTTCTGTTTGATGAATCGGATTCCTTTGAAGTTTGGTATACTAAGCAGCATCCACCTTGTCTGAAGGGGAATGGTAAATAAAGGAGTGGGTGGGATTTTTAGGGATCAAGTAGCAACAACACCGGAAATACTGTATATCTGAGTGCCTGTCTATATTAATATTCATGCTTGGGAAGATAGACATATGGTTCTTGTATTGTTCATTCATATTGTCAGTTACACATAATGATGAGTTTGTTGGGGGAAGCTGAGCTGTTAGACCATCATAGCAGAACTTATCCAAAGTATCACCTACCTACCCACCTAGATGAGCAGGCAAATCCCTAAATAAAACATGTTTTTTAATATGGAAAACAAGGTTTGTGTTCTTATTCCTTAATGTAGTGTTTGTCTTTCATCTTGTTACCTTGTGAGCAGCTGTGGACTCTTTCCTAGTTTTCAGTGTGCACAAATGAGATTGAGAATTGAAATGTCATGTGACCAGTTGGTGGAAAGCTTGGGCAAGGGTTGCATTGTATGTTTATAGTACTACTGATGTCCTTTTTACTCTTTTTTTCCAAAATCATTTAATAACTTTAAAAAGATTTTTGTGAGTACTCAATGTGTTTTGTTTGCTTTGAATTTGGAAAGGGTTGAAATGTTTACAATAAATTTATTTTTGTTAAATAAATAATTGCTTGTTTTAAATATTTTCTTAAAATTACCTAAAAAAAAATATATGTATCCACTTGATTCTCACTTGTTGGTCTTTACTAAAGGCCATGCCATAGTGCATCTCTCACCCAGTACTGAAGGCCTGTCTCAAATCTTATTTTTCCGCTGGGGGGCAAAGATTTTTAGTTTTGGTTTGGGTTTGTGGTAGGTCAGTGCTTTAGTTAACTCAAAAAATTCAGAAAATTCTTTGTATATTTTTTCTTTACTAAGGCCTTGTTACAATTCATATATAGTTTGGCAAAGCTTTGGATCTATCACTTCCCACCCCACTAACAAGGGTGTACAAAATGTTATATGCATTTTAATCTTTGAATTAATTATCCATCTTAAGACAGTTTTAATGAAACAAAAACCATATTGGAATTATGAGTTCTGGAATAAAATCTGATATAAAACAAAAGAAACATGAAACTTTATTTTATTGTTTAGAAATAAATTAACTATTGTTATGTGACTTATTTTGTCATAAATATGCTTTTTTATGATTATGAAAGTAGAAGTAGAAAAAATTGACTCTTAAAAATGCATGGTTTAGCTCCAGGGTTACAATATCTAAAAATATTGGAATCATATTTGTGGTTATGAATAACAATATTATAGAGAAAATATTAAATTAATTTTATATAACAAATAGCATTTTCAAATAAATTTTACTCTAAAAACAGAATTGAAGAAAAGTCTGTTAAACATAACATTAAAATTAACTTTGTTGTGATTTAATTTGTAACATTTTTATTAAAACAGACTAGAAAGAAATTTTTTTTTTTTTCAAATCAAGCAAAATTATGTCACATTTCAGTATAAGTAGCATGGTAAAAAATTCAACATACATTTTCATTTGTTAGAAATACAGATTATTTCAAAATAAAGTTGATTAGTGTATTTGCTGTTATTAATAAAAATTTTATAAAGAAAAAAATTAAATTAACTTCTAAGTAACAAGCCCAAGTATTGTAAATTACATTTTTTTAGTGAATTTTGCATAAAATTGTTTGTTTTTGCAGTGAAAACAAAGTAATATAGCAAGTCCAAAGGAAATAAAATCTGATAATTACTTCAGTTAAAATAGCTAAATTTATTCCAAATGTAAAAAGCAAAATGTTTTTTAAGCCAACTACAGCAGTGAACAACTGCAAAATCAAACTGAAGCTAAAACTTTCACACTCAGTGGAACAACAACAATAGGCCTCCAGTTGTGGACTGGAGATGCACTATGACTTGGCCATTAGTAAAGACCACCATATTTCTTCATTTAAGATAAATCTCTTTCAAAAAAATTTAGAAAAGAAATAATAATAAAATAAAGGATAAATTTATTTCACCATAACATATTAAATTGGAGGAGGAGAAAAGTTTCTAACGGTAAGATACATTTAAAATAAATATTTATCTCCCTTTGTTTGTGCAAATGCCCCCAAAATAAAACCAAAGATGTGATCAAAGTGGCAGATGTTGCAAAAGGAGTGAAAGTGTTAATTAAACAAAGATCACTGATTCTTGAAGAAGTTGAAAAATTGTTACTGATTCAGATTAACAAGAAACAATCATTATTTACACTATTTATATTCAGACTAGTGCTCACATCTTTGTTGTTGTCATCACAACATTTCAGCCTTTGTGCTCTCTGGCCTTCATCAGGTGTGTATATTGAGCTAAATAACCTAGAGTGAATTCTGGACTGAACCTATTATTTAATCTATGGTTGTAGACTGTACTTGTTCCACTGCTCATGTGTTGGGATATCATCTAGTTCTTATTTTTATCTAGTATTGCTCAGTTATTGCTCAGCTGTTTGCACAGAGGAAGGCCAGAGGGAACAATGACTGATAACAACAAAGATCAGGACAGTAGTTCAAATATAAACAGTGTAAATAATGATAACTCTTCATCCCAGAAATTCAAAAAGAAAAAACAAATGATGATAACTTTTCAGAATTGGTAATTTGTGAAAAGGAGAGGCAATTCTTTTGGGAAACATTGTTTTGGTTTCCAAACAAGTTCTTAGAATGAATTTGAAAACCGAGGTTCCACTATTTATGCAAGTGTATTTTTACAGTAAAAACATTATATGTTAATTTATTTTCATTCAATTTATTTGTCAATATCTCCTTTATATACTTTATAATTTTATTTTATTTTTACTGTTTTTACAGATGTTCTGGCACAAAAAGAAAATTTTTACTTACTGTACATGAAAACCATGTTGTTACATTGTGAATTTGAAATGATGAACATTCCATTGTGACTTCACAACAAACATGTCAAGTTATAAGAAAGAAAAAAATTATCCCTGTGAAATATGTGGATGTACCTTTTTAATAAGTTCAATGTTAAAAACACATATGAAAACTCACACTGAAGAAAAATATTCCTGTGAGGTTTGTGGATCAGCATTTCCATACAATTCAAATTTGAAAAGACATATGCGTACACACACTGGAGAAAAACCTTACTCTTGTGAAGTGTGTGGATCTACATTTTCACAAACTTCAGATCTAAAAAAGCATATGCGAATGCACACTGGGGAAAAGCCATATTCTTGTGATATGTGTGAATTTGCAACATCAAGAAATTCATATTTAAAAATACACATGCGAATACACACTGGCATAAAACCATATACCTGTGAAATATGTGGATCTGCATTTTCACATAATTCCACATTCAAAGCACATGTGAAAGCTCACTCAGGTGAAAAACCATATTCTTGTGAAGTTTGTGGTTCTACATTTTCACTTCATCGACTTTTGAATATACACATGCGTACACACACTGGAGAGAAACCATATACATGTGAAGTGTGTGGCTCTACATTTTCACAACACACACATTTAAAAATACATATGCGAACACACACCGGAGAGAAACCTTATTCTTGTAAAGTGTGTGGATTTGCATCTCCTCGGCATTCAGATGTGAAAATACATATGCGAACACACACTGGTGAGAAACCATATTCCTGTGAAGTTTGTGGATCAGCTTTTTCACATAATTCCACTTTCAAGAGACACATGCAAGCACATACTGGAGAAAAACCACATTCTTGTGAAGTGTGTGGATCTGCTTTTTCACGCCACTCACTTTTAAATGCACATATGCGAACACACACTGGAGAAAAACCATATTCGTGTGAAGTATGTGGCTCCACATTTTCACAACACACGCATTTGAAAGCACATGTACGGATACACACTGGGGAGAAACCATATTCTTGTAAAGTGTGTGGTTCTGAATTTTCACATAATTCCACCTTTAAAAGACATATGGAAACACACACTGAAGAAAATCCAATTTTGTATGAAATTTATAGACCTACAGTTCCATAACATACATATTTGAAAACATAAACAAAATCACTTGAGGTGTGTGAATTGCTATTGAAAATCTGCAGATGCACTCTGGATGGAAAATGTATATGGATGTTTCCACATAAGTCGGTGCATAAGAAACATCCAAATGCCCTCAAGTAAAAAACAGTTTGCAATTTCAGACAATTCAAGTTTGAAAAACACAGCTGCATAACCATATTCCTGTTGTACCATCTTTATAGCTATTAATTCATGCCAAAGATGGTCCATATTCTTGTGAATTGGGTAAATCTGCATTTTCAAAAATATGTAATTACAGAAAAAAGAGCATTTTAGTAAAGTGTGCAGATTTGTATATTCAAGACCCATATGCTTTATTGAAAGTACATTCTCCAAACAGTATAGACTTGTATTTATATTCAGGTTATGGCTGAAGAGCTATTCACAAACTTGTTTTAGATTAGGTCCAACTGATTATTTGTTTAGCTTAGTTTCATACAAAAATGATAGTTTATGTCAGCTTGTGAAAATCACGCACTACAATTGCAAAGTAGTTTGTATGACATTTGTTAATTATTACACAAGCAGACATGAAATTTGAAATTTACAAAATCCATGTTTTAAAAAAACCCCAAGTTTCATATTTATAAGAAATAATGTAGAATGCTTTAGGTTAAATTATTGGATTTTTTGACATATCGGATGTTGTTGGGTTATTTTATGACAGAATTTGTTTTTTTATACATACTAGAGTCTGCAGGTAAATATTAGTTAACTTTATACTCGAGTTTGTAGGTAAACATTGGTCAGTTTTATAGTTGGAAATGTAGGTAAGCATTGGTTGACTTTATACTTGAGTCTGTAGGTAAACATTGGTCAGATTACTTTTTGGGGGTATAGGTAAACACTGGTCTGGAAACACTGGTTATATTTATACATGAGTCTGCAAGCATCCACCAAGAAAGTATCCCCTTTCCGAAAGGTCTTACCTCTCAGCAGAGGATGCTGTCAGTCTATTCTAGGCCTCACTGACAGAGCAATCAGGTACTATTTCAGAAGAAAAGTATGTGTACTGCTTTGTAAATAATTGTTAAGCTTTGATAATCCATATATAATGAGACTTTCCAAAAGTTAATCTTCATTTTGATATAATTCACATTAATAAATGCAGAATGATGTGACACAATACTGTCAGCCCGGGGTCAACTCCGAGTCACAACATGAAGCTGGGATACCTCTCCTACCAGCGTTTTGGGGTTGACTCTTAGTTGCTGCCACCAATATGTGACCCCGTTGATCGGCAGTCGTCACTACCCCACAGGATCCTTTGGTCAGGGTACCAAATGGGATGGTCAGTTGATTCTAATGGCTTTACACCAGATGCAACTGGTCCGACACCAGCTCCGTCATTGTCAGCCCACTTCCAATGACTGGTTACTGAAGTAACTACTTTGATCTCAAGTCTAACCTACCCACATTGTGATTTGATCTTAGGTAAATGAGATCAATCAAACATCAGGCCATAGTGTAAGACGGGTCTAAACTAGAGGTGATGTTGCACAAGTGTAAAAAAAAAAAAGAATTAAATAAAAACCAAAAAGATTCGGTTACGTTGAAAGAAAGCAAATCAACTTTTATCAGTCTATTCTATACAGGAGTATGTGTTTTTTCCCAACCCGTTTCTTGGAAAGTGACACTGTATATTTCTGGCAAGTTTTCTAAGTCAACTGGTTTAGTTTTTAGGTGCTGGCTTAGCTTTATTCATCAGTATAACTTGCTGTTTTGTAGGGAGGCAAAGTCGAAGATAGGAAGTCATGGAATCTCTCAGTCAGCTTCTGCGAGGCAACTTGAACTTACTGAAACTCACTGGAACTGGGAAACCGAGGACATCGACCAAAAACCTGTGGGGTTTTTGGTAATTCCCGATTTCTGACAATGGACCTCTTTATTGTCTGGCTAGGAAAATTGATTACTTCCCATTTTTGGAGTGATCCCTTCATCCATGAGTAGAGGTTGCAGGATAGATATCTTCCTAAACTCCCTTCTCACATTGGTACCTCATACAAATTCCTTTCAGTGGGCATTAGTAATTTCTGTCCTTCTTACCAATTTGCCTCCACCTATCACCATTGCTACCACTCGATCAATGGCATCTCAGTCATGTGGGTGTGTGGATAAGCTTGCTTCATTAATTAACCCTTTGACACCCTTGTTTATTCAAGATTTCTGAATTCCAAAATTATCAACGTTGTTTATGAAATTCCCTTTTTTCGACTTACAAACAACATATGGCCCCTGTGGCTTGGCTAACTTCTAAAATCTGGCAATTTTAAATGATATCACAAGCGCTCTTTGGCTATCTCATGTTTTCTTTACAATTATCATAAAAGCTCACCACATGGCTTTTTTTTGATTTTATCATTTATGCCAATCCTCAGTTTCTTGGGAAACTAAAAAAAATAAAATCTTTCCATAGTGAACGTGTATCTCAGAACATCTTCCCATACCAAAAATTCTTACAATCAACATATGGCCTGTCGCCTGGCCAACTTTTAAAATCTCGTGACTTCCAATATCTTAGACACTTTCTGATTCTCGTGTTTTTCTCAACCAATACTTTTATTAGGTTGGTGAAAAAATAATATCGTTTTTTGACGTATTTTTTAACGTCAAAAAACGATATTATTTTTGCACCAATCTAATACAAACATCATTAATCAATTGTCAAAAGCTTGCTATATGGCCTTTTTGTGAGTCCTCTGTTTACACAAGTTCTCGGGGTCTTGAGAAAAGTAACTTTTTGGGAAATAAAATCTTTTTAATATCAAACAGTACATCTTTTGGGATATCTTCTTTCCATTCTCAGTACTTCTTGTTTAATTTTTATGGTTAATTACTTAATCAATTACCATAGCTAAATAGTGTCACATGAAAAAAATGTAGGAATTCAGATTGCCTTTTATTTAATTAGCTGAAATTTTTATTACACTTTGGAAAATGCACTCATTTACTCTGTGGAATGATGGATTTCATATTTTGTAGATATTATTTTTTTTTTTTTTTAATTGAGATAATGATTTATTGTACTTCTCTTCAATTAGCTTTCCTAAGAAATCAGATGAAAACAGATTAATGTAATTTCTTTTTTCTTTCTTACGGTACAAAGATGTAATTTTTGTCTGAATTTCTGGGATGAGGAGTTATCATTATTTAAACTATTTACATGCAGACTATTATCCTTATCTTTGTTGGTGTCACCACAACATTTCAGCTGTTGTGAATCTGGTGACATAGTAATTGAGTTCAGTCCCTTGGCCGGGCAGTGTGTACTGGAACTCAGCTGAAACTGGGCAAGCAATAACTGAGCAGTACTAAAAATAAGAACTAGACAAGATATTCCTAAACATGGGCAATTAAATGAGAACAGTCTAACCCTGTAGATTAAATAAAGGCTTCAGTTCAGAATTTCCTGTAGATTATCCAGATTGACATATGTGTCAATGGCCAAATTGTGATGAGGACAATAATCTGCCTGTAAATAGAGACATAATTGTTTGTTTCTATATATCTTTTGTATTAAGATTTGTTTTTAAAGACTTGGGTAGACAAACCTAATGAAAGGTACCAAAAGTTAGTGTAATTTTAACTCTGTTTACTAATTATAAAAGAGATGTTATTGCTTGTTTATTGTTTATGAAACAGATGTAATTGCCTGCTTCTATGTTGCTTTTGTATGAAATTGTTCTGAACAAATTCTGTTGACTGAAAAGTAAGTTAAATAATTCATTTGAATAACTGAATGATTTAAATTTCCGATGCCTACTTTGTGTTTTCTTATCTTATTGGGTTGAAGATTATTTAATGTTAATGTATTTAAAGTGGGACTTTTAAAAAAAATCTCTTGCTCCAAACAATTTACTTTGTATATTTTCATATTTTATTGGGCTGAAACTTATTTAATACATAATAGGGTTGGATGAATAATCCATAGACTGACCAAGATACTCTCATGGAAAGTGACCAAATTAGGTTTATTTTTCAGCATAGTCACTCTTGCGGTTCACACCCCTATTTCATCAGTGTTGCAGTACTTGGACCCATTGGTGAAAAGGAATTCATCCTGTTGCTGTTAAAAATTGCTGCAAAATATTGTTGATATACTTAAGATGGAATGATCTTTTATGATATGTCTCTAATTTGTATTTAAGTAAATTGTATTTATTTTCGATTTTTCTAGCTTAATTGTTCACTTATATTGCATCTAATCCATTATTGTACATAATTAAGTTAAAATAAAATTTGTATTTTAGATGAATGCTACCTTATGAAAATTGAGATGCAGTCGAATGCGAGTGACCATTATCATAGAATTGGGGTGCAGCTACAAGACTCTAGCACAAGGCACTGCTTGGCTATATCATTTTTGTTTAATCTTTTGCTCTGAGTAATTTATATATTTCTTGTGCCTTAGAAAATTAAAATTTATAAACAAAAAACTAAAGCAATGACAGTATTTTTTCTTTTTTTGAGTTGAAACTCTTTAAGGCAAAATTCTTAGATGAATTACTGATGATAAACTTTCATTTTGTGTTTAAAGTGACTGCTTTTTTCATTTATATATTTTGTTATCATTACCATCTAAGAAAAATTGAATTTTCTGAATCTGAATGATTTTAAATGCTTTGTGCAAAATAACTGAATACAAACTGAATTTGAAAACTTGTTACTCCCACCCACTACATGCCCTGTTTCATATAATTAAAACTTTGATTAACTTTTTTTTACATTTCTTTTCCATGTCTACATATTTTTAATAAAAAAATATAAACAAGAATTTGGGTTGTCTTTTTAATTTTACACTCCTTCCTGGTCCTTCTGATCTGCAGTAGATGTTTCTTATTCAGGATTGGGTTTCCAGTTCCTTCTAAAGTCTTTCCATTCTCTTTTACACTCAGTAGCCCTTTGCATCTTAGTGGTATTATTGCTTTTCCAATGGTATCAAAATAACTAACAATTTCAATGATTTATAAAAAAAATAAAAAATAAACACAAATTAATTTAAATCAAGTGATCGTATTTTGTTTCCCCGAGTTAATTATTGAAATGTTATTGTAGAAGTAATTTATTTTTGGATAGCACCATTTCAGATCAAATAGTTAATCCGCAAATTTTTTTAAAATGTTGTATTTTTAAAATAATTTTCTGAAATAACAATTCCATAAAAAGAACTATATAAAATATATTAGGTTGGTGCAAAAATAATGTCGTTTTCTCACATGTGAGAAAATGACATTATTTTTGCACCGACCTAATACATTAATTTAAGAATGACTCTCTATTCTGTCCTTGTCTTTCACTGTCCAGCAATTTGTTGAGTTGACAACGATGGTATCAACAATTTTTCTTTAATTTATCAAAACAACGTTAATTTTTACAAAATCCAATAAATAAATTAAACAGGAAACAATTGTTATTGTAAATTTTCAATATACGACAGCATAAATAAAAAATCACATGACAAATTAAATTGTAATTTATTTAATTTTTAAATAAGACAAACAAAAATAGAAACCTTTTCTTTTTCTTAATTGACAAATAATCTTGAATTTGGAAGCAATTTTTTATATATTTATTCTAATTTTAAGGATCAATTCGTAAAAACTGTGTCAATATGAGATAAAATTAAATTTGACTTACTTCATTCGACAAATTTAAATTAAATAGAAGTGAAAACAGTAAATAAACTACAATGTATTAGAGTTGAATCAATTTTTAAAGCACTTTTTCCTTGCAATTGTAAATAAAAATGTCAGTCAAACGCGAGTAACAAGGGCGATAAGTAAGACGGACTTTAACAGATTGTTTAATTAAATTTCTCCAAGCAAAATTGGCAAACTTCGACCTTTGTACCCCCCCCCCCCAAAAAAAAAATGATTCTCAGTTTGACACCGTTATTATTTTAACTACATTCACTCCTCGGCAGTGTTTATAATTATAGAAAGTGATTATTAGAATTTTAATAAAACATAAACATATGAATTTCATTTCATGAGAATACAGTTTCTCTCTTGTATGTGTTTGGTTTGCATGTGTGCTTTTAAATGAGAACTGTGAAAATACTGATCCACACACATTACAAGAAAAAGGTTTTTCTCCTGTATGTGTATGTGTTTTTTTGAAATCTGAAGCCTGTGAAAATGCTGAGCCACATACTTCAAAAGGATATGCTTTCTTGTCAGTGTGTGTCTGCAAATGTCTCATTAAAATAGATTTCTGTGAAAATGCGGAGCTGCATATTTCACAAGAATATGGTTTCTCAATAGAGTGTGTTTGCTCATGTGTTGTTATATGTGAACTTTGTGAAAATGCTGATTCACACACATTAAAAAAATAAGGTTTTTCTCCTGTGTGTGTTTGAACATGTGCCTTTAAATCAGAAATGTATGCAAATGTTGATCCACATATATCACAAGGGTATGGGAATTCTCCAGTGTGTGTCAGCATATGTCTCCTTAAAACAGATTTCTGTGAAAATGTAGAAAAACATATTTCACAAGTATATGGCTTTTGTTTAGTATGTGTTTGTGTTTTTAAATGTGAACTTTGTGAAAATGCTGAGCCACACACATTACAAGAATTTGCATTGTTCTTAAGAATTTCAATAAAAGTATTAAAAATGTATTTAAACTAAAAAGATATACTACCTGAAAAATATTTAAAGGAGACAGGCAAAGAACCTGCTTAAAAAAAAAAATGGGAATAATTAGGTCACATTCCTAGATAATATATAAATATCCCCACAAACAAAGAATATTTTGGTATTTTCTATATAGTTTTCAATTGTGAAGTTTATTTTCGTTTGTTCTTTAATATAGCAGCAGTAACCACTGCATAAGTTAGCATTATTTGGATTTTTTTTTAATACATCATAAAGTCAGTTTATGAACCAGTAACAAACAGTTACCAAACAATTTTGATGGGCTTATAAATATTTACTATACAGGTTAGTGGAAAATTTCCCATGTGAATGTAGCTGATGATGCAAAAAATAAAAAAAAAATAAAGGTTGAAAACCTCTTGCCTAGAGCAAGATATCTTGAGCCCATCCCTTTTGATTTGTTTTTGAATACAGAGCTTTTCTTTTAGACTAGTTGCTAACCCAAGGTAAAAGGTCCAGTCAGTCCAGCTATTTAACTCATAGCTGGGGTGGGAGAAGAGATTAATTTATACCTTTCCCAAGAGTATTTGTGTTAAAAGTTAACTTAGCTAACTTGGATGGAATTTGAACCCAATTTGATGATTTCTCTTTCTGAGCTAGGTTTTTCTCTTGTGTGTGTTTTGAACATGTGCCTTTAAATCAGAAAATCACTTACACGGCCCACACAACATTTTTAAAATGTATAATAGAAGAATTTGAATTTCTTACTGATTTTATATTCTCAAGGAGAAAGAAAAATGATGTCTTTATTGATTCTGCCCAATTCTGAAAATATAGAGTGTTCCAATAACTTGGAACGATTTTAAATGTGAATTAAGTTTATGCATTTCTTGATTTCTTTCAGATTTAACAACTTAATTCTTTGGCAATTTCAACCATGGAAAGATTAACAATTTATAAGTGAGAAATAAGTATTGATGACATGCATTCACCCTGTTATACAGGTGTCTCTCTTCATATTCGGTGACTTTCTTGGAACTTCAAATCATACTAATTCATTTTTTTGTCAGTAGTATGTTCCTTCTCTTGAACCAGAGTATGATACTTTCAACACTATCTGAGCCAGGGATTGAACTCATAACTACCAGGGAACTTGATATGCGTTGACTAACACTCTAATTCATTGGACTATCTGTCCCTTGGACAATCTAGTATTGAAATTCTGGATCTAATGCCTGTAGTCAGGTGATGGATACTAAATGCCTCCAAAATGAAATGAAAAGTAATGAGTCACTCTACTGGAGGTTATTATCAGCCATGCTGATGGAAGTCAAAAACGGTTTTCTCAGATGTTTAGAGTAGAGTGGCTCATTGCTCCTTCTCAGGCTAACGTTTTCCACTGGCATGAAGGGGAAAGATTATATTGAACCAATTGCCAGGTCGGCTGCCAGGAAAATGGGCTTACTGTGTCATGCATGACAATTTTTTTTTTTTTGCCAGACTATCTTACACATTTATAAGACTACCATTCATCCTTGCTTTGAATATTGCTGTTGCATCTGGCCTGGTACTTCTGCTATGTATTTAGAGATTCTTGATAAAATATAAGGAAGAATCTTCAATGCTATAAGTCCTGATCTGGCATCTTGGCTTCAGTCACTTTCCCACCACCATAGCATGTAGCTTCCCTGTGCCTTTTCTATAAATATTTTTATGGTAATTGTTCTCATAATCTATTTCTCTATGGTACCTGAAAAATATTTAAAGGAGACAGGCTATGAATTTAAGTGCATTTTTCTCTATAGTACCTTGACTCTATGAATTTAAGTGCATTTTTCTCTATAGTACCTTGACTCTATGAATTTAAGCGTAGTACAAGATTGGTGGTAATGTATCATCATTTTCCAGTTGAAATGGCTAGATCTATGCTAACAGTTTTTTCTCTTACACTTCTCGTTTGTGGAACTTTCATATGGTTTCTTGCTTTCTAGTCAAATTTGATCTTCAAAAATTTAAATGTAATGTCAATCATTATTTTCAGTCTTCTTAATTAATGTTTTTATATTTTACTCTCCTTAATGTTTTTTTCTAACTTTCCACACCCTTGTGTCTTAGTGGCTTTATTCCCTTGCTTTGGCTGAAATGATTAAAAAATTCAAGAGAAACCCAGAAAATTTGCTGACAGACATTAGATTTGTCTCTAGAATTTCAATATTAGATTATCAGAGAGACACACTAACTAGGGAATTAAAGTGTTACTTCAAAAATATTAAATTCCCTAACAGTTCTATGTTCAATCCCTGTGTCTGGTAGTATTTAAAATTCACTTTTTTTTACTCAACCAAAATGGAATGACCAAGCAATATCAAATTGAATTAGTAATGATACAAAATATCTTTTAAGTGTCAAATGAGAATAATCTCACTCTTTAGATTGAATAAAGGGTTTGGTTCAAATCAGCAAGAAGGTTACTGAAGACAGTCAGAAGGGGCAACAGTTGAAATATTGTGTGTATGGCAATCAAGATGAGCATGCTGCTCTAAAGAATAAAAAAAATGACAAAAAAAAAAATAAATGACAAAACCAGGAAATATTTTTAGATTGTAAGAACTTTCTTTTTCTTAAGATAATAATAGCTTAGTGACCCAAATTTACTAATTAACTCTAAGCTGGGGGGAGAAGAGGTGGATTTGTACCATTCCCAAGTGTAATTGTGTGTAAATGATTATAACAAATCCAACAGGAATTGGAACTTGGCTCTCCAATTGATAATTTTGAGTCATTATCCATTACACCACCCAAATATCCATGCTTATAGCACCTGGTAACCCCAAGTGGTCAGGCACTGACCACTCTCAATATTTCTTAACTTCAGTGATCATACAAGAACCGGCATTTCAATGTGACATGGCTATAAACTCCTTGTTGATCACAGAGATTTTTATAAAATTATAAATAAAATCACTTCAAAAACATGTATAATTAACATCAGGAAGAAACAGTTGAAATTTGTAGGGCACGGAAAATTTGATTTTCACAAAACAGATTGAAGGTAAGATGGACAGGGTAAAAACAACACGCAACCTACCTAGTGAGTTTGAGTAAATGGATGACAGAACAATGTTTAGGAGAGATAAAAGACAAAATTTATTAAGAGCTACAAAGGACAGGAAATTGTGGAGATCCATGATCACCTACATCATAAAGTGACATGGCACATAGAAGAATAGCAACAACCTGAATGTCAATCTTTGAAGGTGTATTTTGAATATAGTTCTTTTCACTGTGCATTTTAATGTCACATTAATTCTGAACACTGAGAAAATGTTGATGCACATATTTCATGAGAATACGGTTTCTCTCTTGTATGTGTTTGCATGTGTGCTTTTAAATGAGAACTTTGTGAAAATACTGATCCACACACGTTACAAGAATAAGGTTTTTCTCCTGTATGTGTTCGTATGTGTTTTTTTAAATCTGAAGCCTGTGAAAATGCTGAACCACATACTTCACAAGGATATGCTTTCTTGTCAGTGTGTGTCTGCAAATGTCTCATTAAAATAGATTTCTGTGAAAATGCGGAGCTGCATATTTCACAAGAATATGGTTTCTCACTAGAGTGTGTTTGCTCATGTGTTTTTATATATGAACTTTGTGAAAATGCTGATCCACACACATTAAAAGAATAAGGTTTTTCTCCTGTGTGTGTTTGAACATGTGCCTTTAAATCAGAAATGTATGCAAATGTTGATCCACATATATCACAAGGGTATGGGAATTCTCCAGTGTGTGTCAGCATATGTCTCATTAAAACAGATTTCTGTGAAAATGTAGAAAAACATATTTCACAAGAATATGGCTTTTGTTTAGTATGTGTTTGTGTGTGTGTTTTTAAATGTGAACTTTGTGAAAATGCTGAGCCACACACATTACAAGAATAAGGTTTTTCTCCTGTGTGTGTCCGCAGGTGTTTCTTTAAATCTGAACCCTGTGCAAAGGCAGATCCACACACTTCACAAGAATATGGTTTCTCTCCAGTATGTTTCAGCATATGTCGTATTAAAACTGATTTCTGTGAAAATGCAGTGCTACATATTTCACAGGAATATGGTTTCTCTCTAGTATGTGTTTGCATATGAGTTTTTAAATGTGAACTTTGTGAAAATGCTGATCCACACATATTACAAGAGTAAGGTTTTTCCCCTGTATGTGTTCGCATGTGTTTTCTTACATCGGATGCCTGTGAAAATGCAGTGCTACATATTTCACAAGAATATGGTTTCTCTTTAGTATGTGTTTGTACATGTGTTTTTAAATGTGAACTTTGTGAAAATGCTGAGCCACACACATTACAACAGTATGGCCTTTCCCCTGTGTGTGTCCGCATGTGTTTTTTTACATCTGATGCCTGTGAAAATGCTGATCCACAGACTGCACAGGAATATGGTCTTTCTCTAGTGTGTATTCGTACATGTTTTTTTAAGTATGCACCCTGTGAAAATGCTGATCCACATACTTCACAAGAATATTTTTTCTCTCCAGTGTGTATACGCATGTGTATTTTTAAATATGAATTCCTGGAAAATGTTGATGCACACACTTCACAAGAATATGGTTTCTCACTAGTATGTGTTTGCTTGTGAGTTTTTAAATGCGAACTTTGTGAAAATGCTGATCCACACACATTACATGAGTATGGTTTTTCTCCAGTATGTGTTCGCATGTGTTTTTTTAAATCTGATGCCTGTGAAAATGCTGATCCACAAACTGTGCAAGAATGTGGTTTGTCTCCTGTGTGTATTAACATGTGTCGCTTTAAAACTGATACTGATGATAGAGACAGTCCACAAACTGCACAAGAATATGGCTTCTCTCCTGTATGTGATTGCAAATGAGCATTTAAGTGTGTGATCTCTGAAAATGTTGATCCACACAATCCACAAGGATGTGATGTTTTTCCTATTTGTTCCTGCATGCGTGATTTTAAATGTGAAACCTGTGAAAATGCAGCTCTGTACAGTTTAGAATATGATTCATTTCATGTTTGCTTGTGTGTCTTTAAAGGAGAAATCTTAACATGTTATATCAACACTCTTTAGAAATAAAAATCAGCAAAAATGTAAATCAGCCCAGTTTACAGCCAAATGTTTATTTTCAGGGAGTGTTTTCAAAACTTAATCCTTCAACCAACAAATGAGCATATTTAATGCTGATTTGATATCCAGTTACCAAACTTGAAAAACTATTCTATTTGG
Source organism: Acanthosepion lycidas (assembly GCA_963932145.1). Taxonomy (NCBI): domain Eukaryota; kingdom Metazoa; phylum Mollusca; class Cephalopoda; order Sepiida; family Sepiidae; genus Acanthosepion; species Acanthosepion lycidas. Next base: position 90,192,146 of record OZ010575.1, read on the forward strand.
CCATCAGACGAATTCAGTTGATTTCCATAGCAGTGATATCTGTAAATGTAGAAGAGATATAATTTTAGCAAACAGCTTCATACTAAAATTATAAAAATACTAATTCAGTACTTGTCACTTCTCTCTAGAGCAGTGGCTCCCCAACTTTTTTGCCATTCCCTTGCATACTAAAACACAACTCTACCTCCCCATGCATAGTCAGGCTGTGATTGAATTTTTTTGGTGCGCACATTGTATGTCAAATGAGTATTGTAGTATTTCCCATAATTGTCATATAAATGGGACAAACAGTAAAGTGAAGGCAAAATAAACTTCAAGTACACTGTGTGTGTGTGTGTGTGTGTGTGTGTGTGTGTGTGGTGTATCTTATGGTTAAGATGTACCATTGATACTCTCTGGCTGTCAGCTTTTTTCTCAAAATTGCCACCCACCTCTTTTCTACCACCCACTTTGAGAATCACTGCTATGGAGCAAGATGATTCAAAATTCAAATCTAAAGTGTCTATTTAAAATGCTAAATTTATTAGAAAATATATTTAGTTTAAATACAGAAGGAGCCATAACAATTATGTGAAAAGACTGTAGAGTTCTGCTTATACTTTTTCCTGTTAACCAGGGGTTGTTGCCAGACAGAAAGGGAAATAGATACAGATGCCCATTTTAATTCCATGCAAATTGTGTGTGCATGTGTATATATGCGTGAAAATTCCTCCTTGGAGGAGTTTCTAACACAGACTTATCATCTCTCAGTTACATCTCTGTCTTTGGACAGAGTGCGCTCAGGGGTAACTGAGAAAATAATACTGAGAGGTGCCCAGGGAATAGCTGCCCAAGGCTGCACCCTCCCATTGCACCAGAGGGAAGGATTGGTGCTTGCATCGAGGCCAGCACAACCAATGGTTGAAGGGGCTGTGGGCAATTTTTGTCCCTTGCCCAGGTGGACACAAGTAAACACTGCATGTGTGTGTGTGTATACATGTATATTTCAAATTCAATGAGAGTCCTAAAAACATTTTTACAAAAAAAAAAAAAAAAAAAAAAAAAAAAAACAGTAAAAAATAATTCTATTTATTAGGTTGGTGCAAAAATAATGATGTAATAATGTCATTTTTTGACGTTAAAAATACATCAAAAAACGACATTATTACGTCATTATTTTTGCACCAACCTAATATTACCAAATAATTTCTGAAAATTATCTGATTATGTTAGGGTTTAAAAGTTGTTTTTTTTTCTTGTATCTAATGTTATGATTGTATTGCTCAGTCCAGGGTAGGGTCTGTTCAGACTGAGCAGGAGGGGAATGTAATATTACATTATCTTAATTGACTTAAATTGTTCATGTATACATTAAATGGCAGAAGTACATGCAAGTCACTTATGCACAACACAGACATACCCATATATATTATATTTATATATATACACACACACAAAGTCACATGGACAGACTGTTCTCATACCACTATGTCTAGTACTATTCAGTTATTGTTTACCTTGTTCCCACAGAGTCTAAGTACATACACCATGTGACATGGAATCAATGGCATATTTTACCCAAATTGCTTTATTGAATTACATTCTGTATTTGAATGGAATAATTTTGTGATACTAATTAAATGAAGGGCTATTCTAATAACTTTCAGTTTTGCATCATGTCACAAGTCCCATAACCCAGTAGGGACACCATATGTACTGCAGCTATACCAAAAATGGTGTATCTAGGACAAGGACTTGACAACACGCATCTCTCTTCAGGCTCATTTTGAATTCACAGTTTCCCTTCTCTTAGACTGATTGCCACTCTAAGGGCAAGAGAGCCAAATCCGTCCTGCTGGAGAAAGATGGATTCATGCCTTTTTAATGATATTAGCACAAAATGAACAAAACAGAATCTAGCATTAATTAAACTCAGCTCACTGATTACACCACAATCTACACATCCATACTTTTATTGGAGAATTATTCAAATAGTAAATTTTGTTGCCATCATTTGAAAAATTAATTTTAAAAAAATGACTATTTTGATGTCATTACATTTACCTCTTAGTAGGTACCTCCATAGGAAAGTGATACCTAAGGTTTAAAATGTAGTTTTAAAAATGAAAGATCTTTCTTGAAGCTTTTATTTTGGTTTTAATTTCAAGCTAATTAAATTTAATATTTCCAATAAGCCAAATACTTTCCTGTATATCAAAACTAATTTAAATTAATTGCAATTATATTTTTTCAAGTCTCTAACATCAGCCATATTAACAAATCTGTCAACACAATGTAATTCTCTTCATTAAAAGATCTTTCAAAAACAAAAATATACTTTTCTGAAACTTTATTTGAGGAAGATTAACTGATTTGAAGTTTAATTAACCTGAATTAAATCTTAAATTTACTTTAAAATATCACAGAAAAATATGTTTTAAGCTGGAGGTGGGTGTTTTTATGAGGTATTGAGAGATAAAGTAAAGAAAATGTTAAATTAAATTTGCATCAGCTATTTTTATTCTGTTACTTTATTTTTGGCAAATGTTTAAATTTACATTTGAAAAATAATCAATGTTATAATTGGTATGAGGGAAAAATATTCTAAAAAAAAAACAAAAAAAAAAAACAAACTTATTTTATGTATACAAAAATATATTTATTAATAAGTTTATCCTCTTGCAATAAAACATCAATGAAGATACTTAAATAGGCACCACAAAAAAAAAAAAAGTGATACCTAAAGTTTAAAATGCATTATAAAAAGTGAAAAATCTTTCTTGAAGCTTTTATTCCAGTTTTAATTTCAAACTAATAGAGTAAATTTGATATTTCTAACAAGCAAAATACTTTGCTGTATTTCAAACTGAATTTAAATTGATTAGAATGAGTTTTGTTTTTATTATCAGTAAAAATGCTAAAATCGTCCATATTGGTAAATCTGCCAACACAATGTAATTCTCTTTATTAAAAAAATCTTTCAAAAATAAAATACACTTTTCTGAAATTTTATTTGATGAAGATTAGCTGATTTGAAACAAATATTACTTTTAGTTCAAGTTCTCACAGAAAAGCCTTTTTCAACACAGCGGTGGGTGTTTTTATGAGGTGTTGACAAATCTCTCGATAGACTTATGTTTGGGAATTTTTTCTAAGAGTGATAGAACTGTAACAATTACTTCAGGAATATAATGTGAACACATTTTATATAATTTTTTTTAAGTACCTAGTAATCTTAAAATTTTAAGAAAATATTCTAAGCAATCTAATATTTTAGTGAATTTTAGTTACTGTGGATTTATAGTCTAACTGACGAAGATGCTTGTTAATGAAATGTTAAAAATTTACCAATAAATTTTAACTTTATTATAGTTACAGCTCTTATTTTCAGATAATGCTGCGTATGGACATCCATATTTACAAGAATCAACATGTTTATACAAACATAAAATAAATTTAAAATTCTTTTTAAAAAATTGGGTGTTGCTGAATTGTAGTGAATTTTAGTAGTAAATATAGTTTTTATTTAATATCACCAATTCGATACAAATTAATGCAGAATTTTAAGTTTTAAAGGTTTATAAATTAATTAAAATTTAAAAAAAGATTAAAACAATTCTTATAAAAATTCATTATTCATCGAAAAAAAAAAAAAAAAAAAAAATTCCTAGGCTAAAAACAATGATGTCCATATTTTTAAAAGCAATTAAAAAAAAGCTTAATGTTTCAGCTTTATTACCTTTTAGTTTTTTATTTTACGATTTTCTCTAACTTGAGAAAAAAATATTACGATTTAATTTCTCCAATGACTTCTCCTTATAACTAAAAAAAAAACATTTAAGTGCTACAAAAATAAATTTCTCGAAACTTTATTAAAATTAAATAAGTGGAGGGTAACAGATGTGAAAAAACAAAACTTACCAAGATTTTCTAAAGAGGAAACATTTCTAAAATAATTTAATTAACTTGTGAATAATTCCTGAAAGTTTCATTAAACTCCGACAATTATTTGACATTTTTAAAGAATTTCTCTTTAAAAATCAATGTGTCTTTCACCGCAAAAAGACGCTAAAATTCCGTAATAATTCCCATTATCGCAAGAAAAACAAATTTTTTTTGAAGGTTTTAAAAAGGAATGTCACAATATAATTTAATAATAGCAAAGATTTAGACGGTAAAATTTTGTTTTTATTAAGTTTGGCACATTTTTTTTTTTATTTTGTATGGAGTATGCTGTTTTTTTTTTTGTTTTTTTTTGTAAATCTTCAGAGGTACCGACCGACCTACCGCTTTTCATTTCATTTTTTTTCAACAACTAATGCCTGTAAAGAAGACGGTCAAATAAAAAAATCGGTGTTGTTATTAACTTTAATATAGCAAAAAAATAAAAAAACGAATCAAGCAAAATAACTTTCAGAAATTAATTACATATCTTCTTTTTATGGACAAGTAAAAAAATAAATTATTTACAAAAGATAAAAATTACACACAAAAAAAAAAAAAATCTATACGACTAAAAAAGTAAAACAATCAAAAAAGGATACTTACACTTCTATTTTCTTTTTAAACTGATTTGTTTTCTGAGAGAAAGACAACAAATATTAAAAAAATTAAATAAAACGGCTAATTTCTTTGATTTTTCTTTCTTTTTTTTTATTTTTTTAAATGAAACAGACGTTTTGTTGCAAGACAAACTGAAAAAAAAAATCATGCAAAAGAGCGAATTTAAAGGGAGATAATCAATAAAAAATAAAAATGATTAATTATTAATTTTATTTTGTGTCCGTCGGGAAATATTTAATTTATTTATTTTGAAATATTAATTACCACAAACAAAGAATTGTTTTGTCATTGTGGCCGAAGGTGTTTTTATTACTGGTATAACGTTTGAATCTGGACTTTAAAAATTTATCAATTCAGCGTGAGTTTTTCGAGACAGGAATACGGTACACTTTAGTCTTTAGCTGTCCTTGTGCCATACTTAACAAATATGAAATGGAATAATTAAATAGTACTTCTGAATTTTACTCCCTTTGATTAATACTTACTAATAAAGTAGTGTAAAACTGCAAAGTTTTACTATAAAACTATTTTTTTTGATATTTTTTTATCCATGACTTTTTTTCTTGAATCAAAAATCTATACTTAACTCAACAACTATCAGTTGGTTGATGTATTAAATTACTAAACTAGACAATTTTTCTTTGACAGAATCTTGCATATTTGTTGGTTCACTTATTTGTCCATACATTGAATATTGCTGTCACGTCTGATCTGGTGCTGTTTCTATGTATTTAGAGATTCTTGATTAAACCTATAGAATCATCCATATTTCCTACTCACCTCCGAGATAAAATACACTCTTCCATCAGAATATTTTGGTTTCCAGAAACAAATAAAAAGGACCATCTCGACCCAATTCACCAGTCAGTCAATAAACTTCAGAGAAATGCCACACAAATCCACGCGTGTCACTACTTTGACTTAAGATACTTTTCGCACGTCAACTGCTGACTCAAACATCAACATAATCTCTCATATCTCATTATACACTTCTAGAGAGTTTGAAATAATAATAATTCCCTTTCTCACTCCCTTCAAATTTGGAGGACTGAGAAAGAAGGAAAGAGATTCATGAGTCTATGTGAAATTGTTTTTGAACCAATGAAAACCTTGCCTTCATAAAAATTAGCCAGTCAGAAGGAAAGAAAGTAGTGAGCCTATGCTAAATTCTTTTTTAATATAAAATGAGGAAAAAAATCAAATTAGTAATTGTCTGAAGTCATGTGAGAGGTTTCATTTCAGTTTCTCACAACCAGCATTTAAGTACACACCAGTGTAAAATTATTTACCAATTAAATTATCAGCTTTTAACCAGCACTTCAAAAAAATTTCTCCCAAAAATAAAAAAAAACAAGTATTTCAAAGCATCTCTCTTCATCTATATTTGCAAACCATATATCCCTTTGATGAGCAACAAAGTCTCTTACCATTGTCATAAATATTTCTTAATATTATTTTATGCCAGATCATTTAATCTATTGTATGAACATTTCCCTTGATGACAATGCGTTAAAACTATGAATGTTAAGAATTCTAATTTATTTTCCTGAAATGAGCTATTGACATTATACAAGTGTGTAAATTCATGATTAATGTCCTCCTTGTGTTGTTTTGTTAAAATTACATGTAAGTTTCCTTGTCATTATCATCCTTCGTTAATCTTCTTAGCATAGGTAAATAAACTGTTCATTTTAATCTCTAAGCCACATGCCACTATACAGTGATGTATTCAGTGTAATGTCCTCATTTTGGTTGTCACAGTGTTTGAGCTGCTGTATCTGCCAGCCTTTTTCAGATGCCTGTCATATTTAGAGACCGTCAAGGAATTTTAAAACTAAACTTTTTCAGTGACGAGTTTAGATAAGGAGAGACCCTAGGACATCCCACTTGTGAGCACTTCTCAAAACCTATCGTAGTCTCAAAAATAAACTTTGGCAGACTTCACTACCAGATTTTGAGCCTGCAAAGTCTACAAGTGAAGCCAGCAATACCTTGATTCAATCCAGAAGTTGATTGTTCTCCCTCTACTGTTCACACTGAAACATACCATTAGTTATTTTTACAGTTAATTGAATGCCATTGCTCCAGCAACAGCCATAGCAAGCCCATGGCTCCAGCCAGGCATCAGCAGCTGCAACTCCAGCAATGATATGCAATAAACTGTCCTTTTCAGGACAACACTCTTCAATGGCTACAAAACACTCTCCTCAATTTCTAAAAGCGTATACAGAATTTTTTGCTTAGTGAGCTGTAACCATATTTTGTTAATGTATTTTCTTTAATGAAAATAATCTTGGCAATATATTTTTTACTTAAGCTCTCATTTTGTTTGTTGTTGCATCATTCAATATCTGTTTACGAGCCAATATACTGCTAGCAACGCCATATTGGTGCCTTTGCTTTGGAAAGAACTGGCACTGAGTTTAAGGCTCCAAAATTTCCAAAACTCATTATCTAAGACAATGGCCTAGTGGATATAAATGTTTGTTAAGTAAATATTGTTACACAATTCTTGAATCAGTTAATCAAAGTAAACTCTTGTTGATTGGTATAAGCAGGAGAAACATTTCAAGGATGAAACCTGTTTGCCTAGGAACATTCCCAGAGCATTAGTAAGCATATATGCTGAGAATATTACAGTTTACACCAGCAATTCCAAAAATCAAAAGGAATAGCGACTTACCACTGATCTCTGTGCTGATCTAACTCAAACAGTTCAATGAGGTCAAAACTGACTTGTAGTTTTCAATAGCTCTAAAACCAAGCTAGTAACATTTCATGATCAACTATCAAACCCTGAGCTTTCTTCCATCTCAATGAGCATTTCCACTCTTAACAAGGTTCCATGCTTTGGATATTTACTGGGACTCAAGTTTACTCCAGATCTTAAGTGGAACTCATATATATGATACATAAGAAGATGAGGACATTAGTGAGAATAAATCAGTGTATGAGGGTTAACTTGCTTTCTCATTTTACAGCCATGCTTACAGAACGTGGTATTCACAAGCAGCCACCCATTTAGGTACTGACCAGGCTCAACGTTGTTTAATTTCAGTGGTCGTATAAGAACAAGTGTTACAAAGTCATATGGCCATAAGCCTCTATACAGATGGAACACTTGAAAAAAAGCTCTGGAATGGATTGGTTGAAATGTTGTAAAAGCTAACAATAATTGTCTAACCGATCCTTAAAGTAAAATATTATCTTAACTCCTCAAATTCGTAGAGAAAATATCATTATTTACATGCAGACCATTTTCTTCATCTTTGTTGTTTTTATCACAATGTTTCAGCTGTTGTGCCTTCATCAGGTGTATGTTGATCCAGGTAACCTACAGAGAATTCTGAACTGAACCCTATGATGATAAATTGTTCTCATTCCACTATGGGACAATAGCATAGTGTATTAAAATTGTTGGTCCATAAATTTGGTGACATAGTAAATGTGAGTTCAATCCCTGGACCAAGCAGTGTGTACTTGAACTCAGTGGAAAGAATGGGGGCATTAACTGAGCAGTACTAAAAATAAGAACTAAACCAGATATCCCCAGACTCAGGTAGTGGAACAAGAACAGTCCCCCACTGTAGATTAAATAAAGGGTTGAGTTGAGAATTGCTTGTAAGTTACCCGGACTGACATACACTTGATGAAGGCCAGAGGCATTGTGATAATAATCACAAATATGATGAAAATAGTCTGCATATAAATAATGTATATAGTGAAATATTGTTATTAAGAAAACATTGTAAATATTCTTGACTGAAACTTAAGACTAACATTGCTATTGATGATAGTTGTGGCCTCGTTAGGGCCAGAAATAAAGACACAAAGAGAGGAACTGAGTTAAACAAATGTATTAAGAGAAACAGTAATACAAACGAGAGTGTTACAGCAAGAATGTTTGGTCAGCTGACTTCTGGAAACTTCCCTCTCCAAAAGGCAGTACCTGCTCCTATTTATAGCTGGGAGAATCCATGCATGCGTGGGTAAATTACCATAACAATGATTAGTTATGTTGGAGAATTGAGTGAAAATGTAGAAGGTTGAGAGGACCAAAATTTAAAATATTCAACTTTATTCACAAAAAAAAGAAGAAAAAGAAGAAAGCAAAGTGCAAATCCCAAATTTTTTATATTACACAATTTGTTGGTGTTTTACAAAAAATGTTTTTCTTTTTTTTGCCCAGTTTCTTATGAAGACAGTTTTTATACAACAGGAAACAGACAAGGAAGATTTCTTAATGACAACTCTTACAACCTCAACTTCAACTGTTACACCTAACTGCTACTTGGACTCACAACTTGACATGTTGTCTTTTATTTATACATGGTACTTGGACATAGTAGTGAACACAAGAAAACATGCAATTATTTAACAGGAAAATGCTCATCTCTATTTTAAAGTCTGTTATTTGAAGAGTCAAAAAGTTTTATGACATAATAACTATACATTTAAAAGCTGAAATTTTGCAAATCATACTTATTATAAAACCCAGGTTGTGTGTGTGTGTGTGTCTGTTCGTTTATATATAGGATCGGATTTCCTACATTTTTCAACAAAACTTCACAGGACCATGTAAAATTAGCTTGTGGTGGTTCTGACAGTGCCAAAAATTGGAAAAACACAATTGTTTTTGCATGAAATCAATTTGTAAACACAATTAAGAGGCATCACTCTCACAAGAATGAAAGGGAGACAACTCATATCGAGTTATACTTATTATAAAACCCAGGTTGTTTGTGTGTGTGTTCGTTTATATATGGGATCAGATTTCCTACATTTTTCAACCGATTTCAACAAAACTTCACTTTTTTTTTGGCAGGTAGTGTTTCTTATTGTCTTCCAGACTTATTTCTTTATTTTTACATTCAGAATACTTTAAAAATTCCATTTACAAGACAATTGTTTATAATAAAATTCTATTCAATCGGTAGACTCATAACGATTGAAAATGTTTTTGTTTGAGTTTGACCAATTTGTAAAAAAAAAAACCAAAAAAACTAATTAAGACATGCATGTCTGTCAACCTTAAACAATAATCTTTGTCAATTTTATTTTTCAGTCTTTATGATGGTCGATACTTGATCTATCTCTTACTGTTACATCCCCGGGCAACGCCGGGCTCTACTGTTAATGATATATGTTTTTAAATGCTGTGTAATATTTATCCTTCTCTGTAAATCATAATTAAATTTTATTTTAAGGTGGTTTTCCCTTCGGCAGGGATATTGCATCATTAATAGTTTTCAATAAAAAGAAGTTTTTATTTTGTCTGAAACTAATTAATAGAATATGTTCTAATAACATGTCGGCTATAATTTGATTTTGTCTAATTTATTTTGACAAATTTAATTTATCCAGATTTTTCTTCAAAAACACTACAAAGATTACTCTAACAGTAAAGTGATGCTATATCCTGTTATGGTCTATAAATGGTTTGCAATCTTCATTTTTTAATCAATTCACCTCAAGCAAGATGACAATGCCATTAAGACATAAGCAGTTAATAGGAATAAAGGAGAAAAGAAAACTTTACAAGACACTGGAAACCCAATCCTAAACTGGTAACAACCTCTATTCCTGTTCAAAAGGCCAAGGAGAAGCTAACTTATCTATTACTAGGATGATGCTATTTTATTGTTTTAATTAATTTTTATAGGATTTTGTAAATATTTCAGTATCCTCAATTGTTAGGTTTGTTTTTTTTTCATAGGTTTTATTATCTGCTAGATCAGATTGCCATTACTTCTAACTGCTCTTTCATCTTCTAATCTAATGAGCATCCTTCCTATTGTGTTGAAGGAGAATACATCTTATATATATATATCTGTGTGTTAAGATTTGTTTGAGGGCTTATGATGTTTTTCTTCATCACTATAAAACATATATAAAAAATGTCAGCATTACTGACACAGCTTATAATACATACAAGTTTAATATTAGCGTGTCCAGAAAGTAATTTATCAGAATCCTATTCATTTTCAATGACTGTACTGTTTTTTTTTGTTTTTTTATTTTTATTGATTTGTTTTTTATGGTTTTTCAGACTTTTACAGGTTTTTTTAAAGCTAGAAAATATTTTTAGGGTGTAAGAAATTTTTGTATACAAGTTCTAATTAACCTGCAGCTTAGTGGACAAAACAAAAGGTGTATTCATACCTTTCCCAAGGATATTTGTGCATAAATTAATTAAACTGAAATTGGAACTCAGCTCTTCAATTAACAATTCCAACTATTATCCATTACAACACCAAAGCTTAGAAACCATGGCATTGCCAAACAGTCACTCATCTAGGTACTGACCAAGCTCAATGTTGCTTAACGTTGATCATCATATAAGAACCAGTACTTCTACATGATATGGCTGAAAGCTTAAAGTCATATAAGTACATTTTGAAAGCATATATATATATATATATATATATATATATATATATATATATATTCATACATGTTTTTCATTAAATAATATAGACAAGTATTGTCTATTTATTTTATGTAAATTATTTTCATAACGTTTGATAAGCTTAATAACATTATCATTAAACGAAGAAAGAAAATCACAATATTGATCCATATTTTTTAATCCAATCTAAGCTTTTGGCTTACATAACCCATTATCAAAGATGACAATTACATTACAATATATTAAGCAATACATGGACAAGAATGTGATAATAGTCTGTTTCTGTTTACATGGATGATTTCCAAGCAACGATAAACACGTGCATATAAGACACTAGAAGCGAAAATCACACCACAGCTTATGACGTCACACATGACCACGCAAAAGTGAATTTGAGAAGTATTAAGTATGGGAAGCCGTTGGTATAAACCAATAGCTTCTGTTACCAATTATAGACATTTAAGGATACACACAATATATATATATATATATCGAGAGAATGCCATGTAAGTTTTATAAAGATGTACAAACAAATCTTGAAAATGTATATAAATACTGATAGAAGGCAATATAAGTTTTGTAAAGACAAAATGAGTATGTTGTGAAAACATCTCCGACTGATACCAAATCGGTCAGTTCCTGGTCCCAGCAATAAACGAATGGATGTCTAGTCACACTGATGAGCTGTGATACAGTGAAACAGTCTGTTGATGATGAAATTAGCCCTTGATAAAATAATTTAACCAACTGAGTTCTCTGTATTTATGAAAAAATAAATACACAAAAATTTGCCTCTCTGCCAGGTGTCAGTGGCTTAGGGGTTAGAATCTCCAACTGATACCAAATCAGTTGGGTTTCAGTCCCAGCCTGAAGTGATTGGATGTCTAGCCACACTGATGAACTGTGATACAGCGAAACTATGGATGACTATATATATATATATATATATATATATATATATATATATATATGTGTGTGTGTGTGTGTGTGAAGATATATAGTTTTAAGGTATAAAATAAAAATAACAGAATAGACTACAGCAAGCAATCTAAACATTGGACGAATAAATAGTTTTATCTTCCCAGACCAAAAAAAACTATTAAATAAGCGACCTAAGCATATCCCCCCCAAAAAAATAAAACATCAAAAACCGAAAAGAATAAATAATACAAAACGAAAATGAAAAACAAGTAAAATAAATTAACCCAAATAAATAAATAAACAAACAAGTCACTCCCACAAAAATAACCACCAGAACAGATTACCCACAATGCACCCACATATATAAATAGTTGAGAAAAAAATCCAACATTCGCGGCCTGATGATTGCATCTAGCATGAAACAGCCTGTCGCCTCTGAGTGTTGACTTCAATGTTCACTTTTATATTTACATATGCTCTGTGATATTGAGCACTTTATCCCATAAATATAGCACACCTTAAAACTATATTTCTTTATATATATATATATAAAATGATTAAAAATAAATGAAATGATTAAATGAAATGATTAAAATAAAAACCAACTACATTTAGCAATGTAGTTGGTTTTTATTTTAATCATTTCACTACAAGCAAAGCAATAAAGCCACTCGGTGGCAAGAGGTGTCAGAGAATATGAGAAAACTACTATTAAGGAGAGAGGACAATAAAAGAACAAGAATTAAGAAGACAAGATTACAATTTGACATTGCATTTGTCTGGGAAGCAAGGAGCTGGAAGAGAGCTCCACAAATGAGAAGTGTGATAGAAGAAACTTTTGTAGAAAGCTTTCTCGTCTACAGTCGCTCTCTCACAGACACGCCGTCGCCTCTGTCTTTTTTACAAATACTTTCATGGTAATTGCTCCGAGGAGCTGCATTCGCTGGTTCCCAGACTTCATGAATTCAAGCGCCCTACGAGGCTGACATCGCGCTCTCACCCTTTCACTGTCAAAACTACTAAATGTAGCCGTCTCTTCTACTCCAATAGCTTCATGTCTCGCACCTCTCGCCTGTGGAACTCCCTTCCCTATTCTAGTTTCCCTGAGAGCTATAATCTCCAACTATTCAAATGTAATGTCAATCGACATCGCCAGTTGCCTTGATCTATCCACTATCCTTCTCCTCATCCTTTCCTCTATCACTCTTATCAGATCTTGCTCCAAATCTTCTGTAACCCCTTGCATCCTAGTGGCTTCCTGCCTTGCTTGGGGTGAAACGCTTAAAAAAAAAAAAAAATAAAAATACAGTGCAAAAGAAAGTCCACTTCATTTTTCATTTCTCATCTTGTTGAGAAAGTACACAGGTGTGTCCAAAAATTCAGATTTGTAAAATAAATATATATATATATATATATATATATATATATAAAGACATTTTTATGTTTATACATTCTTTTTATAGATACAAATATTTAAGTAAATGCTCTGTTTATAATAAACAGTATTAAACAAAATTTACCGGCCTGAATGTACGAGAAATTTTCACAGAAAATATTTGTCCTCTGACAGGATTCAAACATGTATCCTATATGGAACTGTCATTTAGCTTGACGTGCCTTTAACCAATTTGGCCACAGAGGAGCCAGTAAATGTCGTTTAATACTATTTATTATAAACAGACCATTTACTTAAATATTTGTATCTATAAAAAGAATGTATAAACATAAAAATGTCTTAAAATAATTGTCCATTTCATAATATATATATATATATATATATATATATATATATATATATATATCCAAGTATATGATTGGTGTATATGGAATGAATTCCAATAACCAACAATTACTATTCTTAAAAGAGTGCTCAATACAAAGTAGAGCAGGTATAATTATTTATTTTTAAAGAAAAAAAAAATTTATAACATAAATATGTTATAAAATCACTACAAAAATAGCCATTTTGTTTCAACACCCTCGGTGTCTTATCAAGTGATGACGTTGAATGTAAAATAAATGGTTTTAAAAGTTTCAAATTAATTAATATTCTACGCAAGGGGAAAACGTTGTTACAAAGGCTAGATGGACCAATCAGAACACAAGTACAGGAAACAGTTCGAATCCTGTCAAAGAACGAATATTTTCTATGAAAATTTCTCGGACATTCAGGCCGGTAAATGTTATTTAATACTGTTTATTATAAACAGAGCATTTACTTAAATACTTGTATCTATAAAAAGAACGTTAAACATAAAAAATGTCTTTAATAAATAAAATACACTATATATGACACACTGTCAGATAAAAGAGATAAACTAAATTCTTGACACGTTTTCCTAGCATTCAACCATAGTTATGCTTTGATTAGTTGACATTTAATTTACAGCTGTGAGATGTGTAATAACTTTCTAAACACATAACTTATAAAAAAAAAATAGATGACAAACATGAACAAACATACCTGCCGTAAGACATAGTTTCAAAAGGATCGGTTTTCTTGTACAACATTCCTTTTTTTTTTTTTTTTTTTTTTTTTAAGTATCTTCACCTTTTGGCAACAGTTGTTGTTTTAAAAAGCAATGATTAGAACTGGAATAAAACATATGAAAGTCAATTTATACATATTTTTTTTTGAGAACTGACAACAAAAATATTAAACACCATTTCGTTATTAGATCGTTTATTTACAAGAATAATTCCATATTTACAACATTATAAAAACTAATAAAATTAAAACTAATGAAATGCAATATTTATCATTCACCCATTTATAAACAAACTAGCAGTAGAGCCCGGCGTTGCCCGGGGATGTAACAGTAAGAGATAGATCAAGTATCGACCATCATAAAGACTGAAAAATAAAATTGACAAAGATTATTGTTTAACGTTGGCAGACACGCACGTCTTAATTAGTTTTTTTTTTGTTTTATTTTTTTTACGAATTGGTCAAACCCAAACTCAAACAAAAACATTGTTTTCAATCGTTATGAGTCTACCGATTGAATAGAATTTTATTATAAACAATTGTCTTGTAAATGGAATTTTTAAAGCATTCTGAATGTAAAAATAAAGAAAAAAGTGTGCAAGACAATAAGAAACACTACCTGCCAAAAAAAAGTGAAGTTTTGTTGAAATCGGTTGAAAAATGTAGGAAATCCGATCCCATATATAAATGAACACACACACACACACACAACCTGGGTTTTATAATAAGTATATGAGTTGTCCTCTTTTCATTCTGGCGACAGATTCGTGTTTTATCGTGTTTTCAAATTGATTTCGTGCAAAAACAATTGTGTTTTTCCAATTTTTGGCGCTGTCAGAACCACCGCAAGGTAATTTTACGCAGTCCTGTGAAGTTTTGTTGAAATCGGTTGAAAAATGTAGGAAATCTGATCCAATATATAAACGTACAGACATACACACACACAATCTGCATTTTATAATAAGTAAGATAAATATGAAAACAATTTTTTATTCATGAAGTTATAAAATATGTGAACTACATGGAAATCCTTATTATTTACCATTTTATAAATTTCAAATCAACTGGCAATTAGCCAATGTTTTGCTAACCATTCCAAGAAACAATTTAATAAATAAAGTGTTTATTATTTTGTTGTCTATTCTCAAGAACAAAATATATAAATTCATTTTCATGCTTAGGTTTTATTAAAATTCTAAACATTGCAGTGTCAAGGAGAAATCTCTCTTTTGGCACTGTTTTTTTTGTGGGCATGAAGGTCCAAGTTTGCCCATTATTATAGTTTCTTTGATATCAACATATAAGCTACTACTTTCTGGTTACTGTTAAGATAGATAAACCATACTCTTTGTGAGAGAAACTGTGTATGAATAAGAAGTTAAACATATATTTCAATAAAAATTTATGCTTTAAAGGTGCCCAATAAATCTCCATGTTCCTACTGTTTGTTTTAAAAAGAATAAATCTAAATTACATGAAAATAGCTGACTGCATAAAAGCTTTCTTCTGAGTATGGTGACGTTTTAAGAAAACAACATGCAATTCTTTTAAAAATATAATGACAAAATGAATTGTCGCTTACTAAAAAGAAATTGTTTCAGCATATTCCAAAGTCTTAAAGCAGGCGCTATTTTAAAAACAGATCAACACTGTTCACAACATCTTTTTTTCCAGCATGTGTTTTCATATGGGTTTTTAAAGCTGAACCATATCGAAAAGTAGTGCCACAAATGTCACAAGCATAAGGTTTCTCTCCAGTGTGGGTTCGCATATGTGCTACCAAGGTTGATTTCTGTGAAAAAGATGAACCACAAACTTCACATGCATATGGCTTCTCTCCAGTGTGTGTACGAATGTGTCTCACCAAACCCGAACTTTGTGAAAATGAAGTTCCACAAATTTTACAGTAATATGGTTTCTCTCCAGTGTGCGTTCGCATGTGTCTTAACAATATTGACCTCTGTGAAAAAGAAGATCCACAAATGTTACATGGGTAAGGCTTTTCACCAGTGTGAGTTTGCATATGGCATCTTAAAGCTGAACGATCACAAAATGCAGTACCACATACTTCACAAGAATATGGTTTCTCACCAGTGTGTGTTCGCCTATGTTGCACCAAAGCTGATTTTAGTGAAAAAGATGATTGACAAATTTCACAAGGATATGGTTTCTCTCCAGTGTGTTTTCTAACATGGATTTTTAAAGAAGAACTATCACAAAATGCTGCACTACAAATTTCACAAGAATGTGGTTTTTCGCCAGTATGTGTTCGTATATGTTTTACTGAAACTGATTTTTGTGAAAATGAAGCTCCACAAATTTCACAAGTGTATGGTTTCTCTCCTGTATGTTTCCTAATATGGGTCTTTAAAGATGAACTACCACAAAATGCAACACCACAAACTTTGCAAACATAAGGCTTTTCTCCAGTGTGTGTCCGTGTATGTTCTACTAAAGCTGATCTTTTAAAAAATGAAGCTCCACAAATTTCACAAGAATACGGTTTCTCTCCTGTATGTTTTCTTCTATGGATTTTCAAAGCTGAAACATCAGAAAATGCGGAACTACAAACTTCACAAGAATATGGTTTTTCTCCAGTGTGTGTTCGTATATGTTTTACCAAAGCTGATTTTTTTGCAAATGAAGATCCACAAATTACACAAGAATGTGGTTTCTCCGCAGTGTGTTTTCTTATATGGGTTTTTAAAGTTGAACCATCAGAAAATGCAACACCACAAATTTTACAAGAATAAGGTTTATCACCAGTGTGCGTTCGCATATGTTTTGCCATATTTGATTGTTGTGAAAATGTAGCTCCACAAATTTCACAAGAATATGGTTTCTCTCCAGTGTGTGTTCGCATATGTTCCACCAAATTTGACATAAATGAAAATGTAGTTTCACAAAAATCACAAGAATGTGGTTTATCTCCTGAATGCGTTTGCATGTGTTTTTTAAGATAAGATTTACTTGAAAGTGAATGACCACACACTTCACAAGAATATGATTTCTTACCAGTGTGTATGCGCATGTGTCTTACCAATGATGAATGAAGTGAAAATGTTGAGTGACACACTTCACAAGAATATGGCTTCTCTCCTGTGTGCGTGCGCATATGATTCACCAAATATGACATAAATAAAAATGCAGCTCCACATATCTCACAAGAATAGGGTTTCTCTCCAGTGTGTCTTTTAGTATGAGTTTTTAATGCTGAACTACTTGAAAATAGGGATCCACAAATTTCACATGTATATTTTTTTTTAGTGTATTTTTCCATGATTTCTAATGTGGGGTCAGAAATGATACTTTCATCTATTCTGATTCAATGTAGTGTCAGTAGAATTTTTTTCGTACCAAATTATCTGTAAAAGAAAAATGTTTAAAAAATATAAATTCAGTTATATTAAGATAATATTGATTTCACATTTTAGTAGTTTCATATATGTGTAATACAAACATTCTTTGTAAACCATAAAATACTAGTTGGGTACCTGTTGCTTTGCTGGTGGCAAGATGATCAAATTTCAAATCTATTAGGTTGGTGCAAAAATAATGACATAATAATGTCGTTTTTTGACATTAAAAAATACGTCAAAAAACGACATTATTACGTCATTATTTTTGCACCAACCTAATAAATTGTTCATTAATTTAAATTACTACATTTATAAGTTGATCAGTTTAAATATAGGAGTCATAAAAATGACTTTCAAAAGCTGTACATTTCTGCTTATACACTTCCTTTTACACAGGAGTTTTTTACAGACATAAAAGGAAATTAGTCTTTACAACACAGATGTCCATTTCAATTATATTCAAATTATATATATTTGTTTGTGTGTGCGCGCAAGCATATTTTAGTTTAATGAAATCTCTAAAAATTATTACTATTAGGTTGGTGCAAAAATAATGTCGTTTTTTGACGTTCAACTTCAAAAGAAAAACGACATTATTTTTGCACCAACCTAATACAAATTAAACAAAAAAAATTAAATAATTCTATTTATCACTGAATTATTTCTGAAAAGCTCAGGGTAGTGGGTTATCCAGAGTCAGAGGGAAAATGTATTATTCCAATGTTTTATTTAAAACTCAGTCAAGTTATGCATGGCACAACTACATATAAGTCACTTACATGCAACACTCACATGGCAGAAGTCAACTTGTAACTGAGTAAGAACATCTCTTGCACTCAAACTTTCTTAATTCTTATTTTCACACATTTTAAATCTCATTATTTCATTGCTGATGAAATCCGAAATGGCTTTTGAGACCTGCAAGAGTCCCGCAGTTCTTCCCACATTGCCAACATATCAATCTTCCTGCTGCAGATTACCTTTTTGGATGCTGGCTGTGGAAATGTTGTGTGAGTCAACTGACTAATTGACATGCTTTATGGCAGATTGTACATGTATGATCATTGGGGACATACATATATACATAAGCACACACAAAGTCACATGCAGCATGTGAAAGACAAAGAATCACATCTGTCTTTCATGATATAGAGTCATGTTTTGTACATAATTTATTCTTATTTGTTTGAATGCTAGCAGAATTTAATGTCTATTCTAAGGACTTGTTTTGACTTAATTCATTTACTAATAATGATTTTTTCCCATATATTTAGGTTGATCTAATAGTGATGATAAGTGATATAATGGAATATGCGTACACCCGCGTTCCCCCTCACTGGAATATGATTGGCTGGTGTCCATCATAAATACCGATGGATGTGTAGGAGAGTCAGAAGAGAGCCTTAGTCTGAGAGCTAAGTCTATAACGATGCCCATTGGACTATACCATTGATCTACACTTCTTACCTGCGACTACAATGCGTACCAGTTGATTACTGCTACCGTATTCTACTTGGTTATAGTAGCAAAAACCACTTAGCTACTTCGTTCAAATATATCCCTTTTCGGGACATATCAATAAGATATGTAACTTTGGCTTTTGTCGTATTTCTAAATTAATAGTTTGACATTCAATAGTAATGTTATTTTTTAATTAGTAGATGGAGGAAGCTGAAGAAGTTCTTGTTCCCACATTTTTCACTTACATGAAGTGGAGTGATTATAGTGAATCAGCTGCTACGTTTGTTGCTAGTAAACTTGGGTCACTGTATCATGCCAGATAATTTTGATCATCAGAATCTATCTTGCTCATTTATACATCTACTATTCGATCATGTATCGAATATTGATGCCATCTCTGGTCTAGCATTCCTGTATATATCTCAAGATTCTTGACAAAATCAAAAGAAGGGTCTGTAATGTAATCAGTCCTACCCTGGCATCTTGACTTCAGTCACTTTCTCACCACCATGACATGGCATCCCCCTGTCTTTTCTATAAATATTTTCATGGCAAGTGTTCTGATGAGCTTTCATCATTAATACTTCAAACACATGAATTTAAACATACTACAGTGGGACCTCGGTTCACAAATTTAATTAAGCCATAATAACCCGTAATAATGTTTGTAAAATGAAACTATTTTTCCAATAGGAATCAATGTAAAATGGATTAATCTGTTCCTGGTCCCAAGATGATTGCTTATTTAAACTTTAACAACAGTACAATGAAACTGAGTAGGAAGAGTCAATATCATCAACAATTGTTTTTCTCTAAACTTTCCTTTAACACTGTTTGGGTCCTGTCTCTGGATCTAACCAATGCCTTTATCCACTGTGCTATGTGTCCTTGATTAGGTGTTGGTTAGATCCAGTGACAGGACCCAAACAGTGTGAGTTCAATACCTGGTTAAGACTGAAGAAATAGGAGAGGGGAATTAACAGGAGATAACTGATAACTGACATCCATTAAAAACATGGCACATGGAACTAGAACAGTCTACCCCACTGAGCGAAATAAAGGGTTCAGTTCGATATTCCAACCACCTGAAGAAGGCCGGAGCGTACAACGGCTGAAATATTGTAATAAATATGGTGACAAAGATGAGGACAATATTCCGAATAATGTAAATAGTCTAATTATTACTCTTTTATGTAAGTACCACCATAATGGATACATTTTTACTGCAATGAAAACAAAAAATTAATACGCCTGTTTTAAAATGTTTGCAAAAAATTGGAATTATCGGATTCAAACAAAATTTTCAGGACTTCATTAATGAATATTTTACATAATGTTATTATGTTAAAAAATCTTGGTGAAATATTTTTGGAGGTTATATTTCATCCACACTTTTTTGTATCACATGTATATGTCTTAACTTGAAGAAGGGTGTTCATTCGAATTTTTTATAGTGATCAAAAAAAAAAAAAAAAAAAGGAAATCCCTGAAGATATTATTTCAGTAAAAAAAAACTTATGCAATATTGAGTGTTAACATATGGAAATGTAGCATAAATAAGTCTATTGCTCTCCCAGCAGTCACTTGTACAAATCACAATATCGCTGGTTCAATTCACCGTTCTCGCCTTCTTCACACGTCACTATGTATCGTCAACGTTTTTTTTTTTTTTTTTCTTTTTTCACCGCTCCAGCACTCTTTTATCAGGCCAACACCGCGGTTCCCAGCCAATCAGCTTTCTTCGCTGTTATTCTTGGTTACACAGGCAAATTGCCTCCTCCAGTTCTACCAATCAGCACACGACTTGCTATTGGTGGAAGCATTCCAAACTGTACAAAAAAAACCCCATTCTTGCACATACTGCTAGAATGGCTGGACGGGAGAGTAATGCCATTTTCACGAAGCAAACTTGATGTCACGTGCTGCCCGTTAAGGTAAGACCCTTATTCTCCTATACACCAGATGCAAGCCACTCTGGCTCGCTTGCTTCTACGGGACTGTTCACCACAGGAAAAAATATTCAATAAAACTCAGAATTTTTTTTTTAAATTGGTGCTTATTATTCCTTATACTAAATTTAATAAAAGTGTATAGAATAAACATTTATATTTTATTGGTTATACAGTGTGACCCGGATATAAGAGAAACCCGGATATAAGAGAGATTTTTCACTGGTCCCAAATTAGAGCCTGTGTTAATGTAAACAAAATAGACCAAACCCGGATATAAGAGACTTCTTATCCGGTCCCGACAACTCTCTTATATCCGGGTTACACTGTATAAGGTTAAAGAAAATTTAGTTTTTAATCATAAATAAGAAATTCTTGATAATTGCGCTTCTCGTGTTCCGTACTTCTTTAGGGTTTATTATTTTATTTACTTTTTCCTGCGCTTTTTCGGACAGTGGGAAAATAATTATCTTTCGAAAAGATCTTTCTTTGACTTCACAGGCTCACGCGTACAAAGAACGTTATTTTCATTTTGCTTTAAAGTAAAAGGTAAACAATAAAGTTAAACATTCATTTTAGAAAATCCAGTAATCCTTAAATTTACTACTACACAGAACAAATACTGGATTTTTAAAAAATAATTTTAAATTTGTTTATATTTTTATTTCGTAAATAATGGCAACTCGATGACTGACGAAAAATAATGCATTAAAAAAATGGTTAAAAATTTTGTTTATATATGGAAATTAATTTTTCTTTTGATTCGGATTATCTTTTTTTATCTTTCAAATAGAATCGAAATTTATGTTCAAAGAAGACATGTTTAAAGTTTAAACTACTAAAAAGTATTTTTTTTTTTATTGCAAAATGTGTTTTTTCGAGTGTTTTTTTTTTTTTTTGTTTTGTTTTTGTTTAGAAAGTCCGTGGAGGTACCTAATTTTTGGCAAGTTTTTAATTTGATATGCTAAAAAACTATATTTTATAATAATGCCTACTGCAAAAAAAAAAAAAGGTCATATAAATTAAAAAAAAACAATATTAACAACAAATCAGTCATTATAAAAATAGTGGCAAACATTTTTAAGCACAATTTAAATTTAAAACGTAAAATAAATTATAAAACCAGTTGTAATTTTCTTACCTTTCGAACGTGGACATGGCTTGAACGAAACAAAACAAATATTTGAAATGAAAAGGAATTCAATAATGTGACAATCATAAAGATCATTTGATGAGCTTGTTATTGTTAAGCCTTGAGGTTTTCAGTCAAACAAAATAATTCTGTCTTTTGTTCCTTCAATAAAATGTGAATCATTTGTAATGGCATAAAATAGGGAATCATAACATCTAAAAAACAAAACATCGAAAAATAATACAAACTTTGAGAAAATATATTTTTCTTGTCAGGCGAGAAAACAGTTACCGGTGTCTAAAAATAATCAGTTCCTTATTAATTTTTGACTATTTTTTTTTCTCTCTTCATTATGTTGGAACCTCTCGTCACATCATACAAGTCATTATTACAATACGGTGTTTACTCGTTCCGCCACCAGGACGAGATGTGATACAAGGTTTTTTTTAAAGTGGGGTCCCGAGCGCGTGCACCCGAGCAAGGGACAAAAATTGCCCACAGTTCCCGCAACCGTCGGTTGCCCTGGCCTCGGTGTGAGCATCGATCCTTCCCTCTGGTGCAATGGGAGAGTGCGGCCTCGGGCAGCTGTTCCCCAGAGCTGGACACCCCTCAATATAATTTTCTCAGTTGCCTCTCTGTCCTTTGACCGAGAAGCCCCTGAACGCCCTCTGCCAAAAGACAAAGACGCAACTGAGAGATGATAAAGCCAGGCGTTAGAAACTTCCTCCAAGGAGGAATTTATACGCTGTCATTACAATACAATACATTAATGAGCGTTCTTAATTAAGAAATGATGTTGTCGGAGTTAGCCTCTCCTTAATTCCCTAATTATACACTAGGAATCGTCCTCCCTACACTATAAATACCGGGCGACTTCTCGTCTCGTTCTCTTTTTCCCTTTGCATTTCAGCGGACACATTTAAAAATGTGATCTCTCGTAAAGATCCGCGTCTTCCCTTTTGTGGGAGACGCCGTGAACATTATACACACATACACGTACGTATGCACATTCACCAAAATACAAACTCTTTACGTTTACACACAAACACAAATGTTAATATCTTTGTCACTTGTAAATCTTGTTGTTTAATACATATATTTGTTGACACATATATATCGGTCTTGTTTGTCTTTTTTACATCTTCAGTTGAACTCAATTTGAGTCCGCCATTTTTCTTGTAGCTGGACTTTATTCTAGCAGGAATAAACAGCACGCGTTCCTAATGCAACAACACTCAAACACACACGGTCTTCTACACTGTAACAATATAACTACAGGTTTTACTTAGTTGAACTGTTTGATTATAATCTAAATTGATGCCGGAGTGACTCTCAGAATGTTTAGATGACCAAACCACAGACTTGTAAAACTGGATAAACTTTGAAAACAACCCCATGTTCAATGACAGAAACATTTAATTTATATTTTAATCAATTTCCAAAATCAAGAGGAATTGGAGAAAATCCAATATAAAATTATTTTCTTACATTGTAAAAGATTAGGGGTTATTTGCTTTTGAAGACTGTGTTTATTGCTGACTGAATAAATGTTTGTCAGGAAGAAGAGCTGTCCAAGATGCAAGCTCCAAATTGGAAATTTCAAAATAAAGCAAATACAGAAATCTTACTATTTGGGAAGTCTTTTTAACAGATGACAGAAAAATGTGACACCGAAATCTGAAAGCGCATTGTAATAGCGAATGATGCCTTCTAAAAAGCTAAACAAAATATTGAGAATTGACAACATAAACTGTTGTTTATTTAATTTATTTATTAGATTGTTTATTGGAATGGTTGGCAAAGCATCGGCTAATTGCCAATTGATTCGAACTTTATAAAATGGTAAATAATAAGGATTTCCTTATTTGTTTCAAGTATTTGAATAATTTAGTAAATGTTTATAATCTTATGAAAGTATATAGAAGTTGTAAATAGTAAATCTGTTTAAAATGAATAAAACAATTTGTAACAATTACTATAATTGAAAATTGCAAATTTTAAATGTAGCAGGAGTTACTTCTCTTTAACTGTTAGTTTGAATTGGTCAAAGTTAGCAAGGTAAAACGTTTTAATTGATTTCAAGGAAATGGTTTCAATTTGTTACGGGTTGTAGCTGAGTGAAAATGTATCAGAAAGTAATTTGTGTAAAGGCAAAGATTATGCGTGCTTATTATGCATTATCCCACAACACGTAAATCAAATAAAGAATATAAGGACAATTTGCATTGCGAGAAATGACTAAAAACACAGTGGTTAGAGATCCAACAATAAAGAGATTTTTATATATACAATAGATATACATGCAAGGATAACAGAATGTTGATTGTGGCAATTGAGACAAGGTTATGAAGAATGTTCATGCAGACATTTGGTCAATAAAAGTTAATGGTTTTGATTTTTTAGGAAAAATCTCAAATGTATTCATTCAAATATTAGTGTGTATGCGTGTGTTACTTTTTAGTTAGAATTTGTTGTGAAGAGTTGTTTGCCTTTAACTGTTTGGCTAAATTGATGAATTGCACAATTACTGTTTGTGTAGTGAAAACGTTCACTTTTTAAGTCAATTGTAATTTGATTACCTCGCGGACAATGGTCGTTTGAGTGCTGTGTTGAGTTTGTTGAGAATTTTGAAGTTATGTTGAGTCAGTGAATTGACACGCGTGGAGTTTGGTAGCATCTCACGAAAGTCGATGACTGACTGACTTGAATTGAGTCATGCTGTTGTTTATATAGACTTCGGTGTTTAAAAATCGGCTCCAGGGAGTTTCGGCGGGAAAAGGATCTATTTTGACTTTGTTAAAGTTTAGTGCTTCTTAACCAATAGAAGATTGAATTTACTGAATCGAAGTGGTGATTGGTTACGGCTTTTTTTTTAGGGAAGAATGTGGAAGATTCCACAAGTTCATGAAAACAATAATTAATCTCGATGAAAGAAATGTTCTTCAATAAGAAAGTATCAGCGTAAGATAAGTTCAGAGAAACTTATTGAGTGAGAGGAAAATTGTATTTTTCGCTTGACGATCAACAAGTAGTATTTTTATACTAAAAATGTAATTTTTAGTTTAACATTTACGAGTTAAAATCAGCATAAATAATTTGAAATATCTTGCCGCTCAAATTCGTTCACTGTAGAGGAATGACATCGGTTGAGATGAATTGAATGAGTGTGTTGAAAATTATACGCTCTCGGGGGGCATGCTTTTTGCTGATAAAAAATCTCGCTGTTCGATGTTCGTACGTGTGTGTGTGTGTGTGTGTGTGTGTGTGTGTGTTTAGTAGCGTTGCCCCTAAGGAACAAACGCGATCTCTCCACAGCGCTACATTACTGTGGGTCTGAGAAGACAAGAAAAAGGAAGGGTGAAGATGTGTTCAAGTATTTGGAATTAATTTGAACCACGTGATAGGCTCGAGAAGACAAAGCAAGATTTTGGCGGTAAATTGACTTTGAACGCAACTGAGTAGGCGTTGTAACTATGTTCGCATATATTAGCCAATCAGAAGTCGGAAATTTATTTGAAGCTTCTGTGTTACACTTTGGCGTTTATTTTGCATAACATTTGTTGTCAAGAGAAATATTGCATGAAAAATGAATTGGAGTTTTTTACAACTAATAGAATTAACTGAGTCAAAATAATATTATAATTAGGTAGAAGTTGAATACTAAAGGTGCACAAATTTGTTGGATTGTGCGCCCGGAAAAAGCGGGTAATAAACTCCTGAACAAGTAAATTATTTTTTCTAAAATAAAGCTCAATGGTAAGTGTAGAAAAAGATTAAGTTTACAATCAATAGCAATCAAATGACATGAGATATCAGAAGAAAAATGCCAGCGCATATAAAACAATGCAAATTACAAAGAAAATGTACAATAAAAAGGGTTTCAGTGAGGTTAAAAGGATATATTTACCTTGAAGGTATAAAATGTGAATGTTCTTAGTCCTTGTGATTTGATGTGAGCTGTCGAAATTTGTAACAATCCGTTCGTGCCATCCGAATTCAGAGTCTTCAACGGAGAACGTTGTTTTTAGTTTTTAGAACAGTATTTGTTCTCTATTGTGGAAACGACTACTTTTTATTCAATAGTCGAGGTGAAAATGAAACTCAATTTCTGTCATGAAAACGATAATTTTGTTGTCAAGACTTCAATTTCATTCCCGCCTTTCAATGAAGGAAATATCAAAAACTGATTTATTCAGCTACAGGCCATATTTCAAGTTAGAAAAATAACTGCAGTTCGTAGATCGTATTTGAATTTTTGGCTTTCTTTGATCATTGAATGTAGTTTTTTGTTGGATTTGTAGTGATAAAAACGGAGAAATAATGACAATGAGACCAAAATTTCGCCATCTCTAAAAAATAGACGTATATTCAGAATACCTAGGCCCTAGGGTATGATGAAATCATATTTTGACCCGCTAATGATAAACTGTCCTTAAAAGGACACGAATATCATAGTGTGGTGTGCTGCTCATATTTATTTTTAAAATTGTTAATGAGGTTGTTAGTGACGCTGCGTTTTTAGTGAGAGCACATACATTTAAATTTGCAAAGAACACAAGGAAAGAAGAACAAGAGATAAATTGGATTCAACAATAAAATATATATTGAAAGTCAACGAGTACAACAATTGTGCTTATGTATTAATATTTAGGGAGAGAAAAGTAGCTTCCCTTGTACTGATATCTGATGCAAGATAGGAATAATGTACAGTGTAACCCGGATATAAGAGACCCGGATATAAAAGAAACCCGGATATAAGAGAGATTTTATCTGGTCCCAAATTATTCCCATACTTACCTAAACAAAATAGACCAAACCCTGATATAAGAGGAACCCGGATATAAGAGACTTCTCTCTTATATCCGGGTTATACTGTACTTAAGAACTTTCTTGTTGAAATGTTCAGAGTTCAGTGAATAAGATTTGAATTCAAGAATGAAAAGTTTGTACAAAAAAGATAATAGAATTTGGTTTGTGACTTGGCTTGTGACAGACAAGTTAACAGTGTAGTGTAATGGTAGTTCTGTGTCTGTGTGTGCGTGAGTACAAAAATTTAGATACGCATGCGTTGCTGAGTTCTGCTGATTTATTGTTCTACTAACTTATTTCTGGAGTACGAATTGTTTAAATACTTTTGGGGTAGGCTCCAGAAAGAAGCGGGGAAAATATCGAAAGGAATATCTAAAATACGCAATTGGATAAAAATTGACCAATCACTGATTTTTTTACAAAACCGAGTTAGGCAAAATGATGGCAGAACATTTTGTGTGGTTACTGCGATAGGTAAATTGTCTTGTAGTAGACAGTACTTATTTTCTATCCAATTATAACTGAGTATTTTGTGGGCGTGGTAAATCGGAGTAGTCACTACAATAGTCTAGCAAGCGTATCAGAAACAAGATCGTTTCCCAACCAATATATAATGTCACTGACTGTGGACCAATCAGATTAAATTATTCAAATATGTGAACCAACTATAAGGAAATCCTTAGTAAGGGTAAGGAAAACCTTGATTTTAAATCTCCGTTGCTTTGCGGTCAAACATGGAAAAGGCTAGTCAAGCTATCCTCAAATGTAATGCCCTGTATTCCTTTAGATCCTGTCGGTATGGCCGAGGGGTGGCGGTGGTGGGGGCATGTAGTCTGGGCAGCGCACGACTTCTATATACCATTACCCAGGCCTACGCTCTGGAGAATTTTGACCAAAAGGCACTATCTTTATCTCGGAGATAAACAGATGCCTGTCGGAGTTAGCGCCTCCTTAATTCCCTAATTGTTCACTAGGAGTCGCTCTCTCCCTACACTATAAATACTGGGCGACTTCTTGCCTAGTTCTCTTTCTACTTTGCATTTCAGCGGACACATTTAAAAATTTGATCTCTCGTAGAGATCCGCGTTTTCGTCGACTTGTGGGAAAACGCCATGAAGCACACATACACGTCCGTACAAACATTCACCAAATTACAAACTCTTTACATTCACACACAAACACAAGTGTTAATGTCTTTGTCATTTGTAAAAGTGTTGTTTAATACATATATCTTTGACGTGTATATATCGGTCTTGTTTGTTTTCTTTACATCTTCGGTTGGACTCAACTTAAGTCCGCCATGTTCTTGTATCTTGACCTTCTTCTAGCAGGAATAAACAGCACGTGTTCCTAATTCAACAGCACTTAACCCACACGGACCTCTACATGCCTACTAATAATAAGAATGGTTTCTACCCATGAACCATTATCGATCACCTTCCCCAGAATGGTACATTGGTTAAACTTTGATTTCTGAGAAATAAAAAAAAATAATTGATTTCTTTCACAATGATTAATTTTTTTAGTTCAAACAAATGAAAAATATTTTCCTTTTATGTTAAGCTTTCCATACAGAGAAATGGAAAATAATTTTTAAATATATATCTTTCTATCCCCGCTGAAAGATAAAAGAATAATTTGTTTTTAGTTAATTCTGTCTTCAAAGTTGATAAAAGAAAAAGAACTATGCTGAATTTTAGCAAACCTCACGCAAAATCATTTGCCTGGTAGAATTCTTTTGACATTAGCAATATTCTTAATTTTACTTTGTAAGAAAGAAGATTTTTGTTAATTATTACTGTTCCTTACGAAAAAGACTTACAAATATATCATGTTAAAACACCGGTTGCTATACAATCACCAAAATTAAGCAACGTCGATCCTGGTCACCTACATGGTTGTCTGCTTGGTAATACCAGGTGTTGTAAAATTGGAATGTGTGGGTTGTGTAATGGATAATTGCTTGGAATTGTTAATCAGAGAGCCGAGTTTCAATTCCAGTTCGATTTGCTATATTTACTCACGCGCAAATACCCTGGGAAAGACATTAATTCTCCTCTTCTCCCCCAACTAGGGATAAACGTCCTTTTGACAAAGTTTTTTACTGGGCGTGACAGTTAAGATTTGCCAAAAAAATCTTTATTGATATTGAGTCTCCTGATTGAAAACATAATAGTTTATAGATGTTCAGTGCACAATGCAAATTTTAATGCATTGAAAGTAAACCTGGTCGACGTGTCTTACCCCAGACCGAGAGTGGGCTTCTTGGGTGCCCCGTTGTAGCCTTTAACATTTTTTCAGTACTGTTTTATGGCCATCCGCCATTTTTTAAAATTATTTTAAAACTGAAACTATATTGTTAGTCATAATATACATCATGGCGGGTGCGTACTATGCAGAAATCCGCTACGAATTTGGAGCCCCGAAAGGGCTAGTTTTAGCACCATTTTTTTTTTTTTTTCATTTGCTTTTTGTACTTTTTATTACCTAAGTTATATTGTTAAAACATCAATTATAATAATCAACGGCGGCAGTGCTTACTACCCCGAACCTCTCAAACGCGCGGGGACCACATACCTCCTGTGGAGGGGGCAGCAGTGCTAATTTCAGTAGTGCTCATTTTAAAATTGTAATTTTACTTTCTGAACAGTTCTTTTAAATTAATTAAGAGAGTGTTGGGATTTCTATGAGTTTGAATTTGTTATCAGAAGGTTTTTATATTGAGATGGTTAGTTTTTTACGGGCAGGTTCACCATTAATCCACAACAATATAGTCTGTAGGAATCCTTCTACTCGGTTTTTCGTTGAATGTTAAAATTTGGAGGGTCGGGATTCAATACATTAATAAAATATCGTTACAGGGTCGCTCGTAATTTGGCCGTCTAAAATAATCAAACGCTTTTCATTGAAGGAATAAAATTCAGTAGAAAAGCCGACGTAGTTTCAACAAATAAACATTGATTTAATATAACGATAGGAATACAAACAGTTGATAATAGATTGAAAAGTAATGTCTTGTTTGGGTTGATATAGTTCTGAAATAAAATATAAACTGTCTTTGTGTACGTGTGTGAGAAACAATAAAATGTTGTGATATATGTGTGTTTGTATGAAAAAGTCAACATGTGTGTGAGTGATTCATAGTAAAAAACGGATACGAGAGATACGAATTGTTTCTTACTGTTGGCGGTGATGCCGTGGTCTGGAGTTTGTCAACGCTGTCGTTTTTGACATGAGGTCATGAAGGTCATCGCCGAGAGGTGTGTGTAGCTTGCTGGCAGCCGCGTGTATATTGTTTCAGGAACGGATTTCGTATGTTTTTATACACTTTTTCCGAACAATATCGGCTCCAGAATTAAATTATTTATTTATTTCTAATTGGCCCTAAGAAGTCACGTGGTATGTCTTCTACTACGTCCGTACGATATTTGGCCGGTATCTACCTAAAAATGATGATGACTAATACAACAAACATTCTGATTTGTAATCTATGATTTGATTTTATTGGTGTGTTTTAAGATGTGTTTTCTTGAGTGTGATTGGTTTATAAATATTGTAGTTGATATTTTAGTCGACACGACAAGTCATTCAAAAACGAATCAATCACAAGGCAATTATTGAGTAAGAAACACCGGTAATTAGGATTCAATAAAAACAACATGCATTTATGTACAATTAATTATAATATACAATTAGAAAACTTGTGGTTTGATAATAATGCAAGAAATTGACCATCGAAATTGGGTTTCCTATTGATTTACAGTTCAAAATTGTTCAAGTCTTTAAGAACTGGTGAAACAGTAAAATGGAAAATTATTTATACAGAATTTTGTGCGGCGATTAATCTTTAATCTTTATGGAAATGTACTTTTGCGACTTTTGACATTTTTTTTCGGGTAAAAGTTAGTCATGAAAATATTGGTGGTTATTACAAAAAGAATAACATTTTCTCAGATTTTTTAAAAATAAAAACAAATAATTTTAAAAGTAAATAATGAATATACTGCAATTTTCATTTAAATTGGATAATAATTCCCTGATTTTTGGTAATTTAAAAAAAAAAAGCTGCTCTGCTCTTCCAATTTTGAATTTTCCTTCGAAGGTTTGTGGCCTCCATGCTGGGTAACTTTGAGCGGGCACGTATCAAAGTTTCCGGGGTGGGATGGAAGGGTAACAACTAACAAGACCCTAGTGCGGGCCCTGAAAGTAAATAAATAGTGTTTTGGGGGTTGGCGGTGCAAAACTATAATAGTGTCATTTTTCTTTTATAATCCTGTTGCTTTTTATAACACTCGGGTCGTTACATTCTACGACCATTTTTGATCGATCAATGTATCTTGTAATTGCACCCCAAAAATCTTAGCAGTTTATCTGACGTGGATGTTGCCTGTGCCGATTTGCTCATGGAGTTCATCAGCTAAAAAGAGTTTAATTGCATTGTAACATAGTTGCATAATTAATTACTCTCTTTTAAAATGTCGTTTCTCTTCAGAACCTCTCCACTGCTTTCTTTCCTTTTTAAATGTCAGTATACAAAAAAACAATGCATAATTCTTAATTCATAATCGACATGATTTTTTTTTTTAAATAGTTTATATTGGTTTTCCGTTGCCTTCTCTACAGTTTGGAATTCAGCATTTTCCTTCTCCGAGACTAACTACTCCACATGGATAACTTTCTATGAGCTGGGAAGTATAATTCATCCACAGAAGGAGAGGGGATGGATACAGTACTCAATGCCAATGGTAACTTGGCGAGAGAAAAAAAAAAAAAAAACGGTCGAAAATTAACAAAGAAGTGATTTTTGCTTGACACCGGGTAACGGTTACTTATTTCCTTTTATTTTCTTATGCAAAAAAACATTTTTTTAAAAAAGAATTTGACATTTGTATTAGTTTTCCAAGTTTCTTTCATTTATTTTTTCTTTTCTCTATGCTTCCTAACTTTATTCCATAATAAATAATTTATATGTTTTTGACAGAACAAAGCAAAATTGTTTTTTGTTTGACAGAAACGCACAATGACGAAAAAAAGATCTAGTTTAAAAATTCATTAACAGACGACAGTTATTAGTTATTTTGTCCACTTCTCGCCTTCATTTTCACGTCCGAAAGGTAAAGTAAATAATTTTTATTTTTTTCAAATCTGCAGTTGAAAATAATTTGTTTACTACTACATTAAAAATTTATGTTGTAATGTTTTCTGTTGTTTTAAGAAGTAGCATGTCAATTTTTAGTTGTTTCGATAAAACAAGGGAACAAGGCAGTTTGAATTTTAGCAAAAAATAAAAATTTGCCTAAAAAAATAACAATATTTTACAATCTTTTTCTTTTTTCAAAGTAAATATTCGTACGCACGTGTAACTAATTTTTGTGTTACTTAAAAAAAAAAAAAAAAAACTGGTCCACTCATAAGGACAATTTTTTTAGGAAATTTTTTTTTTTTTTTTTTTTCGAAAAAGTTCTTCCTTAGGCTGCGACGCTTGTCAAAATGAAAACTTAATTTTTCTTCTTATGGATTTAGGGGGTTATCGACATCTGACTTTGAAGAGTTAGGCTAAAAGAAGACTACGCCGTTACAAGTAATGTCAAGTTTGAAAACAACATCATCATTGATCATGATACAATCTGCATATTTAAAAAAAAAAAAAAAAAATGTTAATTTTTTTTTTTTTTCTTTTTTAAAAAAACTTTATTTTTTTGGATATCTGTAGTGTACTGTAGTGTATATTTTTGAGATGAGGGATTTATAATTTAACTATTTTTTTTTTACACTATATCTTTCGCACTGTTGCCTCCCATCTTTATTGTCATTTTTATTTAATTTACCGTAAATAATTTTTTACGACGTTTTGGCCGTTGTACGCTACGACCTTCTTCAGGTGATATACGCTAAAATTTCGAACCGAACCCTTTATTTAGTCCACTCAACCAACGCTTTTATCCACTGGGCCATAGCGTGGGAATGGAATTTTTTTTTTTTTGCAAACACATGCACAAACATTTATAAATGAAAAACCGACACATAATTTTATTATTATAGTAAATTTGTGTTCTTTAAATTAAAATATATCTGTCCATTATTTAAAAAGAAATCATTTTTTTAATACCAACTCCAAAAACGTCTGTTTCGTATGCAAAATAACTAAGTTCAGTAACTCTGTAAAAAGTTACAGCTCAATTTGATACTGTAGTGTACTGGTATTATAAAGAGTAACACCCTTCTAAATCAATAAAAAAAAATCAATATTTTCCAATTCTGACAAGTTAAGGCCTCAGGAAGATCTACAGAATTCAGCAGTAAGATAACTATGGAGTGAGTTTGCATACTGTGTGACCATCACATCATGAAAATGCTCTAGCTAGTTCTTCATGTCACATGCAGAGTTATTTTTTTCTTTTTACAAAACATTACATCACTCAGTTATGTCAGCCCCCAACAACTGTTGAGATTTGCCTCACATTTGCCTTTATTAAATTGCATTTGAGAGATTTCAGATCATAAATACTGATTCTTTTTTTTTTTTTTTTTTTTTTTTTTAAGTGAAAGAAATGCTGGGATAAATGTGTGAAGTCACAAGGGCTATATATTGAAGTGGACTAAGATACTTATACATCCTTACGAAACTTACATGGCATGCTCTTGACGTTATTTGTCTTTGAGGATTGGACTTTCTTAAAGTCCTTAGATGTTACTAATCAGATAACAAATAAATGATTGGAATTTTTTTCCTCCATTAAGCTTATCCTTTATTAATATTCACTGGGAAATTCAATATAGCTTTGCCTATCGTCCGGTTCACACTCCCCTCTGGTCTTTTGAACAGGAGTAGAGGTTTATCCCTGATTTCCTGTTCAGGATTGGGTTTCTGATTCCTTCTAAAGTCTACTTCAACTCTATATTTCTAATGTTTCCACCTAAAGTCTGAAATTTTATTTACTATTTATAATTTTTTTTTTGTTCACTAGTAGATAGGTTCACCCTCCTCCTTGGTTTTTTGAATAAGAGTAGAGATTTATCCATTGTTTCCTGTTTAGGATTGGGTTTCCGGTTCCTTTTAAGGTCTTCTCATTCTCTTTCACTTCTAGTAGCCCCTTGCATCTTAGTGATATTATCTCCTTGCTTTGAGTGAATTGATTAAAAAAAAAGATATATTTAATACATCTTTTTGGAATATTGCATTGCTGTTAATAAATATATTTTCAAAACAGCATGAAAAATTGTTAATACAATATTCACTCACAAAAAAAATTATTCTTACAATGCAACATATGATTTTGGCTTTAAATAAGCTGACAAAATTGTTGGTAAGATGTAAAAAAAAACACCCTTGAACCTCATCACAAATTGTGCTAAATTTATAGTTACTCAATGATATACCCTTTACTGACTTTAGTAGTTGCATTTTCAAGGGTGATCACTCAATAAAAAGAATAAGCATTTTTTCATTTTGTTAATTTCTGGAATCTCATAATATATTTTTAAAATTCCTCAAAAATAGTGAAAAAAAAATCCAATGAATTTGATTTCTTCATAACATAACTATTTACTATTTTGTGTCTGCTTTTAAAATATATTTCTATTTTAAAGATAGTTAATTTAAAATCTTCCTTATTCAGTTAAAGCTATTTTTCCCACTGCTGTACCAGGAAGAAGTTCTTTTATTACAAATCTTTCACAAAAAGTTTTTACTGACAATTATCTTTACAACATAAAATAATTTTGCTGCAGTAGAATAACACAAAAAGTGTGCTGGGAGATTTAATATTACTTGTAATAACACATTGGAAAAATAAACCCCAAGTCTTTTAATTTGAATAACATAAATAAAGGTTTTGCATCAAACTTAATGCTTGTAACTATACAGTAAAATCAATGCAGAGACTCAGTGATATGGAAGCTTGATATGGGGCAAAAATGGCTTTATTTGCTTATTTTAATGAACTCCAAAATACTTTTAAGATAATTTTTTTCATTTATCAGTTCTGTTAATATTTAAAAGTCTTTCTGAATCATTTTTTATCTGTATGTAGTAGGATTGATACATAGTTGTGCACTTATTTCTTTTATATACAGTGTAACGCAGATATAAGAGACCCGGATATAAGAGAGATTTTCTATGGTCCCAAATTAGAGCCTGTGTTAATGTAAACAAAATAGACCAAACCCTGATATAAGAGAAACGCGGATATAAGAGACTTCTTCTCCGGTCCCGGCAACTCTCTTATATCTGGATTACACTGTACTAACCATTTACACCACTCAGATTGTTCATCTTTATTGTCATATTCGCAATGTTTCTGGCCTTCTTCAGGTGATATTCAGGAATTTTGAACCAAACCCTTCCTTTCATCTACCAGGGTAGCTTGTTCTAGTTCCACATGCCATGCCATTTTCTGGATATCTCAGTTTCAGTTAATTCCCTTTAGTAGCTCAACTCTCCAAGTTTTTGTTGACTCTGTGTTCAGGTATTCACTCACAACTCTTTTGGATAACTGCAACCAACCCTTTTATTAACCTTTATGTGTCCTTGGGAAAATCAGTGAGTGAACTTTTTGGGCATATAACTCAAAATCATTTTTTACCAGAGTTCATATAACAGTTATTATTG
This sequence comes from Acanthosepion lycidas, assembly GCA_963932145.1. Lineage (NCBI taxonomy): Eukaryota > Metazoa > Mollusca > Cephalopoda > Sepiida > Sepiidae > Acanthosepion > Acanthosepion lycidas. Next base: position 90,227,827 of record OZ010575.1, read on the forward strand.
TTCCCATATTGTATTCTTCATGACATAACTATTTACGTAAATGAATTATACAAGCATTAATTTTGTGTCTGCTTTTAAAATATATTTCTATTTTAAAGATAGTTAATTTAAAATCTTCCTTATTCAGTTAAAGCTATTTTCCCACTGCTGTACCTGGAAGAAGTTATATCAACTGCAGAATTGTTGCTCACTGGAATTCTTTTTCTTTTCAATCTCTGTAAACCATAGAGATAGCTGTACATGAAAGTCCTAGTAGATCTGAACTTTTTGGGCATATAACTCAAAATCATTTTTTATCAGAGTTCATATAACAGTTTTTATTATTGTTGTTTTTCTCTGGCTGTCATTATTACTGGTTCCCATATTGTATTCATGTCCATGCTTGGCTTGTTTAAGAGATTTATGTGGACTAGCGATATAAATAGCTACAATATTTCATCTCAGAAATATAGACAGATATTCTAACCAATCACTCAATCAAGTTCCAGGATAGACCACTTTATAACTTTAGAATCACCTCAATTTTTCTTGGCATGGATGCAACAATGTTCTGGAAGCATTCTTTTAAAATTTAGGTCCATGCTGTTATTATGACATCTCACAATTTTTCTACATTGGTTGGCTGCATTTATATGATTCAAATCTCCTTTAACACCACATCACAAGGGTGCTCTTTGAGATTGAGATTTGGTGATTGTGGAGGTCACTTTAACACAGAAAATGTATTGATGTGCTCTATGAACCAGTCTGAGATTTTTTTTATTTGCCTTGCCCAACAGACAATGGATGCAACGTGGTTCATAAACTGAGGCATGTAGCTGGCCAAAATACCTAGACTAGCTACATTTAAACAATCTTATATAATCTCTAACAAGGCAAGAATTTCAAATTTGAAATTTATGATGAGCATTTTCTCCAAAGTGTATAAATATGAAATCTGACAGTAACTTCAATAGAATTATTAAATCTCAGGTGCCTCAAAGAGCATTTTGACTCGAAGTTCTGGAGTCACTCAATTAAGACAAGTCTATTGAATTTCTATTGATTTATTGAATATATATATATATATATATATATATATATATATATATATATACACACACCCTCAACAGTCACTTTATTAGGTAAACAACTCTACTGGGTTGGACTCCTTTTCTCTTTAGACCCACCTCAGTTCTTCTTGGCATGGGTCCAACAATATTTTGGAAGCACTATTTTGAAATTTGCTTCTATGCTGTTATTATAGCATCCTGCAATTCTTCTACATAGTTTGGTTGCACATCCAAGATTTAAATCTTCCTTAACACCACATTCTGAAGGTGCTCTGTGGGACTGGAATTCAGTGACTGTGGAGGCCACTCATTGCTGTATTCCATGAACCAATCGGTAACTATTTTTGATTTGTAACATGGTGCTTTGTCCTGCTGGAGAATGGGTGCACCACAGTCATAAATTAAGGAAAATGGTCAGCCGCAATACCAAGATACGCTGCAGCACTTAAGTGATCTTTTATTTATGCCAAGATAATATTCATTACACCACTAGCAACAACAAGTAAACTGTTGAAATATGGCAGGATGGATCCATACTTTCATGTTGTTAATATTACAACAGAAATTAAGACTCATCAGACCAGACAATTTTTCTAATCTTTTATTGTCTAATTTTTGTGATCCTTAGTGAACTGTAGCCCCAGTTTCTTGTTCTTATCTGTGTGGTCTTCTGCTGCTGTAGCTCATCTGGTTCAAGGTTTGACATGTTGTGTGTGCAAAGATGCTCTGCTATATAGATCCATTGTAAAGAGTGGTTGTTTGAGCTACTATCACTTTTCTATCTCATCTAACCTATTTCATCAACTGCAGAATTGTTGCTCACAGGAATTCTTTTTCTTTTCAATCTCTGTAAACCATAGAGATAGTTGTGCATGAAAGTCCTAGTGGATCAGCCATTTTTTAAGTGCTTAAACTCAATATCCTACACCAACAACCATGCCACTTTCAAAATCATTTAAATTGCCTTTCTTTGCTATACTAATGGATAAATTGAAACTAAAAAAGTCACTGTGACTATGTTTAAATGCCTATATTCATTAAATTTGTACGACATCATTGGCTGATTAGAAATTTGAATAAAGGAGTATTCATATATACTTAATTAAGTGGCTAGTGAGCATATTTCTAAGTAAAAAAAAAAATAGAAATATCAGCCTTTTCAAGTGAACACTGTTGTATTTGGTAATTTTATATTTAATATAATTTTACACAAACATTACAACAAAACATTGTTAAAATTGTCCAGTTCAACAGGATGTTTTATTGCATTGTACCATTCTAATCTAATATCCTGTATGATCTGAGAATCCCTATACTGGAGTACATTTTGAATATGCCGCCATTAATTTGAAGATCATCCACTAGAAGTCTTTAAGTTAGTTTCAAACTGTTGTTAGAACTGTAATTTCACTGATTCATTAAACTGAATTCAATAACTGTTTGAAACTGAATCAAGGAAATGTAAATTCAAGATTTTCCATGATAATTTTACTATTTAAAAATCTTGTTTTTTGTGTCAGTGGTTGGCCAATGATTACTATGGGAGTTTCAGCATCTTTTTTCCAGTAAAAAACACATTGATTTGGAAATTCTTGCAAAAATCAAATAATTGTTGGATTTTCACAAATTATTCTCTTATTTTTAATGAATAATGAATTTTTATAAGAATTGTTTTAATTTTTTTTTAATTGTAATAATTTATATATAAATTTTAAAATTTTGCATTACTTTAATTGTGTTAGGTGATATTGTTATTAAGTGAAAACTATATTTAATAATCAAAAATTGAAAACCTTAACATAAATCATGCACCAAGATTTTAAAAATAATTAAAAAAAAATTTTTATGTGTAGAAATATGTCCATTTTGAATATATGGGTGACTATACATGACATTATCAGAAAATAAGAGTAATTACTCTAGTAAATTTAAAGTCAAATTAGATTATGGGGAATATTTTCCAAACATTTTTAAGATTACTGAATACATAAAAATTGCTCATGTCATTTTCTTAAATTATGTTTTAACAGATATAGTCTCCGTAGAACAACAATAAAACTGTCATCACCTTTTTGTTGTTTGTCAATCAAGTAAACATGGCTACAGTCAGTTAAAAACACAGCTACTGTGTTTTAAAAAATGCATTTCTGTATTATTTTAAACTTGAAGTAAATAATATGTTTCAAATCAGATTAATTATATTTTAAATCAGCTAATCCATCTCTTCTCTCCCCCAGACATGGTTTAAACAGCAGGACAGACTAGGTTCTTTAGCCTTAGTTAGCAATCAGTCTACCGCAGAGAGAAATGGCAACCTACATGAAGGAAAAAATCTGAAAGATATTTGATCGCCCAAGTGTGTATCATGTATGCCACTTAACTGACTAAATATTCCTCAAATAAAATTTCAGAAAAGTATATTTTATTTTGGGAAGACTTTTAATAAACAAAATTACATTGTGATGAAAGATGACTAAAAAAGGACACAAATCAGCTATTTTAGGGAAGAAAAAAAATGAAAATTCCAATCAATATAATTTCTAATTGAAATATACCAGAGAATTTTGCTTAGTGGAAATAGTAAATTTAATCCTTTAGCTTTCAATTAAAGCCAAAATGAAAGCTTCAAGAAAGCTTTTTCATTTTTACAAATTCATTTTAACCCTTAGGTATCGGAAATTAGTGGAGGTCACTACATATATGTGAAATTACTAAAATCTAAGTAGAGTTAATGCAGTCTCAGTAACTGAATTTATATTTTTCTAAATATTTTTATTTTCCAGATAATTTCATGTGGAACAAATTTCTATTGTTGAAAACTTTTGCCACTAGTGAATCAGAATGGATGGAAATGTTATTTTTAATTCCACATTAGAAAACATGGAAAAAGATACTCAAAATCAAATGGAATATTCCTGTGAAATTTGTAGGGCTTCATTTTCACAAAAGTCAGTTTTGCTAAAACATAAGCGAACACACACTGGAGAGAAACCTTATTCTTGTGAGGTTTGCAGTGCTGCATTTTGTAGTAGTTCATCATTAAAAATGCATATAAGAAAGCACACTGGGGAGAAACCACATTCTTGTGAAATTTGTGGAACTTCATTTTCACAAAAATCAGCTTTGGTAAAACACATACGAATACACACGGGAGAGAAACCTTACACTTGCAAACTTTGTAATGCTGCATTTTGTGATAGTTCATCTTTAAAGACTCATATAAGAAAGCACACTGGAGAAAAGCCACATTCATGTGAAATTTGTGGAGTTTCATTTTCACAAAAATCAAACATGGTAAAACATATACGTACACACACTGGAGAGAAACCTTATTCTTGTGAAATATGTGGTGCTGCATTTCGTGATAGTTCAACTTTAAAGACTCATAGAAGAAAACACACTGGGGAAAAACCATATTCTTGTGAAATTTGTCAATCATCTTTTTCACGAAAATCTGCTTTGGTGGAGCATATGCAAACACATGCTGGAGAGAATCCATATTGTTGTGAAATTTGTGGAATTTTATTTTGTGATGGTCCAGCTTTAAAATATCATATAAAAAATCACACTAGTGAAAAGCCATACTTGTGTAAAATTTGTAGCTCATCATATTCACATAAATCGGAATTGCTGAGGCATATGAGAACTCACACCAAGGAGAAACCATATTCATGTGAAATTTGTGGAGGTTCATTTTCACAAAAATCAGCTCTAGTAAAACACATACGAAGAAAACATACTGGAGAAAAACCCTTCTCTTGTGAAGTTTGTGATGCTGCATTTTGTGATAGTTCATCTTTAAAGATTCATATAAGAAAGCACACTGGGGAGAAACCATATTCATGTGAAATTTGTCAATCATCTTTTTCACGAAAACCAGCTTTGGTGCAACATATGCGAACACATACTGGAGAGAAGCCATATTCTTGCGAAGTGTGTGGTAATTCATTTTCTGATCGTTCAGCTTTAAAATGCCATATACAAACTCACACTGGGGAAAAGCCATATATATGTAACATTTGTGGCTCATCTGCTTCACAGCGGTCAGCCTTGCTGAGACACATGCGAACACACACTGGAGAGAAACCATATTCTTGTAAAATTTGTTCATCTTCCTTTTCAGAAAGTTCTGCATTGGTGAGACACATGCGAACACACACTGGAGAGAAACCATATTCATGTGAAATTTGTGGATCTTCTTTTTCACAGAACTCAACCTTAGTAACACATATGCGGACACATACTGGAGAGAAACCTTATATTTGTGAAGTGTGTGGAACTGCCTTTCGACACACTTCAGCTCTGAAGAACCATATGAGAACACATATTGGTGAAAAAACACATTCTTGAGAATAATGCTGATCTACATTTAAAGTGACTTCATATTGAAAAAGCACAGGAACAAATTTCCTTTTAATTCATAAAAGTGCACTCTTTACACATTTGAATTATTTCAAGCATAATATTGAAAAAAAAAATGGTATATATGAGTTTCAAATTCTCTATGAAAAATTGAAATATGCAAAGAAATATTTGTGGCATCTCTATTTCTAGAATTTAATGTAATTTACATTATTTTTTAAACAAAAAGTGGAAATGTGCTGAAGTTTACTACTTAGGGATATATGTTTAAAGTTTTATCCTTCATAGAGAATATACACATATATATTAATTTAAATAAAATAATCAATTTCTAAGAGAGTATGCCACACAGGTGCACTTGAGAAAAAGTGCTCAATGCCATATAAATTGGCAGAGCGTTATATATGTGTGTGTGTGTGTGTGTATATCAAAGGGGACACTGAAGTCAACACCATGTGGCAAATTTGTTTCATGCTTGAATGCAGTCTTCAAGCCTAAAATTGCATTCAAGTGTGAAACACAGTGTCACTGCTCAGTGTTGACCTCAGTGTCCACTTTTCTATTAGGTTGGTGCAAAAATAATAACGTTTTTTGACGTATTTTTTAACGTCAAAAACGACATTATTTTTGCACCAACCTAATATTTACATATGCTCTATCTCTGATATCAAGCAATTTTACCCATAAATATAGCATACCTTAAGACTATATTTTTAACATATATATATGGATCATAAATTATTATGGTGGACACTTAGATTTGAAATACACCCGCATTTGTATTTTAAACCATATCTATTATGTCACTCAGCCCGTGCATTTAAGAAATCTTAATAACTCTTGAATGGAATGCACAGATGATAGTCGATAAAATGTAATACTGTTTAAAATAAAAATTTTCCAACTGCTTCAAATATGAGTGTCCACTAATAATAATGTTTGAAGTAATAAAAATATCAGATTAAAAATAAATTCATCAAATTCTTTAGAAATATGCGTATATGTTTATATGTCTTAGCAACCAGAAAGTAGTTTACATGTTGCTATCAAAAGAACTGTGTTACTGTTTTCTTGCTTATTCTGCTAAACAAATGCAGTTAAGGTAGTTAAATTGCATAGTCCTATTTATAGAGAATGAAGAAGCAGAATCATTTGAAAATTTCTTTAGAAAAATTTAGTAGTCTATTTTTCAGTCAATGCTTTTCAAAGAAGTGTCTTGATTGGCATAAGGATTATCAAATGCTAAAACACTATTAAAAATAAAAAAATATTCTAAAAGATTTTATTTTATTTTATTTTTTTTTTTCAATGAGAGGAGAAAAAATCTAAGAAACTGACAGAAGAAATAGTCACGTAGTTGGCCACCTGATGTCATTTCTGGATGTTACGGTGAATAGAAGAAGTCATTTGGTTTTCCAGAGAAAGAACTGTTGTCTTGAAAGGAACACTGATTCCAGTATTTCCAAATGAACTGACAAACATGCAACAAATCTGGAATTGAACACTAATTTCAAACAACATGTTCACACAAACAGGATGATCAAAGAGGTTTTTAATAATCTGGTTGTGTCAAGATTGTAGTAAGAAGTAACTGGTTGGTTCTAATCTATGACAGAACATGCTGTTTTACTGTGTATGCTAAAACCCTGTCAGCCACATCCAATGTAACCAGTTTCATTCTAGAACGTGAAAGAATATATAGCAGTCTTTAACTTTCTTGCTCGCCAAAAAACAGTGTGTCAAAAAGGACAGTTTCTCCATTGACACCTCTGTTATTTTAACTACCTTCACTCTTTGGCAATGTTTCTTGTTTTAACAAGAGATTATTAGAATTGTAATAAGACCTAAACGTATCACGAAAGTGAATTTATACATTTTTTTTTTTTTTTTGTTCTTTGAGAATTTACAACAAAAATATTAAACACTATTTATTAGATTGTTTATTTACAAGAATAATTTTATATTTACATTTTAAGAATACGAACCAACTAATGTAATGTTCATCATCAATTTATAAAGAAATAAATATTTTTATTCATAAATTAAAAAAATATCTGTAAAACATGAAAATTTAAACAGTGACAAGTAACTGTAATTATGAATTAAAAAATGCATTTTCTGAGCATTTCTTTACTGCAGCAATTCATTGATATTTTTATAAAATTATGAATAAAAAAAAAACTGCTTTCATAGTTTTTTATCAAATAGTAAAATATTGCATTTTAGATGGTTTAAAAATGTTGATGTTTGAATAAAAAGATATCTTTTCACATTCATTTCTTCATAAAATGGTAAATAATAAATCTTTATAAAAAGTAAATAATAACTACTGCATTGTACTTGGTTCACATATTTTTATAATCTAGTAAATAATATTGCTGAGGGAGTGAAGGTAGTACAAAACTAACAGTGGTGTCAAGGGAAAAAAAAACCTATTGACACTGTTTTTTGTAGGCAACAAAGTCTTGTACTTTCCGGACAACCCAATATAAATCCACTTCTTCTTACCCCAGCTACGAGTTAATTAGTAAGATTTGTATTATTATCTTCACAAAAAAATTCTTACAATTATTTTCTGTCTTTAAATGACCTGCAAAAGGTTGATAAGCTATAAAAAAAACTAATCAGTCTTTTGTCAGTGGTCATATAAAGCAAACTAAAATGTACCCTGTCATAATTTGAACCTGAAGATAGGCAGGCAAATGACATATCTATTAGGTCATCATTCTCCTGACTGAATATAGGAGGAAATTAACTTTGAATTATTGTTTTAAGAGGGTTTGTTTATATATATATATATATATATATATATATATATAATTAGTTGAATTACATACAAGTCATTGTTTTAAAAAATGTTATGTTAAACTCATTAAACAAAAATAGTTATATTTAGAATATTTTTTAATTTAATAAAATGGCCATCATTGTGAAGTTTAAGATCTGTCATAGTTTTGATTATTTTTGAACAAATTGATCAGTCAATCTTGGATACTAATTTCATAGAATAAAAAAAAATAATATTCAATAATGTTTTTTTTACATACAGGGTATGGGATCTTTTGATAAAGTTAATTTGTTCCTCTGCAACAATGTTCAGCCACAGGCAACTTTTTCTTAAGTCCAAAATAGAAGGTTAGGTTAGAATAAAAGGGTAGGTTGGAAAATTCATTCTTAAATTCATTATTTTTTTTTTACAGAACAAAAATGTAAGGAAATAGGCTGGAAAAAAGTAGAAAATAGAAGCTAAAGGATTCTGGAATAATAATGGATAGAGAGGGAAAAAATTAAATAGGCTTCTCTGAATTTGATATTATTATTATTTTTTTTTCCAATAAATTCGAGACAATAAAGTAACTAAGATGTAACGGGTTACTGAGGAAGAAAGCATCTGAGAAAAATCATTATTACATCTAGCCATTTCAACTGTAAAATGGTGAGACCTAGCTGCCAATCTAGTACTGTGCTTAAATTCATAAAGTCTAGGTATGAAAGAGGAAATCTCATCAGAACAGTTACCATGAAAATATTTACAGAAAAAAAACACAGGGAAGCTATGATACAGTAGTGGGAAAGTAAGTGAAGCTGAGATAACAGATCAAGACTGATAACATTGCAGATTCTTTGGATTTTGGAATCTCTAGATACATAGCAGAACGACTAGACCAGATGTAGCAGCTATATTCAATGCATGGATCAATGGTAGGCTTAAAATTTTGTTAGATAGATTCTGGTATGAAGAATTGTCTACCATGAGACAGTGAACCAACTTTCCCCACAGCAGACCTAGCTATTGAGTCTATATAATCAGTCCTGTCAGTAGAAAATGTTTGCCCAAGAAAGTGCAAGGAGTCACTCTTCTGGAGATTATCACCAGCCATGCTGATGGAAGGTAAAGAAGGTTCTTTAAGACAAAAGAGAGCAGATTTGTTTTGAAGATGTTAGAATTAACAAGCCATTTCTTGCCCCAGTTAACAACAGATTAAAGGTCTTTTTGAGATCAGCTACCAATTTGACCGTATCAAACCTATCAGACTTAAGTAGTACAAGGAGTTGAACAAACTTAAATATACAGGTGGAAGATTATGAGGGTCAGAGAAAAATCATGAAATTCTGTTTCTTTACAAAGAATATTCCTCTCAAAGATTTATTTCAATAAATATATACTAAAATATTTATATTTAAAGACGTAATACATTTTTTTTTATTTATTAATCCAACAGATTTTATCACTTTAAATGTTATTTTGAGTGGATACTCATATTTGTGTAGATGCTCCATTTATTTATTAAACACTATGTAGTGGACTATGGTGGTGAAGATATAATGAACACACATGGGTTAAAATTTCCTGCTAGCCGATCCAGCTACATGAGAATGTTGGATTTTAATTAAGCCCAAAGAAGACAAAGAAAACAAACAAGACTAATAATTATATACAAACAAATATATGTATTAACAAGTTACAAGCACATGGACAGTTACATTGAGTTTGTGTGGTGAATATTATGTGTGTGTGTGTGTGTGTATTGTGGTGAGTGTTCGTACATACATGTATTGGTATTGTTCTTAGCGTGTTACCAGAATTTGGGAAACATTGTATTGGTGAGAGCTCACATATTGATATTAGCTGAAATGAAGAGAAAAGAATTACCCCACCTCATAAAAGCGAGGTGGTATAAGGCCTGAGGGAAAAGAGAGATTGAGGCAAAAGGTCACCCAGTATTTATAGCCAGGAGAGAGAGAGAGAGAGAGAGAGACCCCTGGTGAAGGATTAAGGAACTAAGGAGGAGCTAACTCCGACAACTATATTTATCTTCATTTACTGGACTGAATATTACTGAAATCTTATTGAAACAAATATGTGCTCTCCAGCAGGATTCAAACCTGTGCAGAGGGAACCATCATTAAATTCAACATACCTTAGACTGACTAGGACACAAAGAACTTTTGCCGATCAAGCAAGGTTGAATAGTGCCTTTAAGCAAAATTCTTCTGGGCTCATAGACTCTCAAAATTTCATATCTGGTGAGTTTTGTATCCAAATATAAACATAGCAATTTTTAAAGAAGTAATGGATTTTCTTATTTATCAATCCTGCAGATTTTATCACTTTAAATGTTATTTTCTTTAATAAGATTTTTCAAATATTCAGGCCAATAGGCGAAGATAAATAAGTATACTGTTTAACCTATAATTCCTTACAGATAAATGGATCAGACTGAAAACAAGTACTCAGTTCATTATTCATGAGGATTTGAATAATTCATCCTTTATAAGGTGTGTATTTGACAGCTTATATGATGGAAATTTTCCAAAACATATATATATATATATATACACACACACACACATATATATATATATATATATATATATATATATATATATATATATATATATATATATATATATTTCGATTATAGGTGCTGTTCAACTTATAATTACATGAATCGTTCATACAAAAACAAATATAGAGGTTAATGATTTAAATGGCGAGAATACATCTTCACAAACAATTTCAATAAGTTACACTAACCCCGAACCTGAATATGAATGATATGATCCCTGTTTATAAATTCCAGTTTCATAAGGTCTTTTTTAATTTTTACAAGCTTTTGTCTGTTCCTACAGATATCCTCAGGTACGAAAATAGATTTGTTCTTGTTTTTTACTTCTCGGTAATAAGAAGACAACGAAATATATATATATATATATATATATATATAGAAAGTCACATGATAGCTCATGAGTGACATCAACCCACAAGGACAACAGTCTGTGAGTGACAATCTGCACTTGTTGTCAGTAAAACTGAAATACAGCACTCAGTGGTTAGGTGAATAAAGAACATAAAAGATATCCCCGCAGCTCTCTAAACTTAAAAGTTAAATGTTAAACTTTTTTTGTGTGTGGAAAAAAAAAGCATGTCAAAAAAAACTAGGATGATTATTCTCTGACACTACACTTTTGGTTCCCTTATAGGACTTTTTTTCTTTTATTTTTTTTTAATCAGTTCACCCCATGCAAGACGATAATGCCACTAAGACACAAGGCGCTACTGGGAGTGAAAGAGAATGACTTTAGTAACTTTAGTTTTTAGAAAGAGCTAGAAACCCAATCCTAAACAACATGGAATAAGAGATAAACCTACCCTTATACCGAGGAGCCAGATGTGAAACAAAAAAATGCAATATTTATTATTTACCTTTTATGAAGAAATAAAACTGAAAAGAAATATTTTTATTGAAAAATTTATAAAAAATTACAAAAAAAATTATGCAAAACACTAAGTAAACCAATTGCAAAATAAAAATTTTGAAAACAAATTCAGGACAAAAATAAATAGTGTTTACGTTTACTTTATCCCTCCTGTTAATTCTCAAGAACAAAGAAAATGTTTTGTAAGTCCATGTTTTAGGTTTTAAAATTCTAATCATCGCTTTATTGAATAAATTACCGAAGGGAAATGTATTTAATTATTCAGTAATTGTGGTATCATCAACAAAGGTATAACCGCCCTTTTCACACACCATTTTTATTTTTTATTTGGACACGAAGATTAAACGCTGCGCATAAACTTTTATCCGTACTTTAGTGTTTATTTAAAAACAACCATAGTTACGGTTTTATTGTAAGAAACAATACAATAATAATAATAAAGAAATTAACAAGGAACTGATTGTTGTTTAACACCGCTTCCGGTTTTCCTTCTTTCGTTAGGTGCACATTTTTCTCCGTGAAAAATAGGCGTTTCTATTCTTATCTGGATCTCTTTTCTTTATTTTTATACTTTCTCATTATCAGTATCTTTATTTTATTGAACGAACGCATCATATATGTTGTGAAAAAGCACTCTAAAAAAAACAAAAACAATCTGATTGAATTTTTATAACATCTCTAGTTTTCTTTTTCTTTCTTTTGTTTTTCACGTATGAAAAGGTAAGAAAATGCAACTGATTCTTTTTTATTTTTTTTTTTCAATTCTGTTTTTGAAATTTTTGTTTGTCTACACAATCTTCTGCATGTCTTTTTTTTCTTTCTTTCTTTTAAGTATCATCATTTTTATTCACAGCGGTCATGTGGACATTTACACTTTTTGAACTTTGTAAAATAAAATTAGTTAGAAGTTCTAACTAATTTTATCAAACAAAGCACAATAATTTAAATTATTTTCATTTTTTTTTCTTTATTTATTTTGTTAGTGGTGGCGGGGTAGTCGTTTAATTTTTCAAGGAAAAACAACTGTATGAACAGTAACGGCCAAAAAAGTAAATAAAAAATAGAATTTATTATTTCTCCATGAAATTCTTAAAATATTTTAAAATGCATTTAAAAAAAAATATTGGTCACGATTTTGTCTAATTTTGGTAAATCGTGAATAATTTACATTAATTTTCGTTTTTTATTGAAAGCGTAATGCATAATGTAATTTGCATAAGGCAAATTGGTAAGCCAAGTTTAAATTCTACCCTAGACTATTCATTTCCGCCCAAATGTCCTTGGGAAAGGAATGAGTCCATCTCCCCCCACCTAGTTATGGGTTAAATAACAGACTTTTTACTCTCTATCCTTGGGCGGCAACCACTCTAGGAGAAGGACCACTCTGAATTTAAAACTGGAGAAAGCAATGCGAAACAACTTCATCATTCCCAAGAAGTCATGGTAATTCACAGATAAGCAAAGGAATCTGTGGAGAGCCATGATCGCCTACATTTTCAAAGAACATAGCATTAAAAACAAATTTTAAATAGGGGAAATAAATAGGTTAGGATAGGTACCTCCATAAGGTCGCTAAAAAAGAGCATAGCATGATGAAAAAGAAGCCATACTTGAAAACAAAATTTTATCGTCTAAATGTTTGTTTTTATTAAGAGGAAAGATCAAAGTATTTTGGGTTTTTTTTTTTACATTTTTTAATCATTCCTTGCATGTCCAAAATTTTCATAAAAAATCTAAATTAAAAAAATTTCCATGAATGGATCATCAAAATTAATAATAAAATGAATGGAAATACAAATAACACAGTAAAATGTAATAAATGTACATAAAATTATAGTATTTTATGTACACTTCTGATAACATTTCATAAGAAAGGTACCTGTAAATTAATTAGATACCTTTCTTATGAAATTTAATCACTTCCAACAGTCTTATTTTAATTTCTTTATAATATATTTTCCATAAAGCATCGTAAACGTAAAGGTGAAAGCTAAATAGAAAAAAAAAAATTAGAGTGCTGAAAGTTTTCCTTAAAAATAATGAGGTAAATAATTTGTTCACTTAAATCTAAATAACTTCACTTTTCGCCTTCCGTAGAACAAATTATGATCACGTAAATCCGTCAATACATCATTCAACACCTGTCAAGTGACGTGAAAGGTTATGACCTGCTTTGTTTTATTTTCAAATTACATCTTTTTGGCGCAGAAGCTAAGTCAACCTTAGTTCAAAATATTTTAAATAAACATTATAATTTCTGATTTTCTTAAAATAAGTTTTGAAAAAAAAATAATTGATTTTTAAAAGAATTTCAAAGTGAGATTTTCAACTTTTTTATAAAATGGAAAAAAAATGGATGCCATAATCGATTATCTGTCAATTTTGCTGACTCGGAAAATAACAAGATTTTTAATGAAAATTTCGGACGTGCTCGGAACGATTAAAAAATGTAAAAAAATATCCCAAAAATACTTTGATCTTTCCTCTTAATAATAACATGAACATTTAGATGATAAAATTTTGTTTTCATCAAGTTTGGCATCTTTTTCATCATGCTATGCTCTTTTTTTAGCGATCTTATGGAGGAACCTATGCAATACTGAGTGCAGCATATACATTTCCCATGATTCTTTTTATTATAAAATAAAACCACAGCAGCATTCAAAATATGACAGCTTGCAGCAGCTAAGGTTATTTTGAGGCTCTAAGTTTACTCCAGCAATGTCCTAGTGGATAAAAAGCATTGGTTTGTTAATTTGGTGACATAGTGGTTGTGAGTTCAATCCCAGGGTTGGGCACGGTTTACTTTTACAGTGGAAATGTGCAAGCAATAACTGAACAGTACTAAATAAAAATAAAAACGAGACAATATTTCTAGATATGAGCAGTGGAACATGAACAGTCTCACACTGTAGATTAAATAAAGGGTTCAGTTCGTAATTGCCGGTAGGTTAACCAAATTGATATATGCCTGAGGAAGCCGAAACATTATGATAAAAACAAACATGACAACAATAGTCCAGATATAAATAGTGTAAATAATAAAATAAAAAAGTTTTAGGCTTTGGTTAATGAAAGTTTACAGACTGATCGTTATATTTATTGACCATATTTCATATTTACAATTCAAAATGGCCATGTTTGCTTTCACCATGTTTATTAATCTCTCCCCAACTGAAGTGCATGAATTCTTCACTCCCTCTTTGCTCAAACTATACCACAATGTCATAAGAGCTTCTTTCAGATTTGACGCACTTGAGTATAAGATACATCAGTCATCGCTCTCCAGTATAGGCTATATTGCAAATTCTATCATAGCTTGATGGAGGCCAAATTGATTTATAAAACATCTACAGAAATGTTTCTTGTGCCAGTTCTGCATTAAATTACCCATGTGAGGGAACACTGTCTTGAGTGAAGTTAGCAACTTCCAACTGTGGCTGACAACCAGGGCAACATGTCTCTCTCTGAGATTTGCAGATAAACTCTGCTATTCACTTTCACTTCATCAATGGACACCAAAGGCTCATGGCTGCATCACATTGAAACACTATATGATCACTGAATTATGCAATCTCAAGCCTGGTCAGTACCTAGATGAATGACTGCTGGGGGAATGCCAGATGTTATAGTGGATAATGGCTCGAAATTGTTAATCAGAGAGCCAAGTTCCAATTCCAGCTGGGTTCATTATATTCACTTACGTGCAAATCCCCTTGGGAAAGGTATGAATCCACATCTTATAATTGGTAAGATTTGTATCAGTAAATCATTAATATCTAAAAAAAAAAATTCTTACAATCTAAGAATATTTTCTGGCTTTAAATAACTTGCAAAGGGTTGATAAGCCATAAAAATGAATCAATATTCTATAAAAAAAATCTTCTTAAAGATACAAACATATTGTGTGTGTCAGGAAAGAATTTTGATCATAACAGAAATATGAAAATAATATTTGTAAAAGTTTACATACCAATTAATAAGATTACCAAAGTTAAGCAGCGTCAAGCCCGGTCAATACCTAGATGAGTGACCTCTTGGGAATACCAGGAGCTTTAAGCTTGGATGTGCAGGTGTTGTAATGGATAATTCCAATTGGGTTTGTTACATGCAAATAACCTTGGGAAAGGGTTGAATCCATCTCTTTCCCCCAGCTATGTATTAATTACATTATTCCCCCCACCACCACCCAAAAAAAATAAAATTGCATACAATATATTTAGATTTCAGCATTAAATAACCCATAGAGGTTGATATGCCACTAAACAAAACTAACCAACATACCAATTAAACAGTTCTAACAATATTTTATATATAAAATATTAGTTATAAATGCAACACAAACCTGAATTATATATATATATATATATATATATATATATATAATAGAAAGGTACTTGTTCATAATCAAGCATAAATAAATATTAAATTATGCCAAAATAAAAGAAATTAATAGTCAAACAATTGAGCTTTTCTTGTTGGTACCTTGGCTTCATGAATTTTAGAATAGTACTAGACTATGGAGGCACGATGGCGTAATGGATAGCAGCTCAGATTGAGGAATCAGAGAGCCGAGTTCTAATTCACTTGAATCCATTACATTCACTTACATGCTAATACCCTTGGAAAAGGTATGAATCCTCTTCTACTCCCCTCCACCAGTTTTGAATGCTGCTGTGGTTTTATTTTATAATAAAAGGAATCATGGGAAATATAAATGCCGCACTCAGTATTACAATACGCATCATATGGTTCATGATATTCATTTCTATTCTTTCACTTCTCAACTGTGGAACTCAATTCTTCCTGCTTACCTGTCAGCTACAATTCTCAAAAGTTTAAATGTAATGTCAATCGCCATCTTCTTGAATCCTGTTTTTTATCACCTTGCTTGGGGGAGAATAGATGGATTCAACTCTTTCCTAAGGTTCTATAGCCTTGGATGGCAACTGGTCTACTGCAAGAAAAAAATCTGCTGAAAGATACATGATCACCTATGCATATATCACACATGGCACATAACTAACAGAACTGGCAACTAGGTTGCATCGTTTTACTGTTGAACTGTTGAAAAAGATCAAAGTAACCGTAAGTTCTATTCTAATAGTTTCTTTTCATGCACTTTTCACCTGTCAAAATCTCTTCTGGCTTCTTGCTTCCCTATGATCTTCAAAAATTTAAATGCAATATCAATTGGCATCTTCTGTTTTCCTGAATCCTGTTCTTTTATTGTCCTCTCTCCTCACTAACATTTTCTTTCACTCCCAGTAACCCCTTGTGTCAGGGCTTTCTCAACTTTCTTGGGGTGAAATTATTTAAAAAAAAAAAAAAAAAAAAAAAAAAAAAAAAAGCAGCAAATTAAACATAAAAAATTTAATTGCAACATCTTCTGTCTTCCTGAATTGTATTCTTTCATTGTCATACTTAACCTGAATACATGCTGGGAAAGTTTAAAAAAAGATATTAAGCCCAAGTCACAGGAGTTATGGCAGGGAGCTGGGTTTATAGCTCAGCACTTGTGGTGTTCCCAAAAAGGGAAATGTTGTGGTGGCTTGGACAATTTTTCTATAGTATTGCCATTAAACCCACTTTAAACTGACTTTGTATCATATTCACTAGGGACTTGGGTGCACTGAAAAATACCCTTTTCATTGTCATTTCTCCTGACATTTTCTCATTTTCTTTCACTCTCAGTAACCCCTTACATTTTGTGGCATTATCAACTTCCTTGGTGTGAAATGATTACAAAAAAAAAAAGAAAAAGCAAATTAGACTTCAGAATCCAGTAAAAATGTTTCACTCGGTCATAATTCCTCTGACAAAATATTTAAGCACATTAGAATTATGTATTTACTGTCTAAAACATTGAATATTAACAAAGCATTTTTAATAATTATTGAATATCAATCTGGATGCTTATAACGAATATTAAAAAAACAAACCTGGTATAATTCTTTTATGTGTCTAGAGATTTTTGACAAAGATTCCACAGTGTTATCAGTCATGACCTGGCATCTCAGCTTCAATCACTTTGCCCAGCACCATAACATAACCCCTCTCTGCTTTTTCTATAGATATTTTCATGGGACTTGTTCTGATGAGCTTTCCACTTTGCTTCCTCTACTTCATTAATTTAAGATTAGCAACCAGGTTACTGTTGAAATAACTAGATGTAGCCATAAGTTCTATTCTAAAAATTTCTACACTTTCACTTCTCAACTATGGAACTCAATTCCAGCTTCCTGCTTTCCTGTAAGCTACAATTCTCAAAAAATTTAAATTTAATGTCAATTGCCATCTTCTGCCTTCTTGAATCCTGTTTTTATCACCTTGCTTGGGGTGAAATGATTTTTTTTTTTAAATTTGCCAAAAATATATTTTTAACATTATATGAAATTATTAAAATCTAAGGTGAATTAATGATCTTAATAACCGAATGTATATTTTGAAAATATTTTTTTTACAGATAATTTGGCACCAAACAAATTTCCACTTTTGAAGACCTTTATTATTATAATAAATTTGAATGGAAAAATGGTATCATATGTGATGTTAAAATAGAAAACATTGAAAAATATACAAAAAAATATTCTTGCAGAATTTGTGGATCACAATTTTCAAGTTGTTCTTTATTAAAAAACCTATATCAAAAGAAACACTGGAGGGAAAACATATTCATGTAAGGTGTGCAGAGCTGCCTTTTATTAACCATATTTGATGAGACATGCAAACAGATACTGGAGAAAAACCATATTCTTGCAAACTATGTGGATTAGCATTTGCACTTAATTCATGTTTGAAAAGA
The DNA here is from genome assembly GCA_963932145.1 of Acanthosepion lycidas. Taxonomy (NCBI): domain Eukaryota; kingdom Metazoa; phylum Mollusca; class Cephalopoda; order Sepiida; family Sepiidae; genus Acanthosepion; species Acanthosepion lycidas. The sequence continues at coordinate 90,246,268 of OZ010575.1, forward strand.
CACATGAACATACATACTGCTAAGAAACTGTATTCTTGTAAATTGTGTGGTCGCTCAATTTCAAGCAGTTCTTATATGAAAAGGCACATGCAAACACACACAGGAGAGAAACCCCATTCTTGTGATACATGTGGAACTACATTTTCATTTATGTCAAATTTGGTGAAGCATATGCGAACACACACTGGAGAAAAACCGCAATCTTGTGAAATCTGTGGAGCTTCATTTTCACAAAAATCAGATATGATAAAACATGTACGAACACACACTGGAGATAAACCTTACACTTGCAAAGTTTGTAGTGCCTCATTTTGTGACAGTTCATCTTTAATAAGCCACATAAGAAAACATACTGGAGAGAAACCATTTTCTTGTGAAATTTGTCAATCATCTTTTTCACAAAAATCAACATTGGTAAGACACATGCGAACACACACAGGAGAGAAACCCTATTCATGTGAAATTTGTGGATCTTCTTTTTCACAGAAGTCCTCCTTAGTAACTCATATGCGAACACACACTGGTGAGAAACCGTATACTTGTGAAATGTGTAAAGCTGCTTTTCGCCATAGTTCAAATCTGAAAAGCCATACAAGGACGCATACTACAAAAGAATCATTTTCTTGTGAATAATGGTGATCTGCCTTTAAAGTAAACCACATTGGAATAAAAGATGTTGCTTATTTTTTTATATATTTTTAAAATATGTGACAACTAACTTTGATATTTATTAACATTTGAATATCGTCAGGTTGGGTGGGGGGATAGCATATTCAGTTTTTCTTGAAATTTCCACTACTAAAAATGATATGTGAATGCAAATTTCAGAAGAAAATGATTGTAGCTCTGAATTTTCATTTATTTTTTAAAAAGTGTCAAACTCTTATTTTAAAATGTTTCACTGATCAAACAATGACCCCAGAAAAATGGATTTTATTGCAACGAAATCTACATTGATGAAAAACAGAAAAAGATTCATGTTGATCATATAAACACTGGGTTATTGTTTACGTCATCAAACCTTTGGGCTTATGGCCACATCATATTGAAACACCAGTTCCCGTATGATCACAGAAGTTAAGCAGTATCAACGTGGTATAATTAGATGAGTGACAGCTTGGAAAAAACAGGTGCTGTAAGCATGGATGTGCATGTGGTGCAATAAAATTGTTAATCATAGTTATGTTCCAATTCCTGTTGAGTTTATTATATTCACTTGCATGCAAATTCCTTTGGGAAAGTTATTAATCAACACCTTAACTACCCACAGCTAATTAGTAAGACTTGTGTCACTAAACTATTCTTATCTAAAAAAAAAAAAAAACAAAAATTCTTGCAATCTAAAAATATTTTCTATCTGTAAGTAATCGATAAAGGTTTGATAAGTCATAGAAAACGAATCAATCACTTGAAACCTTCATTATCACAATTTTCATCTGAAAAATGCCATTTTATGAAAAAAATAATGATAATTATGGAGAAAGGTGCCAACAATAAGATATAATGTCATAAGGACAGTTTTTCCCTTGACACTGCTTTTTAAACACCTTTACTTTTCAACAATGTTTGTTTTAAAAAGCAATGATTAGAAATGGAATAAAACCTAAACATATGATTAAAGTGAATTTATACATTTTTGGTTCCTGAGAATTTGCAACAAAAATATTAAACAGTATTTATTAGTGTTTATTTAAAAGATTAGTTTTATATTTATAACATTCTGAAAACTAATACAGAATATTGTATTATGCAATATTTATCAATTACCAATTTATAAAGAAATAAATATGAAAACTAATTTTTATTCATAAATTTATAAACCTTTACTAAATTATTAAAATATGTGAACCAACTATAAGAAAATCCTTATTATTTACCATTTTATAAAGTTTGAATCAATTAACTGATGTTTTGTCGACTATCCCAATGACCAGTATAATAAATAGTGAAAATAAACAATCTCATAGTGTTTATCATTTTGTTGTTAATTCTCAAGAACAAAGAAAATGTATAAATTCACTTTGCTATGTTTAGATTTTATTTCAGTTCTAATCATCGGTTTTTAAAACAATAAATAGTGCCAAAGAGGTGGGTAAAAAAGCAATGTCATAGGAAAAACCATCCTTTCGCCCCCCCCCCCCATTTTATTGCTGGAACATAAGTCCATGTTTGCCAATAATTCACTCTGACAAACAATCTACAAATCCTCTGTACTACTGGACTTCTTCAGTCGATCAGTTGTTCATATGAAACTTGTGTTAAAACAAATGCACAGGATACAAGGAATTTTAAAACAAATATATAAATAATAACCAAGTTGAAATTAGTAAGATATTTTATTTCAATAATGAGTTTAATTGAAAAAGAAGAAATATTCAATGTTCATATGATTAACAGGAATCATATGTTGTTTTGCCAATGTAGAGTTACTTGAGATAAAATCCATTTTTCTGATTATTGACTTTGATCATCAAAACATGTTAAAATAAAAGATTTCCAAACCGTCATATTTTTGTCCAAATTCAAATCAAACGGTACATTTCAAGTCTTATTCTTCCAAAGTCACTTGCATGGAGAAGACAGTACATGTCTGTCAGCCTCTCTCTCTCTTAACTATAACCAGAAGATAGTTTAAACACTTATTTACACTATTTACATTGTTCAAACTGTTGTCCCCACCTTTATTGTCATATTCATGTATATTGTGAATATGGCAACAAAGATGAAGACAACGGTCCAAACAATGTAAATAGTGTAATAATTACAATACCTCATCTCAAAAATATAGACAGAATTTGCATACTGTTATCAAAAGAAATTTCTTAATATTTTCTTGCATATTTTCAGTAACACATTCAATCAAAATATTTACCTTGCCTTATGTTATTTGTGAAACTCTTCAGCCTATTGAGGGTCAAAAAGTATGTTTCCTCCATGAAAATAAACATATTTTCTAACAAATAGTTTTGTTTCATTGCTGCTAAAATTTGTGTCCCTTGCACATTTCAACACATTATCAACATTGTTTTTAAGATAAACATTGGGATTCTGAAGAAGAAAAAAAATTCTCAGCCTGACTCACTTCCTAAAATTTGACCAAATGATCAGAATTTTTTTTTTTTTTTCCGAAGGGCTGCTTGGATGGACTGAGAATTTTTCCGCACCTCCTCATACAACTGGGAAAATGACTTATTAGTTTTTCTTCTCTTCTATCCAGAGTCCTTCCTGGATGTTGGTGGTCATGGCTCTCCACAACATCCTGTCTTTTAACTCTTTACCATCCCTTTTTGTCTCTGTTCTGCCATCCATTCACACATGATTTCTTCTTTCTACATGAAAATGTCAGTCATTTACTATCATAATTTCTACATTGTATACACACTAGCACTATCCTGTCAGTAATTCTACCAGTATTCCCTTCCAAATGATACACACTCCCTTCTTTTTTGATTTTCAATGCATTTCTATAGTAGTAATTAGCAATGTATTTACATCATACACAGATGACACAATACTGACAGCAGACACGGAAAAGAAATTACAAAATCTCTTACAGAAGGTAGCGATGGAGAGTGAGAAGAAGGGACTAAGCATAAATTACTAGAAGACAGAATCCATGGTCATCAGTAAGAGGAAGAGCTCGAAATGCGATTAGCACGTCGGGATTACTAGAATCGAGCAGACGTGAAAGTTTAAATATCTGGGACACTGAGATCCGTAGATGTATTAGGATGGCCAAGGACACATTCCAAAAGTTTGGCAGAGTATTGTGAGACAGAAAGATTTCTTTGGTAACAAAGAAAAGAATATTGAGCTGTTGTTACATGACATCTGTGTTTCTTTACAGCAGCGAATGTTGGATGATTTCCTGAAAGATGAAGAAGAGACTTGAAGTGATGAAGATGTGGTTCTACAGAAGGATGATAAGGATATCACGGACCGAGTATGCGAGCAACAATGAGGTCTTAGAGAGGATGCAAACAAGGAGGAGGCTTATATTTAACATCAGGAAAAGGCAGCTGGAGTTTCTGGGACACATAATGAGGAAGGAGGGTCTGGAGAATCTGATACTCATGGGTCGAATAGAAGGAAAGAGAGAGAAGGGAAAACAACGTATGACATGCCTTGCGGGCTTAAGCAAATGGATGACAACATGGTCTGTGGGAAGAAGCAGAAGGAAGGAACTAGTTGAGAGCTGCAAGGGAGGTGGAGAGCCATGATCGCCTACGTCCTGAAAGAACGTGTCACCTAAAAAGAGATTTACATTATGCATATAATAACCCTATTTTATCAGTATTCCATTCCAAATGGCTTACGGCTATATCACGCTGAAACACGAGTCCCCATACGATCATCAAAGTTAAGCAATGTTGAACCAAGTCAGTAACTAGATGGGTGATCCATTACCAGATGTTGTAAGCTTGGATGTACAGATGGTGTAATGGATAATGGCTCAGAATTGTTAATCAGAGAGCCGAGTTTCAATAGCAGTTCATGATATTCACTTAAGTGCAAATACTACTTATCTTCCCCAGCTATGGATTAATTAGTAAGACTTGTATCACTAAAACCATTATTATCTCTAATGAAAAAATAAAATTACATACAAAATACTTAGATTTTGGCATTTAATAATGACTATTCCAAATGACACTCCTTTTTTTTTCTTTGACTACAGTCAATCTCTTTTTTTCTAAACTTTTAATATATTCCTTTCGTACAATCTTCAGCAATGCATTTAAATTGTACCTATAATAGCTCTATTGAACCAGTAATGTTTGTCTTTATTCATATTAATTGATAATCTTTTTCTTGATAACTTTGTATCATTGGTTGTGCAGAGGTGGCCCATTTTACTTGAAATAAAAGTCCTAATCTTCAAAGTCAATGACAGCACTTCACAATTGTGATGGACACTTGATTTTGAGATTCCTATCTTGTGACTTGCTTGCTGAACAGATATTCTTGAACTCTGGCAATATGTTTATTGCTTTGTGAGTACTACCACAGGATAAATCTTTTGTTCAAAGCTCAACCTGACTGGCATCATTATTTCTAATGGTTTTATACTGAAAAGAAATGAAAATTAAATTCTCAGCTAGTTAAGTGTGTATTGATGTTCAGGGGAACACAATAAATATAAATAAAATATAATATATATATATATATATATATATATATATATATATATATACTTTACAATTGGAATTAAGATACATTTAGTAAATGACCATTTTAACCTTTTTTAAAAATTTTGAAAAATCCTGCAAATTTTAAAATTAAAATTCATAGGTAATTTACCGAAGGTATCTTAATTCCAATTGTAAAGAAAATTTGCTCTGTGAGTCAGTTTTAACATATTTCAAATTCTATACAGTATTTACATTATTCAGACTATTGTCCTCATCTTTGTCACCATATTTATCACAACATTTCAGCCGTTGTACACTCTAGCCTTCTTCAGGTGGTTGGAATTTTGAACTGAACCCTTTATTTCGATCACTGGGGTAGACTGTTCTAGTTCCATGTGCCATGTTTGATGGATGTCAGTTATCAGTTATCTCCGGTTAATTTTCCCTCTGAAAGTTCTCCACTGCCTTAACCGGGTATTGAACTCACACTCTTTGGGTCCTGTCACTGGATCTAACCAACGCCTCTACCCCAGTGAGCGAAATAAAGGGTTCAGTTTGACATTCCAACCACCTGAAGAAGGCCGGAGCGTACAACGGCCGAAACATTGTGATAAATATGGCGACAAAGATGAGGACAATAGTCTGAATAATGTAAATACTGTACATAATACCTCATCTCAGAAATATAGACAGATTCAAATTCTATGTTGTGTTAATAGGACTTGCCTGGATTATACCAATGGATTACTACTACTACACACACACACACACACACATATATATATAATATATACATACACACACACACACAGGGTATCCCAAAAGTTGTACTACTATTGGAAAGCTTTGTATATTTTATATTTCTTTACCAAATTAAATAATGTTTCTGTATGTGAAAATATATTATTAGTAAATTTTATTGGTCTAATTATCGAAGATGTCATGCAAATTTCCTCTGGTTGCTATTTCCAAAGTTTACATTTTCTGACAATTATAGCATGACTTTTGGGACACCATATATATATACATATATTATATATATATATATATATTATATAATATTTTCTCCCCTGCAATGCTTAACACAATTTATGGAAAACTCAGACCAATATCTCTTAAGTTCAAACAAAAATGATTGCAGTTTGCTGGCCACTGCCACCAAACGGATGAGGGAGGGGGTCATCTCATCCTTGCTTCTATGGCATCCTTCTGGAAGTATCTTTTTGCAAAGGTTGACATTACAGAAAAAGGAATTTGTAATTTGTGAAAATTCGAGATTGCCTACATTCTGAAAGGACAAGCAATTAAAAACTTCTTTTTAGTCAGAAGAAATTGATTAGGTTAGTATAGTTATTTTCATAACAGCTCTTGTTCAGTAAATTAGTTCAAATATAAGACTTTTAGAACACAAAATCCCAATGAACTGATAGTTAATAAAGGAATTGTCTGTACAAGAGTCAAAGGGTAGAAACACTGGTTGGGTTCATACGTGAGTTGTCAAGTATCCACTGAGAATGTGGCTTATTTCAATCATATTCTTTTATTCAAGACCTGATAGGAATTAAAAATTACTCATCAATTGGTGAACACATTACACTGAATTGTTTTATTCTTCTGACAAGGAAAGGGAAACAACTTTTTTTATACTGTTGTTCAAATAATGCAAGGCCCAAGATCAGCTCAAGGTAGAGGGTTACTGAAAGATTGTATAGGGTGTTCCAATAACTTGGACTGATTTTAAATGTGAATTAAGTTTAAGTGTTAAGTGAAATAGCCAAAGACTTAAGTTGTTAAATCTGAAATAAAAAGAAAAAAATCATTAGAAGCTTAAACTTAATTCACATTTAAAATCGGTCCAAGTTATTGTAACACCCTATATAAGGAGAAAGTAAAAGGCATATATTATGAAGATATGTAGGATCGATAATGGTTGATTATAGACTTGAAGAGGTTAAGATTGTAGTGATTGGTGAAGTATCCATTTGGGAGTCTGTTTGACGATGTAAAAGTTCTAGGGAAGAACCTGTATGAGTAGAACTTCTTCCTCACAAATGGTATATGTGGAAAATTCATGCTTTTTCACATTCACTTAGTGGCTATATACAACAATGCATAATAATCTTGAGTTAAGCATAAGAAATGAAGGACATTAGAAACGGGTTTTGTAACGATTGTTCCTTTACAGTAACAATTATGATACGGAAGAAAATTATTTTAACTCTCGTCAAATAGCTGTATGTTTTAACATACCAATCCTTTATTCGAATAAATTCTAGTATATTCTACTCCCTCTGCAGATTTTCCCACCCATTACATATACCAACGTCATCTTTTATTAAAAACCTGAGAGTATTTAAAAATTACTCAAAAATTGGTAACGAAATCACATTCGAAATTGCTTTATTCATCTGACATGGCAAAGGGAAACAATCTGACAATAAGAAGTTAATGAGCATAAAGTTATCTCCCTTTGGTTTCTTTTGTGAGTTTATACTTAATTAAAAATTACTCAGAAATCAATGACCCAATTACACTGGAAATTGCTTTATTCCTCAAGTGGGAGTATCTTAACAGTTTTGTACTAATAATGTTTGTGCTATGATGTACTGTTTTTGTTGTCTTACAGTAACACACATTATAGTATAAATTAACTGTATTGTTTCATAACTTATTTCCTGGATAAATAAATGTTTATATCAACTTGTTTGCTAATTTGCATCAATCATGGATGAATATAGTTCATTCAATTTAAGAACATGGCTTATTCATCTGTACGGTTTGACAGGGCTGCGTACAAGAGTTTTGTGGGCCCCCATCTCATTTTTCATAAGGTGGTATTCATATAAAAAACACATTTTATTGTAACCCAGTTATGCACAATAATAGATCATATGCAATATAAGTGAATAATTCAACTAGAAAAATTGAAAATAAATACAGTGTATCTAAATACAAATTAGAAACATTATAATAAATCATTCCATCTTAAATAAATCATCAATGTTTTGCGGCAATTTTTAACAATAATTTGAGATTTTTCTTGTTAAAAAGTTGAATAATTTTAACACATTCAACATTGTGGATAAAAAATAGTGAATTTTATACAGTGTTTTTTTCCGAACCTCAGCATGAGCAAAATAAATTATCAGATTTGGTCAAAAAAAAAAAAAAAAAAGCGACCAGAATGATGTCAAAATCCTCAAAAAATTTTTGTCTTTTAATAATCAGTTATGCTTAGCTTAATTTGTAACGTATATAAATTTAGGTAGAAAAAAAGCAAATGTTGATAAAATAGCAAGAGTTACAAAGCACTGCCTAGAGGTCTCAATCAGGTTTGAGGCCCCTGGTTAGGAGGTAGTATGTACTGGCTCTTCAGTTTGATATCAGTTGAAAAAGCCCAACTGATTAGGATATTCTGCACTTGTTTGGGAAAGTCAATCATTGTCTCAAGTAGAAGTAGTTATTTTCTTTTGTCTGTTGCAGGACAGACAGCCATTTCTGTAAAAATACTAATAGCATAATAATACTATTAGAACTTCATATAACAATTAAACAGTACTAAAAATAATATTGCTTGATATGACTTATGAAATGCAAGACAAACATGAAATACTATCAGATTATATCTACTGAAAAAGTACTTATTAGTAAATGCCTAAGGAAGTTCTTCATGTAGACATTAAATTTTTGGTAATATTTAACCTCTGTGTCTGGAAAAACAGTGTATAAAAAGGATAGTTTTTTTCCCCCCTCAATACTACTATTATTTTAACTACATTCACTCATTGGCAATGTTTATCATTTTGAAAAGCAATAATTAGAATTTTAATAAAGCCTAAACATGATGAAAGTGGATTTATACATTTTTGTTTTGTTCTTGAGAATTTACAACAAAAATAATAAACACTATTTAGTAGATTATTTACAACAATAATTTTATATTTAAAACATTCTAAAAACTAATACAATTAGAACAAATGCAATACAATATTTATCATTTATCAGTTTATAAAGAAACATGAGAACAATTTTTTATTCATTAGCCAATGTTTTTACCAACCATTCCAATAAATAATAATTAGTGTTTAATATTTTGATTGTAATTTCTCAAGAAGAAAGAAAGTGTATAAATTCACTTTCAACATATGTTTAAATTTTATTAAAATTCTAATGATTACTTTTTAAAACAATAGATATTGCCAAGGAGTGAAGGTAGTTAAAATAATAACGGTGTCAAGGGAAAATCTGTCCTTTTGATACAACATTTTTTTTTTTTTTTTTTTTTTGCAGACAGAAATGTTAAATATTTACAAATTTTTCTAAAATTCAAACAAATATAAGCAGGAAAGTTCTAACGATGTAAGCAAACTTAATATAATCTAACTCAGCTGCTGAATTTATATCTTGAAAATATTTTTGTTTTTACAGATAATTTGTCATGAAACTGATTTCTCCTTCTGAAAAAGTTTTGCCACTATAGTGAATCTGATTAGATAGAAGTAACATTTAAAAGTTAAAAAATATGGTTAAAAATACTCTTGTGAAACTTCTGAATCTCTTTAAAGTAGTTTGCCATTAAGTCCTATATCAAAAGACATACTGGAGAGAAATAGTTGTGAGGTACACAGAGCTGTATTTTTATTTATACCATTTTTGATGAAACATGCATACAGACAATGGAAAAAAAAAATCTATATTCTTGTAAAGTACATACATGCTGGCTATCCTCGGTATGATGATAAACTACATCCGGCAGCAAGGCCTCTGATTAGGAGGTTTGAGGAGTGTGGAACCAGCTCTTAATTGCTGGTATTCCCAGGTCCACCCTGACCTGGGGTGGTAGCACTTGTTAGGGTTCCAGCTCTGGGCAAATAGTTAACCTGACAACTGGCGTCAAAATACTATGAAAGTGTAAAAACAGGTATTAATACCAGAAATACTTTGTAAAAAAAAATTATTACCAGCAATACATTTTTGGATAAACAAATCCATTACCAACTATACAGTTTTTGAAAAAAAAGAAAAAAAATATTACCAGCGATACATATTTGAAAGAAAATTGTTGCCAGAGATAGATTTTTGAAGAAAAAAATTTATACTAGAAATAGATTTGTTGTAGAAAAAAATATTACCAAAAATAGATTTTTTGAAGGAAAAAATATTACCAGAAATAGACTTTTGGAAAAAATATTACCAACAGTAAAAATTTTGTTGGCATTAAAAAACCTATTGTGGTTGATATGCCACAAACCAAACCAAACCATACATGCTGGCAAGAAAACATGTTCTTGTGAGGTGTGTAGTCATTCAGTTTCAAGTAGATCTTATTTAAAAAACCACATGCAAACACATTCAGGAGAAAAACCACATTCTTGTGATACATGTGGAACTAAATTTTGATTCATAACAAGTTTGGTGAAACATGAGAACACACTGGAGAGAAACAACATTTTTGAATTATGTGGATTTTCATTTTCACAAAAATCAGACATAGTAAAACATATATGAACACACACTGTAGATAAACCTTATTCTTGTGAAATTTGTAGTGCTGCATTTTATGATAGTTCATCTTTAAAACCCCATATAAGAAAACACACTGGGGAGAAACCGCATTCTTGTGAAGTTTGTAGTGCTGCATTTTATGATAGTTCATCTTTAAAACCCCATATAAGAAAACACACTGGGGAGAAACCGTATTCTTGTGAAGTTTGTAGTGCTGCATTTTATGATAGTTTATCTTTAAAACCCCATATAAGAAAACACACTGGGGAGAAACCGTATTCTTGTGAAGTTTGTAGTGCTGCATTTTATGATAGTTCATCTTTAAAACCCCATATAAGAAAACACACTAGGGAGAAACCGTATTCTTGTGAAGTTTGTCAGTCATCTTTTTCACAAATATCAGCTTTGGTACAACATATGTGAACACAAACTGGATTAAAACCATATTCTTTTAAAATTTGTGGAACCTTATTTTTACAAAATTCAGCATTGATGAGACACATGCAGACACACACTGGAAAAAATCCATATTCATGTGAAATTTGTGAATCTTCTTTTGCCCAGAAGTTATCCTTAATAACATATAGGCAAACACACACTGGAGAGAAACCTTATACTTGTGAAATGTGTAAAGCCGCCTTTCAATACAGCTCAAGTTTGAAGAACACACACTGCCAAAATAAACCTCATGACTAATGCTGATCTACATTTAAAGTAACCTCTACTTGAAAAATTATTAGAGCAAAATTATTTTCTTACGTACATGACAATACACTTTGATATTATTTACATTTGACACTGATTTTCCCTCAAATTTCCACTATGATAATTGAAATATGAACATAAACTGGGAAGAACACTTTTGTGGAGCCATGTTTTAATTTTCTGTTTGTTTAAATTTTACCCCAAAAGTGATATTTTCACATTTCTGCTTATAAAACATCAATTCCATGGATGTTACCCTGTTACACATATAAATATATCATCTTAATAAACCTGTAGTTGAGTTGACAAAGGTGTTTATGATTTTCCTTGATGTTTTTCCTTCTCATTTATGATCACCATTCTAGCCCAAATCCTGGAAAATAAAATTACCATGACCCCACAGTAGAATTCAATTCTGTTGTGAGATACAGGTTTTCAAAAGAAAGTCCTCCCACCTGGTGACAAAGTCAGGAATACTCTCATCCACAGGAAACTTTTATGGGTATACAAAAATATGCAAACCCATCATGATTGTGGTGCATCTATTGTTATAGAGGGATGTTGGCCAGTGACTCATGAAAGAATTTATGATACCAGGCACCCCACTCTACTACATCTCAATTTTCATAAGGTAGTATTCAGATAAAATATAAATTTTATTGTAACCTAATTATATACAATAATGGATCATATGCAATATGGATGAACAATCGAACTTAAAAAATACAATGTATTTCAATACAAATCAGAGAACACATGTCAATAGATCATTCCATAAAGTTTGGCGGCAATTTTTAACAGAAGTTTGAGATTTGTTTTGTTAAAAAGTTAAATAATTTTAATACTAGGTACCTCCACTTTTGGCATAAATTTTCGATACCTAAGTTTAAAAATTCTTGCAAAAATCCAATAATTGTCGGATTTTAATGAAACTTTCAGGACTTATTCACAAATGACTGAAATTATTTTTGAAATTTTTTATTTTTTTTTTTAGAAAATCTTGTTAAAAAGAGATTTTTTTTTTTTAACATGTTTCCACCCACTTACATATTTTCATGAAATTTCGAGAAATTAAATCTTCAAGCACGGGATTTGTTTTATTAGTTATAAACAGGACTCTCAGTAGAAAGTAAATCACCAGTTTTTTTTTTTTGTAAAACAGTACACCATATCATAGAAAATCTGCTCTGAATTTATAAAAAAAAAATGTAAAACCTATGACATCAATTAATTAGAAAAGCTTTCACCTGTTTTTAGAAATATGTTATACTAAGGACATTATTTTGTGAAGAAATAAAATTTTTTCGATGAATAATGTATTTTTTACAAATTTTTAAAAATTTTTTCATTAACTTCTTAATACTTTAAAAATCATTTAAAATTCTTTATTGCTTTCAAGCACATAATGCAATGATAACGTTAATGAAAAAGTAAATTTACGAATCGAAATTTGAAAAGCACATAACAGTCATTTGACCACAAATATTTTTAAAATAATTTTAAAAAAAGTTTTATTGAAAAAAACGTTCATAATTTCTACGTATGGAAATGTATACATGACATAATCCTTAAAAAAATTTAAACAATTATCTAATTAATAAAAATCTTTAAATAATTACCTAATTAAGAAAGTATGAAATAAAAAATAGATATTACATAATTGCTGAATAAAAATGTTAATATTTAAAAAGTACTAGTTAAAAACGAAAAACCGCGTTCGCTTACTTTGCAAAAATTGTCAATTTTGATCATCCATAGTAATCTGTCATCATCTCGTCACAATCGAGCGTTTTTTTATCGTGATATGCTGCTTTTTTACGTGACCTAATGGAGGTAACTATTTAATACATTCAATATTGTGAATAAAAAAATAGTGAATTTTATGTCTGTTCAAGATTTAGCATGAGCAAAACAAATTCATGTCTTTGGTTAAAAAAAAAAAAGAATGTCATTAAAATCCACAAAATTTTTCAGTCAGTTGTGCTTTGTTGTAATGTATATAAATCTAAGTTAAAAAAAAAAAAAAAAAAAAAGCAAATGCCGATAAGGTAGCATGGATTACAAAGCCCTGCACAGGATCTCCAATCAGGATTCATGACCCCTACCCTAGTCAGAGAGTTCAGAGTGAGTACACACCAGCTCTTCATTGGGCTGCCATAGATCAAAAGAGATGGTTGTTGGACAGATTTATGATCATTGGGAGTTTTATACCTCTTCTCATAATATAAGTACTGTGTCAAATCAATCTTTGACTTTCTAAAGTGTTATCTGTACTTGCTATGCTAGACTGAGATATGAAAAGTGGCAGAAGTTGTCCCAAGTGTAAACTGCTTACCCACTTAGACCATGCAAGTGAAGCCCTGAAGAAACAACTAAATATATTGGAGACGTGATTCGAATTTTCATTTATCGTCATGGTGTTTATTTTTACCTTTTGTTTCCTTGTGGGCTTTTTATGGGTGCACACCAATATAAAAGAGACGAGAGATGCAACATAAGGTTTTATGTGTCCAGTCAGTGAAAAGCTGAATGGGAGGGGGCACTTTTTATGTTTATACTAGAACCAGCAGTTAGCAAAGAGGTACAAAAGAAAGAGAAACAGTATCAAACAGTATTACTGACCCTTTATTTTGCTTATTTCAATTTTAATGAAATAAAATCAGTGTGAACTGAGAAATATGGCAAAAGTTAATTGGATTTGTTTTGTCTCAATGCCAGAGATAGTTTAACTGGTACTCGATGACTGTTCCTCTGACAGTGGCTTACAACTACTGTGCATTACCAAGTGAGACTCATTAAATTAGCTTTCGAGACTATAGAGTAATTGGCAGAAATGTCCAACAAACAGAACTGATAAAGTTTGCATCAAACAATAAAAAAAAAAAGAAATAAAAGAACAGGGAAAAAATGATATTGAATAAATAAATAAATACATGCAAAGCAAAGCAGCAGTAAAGCAAAGAATATATGCAAGACAAAAGTAGGAAAAGCAACAATAATGAGGCAAAAAGTTCACAAACTAAGAATGGTACTAACATACAAAAGGGATACCGACAAGCAATCACAACATTCTGGCTTCAAGACAAGAAAGAACAGAATTAAAACAGATGAGACCAAAAAGTGGCCTATCTTATTGGCTAAGAAGAAATCCCAGAATGCATCTGTATGTTTTGTCTATAAATTGGGGGAGGAAGAGGTTTCTGCAGTCATTCTTATACACGATTGGAGACATAAGCTGTAACTTCTGTGAATTCTTCATTTTATAATTTTAATTCTTGAATTTCCTTATTTATTAGAACTCTTTGACCCATACAAATTCCTCTCCCAATTTTAATTTTTCATTCATATTCCTTTATTTGGAAATGGTTCAGGTAATTACTCATTCCCAAATATGGTCACTTCTGCCACCCCTAAATGGAGTTCCCTTCTGCTTATTTGACCACACCCATAATTAGGAATTAATTTGTGATGATGCCAGTCACAAACACCATCATGAATTCCACATTTTTATTTATTTATCTGTCGGTTCTGTTTTATTTACTAAATTCCTGCTTAGTAGAAATTAAAAATAGAAATTCACCTGTTCAAATTTTTTTCAACCGGTTTAAAAGTACCAAACAACTACTTGCTTGTAAAATCTGACTATAGAAGAGTTTTATCTTTCCAGTGAAGAATTGGTCAAAAATATGAGTGAATGCTTTGATGTAGAAAAAGAATTAAAATTAATCAGTTTTGAAAAATTGGGAGCCTTCTTAAGGAATTGAATCTGAATACTGCAGATAACTTGGTATAACCAGGTACCGACTACACTTATCAGTTTGGACAAAAATGGTATGTAATAAATTATGTCTTTGGCCAAATTATTTACAAGAAATCCTTGTGATTAAGTTGTTTATATAAAGACCTATCAGACTGGTATTATTTCTTAAGCAGAATAATTTTAGAGAAAGAGGTTTCTGAAAAATTAGTCAAGGGTTAATGTCATTGTTGCGTTCAACACCATTCATGACCAGGTTTTGTTCATACAGTGCCTTCATGATGCTTAAACCCAACATGTCTCAGAAAGCCAAGTTGGGAATGGAACAGGATCCCCAAAATGCTGCTGATGAATAACATCATGAGAGTAGAGCCCATAGATGATTTCACTGTTTCCAGCATATGCAGCTCAGCCATCTGAAAGAATATGACTTCAAGACTAAATATACTACTGAATATCCATTGGCCACAGTAATATTTATGATGAAAAACAGTTATAGATATAAAATGACAGTTTATTTTATGCCATTTAACTTTGATAGTTTATTTTGCACCACTTATGAGAAGGATTAATGTTACATCTATGCCATAAATGAAAAACTGAGAAAACAACAAAGCAAGGCACACTATAACAGAAGACTGCATAACATAAATGTATTATTTTTATCTAGAAATGTTATTCAGTCTTCTTCTTGCCACCATGACATGACTAGAGAAGTTGCCAGCGAAATACAATGATAGGGCCTGGAGTTGACTGATTTCTTGGGCTGAGGTCACAGTTGGTGTCAGGAGAGCAACCAGGTGAAGGCAAGTGGATGTTGTTGGTGGGGTTTGTTGTATGCCTTTCTTCAGGGTTGAAATCGACACCAGTGATGTGTTGATGGTCGGGTGTTAAGGTTGAACTGCTTGTTGTCGTCACGGAATGCCATTTTTATATCAGTTTGGTGCAAAAATAATGACGTAATAATATCGTTTTTTGACGTTAAAAAATACGTCGGAAAACGACATTATTACGTCATTATTTTTGCACCAACCTAATATCTTTCGTTTAACAATTATAGGCTTCTGGGGATATCCTTTTCTTTTTGGTGAGAATGTTCATGGTTGGATATTGCATTTTTGAATTTTTGCAGAGATTTGTTTCGTGGACTGGATGTGATACTTAGAAGGTGATTTTTTTTTTATTTTGTTTTGTTTTCTCAGCACTCACATCCAGTTCGTTCATATATATTGAATGTATGTAGGCAAAGGGGATTATTGCATAAGGAAATCCTTGAAATGCACTAGGATCTGACCTCATGTCAGCCATTTTGAAATTTGTTTTTTGTTTTGTTGACTGCTATCTGGGGGTGGATGGGACAACACAAGACACCAGTTTGTCCATTTCCTTTGCAACCAAAAGCTCACTATAACAAAATTTTCTATTTCTCCTGAGTCAAATATGGTCAGTGGTAACTTAATATGTACACCTGTTGTCAGCATTAGACAGCAGTAACCAATTATGCCATCTAGACATTGGTCCTCAAGTTTTTTCAGACTGCTGTTGTTACCATTTAGCTGACTCAGCACTCGTTAGCATGTGACTTGTTTAGTCACTGGTATTGTGCTGGTGGCATGGTTCCACTTGACTTAGCTGGCATTTGTCTGTTCACAACCATTCACTCCTCTGCCATGTGTTTTTGATCTTGGGAGTAAGATCATTGATGAAGCAAACTTGGAGTGAAGACAGTTCAACAATTTGGGAGGTGCACATAAAAAAGAATTAACTCGGGTTAAAAATGTAACAACGATTTGGTTTATATATGATTTGTTGTATACAGGAGTTTTAACCCTCCCCACTTACTGTTATAATCAAATGACACTAGGATCACCTTTTGGAGTTTGCAGTTTATGTTAGCAGTAACTTAAATTTCTAAGTTCTGGTCTTCATGTCTGGCAAAAGGTCTTTGGTCAGGAGGTCTCTGTGAACGATGCAGATTCTGGTGTGCCCCTCTCTGTCTCTCTTCTTGTTGTGTCTCCTGTTCTGTTCTCTTAACTGTTTCTGGGTCCAAAATCTCCAGCTTATATGGAGTCCTATAAACAGCCAGGAGTGGGGGTTGACTAGAGTTTGGGTTCGGTTGTCATCTACCCTAAGTATCAACCTTTTGTTTTTTTTTCGTATATAAAAATATATTTACTTAAGTGGTTTTCTAAACTTGGGGTTGTTCAGACCTCTTTTGAGAGTCGTCAGAGAGGTCAAGCTACCCCTTAACTTCTACTCTCCTTACACTTCACCTTGTATCATCACTATATTATATAGGTGGTGCTAATCTCTCTCTCTCTCTCTCCTTCTTCTCCTTCTCCTTCTCTTCCTTCTCCCACTTTCTCAGTAGCCAATCTCAGCTTGGCTTCCTGGGGCTCAAGTGATAAATCCAACTTCCAGATGGTGCAGTGAAGAGAAAAGGAATTTTCAGTCACTAGTCCTTAACTATTAGCTTTCTCCATGCTGGGATCTTCTTGATCAACCAGACTACTCAATGATTGGAGAAAGAAAAATCTATTTCCACTATCCTTAAAACAAAAGTTTCTTCTCTCTTTCTACAATCAACTAGACCACTCAGATTTCTTGTCCATGGTTATTTCAAAATAGGAATTCATTTTTTTCTTACCAAAGGGTATCAAAGGGAATCTGAATTAATGTTTGGATATAAAATTTTCTCTAGATGCATGTCACCAAAATTATAATGATGAACGTGTGGGGGCTCTTTTCTTATGGGTGTTTGATTTGAAACATGTTTTTATTTTGACTGATCCAGGGAAATTGTGAATGCTATTTCACTGACCACCTGAATTTCTCTATTGGCAACATGCCACATGTGTCATACGTGATACACGCTTAGGTGATCATGTATGTTTCGATACATGACTGACGAAGCGGATTTTTTTTTTCCTGCAGTAGACCAGTTGCCACCCAAGGCTATAGAACCCAGTCTGTCTTGCTATTTACCCATAGTTGGGGAGAGAAGAGGAATCATACCTTTCCCAAGGGTATTAGCACGTAAGTGAATGTAATGGATTCAACTGGAATTTGGACTGGGCTGCTGATTCACCAGTCGAAGCCGCTATCCACTATTCCACCGTATGTTTTTATCTTATCTGACATCTTAATGGGGTCTCTTTATTTATCAGTGGGCGTGGGGTGGGGTGGGGAGTTGAAGGATGGGTTGTCTTGGGTTTGTTCAGTCTTACTGAATTTCATCTAGTTAAATCTGGGTTCGATTCTCCTTGGGATTATCTCAAAAGATGATTTTTTTTTTTTTTTTCAATGCATTTTTAATTTTCTTAACATTTCAATGCATCTTCCATCAATTTCAATAATTATCATTCAGTTAGTAAACTCTCTCCTTGTTATGGTGCGTTTGTTTGTTTGGGGTTTATGGCATATCAACCACTGTGGGTTATTTAATGCCAAATGCAGTTTATATGAATTTTAAATGCCTATTTTGTATGGAATAAAAAATGTATAGCTGGCAACATTATTCCTTTACGAAAAGACATAGAGCTGGCAACATTATTCCTTTACGAAAAGACGTAGCGCTGGCAACATTATTGTTTCAAAAACATAGAGCTGGCAACATTATTTTTCTGAAAACATTATCTGAGACCTTGCTGTTGGATGCAGTTTACCGTCATACCCAGGACGTGTTATGGTGTGGTTCCTTGTAACACGGTGATAGTCCAAGGTAAGAACCAATAAAGAAGAACTCAAACACAGGTATGGAATAACACAGATATATTACAAACAGGAATATATACAGAGAAGTGGAAGTGTTAGTATGAACAATCAGGTTTAGTAGAGAGAACAAAGTAGTCTTGACCAGTATCACTATTCCAATGTCTTGTAGTAATTGTCTGAACGCGACTCTGTTTCAGACTGCCTCTGACTCGACTCTTGACTCGACTTGAACTACTGACTCAACTGACTCTCTTGCCTACTCCTCATTAAGTATGGGTAAGACCCCATAACACTCCCATTTCTTTCTTTCTCTTTTTATTTGATCAATCTCCAGAGATCTCAGTGTCACATTACCACTTTTTTATCAGGTTACTGATTAAGTTTTTCTAAAACCGTGGGAATTACAATGACATATTTTAAAGAAAACCTAAATAATATAAATTGCATTGTGAAATATATGAAAATTATTATAAAATATTTTTATTTCCTTAGTTTTAAATTGGGTGTCGCTTATGGCCACATTACATTGAAAACCCGATGCACATACAATCACCAAAGTTAAGCAATGTCAAGCCTGGTCAGTATCTTGATGGGTGACAACTTGGGAATAACCAGGTGCTGTAAGCTTGGATGTGCAGATGGTGTAATGGACAATGACTCAAAATCTTTAATTAGAGATCCGAGTTCCAATTCCTGTTCGATTCGTTATAGTCACTTATGCACAAATACCTTCAGGAAAGGTATGAATCTACCTCTTCTGCCCCCCACCTATGGGTTAATAGGTAAAGAAAAATCACTTAAGTTAAAAGCATCATTCACCACATTTTCTATGTGCTGTGTCCTTTCAGAACATTAGCAATCATAGCTCTCCACAATTTCCTGTCCTTTGTAAGCTCTTAATAAATTTTGCCTTTGACGTCCCTTGAATCTATAATACACCACCCACCCCTGCTCTACTACATCTCAATTTTCATAAGGTAGTATTCATATAAGATATAAATTTTATTGAAACCTAATTATGTACAATAGTGGATCATAGGCAATTGAACTGGAAAAATTGAAAATAAATACAGTGTATCTAAATATAAATTAGAGACCTGTTATAATAAATCATATCTTATTAAATAAATCAACAATGTTTTGCAGCAATTTTTTGTTGACAATGTTCACCATAGTCTATGAATATAGAATACAGTGCAGTACGTAATCTGTTCAATGAAACAACGTTAAAGATTAATACTCACGAGTTAGACACTACTGAATCTGACTATGTCGGCAATACCACCAGCAGGTGTTCCGTAATTCTTCAGTCTTCGATATCAAAGGCTGCCAGTGAATATTCGGAAAAAAACATGGCTGCCTTTATACACGTCGCATTGAATATTTTGAGCCTTCTGATTGGTTAACCCTTCTATTGGTGGACTATAAAATGAGTCAGCTCATTTTGGCTAGCTTACTAGTACACCAGGGTACCCAAAAATTCCAACATTTTTAATATCAGCTTCAGATTTTTTTTGTTAAAAAGTTTAATAATTTTGATAAATTCAACATTATGCATAAAAAATAGTGAATTTTATATAGTGTGTTTTTTTTTTTTTTTTGAGACTTAGCATAAGAAAACAAATTCATGGATTTGGTTATAAACGAAAAGTTTCCTAGAATGACATCAAAATCTGTGAAAATCTTTCAACTTTTAATATTTGTCCTTAGTTTGATTTGTAATGTATATATAGTGTAACCCGGATATAAGAGATATTTTCTCTGGTCCCAAATTAGAGCCTGTGTTAATGTATATAAATTAGACCAAACCCGGATATAAGAGAAACTCGGATATAAGAGACTTCTTCTCCAGTTCCGACGACTCTCTTATATCCAGGTTACACTGTAAATGTAGGGAGAAAAAAGCAAATAAGATAGTGAAAGTTACAAAGCACTATCCAGGACCCCCAATCAAACTTCACTCCCTCATCTGGGGGAGAAGGATTAGCATGCACCTGTCATGCATGTGCTATATGAAGGCAAGTATTTCACAAAAGAATTCAGGGGTTGCACTAAACATGAAATAGGCTTCTACTCAAGTATATGCAGTACTTGTAAAATCTATTCCAGTAATACTTAAAGTAGTTTTCTTCAATTATCTAAACACTTATTTTCCATTCTTTTCCCATTTTCTTTTCATGATCAGGCCATACCTTTTCATACAAAAATCAATTGGAAGAAAGTTTTACACAATCAAAGGTAATCAAGAACACACACATACACATGTATATATATATATATATATATATATATATATATATATATATAGGGAAAAGGTTATAATTGTTCCAATATGAGAAAGATGTATAATTTAAAAAAAGAGAGAAACTGCAAACATTTTTGGTTATAATGTGGATTTGTTTTAGCGTATATATTATACTTTATTCTTCATATTTTTGCTACACATTTCTGGTCTCCAGACTGTCAAATCTATTTCCATGGAAATAGATTTGACAATCTCAAGGGTAATATAAGGATAGAAAAACATCTCTCATCAACACATCTATCATCACCTCCCAGACCAAACCTAATGATTGTATTACCACTTAGAAATTCACTTTTGCCAACAGTCCAAAAATGAGATCGAGGCTCACTACAAATACAGAAAAGGAACAATGAAACATTAAAGAACATAAGGAAAATTTATTCCTTTAAAAAGTGATTTGTTTAATTTGCCTGAAGAAGGTGATGAGACCAGAAACCTGTGTAGCAAAAATATGAAGAATAAAGTACAATATATACACTAAAACAAATCCACATTATAACCAAAAATGATTGTGGTTTCTCTCTTTTTCTAAAATACACACACACATATATATACATATATAAAGAAGTGAGGGTTTTTTAATTATTAATCTGACAGATTTTATTACTTAAATGTTATTTTTAGTGAATACTTCATATTTGAGTAGACACTCTGTTTTATTTATTAAAAAGTATATTTATTTTCATCTACTGGCCTGAATATTCAAGAAATCTTCTTAAAGAAAGGCGTACTCTCCAGTAGGAATCAAACGTTAGTTTCAACGTGTTTTAGACCTCTCAGCCGCAAAATGCATTGATGATCAAGTTGAATAGGTGCCTTTATCCTTCACTGAAACACTCAGTGAAAACAATGCGGAAAATAACAGGAAGGAAGTGGGCTAATATTTTGGAATACATTTGTAAATGGCAAAAATATAATTCTCATCAGATTTGATTTACACATCAAGATAATGGTAGAGAATTATTATAAGCTCTTGGGCAAGATTTTCTTTCATCACATTGAAACACTGTTTCTCATCTGATCACCGAAGTTAAGCAATGTCAAGTCTGGTCAGTACCTAAATGGTTGATCAGTTGGGAACACCAGATGCTGTAAGCTTGGATGTGTGGATGGTGTAATGAATAACAGCTCAGAATGAGAAATCTGAGAGTTAAGTTCAAATACATTCACTTATGTACAAATACCTTCAGAAAAGGTATGAATCCACCTCTTCTCCCTGCAGCTATCGATTAAAAAGTACAATATTTATCTGAAAAGAATATTATGAATACATTGATTTTATTTACTTAAATAAAATGTTAAGTAGTCTTTTCTTATCAATTTCTAATTTTCTCTAAGAAAATGATAGCATTACGTAAATGTTTAAATATTCTCAGTTACAGTAAACATATTAAGAGACCAAAACCTATCCTGTGTTCTTTATAAAAATAAAAGATCAGCAAAGTTTAACCAATGTACCTGCTGCTGCTGCTGCAAAAAAAAAAAAAAAATGTATCAAAAGGATTTTTTTCTCTTGACACTGCTATTAATGTATACTCCCTTGGCAATGTTTATTATTTTAAAAAGCTATTTTTAGAATTATAATAAAATGCAAACATGAAACTGGATTTTTTTCTCAGCTCTTTTACTGAATTTATGTGGTGAGAGCAAATGGAAGATATATATAAAAAGAAAGAACAGTAATATATGTAATCCAGTGTTCTTATAGATATTTTTATTTTTACAAAATAGTGCTCAATGTAAATTTACAGAGCATTAATATTATAAATTGATTTATTTAATATATTGTTTTGTTCACTACACAGTTCTAACCATGTTTCAAAAATGGAAGCTAAAACCTATGAATTTAATTTTGTAATTAAATTAAAGACATTAGTTCCATTTCATCCTATTCGCTTGAGGATGAAAAGGAACTAATGTCTTTAATTACAAAATTAAATTCGTAGCTTTTAGCTTCCATTTTTGAAACATGGTTAGAACTGTGTAGCGAAAAGAAACATATTTTAAATAAATCAATTTATAATATATATATATATATATACACACACACACACACACATATATATATTTTTTCAAAATTTATGAATACAGTTGTCATTATGGTGATATGCTAAGCATAGTTTAGATGTGGCACAAGGCCAAAAGTATGGTGCACCCAAAATGATCTTCTAAGAATAGCTTAGATGTGGCCCAAGGAAAGCCAAAAGTGTAGAGCACCCAGTGGGGATTGAACTCACTACTCAGTCATAATTGTTGTAACAAGACAAGCTTGGTAACCATTACACCATGTTAAAGTGATCAATAATTATTTTCTAAGTGTAACTAAGATATGGCACAAGACTGAAAGTATGGGGCACCCAATGAGGATTGAACTCACTACTCAGTCATAATCGTTCTAGTGAGACAAGCTTGCTAACCATTATATCATGTCAAAGTGCGCCTGTTACTTGTTATTATGTGTTTGCTTAAATTTTTTGTCCTCTTGTTCACAGATATTTTTATAAATTTATGAATAAAAATTTTTTTATTTATTTCTTTATAATATGGTAAATGACAAATATTGCCTTGTAGTTGGTTCACATATATTTATAAGCTTGTACATTCTAAATTATCCTTGAAAATCTAATAAAGTGATTAATAATTTCATTGTCAGTTCTCAAGAAAAAAAAATGTATAAATCCAGTTTCATATATTTGAGTTTTAGTAAAATTTTTGAAAGTAGCTTTTTAAAACAAAAAAAAAAAAAAATACCAAGGGTGTTATACAGTGTCAAGAGTAAATCTGTTCCTTTGACACTCCACTTTTTTGGCATTCTCCTGCTGCAAAATAACACCTTTTATGTTTGCCAAATCAGCATGTATACTCCCCTTTTTTCTATCTATCACCTCTAGTAACAGAACAGTCTATATCTTACGCCTACGTACGGAAAACTTCAACCAATTAAAACCGTACTAGACGAACCAACAAATCTCATTGGTCAACGACACTATAATCTGAAAGTTTCACGTGCAAAACGAAATTGCGCCAAAACTTAAGTGAGCCGATTTCGGACTCTCAGGACTTATAAAAGAAGACGCCGACTGACCCAAGCAGTCAGTGGCGAACACCCACAGAGAAATTGCCAACATACTCCACGTCACTCGAAATCACGATTTTACCGCGCAAAGGTACATCAACGCTGACTCACTCACAATTTAAAACTCAACCAACTCTGTGGACATCGATTCTCAAACATTGCTTATCCAAAGTGAATTATATTCACTACCTTTTAAGTAAACATCAATGTGCGAACGACCTTAAAAACATTACAGTCAAAGGTAGATCACTCCTTAAGAACTCCTTCTAAAAAGACACTTAATATTGACAATTCTAATACCAACACAAATCTAAAACGGACTGTAAATGAATGAACGATTACAAAGAGAGACATTCTGTAACCTAAAACATCATACACATTTTATACCAATTATCCTGCTTGTATATTGTTTTGAATTGTATATAAATGTTTTATTAGTTTCTAATTGAATATGTCTTGTTCTTAATCGTATTTTAAATTTTGTTTATTTATTTGTTGTGGATGCAGAAAGTCACGCAACCTACACAAATTCCTTTTGATTCTTTCAAGCATAATTAATAAATTCTGCACATCCCTAACAAGCACACTTTCAGCATAAAAGCTTCATTGACCCAACCCAGTTATTGGCAATAAACCATCTGAAATGATGATCCTTCCATGGTCCAGCAGAATGTAATAAATGACATTTTCATATTCTACCAGATCCAACTTGAGGACTTTTGTGGATGGAGTCTTGGTGTAGGTGTTTATGTGCAAAACCCATTTTTCATCACCTGTAACAATGTGATACAAAAAATGTAAGATTGTGAATCCTGTTTAAGAGCCTGCTGCAGATAATGGAACATTGTGCCTGGTTCTCAAATGAAAGCTCACGAGAAACCCAAATTCCCTCTTTGCAAATATTCTCAGTTTACTTCAGATCTTCATAGATAACAACACATTATGTTTTTGCACCAAATTTATGGATAGTCAATAGTCTCATTCAAAGTAGGTCATCTTCCAGAGTGAGATCTGTCAGATGTGTCACAATAAGACAGATTGATTTTTTTTTTTTTTTATATATGTTTTGAGAAAATCAACATTGCCCCCAATGCAAAATCTGGAGCTTGATGTTATAAATACTGATACCAAAAATTAGATTCACTGTTTTACCAATTTTTGAGCATTTAGTTTTTAAAGATTGACGGAAAAACGTAGGTTTTTGTTTACAAAATGACTTCAAAATTTTACTTAATAAAGTTATGTTTTTTTTTTGTTTTTTTTTGTTTTGGATACACTGGAGAACATTTTCAAACCAGAATTCCAATTACAAATCAACATAAGTAAAATATGAAATTTTTTACTGCATTCAATAAATTAAAACTGTAAAAATTATAAAAGATTACAAAAAAAGCTAATCAATAAATAAGATCTTACACCATTTGGTAGGTCAAAATTAATTAAAATAAAAACTAGATAAAAGTGTATATAACATCATAATACTGCTGAGCAGAAATTATAAGACAAAATGTTTAAAATTGACATTGTTTATTGAAAATCCAACTAAAACTACTGCACTGTATTACATCATAATATAACTAATTGTTCAGTATAATTTCCCTTTGAAGTAAATGAAAGTTTTATTGGATGGTACAATAATTTAATATGCTTGTGCCTTGCTTCTTGTCCATATACAAATTGTGAAGCTTCAGTAGTTAATTTAACTGTTCTGTTCACACCTTGTGAATGTTCAGGTGAATTTGACAACATTCATTAGAACCTCTTGCATTTGAAAACCCTTCTGCAAGCACAGGCTCACAAATTCTATTTTGTGAAAGGATAATCAAATTTGACCAGTGTGTCATTTCAGAGTTGATAAATGTAATTTTTAAATCTCTTCTTTGGTGGCTCACTACTTCTGAAACAAAAAATATTTTTGTAAAAACGCTTGATTCCATTGGTGAAGTTGAATTAAAAAGGACAAAAACTTGTAATTCCAACGGATAGATTTCGGAATCCTTGATCACTCTTGAGAAATAAATGAAACAGTGACTAAGCTACATTGTATATGTTATAAATTCAAATTAACAAAAAAAAAAAAAATTTGATCGAATTAGGTACATGAGATATAGGTAAGCTGAAAGCGTGAGAATTGCTTAAAGAAAGAAAGAAAGAAAGAAATGTCATTTCCAAACCAGAGTAGGAAAAAAATATTTTTATTGGAAAATTTACTTATACTTGGCTATATTTTTGTGATGTAATTTGGATGAAATTTTAAAATTAGTCTTGTATACTGACATAACTAATTAAATATGAATAAATATTTGCTAATCTAATGGACAATTTTTTATAGCCTCTTCCCTCACCTTCAATGCATTTAACTTCAACATTGTGAAAAGAATATTTTATAGAAGCAAAGAGAAAGCATTGAGCTGTAAATTTTGTAACTTAGCATTTTGTATTTCAGTCAACTGTTACTTTATTCTCTGGATCATGTTGAAGATAAACATTTGTTACTTATGGTATTTATTGTCCCTTTTAATTACAAATCAACTAACTTTATATATTTCAATTATAAATTTTATAATGCTGTACTATAAGGCTTTCACTGATGTCTGGAATTAAATTCCAGTGCTCAAATTTTGAACCTAAACTTAATCTTTAGTCTCATTTCCTTAAAAAAAAAAAAATGCTAATGATTTAGAGAAAAATATTCTGTGTCATTTTTTTTATCATGTCGGTATTTATCAATCCACCCACGAGGATCGAATGTGGCACAAGGCCGTTTTAATGTGGGTATCCCCGAGCCCGTTTTTTTATCATGTCACAAACTTTCAAACTAAACGCAATACCATGCTGCCCTAGCATCAAAAACACTAGTTTTTTTCGACCTTTAAACCACAGCTGATATGTATGAGCGTTCATTGCGTCTGTATATATGTTTGGTTACTTATGAAATTTCCTAATGATTGAAACAAAAATCTGTCATAGTTAAATCTGTATGAGCATGGATTTGGTGGAACCTCCCAATCTTATTTTTCTTGAGTTTTGTTTTGCAGGGTGTGGTCTTGCATTATCATGTTGAAGAAAAACACCTTTGCTTTTTACAAGACACTTTCGACATAATGCCTTGTTTACCCAATCGAGTTTCTGGCAATACACATTGACAGTGATGACACCTTCCATGCTCTTAATGAAGGAAACCTTTCATATTTCTGCAGACAGAGTCCTGATTTAGGTGTTGGCACTGGTTTCTCATTTTGTGATAACTACTGTTGTTTTTAGTTTTCTGTTGACATGCAAAACCCATTTTTCATCATCTGTGACAATGTGATGCAAAAATAAATAGTTAAAAACCTGCTGCATATGGTAGAATGTTGTGTTCAACTCTCAAGCAAGAATTGATGAGGAACCCACATTCTCTTTTAGCAAGTTTTTCCAGTGAAATTCTAAAATGTACTATAAATAATACACTATCATGTAGAAATGCAATAGTTGCATAATCCCTTACATGGATCCTTGTGCAATTCTTGTTCAATGAGTTATTTGTTTTGATGAAGTCCTTTTGGTTCAAACCTAATAGAGATCTTACTTTAAGGCCTCTGAATATTGCTGCCACATCTAATCTGGTGCACCTGTTATATATTTAGAGATTCTTGATAAAATCCAAAGAAGAATCTGCAATGTTATTGGTCCTGACTCAGCATCTCAGCTTCAGTCACTTTCCAACTACTGTAACATAACTTTCCTGTGCTTTTCTATAAATATTTTCATGGTAATTGTTATGATTAACTCTCTGCTATGGTACCTAGACTTTATAAAGTTAAAAGCAGTACAAGTGGCAAGTTCTCATCATTTTACAGTTGAAATGGCTAGATGTAACCATAAGTTCTATGCTAACAGTTTTTATTATCACACTTCTCTCTTGTAGAACACCCTTCTGGCTTCTGAGTCAACTTCAAAAATTTAAATGCAATGTCAATTGTTCAGTATTCTTATTCTTTTATTGTCTTCTCTCCTTAATAGTAGTTTTTCTCATATTCTTTAACACTCAGTAACATCTTGCCTCCTCATGGCTTTATTGCTTTTCTTGGGGTGGAAATGATTTAAAAAAGACAAAAAAAGACATGTCTCTCTTAGTGTCAAAGCTGTGTATGGTTTTGAATTCAGAGTTGACCTTAATCCTAGACTGATTACCAACCAGAACTAAAGACCCCAGTCTACTCTGCTATATATAGCTGGGGGGGGGGAGAAGAGATAGATCCATACCTTTCCCAAGATTATTTACATGTAAGCGAAATCAGAGAAATTAACTGGAGTTTGAACTCAGCTCTCTAATTTCACATTCCGTGTCTCTATCCATTACATCATCCACACATCCTGTCAGAAGAGATGATAGACTAATTCTAAACATAGTTTCTTGCCATTCAACCTTTGTTGGTTGACATATATGTATATATGTTTGTATATTCTTATATAGGCTTGTAGCTGAGTAGTTAGAATATTTGCTATCTAACTATGACATCTGAGTTCAAATCCAACCGAAGTTGATATGTCTGGAAGGTGACTTCTTGTTACTGGTCTGTGGAGGCAATATCAGCATGCAACACCTTTGGAAAGTGCCTGAAATTAACACTACAGGTTGACCAGAGCCTTGTGAGTAAAAATGGGTAGATTAGACTGCTCAGAGAACATGTTTAGTTGTGCTACCATGATGTCACAAGTCATCATGACCAAGGGTTTGATCATACTAACATTGTTCAAACTGCTGATCATGACAGATTATGTGCTCTCTTCCAGAAACTATGGTCTGAACAAATATGCCTGAGCAGGTGTCTGCAACAAGGATTAGCTACCTGATGCATGTACATGGAAAATAAGTGTAGCCAGCTATTATATTATCATTATTATATACATTATATCATATATACTTTTGTGTCATGTCTGGCTAAAATTGCAGATACAATCATACCATCAACATGTAATCTATAGACAATATGAATCCTGAGGATTTGAAAACGCAAATATGAAAATTTATATTCACAGATTAAAATATTTTGTGTACAGTCTGTAGATTTTAAAACATGGACTAAAAATGCACTCTCACATACTAGACACATTTATGGTTCAACTGTAATGTGTTTTTGAACATGTTTCACCAAATTCGACCTCTGTGAAAAAGAAAGTCCGCATACACTGCAAGAATATGGTTTCTCTCCTGTGTGTGTTCGCATATGCCGCAGTAAAGCTGATTTATCTGAAAATGCAGTTCCACATACTTCACAAGTATATGGTTTCTCTCCAGTGTGTGTTCGTATATGTTTAACTAAATATGAACTCCGTGCAAAGGAAGATTCACACACTTCACACGAATACGGTTTCTCTCCAGTATGTGTTCTTACATGTCGCACCAAAGCTGACTTCTTTGAAAAAGAAAATCCACACACTTCACAAGAAAAAGGTTTCACACCAGTGTGGATTAGCATATGTTGTACCAAAACCGATTTCTCAGAAAAGGAAGAGCCACAAACTTCACAAGAATATGGTTTCTGTCCGGTGTGTGTTCGCATATGTCCCACCATATTTGACTTCTGTGTAAAGGAAGATCCACACACGTCACAAGTATATGGTTTCTCTCTAGTATGCATTCGTATATGTTCAACTAAATGTAACATCCATGAAAATGAAGAGCCACCTACATCACAAGGATATAGTTTCTCTCCAGAGTGTAAAAACGTATGTTGTACTAAATATTACCTCTGCAGAAAGGGGTATCTGCACATTTTTTTACAAGAATATAGTTTTTCTTCAGTGTTTATTTGGGAATACTTTACCAAATCAGACATCTCTGAAAATAGAGAGCCATAAATCAAATATTCCTTTTTCCCAATGTATTTTTGAGTCTGTTTGAACTTTTTGATAATGTAGATTAATAGCATTCATCACAATTTTTTTGCATATATTTTTCCATATTTTGAGAATGGAAATCAACAATAAAACTAATTTCACATTAACGCAGGAACATCTGTGAAGAAAACAAAAATGAAAATATAAGTACAGAAGTTCAAGCAATGTTTAACCTTCATGCCTGCAAAAAAACAGTGTGTTGAAAGGACAGTTTTTCCATTAACATTGCTATTATTTTAACTACCTTCACTCCTCAGCAATGTTTGTTCAAAAAAAAAAACAATGATTAGAATTGTAATAAAGCCTAAACAAAAATATTAAGCATTATTTATTATAGTGCTTAGTTACAAGAATAATATTATATTTACATTCTAAAAACTAATGCAATGCAATATTTATCATTTACCAATTTATAAAGAAATAAATATGAAAACAATTTTTTATTCATAAATTTATAAACATTTACTAAATTATTAAAATATGTGAACCAACTGTAAGGAAATCCTTATTATTTACCATTTTATAAAGTTTGAATCAATTGGCAATTAGCCAGTGTTTTGCCAACCATTTCAATAAATAATAGTGTAAATAAACAATCTATGTGTTTATTATTTTTCATATGTTAAAGTTTTATTACAATTACAATCATTGCTTTTTAAAACAATAAACAATGCCAAGGAGTGAAGGTAGTTAAAATAATGGTGGTGTCAATGGAAAAACCGTCATTTTGACACTATTTTTTTGTGAGCATAAAAGTTCAAATTTGTCAAAAATCCTTTCAAGAGAATAATACCGTTACTTCATCAATAAAATAAAGCACTGCTAACATAAGGAGGTAGATGAGATGCTGAAGTGATGCTCCTTTTTTCTACAAGCAAATATTTTAATATGTAAATTTAGTCATTGATGAAACAAGTACCAAATGACTTATCAAAATCCCAAAACTATTTGAGTTTTTGTACATTTTTAAAATGTCAAAGTATTGATGATGTTAACGAAAAAAATACAGAAAAATCACTAACATAAGGAATTATAGAGCCACCCATTTAAAGTCAGTTTCATGTCGAGCAAATTTTCAAAATGGACTCCTGTTTATTTTGGATGCTCCTGTGAGCTATCATTTTCTTTCGTATTTTTCAAAAGAAATGCACCCAATTTAAAAATATTGCTATGCATGAAACAAACTATAAATGGGTAACCAAGCAAACAAAATATTATATGTATTAAAAAGTTGAATACTCTTTTATATGTAAGAAAAGGAATATACAAACTATATATATATATATAAATAAATAAAGCAGTGATGGTGGAGTAATGGATAGCAGTTTGGATTGAGGAATTGGAGAGCCAAGTTCAAATTCTAGTTGAGTTCATTACATGGACTTATATGCTAATACCCTTGGAAAAGGTATGAATCCATCTCTTCTCCCAGTTATGGGTAAATAGCAGGACAGACTGGGTCCTATAGCCTTGGGTGGCAAACTGTCTAGGAGAAGGACAACTCTGAGTACTTGTGGCAAACTGTGCACCAGTTATCTGTATTTGGGTTTTCCAAAATGTGTGGTTGATTCTGTACAAGCCTTCACCACTATAATCAAATGATATGTGCAGGTAGTCTGGCCATTGGGTCTAAGAAATGAGCTGCTTGACCCTCATACAACCTCATAAAACTATATATATATATATATATATATATATATATATATATATATATAAAGAAAATAATTAAGAATTATTAACATGTCATAGTCACAACATTTCAGCTGTTGTAACTACCAACCTTCTTCTGGCATCTGTCATATTTGGTATCATATTTGAAATTTTAACCAAACATTTTATACAATACACAAGGCGAGCAATTCTCATTCCATTAGCAATTTTTTTACGTTTTCTTTCTTGTCATACTACTTTGAGAATATTACAGAAAATATGACAGGCTGGATAGTACAACAGCCAGAATTAGGTACCTCAGGAAAAAAAAACAATACCTAAAGTTTAAAATGTATTTTAAAAAATTAAAAAAATCTTTCTTGAAGCTTTTATTCCAAGCTATCAGATTAAATTTAATATTTTTCATGAGCAAAATACTTTGCTGTATTTCAAACCATATTTAAATTGATTGGAATGATTTTTGGATAATCAGTAAAATCTAGAAAATCGTCCATATTGACAAATCTGTCAACACAACATAATTCTCCTTATTAGACAATCATTCAAAAATAAAATAATTTTTCTCCAATAACATTTCAGAAAAGTTTAATTGATTTATAGTTTAATTAATTTGAACTGAAATGAATATTACTTATTTTTAGTGCGAAATATGGCAGAAAAGCATTTTTTTTAACATGGAGGTTGGTGTTTTTATGAGGTGTTGAATGAGTGTAAGGACAGCCTGATGTTTCAGAAATTTATCTAAGGGGAACAAAACTAGAAAAAGCACATGACGAATACAACAAAAAAGCCTTTTTTTGTTTATGTATAATTTTTTTTAACTATCCTGAATTAAAAATTTTAACTATTTTTTTAAAACATTCTAATTGAATTTTAAGTACTTTGGCATTATTGTCTTACTTAAAAAGACGCTTTTTGAGTAATTGTTAAAAAATGTTTTTTTCACGATAAAATTTTGTTTTGTACATTTTTTTTCATGTATCCTCTTTTTTAGAGAATTTTTGGAGACACTAACCAAAAAAAAAAAAAAAACAATTCCTGTCTATATAACCGAAATGAGAACGAATGTTCGTATTTTTTAGATTTATAATGTATTGTACGCTAATAATTTTTTTGGTAAATTTTCATTTTAACACCCGAGCGTCATTTACTGCTAAACTATTTTCTTTCAGAAATTAGTACGCGCTTCCGTAAAGCGATTTTTTTGTACTTAATTTAAGAATAAAGTTAACTTTCAATGTAAACATCGATAAATAAAAAAAAACAAAAAAACACCTAACCCTAATTTAATTTGAAAGTTAACTTATAACTACAAGGAATTATTGTGAAGGGAGTAAATAGGCCCAAATTGTATGCGTCCACCGACAGGATTCAGCACTTAATTACTTCAGTAAGCCGGTAAGGGATGACAAAAAGAGCGAGAAGAAGTTCGATGTTTTTCTGGTCATTGTTGATTTGAGTTCAGCATATATTTGCACGGAAATAAGAAGACTATTTGGGAAAAATTGGAAGGGATAGCGCTCGGGTGTTGAAATGAAAATTTACCTTTTTTTTTTTTTTTTTTTTTTTTTTTTTTTTTAGAATTTTTACTACTCTTTTGTTATCCTTTCCTTTTCTCATTTCTTAATGCCACAAAAAAAACAAACGTTACGAAAATTGAATTGTTCGGTACGTTTAAACGTAATTTTCATATGACCATCCTTCCTATGTATTGTAAACTTAAACTTAAATTAATAAACAGATTGAATACAAATAACAATATTGAACATTTTGTTAGTATTTTTCAACTTACCTTTTTTTGGTGAGGAAAAAAGACAAAACAAAGAACGGCAAACGTAGAGAGAGAAAGTAGTAGAAGTATTTTTGCGTTTTTCTTTTTCTAATTAATTAGTAAACAAAGAAAGTGCTAAAAATAGTGCTTTCTGTCTTTGGTAAGTATGTGAGAAATTTTGTCAGTTAATCTAAAAAGCTTTCTGATTTGTTTGTTCAATTCATAACACTAATGTTGAGATTGTAAAGAATGGCACGAAAAAAGTATCATTAATAAATATAAAAGCACGATACAGACGTGAAATTTCAAGAAAGTGATTACAAAAAAAAAAAAAAAAAACAGTAAGAAATCGTTAAACGGTGATAAATATTACATTGTTCCTCGTGTAAATTCGTTCATGAACGAATACTTTTAAAAATTCTCATAAATTTTATTTTTACAGCTGTTGGTGGATAAAAATGGAAGTACGTAAATTCTTTTTTTTTTCCAGTCAAAATGCAGAGTTTATATATAAAAAACAACAAAACAGATATTTGGGGCAACATCTAAAAATAAGGTTGTTATAGTTCATTCTCCCTTCATATACAAAAATCGTTTTGCAGGAATGAGGAGTAGAATAAAAAATTAAATCAATTCACACGAATTATTTTTTAATCACTAAAATCAGCCCTAATTTGACGAATCTGCCGACACAATAATTCTCTCTACTTTAAAACTAAAGTAATCTCTCAAAAATAAAATATACTTTTTAGAGAATTTAAGGAAGATAATCTGAATTAAAACTTACTTTTAATTTAAGATATCGCAGAAAAGTATTTTTTTAACACGGGGTTTTACTGTTAGTGTTTACTGTTAGTGTAACACGCTCTCAATAACCTGATGTTTTTGCGCTTGTGATAAGGGTCAAGAAGTACTTGTAGCAAAACAAAATTAATGAATTAAACGCCTTTTAGTTTTTACCGATAACTTTTTTTAACTACCCAGTATTTGAATTAATTTTAGGTATTTGGGCTTTTAGTCTTATGAAGACGCTTGTTAAGCAATTGTTAGAAATTACTAATAAATTTTAAATTTACTATATCACTCTTATTTTCTAATATTATTGAATTGTCTCTATTGTGACGTGGATGAACAACCATATTTACAAAAATCTGTACTTGGGGTGGCTGAAAGCTTTGCCATTTATGATTAGTAAATATAATTTTTATTTAATAACAATATCATTTAGCCGCTACAAATTAATACAGTAATATGATAATTATTTTTTTTTTTTAAATTAAAGCAATTAAAAAGTCATTATTCATTGAATTTTTTTTTCCTCGGACAGTACATTGTTTTATAAAAGCTTTTAATTGCTTTTATGAATAATAGCATTTTTTATTATTATTTATGACTCAGAGCAGATTTTCTGTAACTGTGTTCCTAATTTGACCATAAAAATTTGATAATTTAAATTCTCAAAGAACTTGTCCTCACAACATTAACCACTACCAAAATAAATTTCTTGAAATTTCATAAAATTAAATAAGTGAGAGGAACAGAAAAAACTATTTTTACCAAGATTTTTTAAACAAGAAACATTTTTAAAATAATTTCATTCATTCATGAACAAGTCCTTCACGTTTCATTGGAATTTGATAATTTTCTTGGAAGAATTTCCAAATCTGTGTATTTTTAACCACAAAAAGATGCTAAAATTTCCTATTCTAATTTATGGTCATCCGCTAATGCAAGAAAAACAAAATTTTTCAGCCAGAAGTTTAAAAGTTCTAAAAAAATGATTAAAATATATAATTTAATAATAAAAATGCCTTTTAGTCTTTCCTCTTAATAATGAATTGTCTCCAAAAGAAAAATAAAAGAAAATAGGTAGGTAGAAATTGTCGGAGTTAACTCCTCCTTTAGTTCGTTAACCCTCTCACCAGAGGTCGCTCTTCGCTGCTATAAATAGTCGCTGAACCTTCGCCTCATTCTCTTTTCTCCCTCAGGCCTTTGGACCGACACCAATCTTTTTTTTCCCTCAGGCTTTCAGCCTTACCACCTTGAAAATATAAGCGCTCAAAAGGATAGCGTTTCCCAAATGCTGGGAACACGCTAAGCACGATACACACACACACACACGCACATATATAATATTCACACATACATTTTGTCCTTTGCAACTGTTCCATGTAACTTGTTATTATTTGTATATGTTTATCGGTCTTGTCTTTCTTTGCCTTCTTCTTTGGACTTAATTAAGGTCCAACCTTTTCATGTAGTTGGACCGGCGAACAGGAAAATCTGAACCCACATGTGTTCTTCTACGTCTACTCAACAACATCACCAGCCACGGTCCACTACAATATCACTGAATATACATCAGCCCTGTCGGCTGGGGCTTTAGAATACGCCGACTGCACCTCTGTAGAGGGGTAAGACCCCCCCCCCCAATGAGGCGTCCTGGGTATGACGTTAAATTGCATCCAACAGCAAGGCCTCTGATCAGGAGGTTTTGAGGAGCGTGGAACCACCTCTTAATTGCTGGTGTTCCTAGGTCCACCTTGACCCGGGGTGGTAGCACCTGTTAGGGTCCCAGCTATGGGCAAATAGTGAACTCCTAGTTTTCCAAGTTTTACTCACGTCCTGGGTATGACGGTAAACTACATCCGCGTCCTGGGTATGATGATAAACTACATCCACGTCCTGGGTACGGCGATAAACTGCATCCAACAGCAAGGTCTTAGATAATGTTTTCAGAAAAATAATGTTGCCAGCTCTAAGTTTTTGAAACAATAATGTTGCTAGCTCTAAGTTTTTTTTTGTAAAAAAGTAATGTTGCCAGCTATACGTTTTTTTGTAAGAAAGTAATGTTGCCAGCTATACGTCTTTTTGTAAAGGAATAATGTTGCCAGCTATATGTTTTTTCGTAAAGGAATAATGTTGCCAGCTATACGTTTTTTTTTTAAACAATAATCTTGCCAGCTATACATTTTTTATTCCATACAAAATAGGCATTTAAAATTCATATAAACTGGATTTGGCATTAAATAACCCACAGTGGTTGATATGCCATAAAACCCAAACAAACAAACTGAATATACAGTAAAACATCAAATTGCACAAAAATACCAAAAAGATATACCATGCACAAAATTTCTCACATGTTAAAATTTGAGTTTTCTCTCAGAAAACTGATGTTCAAGTAAATTAATTTTCTTTTTTTTTTTTTTAAAGCATTAAATCAATTTTACTTACATTGTAAGTGTCCAAATTTGAAGAGTGAGAAAGCAAAACCAGTGCGTCAAAAGGACGATTTTTCCATTCACCCTGCTCTTATTTTAACTACTTTCCATCCTTGGCAGTGTTTGTTGTTTTAAAAAAGCAGTGATCATGTTATAGTCGTCAGGTGATTATTATAGTTATATCCCCTGTTGAAAAAATTCCCAATCACAAGTCTATCGAGATAGTTGTCAACACCTTATAAAAGCATTCTGTGTCAAAAAATGCTTCTTTGTGATATTTTAAACTAAAAGTAAGTAATATTTGTTTCAAATCAGATTAATTAAAATTTAAATCAGCTAATCTTCCTCAAATAATGTTTTAGGAAAGTATATTTTATTTTTGAATGTTCTTTAATAAAGTGAATCATGTTGCATTGGCAGATTCACTAACATGGCTGATTTTTTTTAGCAATTTTAATGATTTCAAAGAAAAATAACTTCAATCAATCTAAATTCAGTTTTGTTATAAAATAAAATAAGACATATCTCGGCTGATTTACAGGCAAATACTCATGAGCGAGAGCCGGGTGTGAACGGGACAAAGCCCCGTCACAAAATGACCATTATCTTCGTTTACAAATGTTCCCGGCACATGAGTTCCGGTCGAAAAA
Source organism: Acanthosepion lycidas (assembly GCA_963932145.1). Lineage (NCBI taxonomy): Eukaryota > Metazoa > Mollusca > Cephalopoda > Sepiida > Sepiidae > Acanthosepion > Acanthosepion lycidas. The sequence goes on from OZ010575.1 coordinate 90,283,664, forward strand.
TAAAATAATATTTAAAGTGCTCTATTTTCCGTCCAATAAAAATGCTTCCCTCTTAATTATACTCGCTTCGTTTTTCGAGCCTGTTAAGCCATAAAAAAAACACCATAAAAGGGGTCACACGGAAGCTCAACAGGCAGTCAACAGGTGGCCAGTGAAGAGACCTGTCACGGTCAGAGCGAGCGGTCAGCAGCTGAGCATCAACCACCGTCAACATGTGTGAACTACTATGAGAGATCGACCTAGATCCGAAGTCGGCTTATGAACTATACCACAAGGTAGCTGTCCCAAACCCTCACGTTCCTGTTCAAAATAAACCACGTAAATCTATTTCTGCTGTTGTCGTATTTCTTTCTTGCAACCATACGCTTGTCTATAACAGTTTGAAGAAAGTATTTTGCTTATTGGACATATTAAGTTTAATCTATTAATTTGAAATTAAATCTAAAATAAAAACCACAACAAAGATTTTTCATTTTTAAAAATTCATTTTAATCCTTAAGTATCACTTTTCTTTGACTGTACCTAGAGTAATGATATACCAGTTGTCAAAATCAGAAACTAAAGTGACCTAGAGAATTTTATTGAAACTTGCTCAGCCAGTCTTACTGGCAAAGAATTTTAAGACTGAAATAAACTAAATGAACAATATAATTTCGAAGATGTTAATTTTGTCGTGGTTCAGGAAATTTAATTGTTTTGTATAAAGAAAAGCTACTTAGTAAGCAGGCAGTAAATTGCTGTTGTTTTTCCTAAGCATGCAATATGTCAAGCCAGAAATTAGAATCTTATAAAACGTATTGCAATAATTTAAATATTTTGTTTGAAATATTTACTTTTGTTGAGAATTCATAAATTAAATAGTTTAATTGACTTAAATTTATTTCTGCAAATTTTTTCTTGTAAAAAAAGAATTTTTTTTCCATTTTTTTTTTAAACTCTTACAAAAAATGAATTGAATGAGCAATCTTTTCTGTTGACTTCAACTGCACTTGTCTGAGGGTAAGTTCTCCAATTCATGGCGAAATTCTGCATTAGAAGTAGAATATAAATACTTTCAAGATTGGTTTTAATTGTCCTAAGTCATAAAATTCTTGGATTACCCTTTTTCTTATTGCAGTCTGAGACATTGTTCTAAGAAACATTGGTGTTTCTTTAGTCACAAAACACATTACATGTTCTCAGAAAGTGATTCTTCATTGAATGGTTTTGTTCCAAAATTCACATTTTGTTTTATACTAGGTACCTCCTAAAAGTCATTGACAAAGTAGGTGAAAAATGCTCAAAATTTAAAAAAAACAAAATTTTATTGCAAAAATCTTGTGTTTATTAAAAGGGAAAAAAATGAAAGGATTTTTATGTAAAGATCATTATTATTTTATTCTTTTTAGAACGCTAGAAATATTGGTTAAAAAATTGTTTTCTGATCTCAACATAGAACCATATTTTGTAAGGGGAGTTTGAGCATCTTTTTGTGTCAAAAACATGTTCATTTGGAAATTCTTGCAAAAATCAAATAGTTGGATTGTAATGAAAGAAATTATTTTTGAAATGTGTGACACCCACTGGTGGTCACAGCGCCAATATGTGACGTCCTCTGGTCGTGGCGACAATATGTGACACGGCGTTGTCGGCCCGTGGTCAACTCCCAGTTGTGGTGTGAAGCAGTAAGGTTTCTTCCACCAGCGTTTGGGGTTGACTCCTTGTTGCTGCCACCAGCCTGTGTCCCGGTCAATCTGGTCGTTCCTGGTTCGATACGAACTTGTCGTTCTCAGCTCACCTCCAACGTCTGGTTACCGTATTAACTACTTTGATCTCTTGTGACGTGATTCTTGCTGTGTGGGGTTAGGCACTCTCCTGATGAAACATCACCTCTTTTCGATTCACTAGGGAAGGTTTTTTTTCCCTCAAAGCTTGGTTCAAACGCTCTAATTACTGACAGTATATTTGAGCATTAATTGTTGCATTAGGTAGTAAGAATTCAAAGTGGATTATTCCTTGGCGATCCCACCAGATTGAAAGAAGAACCTTTTGCCCATGAAGTTCCCTGCTCAGCTGTGGCTGGTGTCCTTCCCCTTTACCAAGTCACTGTCTATGACGCTTAATATATCGATAAAATATCCATTTTTCGTCGCCAGTCACAAGTCTATCCAAAAAAGGTGAAACAAGTTGGCGAGAATGGAGAGAAGAGCAGATGTCAACTCGGGATTTGAGGTTGTTTTCAGACAATTCATGAGGCACCCATTTTCCAAGTTTAGGAACTTTTCTCGAGTCGTTGAAGATGACAATGAACAGTTTTTTGTTTTGATCTGAGAACCATTGCCAATTCCTCAACTGATAAAGCAGGATTTTCTTCAAGGGTTGCTTCAAGTAGCTTTTCATCAAACTCAACTGGACGTCTGGTTCGATTTTCATCTTCAAGGGAGAAATCTCCACCTCTGAACTCTGCAAACCATTTTCTGCAAGTTCTTTCATTCACACATTCCTCTCCATAAACTGAGTGAATGTTTCTAGCCACTTCGGCTGCTGAGTTTCCTTTCTTGAACTTATAAAGCATTATGTGCCTCAAATGATTCTTGGGTACTTCCATGTTAGCAGGGTTTTAATCAAACAAAATTTAATTTTATTGTTCTCTGAAAAAATAACATGTATCCAATACTTATGCGTGTCACTGTATGTGTGTGTGTGTAAGTGCGCAGGTATGCAGAAAATAGAAAAGAACACGTTGGTGCATAATCCGGAGTTCCTTAGTAATTTTGTTTTTAAGAAGACAGTGCTCCATACAGAAGTAGAGCTTTATTATAATAATATTTTTTTGTTTAAAAATATGATTCCTTCGCTACATCAGAGTTCTCATATTTCAAAAACGAGAGCCGAAACCATCCAAATAATTATTAAAATTAAGTTTTCGGTCAGTTTGCCAACTCTATCACTTATTTTTAATTTTTCAGTAATCATTTTACTAGTTCTATTGATACTGTCAACCATATTTATATTGTTATTCTGGGCTTTTTTATAAGTCTTCGTTAAGTTTTTTTTAATTAATTTGTTGTAGTTGTCAGCCGTCAATTTGTAGAAGTTGCCCGTTTTATCGGATTTAACTAGTATTTTATCGCTGTCGTTTATGCTTTTGACTATTTGGTCTAGTCAAAAGCATAAATGATAAGAATTAACTTAACGAAGAAAACTAGCCTAGCCACTCCCACAATAACGACTGTTATAACGGACCGTGCCTAAAAACACACGTAAACCAAGAGATAGCTTATTCCTAAAATTTCGCTTGAAGATGAAACGGGACTAAACACCTCAATTCAACTTAAAATTAAGTTACTTAATTTTAATAATTATTTGGATGGTTTCGGCTCTTGTTTTTGAAATATGAGAACTCTTATGTAGCGAAGGAATCATATTTTTAAACAAAAAAATATTATATATATATATATATATATATATATATATATATACACGCACAGGTTTTTTTTGTTTAAACTACACAAAAATGAAAATAACAGTGACATCTCGTTTTACCAGATATACTTACCAAAATTACACAAAAATATCGTGAAATACTAAAAAGAGTAAATTTATTCAATAAAATCACCATCGGCTTCAAATGACTTCAGAATCTCCTGAGAATCTCCTGAAAATCCCCTGAATGGTCTTCTTGTTCAAGTTGGTGAATGCTGCCATAATCCTTGCCTTCAGGTCATCTGTGATGTTACAAGGACTTTTGTTGGTCCCTTACTAAACTGCACCCCACACATAATAATCAAGGAGATTTGCAGTCTGGAGAGTTAAGTGGCCGGACGTAAGGGGTGATGTGGTCGCAGAACTTGTCTTACAGCCATGACTTAGTTCTCCTGCTTGCGGAGCTTGGTGCAGAGTCTTGTTGCCAGACATAGAATCTTTCAGCAGCCACCCTCTTGACTCAAGGCAGCACTACTTCCTTAAGGCATTTTATGTAGGCCTCTGTTGAGTTTGAAATGATTGTATTGGAGCTTCCAGTACAAATGCCAAGCAGTACAGTATGCCATTTCCAAATTTCTGGTGGGGTGAATTGCAACATGGTGTTCCTTTTCTCACAGATGGCACCCAACTGACCGTACTATACTGTCAACAAACTCAAAAATATGTGTGCATATATGAAATTAAAAAATAAAAATGGCGACAATTTATCCATCACAACATTTGTGTGTATATCTATCTATATATATATATATAAAATCTAAGAAAAATATTACTGCCTTTTTGTGACTTAGTTTCATTTGAACACGCAATTAGTCCAGTATACTTTAAAATATTAAGAGTCATATTAGGTTGGTGCAAAAATAATGACGTAATAATGTCGTTTTTTGACGTATTTTTTAACGTCAAAAAACGACATTATTACGTCATTATTTTTGCACCAACCTAATACAACAGTACTCAATGAATCAAGGAGTGTGTGTATTGTATAATAAAAAAAGAAGGTTGCTACAAGAGGTTTAACTATCTAGGTTTCCACATGAAACTAAGTCACAGAAAGGCCATATTAGGTTGGTGCAAAAATAATGACTGTTTTTGACGTATTTTTAACGTCAAAAACCGTCATTATTTTTGCACCAACCTAATATATAGTTTTTGTATATTTTACATAAAGCACTGTTCTTGTTTGTTTTTATTTTATATATAAATTTAATAAAATAATACATGAAAATTTATAAGGATTTGGCATATTTTTCAGGCCAGCAAAACTTGTCAAAAGTGCTGAATAGATAATTAGAGCTATAATATTCAATAAATCAACAAAAGTTCAAATGACTGACTCAAGAGTCTATTGTCAAAATGCTTATCAGGGCTAGATGTTTACTAAACATCAAAAATCTGGCTATGATGAGTGTTTTGACAGGAAACTATTGAGTCAATTAGATAAGTCAATTGAACTTTTAATTTATTGAATATATTTGGGTTTTAAAATATTTGCAGGACAAATAGCCTTTACTCTGGATTTTAATTCAGTTTTGGAAAATTAAAAAGAAATTTACTTTGTCCAGAGCAAAAACAATAGAAGGAAAATAAACTGATGTAATGGAATTACCAGTCACTCACATGAATGATTACACTATAGGTAGTAAGTACCTATAAAGTCAACCATCTACAAGAGACTTGGGGAGAGAGAGAGAGAGAGAGAGAGAAAGAGAAGACGCATACATGTTCGACCTTCCAATTAGTGGCACTCACTACTAGATTGACCTGTGTGTATAACTGTACCGTATTTCATATTGTACTTGTGTACAATAAACCTTTCTTCTATTATCCACCTGGTGTTAATTAATTATTCCCTTAGCATGGAATATGACAAACAATACACAAATAGGAATATTTAAAGACAAATAACACAGTAATTTTGAATATTCTTTCACTTTTATTTCCAAAGAGAAAATTGCATTTTCTCATTACAAAAATCCTCAAAATATTTGCACAAGCTTTATAGTAGCTTTTTCCAATAAATCTAACAAAACTTTCAAATTAATTATTTTTGTATGAAAAAGAAAAAAAAAAAAAAAAAAAAAAATTAAATACTTAGTCTGGCCAACTGGTGAAAAAAAAAAAATACAGAAAAATTTGGGAGCTGGGAAATAAATTTTTTTTTTCATAGATTAGCATTTGTTACACCTTCAAGCAATAACATTTGTTAGGATTGAAAAATGATTTAAAAAAAAAAAAACAAACAAAAAAAACAACCCCCCCCAAAAAAAAACTGATTTACAAGAGGGTTTTACTTTCATAATATAGTCTCAAATTGATCCCTAGCTTTTTAGAGTTATCTGAACTTTGTTATTTACAAAAGTCAAGTTTGAAACTGCCTCCATCAATATTTGTATAATTTTTTTTTTTTTTTTAATTTTCTGAATTTTTAAAACTTCAGTTTTTATTTGGGAGCGCATTTTTCAGAAGCACATATATGGGCATTGGCCATCATAAACAAATAAACAGACACATTATGTAAGTTTGTGTTCTTAACACGAGGATGGCCGAGGTGTCATTTTCGACACCTTCAAATTTTCAACAAATTACTATGGAATAATTAGTTTTGGTTTGATGCTGAGGCTTATGGACAATTATTGAATTTTAGCAAAGATGCTTAACAGAGTTAATTCTTTAAAAAAATATTCAGTAGAATAGCTGATATTTGAGGTTTTACCTTGAATGGCCGAGGTGTTGTTTTTGACACCTAAGTTATTTATAGGGTAAATGCATTGAAAAATTTCTCACAATAATACTTGTGTTTATGTCGCCTATTTATCTATCTATACACACACACATTATATATATATATATATATATATATATAAAAATCACTTTCTTTGAGTATGAGGTATACTAATATTTGTGAATTTCTGTTCAGACTTGTTATTCCTGACTTGAATATTGAATATATTAAAGATGGCTGCTTCACGGCATAATGTGAATAACGATGTCAAAGGAGCTGGACATCCTAGTGTTAAATTGAAAATTTATTTATATCTGTTCTTTATTTAAAAGAAATAACCCATAAAAGATCAATGAGCCATAAATTAAATCAAAAGAAATCTTTTTGTAAAATGAAAAGATCTATCTGCATACACAGAACAGCCGAGTTCAGATAATTCTGTACAAAGTCAGGAAATGCTTTTACATTGTATCAATATTATACATAAGAAACCTGATTCTAAATCAATTTAAAAAAAAAAAAAATATTTTGTGATCCAGACAAATGCTGCACCTTGATGAAAGTCAAATAAATGTTAATCTACAAAACTTAAGGAACAACTTTTTCTTTATTAGTTTTTTTTCTTTTTAACAATTGAACCAGTGTTCTTAAGTAGTGCATGAAAAACAGTACATTGAAGACTATATTTGCAAAAATAACGTGAAAATGGGAATCAGAGCTTAAGTTAAAAAAAAAAAAAAAAAAAAAAAAAAACACTGAACTGAAAATGTTAACAATTACTATGAAAAAATTTCGAGAGAGGGGGAACAATTCATATAACTCATGATCTGATGTCCAAATGAGAGAAAGAAAGGAAGATTGCATTCATTACCCTGAAAGACAGCTAAAACAGGCGAGTGAAGATATTTGTTCAGCAAAGAAAGAATTGAACAGCATTTACACATATAAAAAATATAAAGTCACTTAAGAATGAAACCAGTATTTGTAACACAGGTTCCTTAAAATGGGTTGAACTAATCTGTATTTCTTGTAATTATATGGAAAATAGACTTTTCTTTCTTTCTTTATAGCAAGTTTCAAGATTAATGTTATCCCAGCTTGAACATTAGCTTGGGACAACTGGCTAGGTTTTTGGAATGATACAAATTTTTTTTTTTTAAATTAAAGTTCTATTATATTTATTCAAAAAGCAAATAATTTCTTAATAGGAAACTTTTTCTCACCAATGACAGGCTTTTAATAATTGAAAAAAAAAAAAAAAAAAAAAAAAAAAAAGACCCCCCCCCCATTTAAATTGATGAGAAACCCCAAACAAAAATGTGATAAACATTAGTACTAAATTTTGTTTTAATAACAATCTTTAACCTTTGCACTTGTAAAAAACAAAAAAAAAAAAAAAAACAAAACAAAACAAAAACACAAGGTATGTCAAAAAGGATGGTTTTTCCCTTGACACCACTATTATTTTAACTACCTTCACTCCTTGAAATGTTTATGGTTTAAAAAAAAAAAAAAAAAAAAAAAAAAAAATAGATGAATAGAATTGTAAAACTTAAACATACGATGAAAGTGAATTTATACATTTTTTTTTATTCTCGAGAATTTACAACAAAAATATTAAACACTATTCTTGTAAATAATCTAATGTTATACTTACAACAATCTAAAAAATAATACATCTTACTTATTATAAAACGTAGATTGTGTGTGTGTGTGTACGTTTATATATCGGATCGGATTTCCTACATTTTTCAACCGATTTCAACAAAACTTCACAGGACTGCGTAAACTTACCTCATGGTGGTTCTGACAGCACCAAAAATTGGAAAAACAATTGTTTTTGCACGAAATCAATTTGAAAACATGATTCTGTCACTAGAATGAAAGGGGGACAACTCATACTTATTATAAAACCCAGGTTGTGTGTGTGTGTGTGTGTGTGTGTGTGTGTTCGTTTATATATGGGATCAGATTTCCTACATTTTTCAACCAATTTCAACAAAACTTCACTTTTTTTTGGCAGGTAGTGTTTCTTATTATCTTGCACACTTTTTTCTTTACTTTTACATTCAGAATGCTTTCAAAATTACATTTACAGGACAATTGTTTATAATAAAATTCTATTCAATCGGTACACTCATAACGATTGAAAACAATGTTTTTGTTTGAGTTTGACCAATTCGTAAAAAAACAAACAAACAAAAAAACAAAAAACTAATTAAGACATGCGTGTCCGTCAACCTTAAACAATAATCTTTGTCAATTTTATTTTTCAGTCTTTATGATGGTCAATACTTGATCTATCTCTTACTGTTACATCCCCGGCCAACGCCGGGCTCTACTGCTAGTCTGTATTAAAACTAATGCAATGCAATATTTATCATTTACCAACTTATAAAGAAACATGAAAACAATTTTTTATTCATATATTAATAAACATTTACTAAATTATTAAAATATGTGAACCAATTATCAGAAAATCTTTATTTACATTTTATAAAGTTCAAACCATTCCAATACACAATCTAACACATAAATAGTGATTATTATTTTTGCTGTCAATTCTCAGGAACAAAAAATGTATAAATTCACTTTCATCACACATTTAGGTTTTATTAAAATTCTAATCATCGCTTTTTAAAACAATAAACATTGCTGAAGGATGAAAGTATTTAAAATAATAGTAGTGTCAAGGGAAAATCCGTCCTTTCGACATACCAATTTATTATGGGCATGAAGGTTAAAAGTTGCTGCTTCAATTTAGTTTAAAACAGGAAAATTATATTTTTGTCAATTTTTTTTTTTTAGTCAAAAACCATTAACAAACAACATTTATGTTTTATATTTTCTGTTCATCATAAACTAAATCAAAAATTAGAGAGAAAATTTAAAACATAATCAACAGAAAATATACTCATGACACAAGGCATGTAATTGAAAATGAAAGTCTTAATAAAGACTTTTAAAAACTGCTGTACTTGACAATAGTTGGAATGTGTTAATATTCTTTATATAAAAAAAATGAATGCATAGTACAAATCTTGAAGTTTGATAAAAGTGAGTCTGAGCATGAAAATTAATTAAGAACACTTCCGTGAAAAATTATTCAAGGTGTTTTTATTATGCGACTAAAAACTATAAATGATAACAAAGTTAAAAAAGCAACATTGTGATTTTGGGACGGTTTAAACTTTGGGGTGGGAAACGATTCCAGTACAATGGGGAAAATGTTAGTCTGGATCTTTGCCTTAGAAACTGCATGTCCGAAAGAGGCCGTAGAAAAAAATCAGCCAAAAAGAAAAAAAAACAAAAAAAAAAAAAACAATACTGATGGATCCTTTGATGAAGCCCTTCAGATTTTGTGAGAGAAGTTCGGTGAATATTATTTTGTGTATTGAGGTTGTAAAAATAGTCAAAAGTAGTGGTTCTTACAACTCATATCCATATTGACAATAGAGATTGGAAATATTTTCAGCGATACTTACACTTGCTTAAAGTTGTTCAGTGTTTATTCAAATTGTTTACGCCTGAAAAAGTATGGGTGCTTTCATGTAAGTGCTCATGTACTGACAAATGTTGACTTTCATGAAAAGAGAGATAGGTTGGAGATGAACAGGATTATTTTTCCAATGTAGGAAAAGAGGTAAATAGTACCCAAATCCAAAATATGTGATTTATTACTATGGCAGTATCTATTAAAATTATTTTGGTGCATGTACAAAAATACCAAAATTATCCATGATTATTTATTATTTCCTTTATCAAACAATTTCTCTGCAGATGAAGAAAAGATTTAAAGCAATAGAGATGTGATTCTCCAGATGGATGTTGCAAATATCATAGAACATGAGCAAAGAGGAAGAAAATAGGAATTAGGACACTTATACCTAAAAACCAGAAAGCAAATTCAAGTTTCCTTGTGGAAGGGTGTAGATGAAAGAGATTGTGAGAAACACAATCATATATTTTTAACATTTATCATTCTATATGTTAATTCAGTCAGTTCTGTGCCATGCATGATTAGGTGATCATGTATCTTTTGATACATGACTGACGAGGCAGATTTTTTTCCTGCAGTATAGCAACTTACTGTGGTAGACCAGTTGCCATCCAAGGCTACAGAACCATGGCTGTTCTGCTAGTTACCCATAGCTTTAGGAGAAGAAGAGGATTCATACTTTCCCAAGGGTATTAGCACGTAAGTGAATGTAATGGATTCAACTGGAATTTGAACTCGTCTCTCCAATTCATCAATCTAAGTCGCTATCCATTCAGTTATGTGCCACGTGTAATCATGTATCTTTCAATACATGACAGACAAGGCAGTTTTTTTTTTCCTGCAGTAAGTTGCCATTTCTTTCCGCGGTAGACCAGTTGCCATCCAAGGCCATAGAATCCAGTCTATGGGTAAATAGCAGGAGAGACTGGATTCTACAGCCTTGGATGGTAGCTGATCTACCGCAGAAAGGAATGACAATCTACTGCGGGAAAAAATCTGCCTCGTCAGTCATGTATCAAAAGATACATGATTGCCTAAGCATGTATAACACATGGCACATAACTGACTGATGACAATTCATTTGCTGTACAAAAAATTTATCCTGCCATTGAAGGTGACTGAACACTGAACAATATTGAGTTTGAATTTCATACAGGGTGTGATGGGTAAATTATAGCCATTTTATATTTTTAATTTTGCACATGCATGTTGTTTGTTTTTGTCGACTGCACAGTATAGCAAGATCAGTTGGGCACCATGAGAAAAAGAGTACCATAGTGCAATTCATTCCACCAGAAATTTGGAAATATTTTCTGTACTGCTTGGCATTCACACCAGAAGCTCTAATACAAACATTTCAGAGTGTTTGGGCGGCAATCTGAGGACAGTGCAAAGGATTCAGAAAGAGTTGGATGATATATCCAGTCAACATCATGGCATTTGGAGTGACCACTAGTGATGGCAACATTATGACTCCATTCATCATCCCATAGGGCCTCAGACTCAACATGGAGGCCTACATTAAGTACCTTAAGAAGGTAGTGCTGCCCTGGGTCAAGAAAGTGGCTGTTGGAATACTATGTCTGGCAACAGGAGTCTGCATCATGCTACACAAGAACTTAGTCATGCCTGTCAATTTTTGCAACCACATCATCCCTTACATCTGGTCGCCTAACTCCCCAAACTACAACCCCGCCTTGATTATTATATGTGGGGTGCAGTTGAGTGAGAGAGCAGCAAAAAACCTTGTAACATCAAAGATGAACTGAAGGCAAGGATTATGGCAGCATTCACCAACTTGAACAAGAAAATCGCCCAAAAGATTTGCAGGAAATTCCGAAGTCATCCGGAGGCCATCGTTGAAGCCAATGGTGATTTTATTGAATAAATTTACTCTTTAGTATTTCAAGATATTTTTTGTAATTTTGGTAAATATATCTGTTAAAATGAGATAGTGTTATTTTTCATTTTTGCATAATTTAGATGACAATATTTTCCATCACACCCTGTAGTTATGTTGTCATATCCTGCTATGGCAACAGAAAACAACTTTGAGTGAAATTAACAATAAAGATGCTGCAATTGAGAGTCCTTGAAAAAGAATGCAGCATGCTAAAGGTCAAGCAGTTTCAACTTATAGCCACATTATGTATTTGCATTACAAGAAACAGAAAATAGTGACATTTTACTGACTGTCATGGTGAAACAAAGCGAGACAGTCTACATTGTTATTTTCATTTTTACTTTGTTAAAACTGAAAAACCTCATAGAAACCGACCTTGATCCATGAAAAGTAGGTACCAGTATATTCATACACAGGTAATTAATAGGTGAAATGCCGTTTGGTACCACTATTTCAGTAACAAGCTACATATGATATTTCAGAACCAAGCTGACATCAGACACTGAATTATGGGTTCTGTAACTTACTTGGTACTCTCCTGAGTATGAGCTTATTTGATTAAAGTGTCGTCCCAAGTACACTAGCTGCATAATTCATCCACATAACACAAGTAGATTAAACATGAGAATACAACCAATTAAAAATAGGAATGATGTTTACATAAAATAACCCCACCAAATATTTTAGTACAGATGTACAAAAATAGCAAGATGTGATGGTGTCCTCCTTAGTATGTGTTCGCATCTATCCTGCTAAAAGTGACATTGACGAAAGGGAAGAGTCACACACTTCGAACAAATGTGGTTTCTTAATGGTGTGTATTTGCAGAGTTTTCGCTAATTTTGACTTTTATGAAAAAAATCTGCACACTCAAATGGTTTCTCTTCAGTATGTGTTTCCATATGTTCCACTAAATGTGATTTGGTTGAAAAAGAAACTCCACACACTTCACAAGAAAATGTGTTTTCTTTTGTGTGTTTTTGCATATGGGTCAAGAAACGTGACTTTTGTCGAAAGGGAAGGCCACAAACTTCACAAGCATATGGTTTTTCACCAGTGTGTTTTACTGAATGGTTTCTTAAAGATGAGTACTGTGCAAAAGAAGATCCACAGGTTTTACACACGTATGGTTTCTCTCCTGTGTGTATTCTCACATGTTCTGTTAACTGTGATTTGTTGGAAAAGGAAGATCCACACACTTCACAAGAATGTGGTTTCTCTCCTGTGTGTGTTCGCATATGTCTAACCAAATGTGATTTATATGAAAATGAAACCCCACAAACTTCACAAGTATATGGTTTCTCTCCAGTGTGTATTCGTATATGTACTACCATAGAGCCCTTATGTAAAAAGGTGGCATTACATATTTCACAAGAAAATGGTCTTTCTCTAGCCTGTGTTCGTGTATGTTGTCCAAAAGTTGATTGTGACAATGATTTTTCACCAGTATGAGTTTCCATATGTTCGGCAAAATACAGTTTATTTGAAAAGGAAAACCCACAAACTTCACAAGTATGTGGTCTCTCCATGTTATGAATTCGCATATGGCGATTTAAGTTTGACTTAATAGAAAAGGAGGAGCCACACACTTCACAAACATATGGTTTTTCCCCTGTATGTGTTCGCATATGTCCCACTAAATGCGACTTTGATGAAAGGGAAGCTCCACACACTTCACAAGTATATGGTCTCTTTCCAGTATGTCTTTGCATATGCACAACCAAATGTGATTTCTGTGAAAAGGAAATGCCACACATATCACATGTATATGGTTTCTCTCCAGTGTGTTTTCGTAAATGTTTCCCTAAAGTTGACTGTTGTGTAAAAGAGGTTCCACACACTTTACAGACATATGGTTTCTCCCCAGTGTGTGTTCGCATATGTTCTGCCAAATGAGACTTGGTTGAAAAAGAAGAGTTACAGACTTCACAAGAGTACGGTCTTTCTCCAGTGTGTGTTCGCATATGTTGGCTCAAATTTGAATTGTGTGAAAAGGAATAGCCACACACTTCACAAGAGAATACTTTTTCTCCAGTGTCAGTTTTTAAGTGCCTTTTTAAAACTGAACCATTAGTAATATCACATCCATTGGTTTCTGAGCAATTTTTATTTTCCAAGATGTCATCCATATTTTGTCTATTTTAAGGCACCAAGAAACTGATGAGCTATTCAAATTCATCAAATTATGTAAGGCTGTGATATTTTTAATTAGGATACCTGTAAAAAAAAAAAAAAATAAATAAATAAATAAAATTTGAAATGATATAGTAATTCAAAAAATTAAATTATATTAAGTCACTTAACACTTTCTGTATTTCTACAACATTGATGCCTGGTTGTACTGTATCGGGAAGATAGGAACTTATCATTTTGGTTTCAATTGGAAGCTAAACGAACACTCTTGACACCCAACATGTCACAAAACAGGTCATATTTTATGTTACTATATGTCTATGCTATGCTGGTTTGGAAATAGCACAAAGTACTAGTTCATTTATAATGCAAACAATAGGTTCCGACATTTCATGTGATCTTGGAAATGTACATATATGTCAACAGCAGGCAATGTAAGTTTCATAAAGATGTACAAGTAGATCTGCAATAGTAGAAGCATTTAGATCTGAAGAAAATTTTATTACTTAAGTAATTTCACTTGTCATTAAGAGATATTGCTTTGATTCCTTATACATTAATATGAGAGCAAAAGAGATTTTAAAAAAATACTCCAGTAAAGTTAACTATTAAATATATTTCAGTTTAATTTACATATGAAAAAGCATAAGCTTAACTATGAAATAGATTATTGTAAGACAGAAGTAATTTAGACAAATAAAAAAAAAAATGTTTATTCATGAATGAATGAAAGATTGAATTAACATTCACTCTTCCAAAAATACAAAGTTCATATCAATTATTAATGCCTATGCCAAAAAAAAAAAAAATGTCCAATCACAGACAGTTAAGACATTCCTAAAAAGGGACCACCTTCCAGGTGGATGCTTGCAGACTGAGGTATAAACTGAAGTAATACCTCACCCCAAATTCAGTTATAAACTGGACCAATGTCTAGCCAAGGACTAGAGTCTAAACTAGATCAAAATGAAATTAACATACATTTCATTATAAAATGATAAAATTCTTTAGCTATTTGTGTGAAGTTCTTAAGAATTCACATACAAGATGATTTCATAGAGAGAGAAAAGACTATACAGTTTAATGAAACTATAAAGAATACTGATAAGTTTTCAGCCTGACCAGCTTAAGAAAAAAAAATATCAGTATTTTAATAACTAAACATCAGAATATTGATTTTGTGAGGTAGATCATGTTGAGAACTTTTTAACAACTCCACATAAAATGAATCTAACATAAAAAAAACAAACAATACCATATTTTCTAGATGGAAGCATATTTTTCTATAATCATACAGGTCAAGAATCAACCAGATTTTAATGTTAGTTTAAATTGTGCTCGAAGACAAAACTGTCATCCATTATAATATGACTGTAATAAAAATAGGTTGACTGAGTGCTTTTCTGACAAGCAAATAGTATAATTTCTCTTTATATTTTCAATCTGTATATATATTTTTTCAACATACAAGCTTCTAAATTATTTAGTATTAACATAGCTTCAACACAGAGAAAACAAGATTTTAGTTATTTTGGGCCTTCCATACTTACCTTATCACAAGTAGTAAGGGACGATGTTTGGAGTGTGTTTTTTTGCCTCTCATTTTTACTTTCTTTCAAACAAAATGTACTATTTCTTTGAAATTCTGGTCATCATTTGCTAAATTAACTGATCCTCAAATTTTGGAAGATTAACTTTATTAAAAACAAAATTTATTTTTTTGTAATCAACCCATATGACGTATCAAAGTAATTTGTAGACAGAAAACAAGTTGTTTATATAAATATATCTAGAACATGCTTTAAGTACACAAGTGTATTTTTATTTCTTATGATTGATAGCATTTTTTTTTTGTGAAGAAATTTTTTTTTCAATAAAATATATTTTTCAAGTATAGTTTGTCCTACCTCTGTTTGAAAGTTGACTGGAAAGCAAAAAGCCAGAAGAGATTTCCACAAGCAAGAAGTGCAAAATAAGTAACTGTTAGCATAGAACATATGGTTACATCTAGCCATTTCAACTGTAAAACGAGGAGCACTAACAGCCAATCTAGTCTTGCACTTAAACTCATAAAATTTAGGTACCAAAGAAGAGGAAAGCTCATCAGAACAATTACAATGAAAATACTTATAGAGAAGGGACAGTGAAGCTAGATCAAAGTTCAAAAATTTAAAAAGGATCAAAACAAATATTTATTTTCAAAATAGGGCTTTGATTATTCTACTAACAACAACAAACACGATAAATTTAATGGGATAGCTTAAGAATTTTTTCTGTATGGTTCCAGAATGATGTTGAGAAAAATTTGCCTTTAGTCCTGCCTTCCTTAAAAAAAAAAAAAAAAACAAACAAAAAAAAAAAAAACTTTCACACAAAGAAATGCATATATAATTTTGGTTAAACAAAGCTTAACTCTACTGATATCAGAATTAAAATCAAAAATAAATTTTTTAAAAAGTATTTAAAGTATTGCAGTATTTTGAAATATTTTTATGCACTTTAAATGTCAAATATGAAATATTATAACACCTACCTCTTTCTGTTTTACTTCTTACAGTTCAATAAGAGCCTCTGCAAACACTGAAAAAGAAAAAGAGTTATATAAGACATATTACAATAATCAAAATATCTTAGATTTCATTTCAGAAGGAGAGACGTCAATACACAGGGAAGAAGGGAGTGACTACAAAACTGGGTGTCACTGCATAGGAAAAGAGTTTCAAAGTTGATATTTGTAAATAAAAACATGGTACAGGTAACTCAGATCAATTTGACACTGTATTTGTATTATGAAAATGATTTCCATTATACAAAAAAGAAAAACATCAATGCTTTCTGACTGAAAAATACTCTGAGTTGAGGAAAATCTAATGAATGCTAATCTACAAAAACTTCTTTGTTGTTTTTTATTATTATTATTTTATGAGCAGACCAATTAATTTAAATAATGCCTTGATTAAAACATGATGCAAACATTAAAAAAATTCCAGCAATGTTCCTATCAGAGATTCAAAAGATAGCATTCAGAAGCACCACTCACATATTCAGAAAAACTATCAAAGTAATAACTTTCTTACAAAAATAAAAACAAAAAAAAACCTTCCTTTTGAGGTATCAAGTAATGAACTTGGCAAATATGGAAATAATAATAAAACAGAAAAATAAAATAAATAATTAGTTTGATGTGAATAAGCTAAGAGTAGCAAAAAATATAAACCATCTTTGATATACATTATATGATCTTTGAACTGTTTTTTTTTTCTCTGTCTTTTTCACTTTCTTTAAAGCAAAATGTACCATTCTTTTCAAATTTGGGTAATTATTTACAAAATTCTTCAAGGTTAATTTTTAGATTTAAAAAATAAAATAGGTTCAATTTTTCTTGACAGACCCTTATCATGATATATCTAAACAATTTATAGATAAATATTTATTTTCAGATTAATGCCTTACTTTCTATATCTGTCAAATTTTGGAATAAAAAAATTCAGCCAATTTCTCTTAAAATTTAAATTAATCTTTAATGTTTTAGGGTTCAAAAGATATTTTTTATAAAATTATATAATGATAGGACAAAAAAAAAAATTTCAGGATTTTTTTTGTAACTTTTTTATCAATAAATTTGATGATTAATGAATAATACCAATAATTTTATTGAAATCTTATAATTAGCTTAAAATTAAATTTTTGGTGGTTGTTACATTCAAGAAATAAAATGTATATATATATATGAATAAAGACAAAAGGAAAACTTAGCTGATGCATTTCATCTTGAAGAACTTTATCAAAGCAAATGTGTCAGCTAAGATAAATTTTCCTTTTGTCTTTATATTGTCCTTTTACAGATATATACACAGCATATTTGTTTTAGTTTCCATAGAGGAGGAGGGGGTCAATTTACAATGAATCCACATAAACTGAATGCTCCCCACTGTTACCTTTTATAAAATGTAATTATTTTATTCAAAAACCGCTGCTTAATCTATAGTAATATTGGAGATTTAAAAAAGAAAAAAAAAAAAAAAAAGATTATTTCCGATTGCATTGACTATATAGTATAAGCCCACTAAATGTCAATACTTAAATAGATGGGGCCAAAAACAGGGGACAATATTTTATAGATTAACAATGAGCTTCCTTAGGGCCACGACACCTCTCAGGATTAAAAATGATTTTTTTTTTTTATTGATTTAGAGGTGGGAAGGGTCTTCTTTATAATATTGATACAATATGAAATCAATCCCCGACTCAGGATTTATCGGTCCTATTTTATGAATGAAAACAGCATTTTTTTTTTCTGTAAGGAGTGGGGGTCAAAAAGAAGATTTTTTTTTAGATAAAAAGCAAACAGATATGCTTTTAAAACCAAAAAAAAAAAACGAAAATTTACATTAATAAAAGTATACATTCGTTTATTCTTCATTTAATGTTTGTGTATGTGCTTCCTAAAAAATTTTCAGGAAAAAAAAAAAAAAAAAAAAAAAAATTCCAAAACATTTTATAAAAAGTTAAACTTTCAGCAAATTTTTAAAATGCTGATATCAATGTCAGCACGCTTTCAAACTTTACATTTGTAAATAACAGTTAAGTCCAATAACTCCAAAGTTAGGGATCAATTCAAAGAACAGGACCACGCTTCCCTACTCACTACAATGATAAAAAAAAGCCGTGGCCTACTAAATTAAATAATAATAATAAAAAAAAAAATTGCCAATCTAAAGTAATTAAAATGAAAAAAATGTCTTTTTTTTTTTTTGAATAGTGCTCAACAAGTAATAAAATAAAACTTTAACAAACAATGTTTTTAAAATGTAAAGATGTCTTTCCTTAAATTCGTATTTATTTATTTATATCTAAATTTTTACAATGACTTATTTTTTTCTCCAAAATGGCGGGATTTTTCAGGTCTAAAGTAAACTAAACCTAGGCAATTGCACAATAAAAAGTAAAACAAACAGCGAAGTCAAGAACATGATTATCACCAACAAATTGTATTCAATTTTATATGCGACGACAAAAAAAAATAAATTGGGTGAAGTGAATGAATATATGGGTCAAGAAGACAAGGCCATTCATATGAATTCATGAATGGCCTTTTAGTAGTACAATCGAATACAAAAGTAAACATTGGAAAACTGAACTTGTTAACATTTGTTCAATATAAAATAAAATTTAAGACACTTACAAGATGATCCAATGCGTCACGTTTTGGCGGTTTCTAAATTTGAAAAATATAGGACGGGTTAAACTTTTACTACAATGATCTTTTTTCTGTACTCAAGCCGGTGTCGTTTGCTTTGCGTTCCTTTTGTTTAATGGTGTGAACTTTCTATCCTCACAACTTGGAGAACGTCATTAATAAAAGTAAAAGTTTTAAAACTAAAAAGGCTAATCCCCAGCTCAATAGTCTAATAATTAAACTTTAATTATTTATTTTATAAAGTTCCAAGATCGTAATCATTGGAGAAACACTATCCAGGAGGCCATAACCCTCTCCGAAATACAAAAAAAAAAAAAAAAAAAAAAAAGAGAACTGTATTATTCAGGAAAAGAAACCATAAAGTACGACAGATAAAAATACCCCGTCCTGCGGGAACAATTGTCTGTACTCACCGATTAATTTATTTTAAAAGGTAACCCAAATAATAAATGATAAATATATACAAAAGAAAAATTAATAAGATATAAGAAAAAAAAAAGCAATCTGCTAAGAAGGAAGACAATACAACTTTTTTATGCAAATATACACCTAAAGACGGAAACGCTATGGACTGAAAAATGTTGGATTAATTAACAGTAATAACACTAACAGTTTCAACATTTCAGTCCATAGCGTTTATATTATAACTTAACATTTTTTTGAATTTCACCAGTTTTTTTTAAATAACGAAAATTAAATGAACTTTTTAAAATGTATATTTTCAATTTCACCCGATGCAACGTATGCACAAGAAGAAAAAGTCAACAGACTATCAAGAACGAGGCAATAAAAGAAGGGATTTTTGTGGTTAAACTTTTAGTTTTAATTTTCAAGCTAGAGCGTTCATTCGATGATAATCTTATTCTGTCCTAATTGGGTAGTCAGATGTCTGAAATAATCAGTGCATACGCTAACCTAAAGCCATGAGGATCTCCTTAGTAGAAAATAAATAAAATATGATAAGGGAGCCGTTCATAAAGAAAGAAAGAGAAAAGACAAGCCTCAGTAAGTGTGACAAGTGGCAGCAGTAACATCAGAAACGGACTTCTTACAAGTAGCAGACAGACCTAATTGGCTTAAAAATTCCTTAATTTAACTAGGTACCGCCACAGAGAAACGAATTTTAAATATTTTATTAATAATTGCATTCTTTGAACTTAAATTTCGATTTTATTGGAGAGATAGCCTAGGCTAAATCCGAATTAAAAATAAATAATTTGTTTATAAAATAGTTTTTTTTTTGACTCGAAACTATTTAATTTAAATTATTTATTTAAGAAGGCATTTTTAAAACATTGGCAAGTTCATTCATCACTCATCGAATCGCCATTATAGATGAAAAACATAATTTTTTTTTTTTTTTTTCAATTCCAATATTTGCTCTCTAGAGATGTGTTTTGAGGTCAGTTAAAGATGAATTAAACTGGATTTTGTAAACGCGATGCTTACTTTTTGTTTAAAACATAATGAAAATAACGTTTAACAGTAGCCGGTATTTATCAATCCACCCACGAGGATCGAATGTGGCACAAGGCCGGATTAATGTGGGTAGCCCGCGAGCCCGTAGGCTCGGCCAAAAATATGACCTTTGAACCCGCCTAGACGGGTTCAGGTCCTGTCTACCTCCCCGAAGGAAACCTTGCCCTTCGGCAAAGCTTCCTCCGAGTTCCTCTCTGCATTAGAGAGTTCGACAGAAGCCAGCCCGGATGATCACAAAGCACAGATACTACACTTTGATCCTAAACGGGCCGGGCAACATTTAACAGTAGCCTGTGGGGTCAGAAGTCAACAATTTTAAAATCTCTCTCAAAAAGTGGACGAAAAAATTACGGAACACCAGCAGTGCAATAATCAAGAAACTGGTATATACATGCTTAAAAATAAATTATCTTTAACCTGTAGTTCAAGAATATAAATTTTTATTCTATAAAATTTTATGAAACTTAGTAGAATGAATATTTTTATATTTTAGTAGTTTTTTGTTTTTTTTAGTTAAATGTTAGTTTTGAATTTAATACATTGCTTTTAGTTTTATTTATTTTAATATTTTCTTACCTGTTTAATGTCATAAAATGTAATAATAATTCTGAATTTAAGAGTTATTGAATTATCATATATCATATTTACTTTTCTTCTGATAGGGAAACAGCTCCTTCCCCTAATATTTCATTAAAGTTTCCCTAATTTTTTGAAAAATATTTTATAACAATGGGTAGCAAATTTTTTGTTTTAATTTCAGAAAAAACACATCCATTTTGGTGTACCTAGACTGAACAGATTATCAATTTCATATATACACAGTCATTTTTTAATGGTATGTGTAAACTGGTAATTTTTTTTTTTTTTTTTTACTTAAGACTATTAAAAAAATTTAATTGGAAACAGGACAAGCAATAAATGAGTAGTACTAAAAAGGAAGATCATTAATCCTATAACCACATGCAGTCAAAGGATCAATGTGCAGATGGTCACCTGACTAGCATCTTCCAAATATTCAATCATGGGTATACTAAAAATAATAAAAAATAAATGAATGAATCTCCCTAGACATAGACAATGGAATGAGAACTATCTACCCCCATAAATTAAATAAAGAGTTCAATTCAAAATTCCCTAAAGGCAACCCAGACCGACAGACGGTACCTGAAAAAGGCCAGAGTGCACAACAGTCGAAACATTCTGATAGTAACAAAAAATATTAGGGCATTAGTCCAAATCTAAATAACGATAACTCCTCATTCCTGAAATTCAGACAAAAACTATATACACTATACTATAACATTCTACTGGACATAATATGGGGGACCGATTTTCTATAGTTATTAAGTAATAAACTGATTCCCCAAAATTACTACACATTGATACAACAAATATGGAAAATATGTTTAAAGATGTGTGTGTACACTTTTTAATAACCTTAACAAAATATGCCAGATATTCAAATGTTATAATTGCTCAGTTTTGTGTCTGTAATGTAAACAAAGCAATTTCTAAAGAAATAATGGTTTTTTATTTATTAATCCAACCAGATGCATTTACTTTAATAAGATTTCTCAAATGTTCAGGCCCATAGATGAAATGAAATACTGTTTAAAAATAAAAAGAATTTTTAAAGTAATAAAACTGTCAGATTAATAAATAAATATCCATTATTTTTTTATAAATTGCTTTATTTATGAAACTGAGCAGTTGTGACTTTTGAAAATCTGAAATAGTAAAATGTGCTTAAAGGCAAAATAGAAAATTGCTTGATCATGAGGCTTTTCATGGCTGAGTGGTTAAAGCACATCAGATCTAACAATGGTTTATTCTGTAAAGGAGGTTGCAGATTCAGATAAATATGCCTACAAAGTTGTAAAACTAACCTTCCTGGGAGCTATTAGGAGCTTGTCTTAAGATGATTTTATTAAAACTAAACGGGACATGAATTAATGGTATAACATGTTGGAGTTGTAACCTTTTCAAAGCCAAGTTACTAGTTTGATTAACTGTTTTGATTGGCAAGGTCTAATTGTGAGTGTAGAATAATTGGCTATGATTAAATGTAATTTGCAGAAAATGTCCAACAAACAGAACTGACAACGATTGGAGTAAACAATAACAAAAAGAAAAGAAAAAGGCAAAATTAATATTAAGCAAATAATTTATGCAAGGCAAAAGTAGGCAAAGAAGCATTAATAAGGCAAAAACTCACAAACTAAGAATGGTGTTAACACACAAAAGGGATACAGACAAGTGATCACAGCATTCTGACTTCAAGATAAGAAAAAACAGAACAAAGTCAGATGAGACCAAGAAGTGGCTTATTTTATTAGCTATAAAGAAATCCCAGCATGCATCTGTATGTTTTGTGTATAAATTTAGCGAGAGGAACGTTTTTGCAGTTATTTCTAACATGATTTAAGCACTTTGATGTGGTGTAATGGTTAGCAAACTCTATTTGCAACTTCAATTACGACTGAGTAGTGAGTTCGATCCTGAGTGCTCCACACTTGCAGCCTTGTGCCATATCTAAGCAATGCTTAGAAAATCATTTTAGGGAACCTCAACATAGTATTAGGTTGGTGCAAAAATAATGACGTAATAATGTCGTTTTTTTGACGTATTTTTTAACGTCAAAAAACGACATTATTACGTCATTATTTTTGCACCAACCTAATATAATGGTTAGCAAGCTTGTCTTACTAGAATAATTATGATAGAGTTGTGAGTTTGATCCTCACTCAGTGTCCTATACTTTAGGCCTTGTGCCACATCTAAGCTGCACTTAGAAAATCACCATCTGATTAGCTAGGTTTAGGATAGTCAGTGCAGTCTCTCCTCACTTCCCCTTCGGCCTTGTGCCAAAATAGTCAAATTTTATCACTAAATATATATTCCTTACATGATTGGAATCAACAAGGAGTCTAAAAGGTCTAGCAATATTTGAAACTTACAGCATCTCTGTGAATAATGGCTTTTCATTTTAAGCAAGGCGTTATTAAACAAAAAGTTCCTGCAGACTATAACAAATTCTGTTTGAATTATTTTTTTTTTTAAATAAGTTGGATGTGTGGGTAGTGTGACAGTTAGGTTCAAATTCCAACCAAACTTGTGACATTTACTTTTGCATATATAAAAATGGGAATCTGTTTGTTCTCCCTCCAGATATGGGTTAAGCAGTAAGGATCTCTAGCCTTGGTTGGCAACCAAACTCCAAAACTGTTTGGTGTGCTAATATGTAGATAGAAGCTCTTCAGTCTTGTTCAGCAATCTATCTAGAGATGGCAACTCAATAACAGCATCCGTCCCCCAGTAACCTGGGCCACTTGTGGAGGTGTGTCAGCCCAGAAAACTCACAGTGGCTGAAATAAGCTACATAATTTACACAATCTGCTGCAGGTGAAGATAGCAACTATTTTCTTTTACAAATGTGATTTTTTTGTGTGAGTCAGTTATGCGTCATGAATGATACACGCTTTCTTTCAATACATGACTGACGAGGCAGATTTTTTTCCCTGCAGTAGGTTGCCATTTCTTTCTGCAGCAGACCAGTTGCCATCCAAGGCTACAGAACCCAGTCTGTCCTGCTATTTACCTATGGCTGAGAGGGGGAGAAGAAGAGGATTCATACTTTTCCCAAGTGTATAAGCACATAAGTGAATGTAATGGATTCAACTGGAATTTGAACTCGGCTCTCTGATTCCTCAATCAGTTATATACCATGCGTGATACATGTGCTTAGGCAATCATGTATCTTTCGATACATGACTGACGAGGCAGATTTTTTTCCCTGCACTAGGTTGCCATTTCTTTCTGCGGTAGACCAGTTGCCATCCAAGGCTATAGCACCCGGTCTGACCTGCTATTTGCCCTTAGCTGGCGGGAGAATATGAGGATTCATACCTTTCCCAAGGGTATTAGCACGTAAGTGAATGTAATGGATTCGACTGGAATTCGAACTCAGCTCTTTGATTCCTCAATCCGAGTCGCTATCCATTGCTGCACCATGCCTTGTGTACAAGGTTTTATTTTTACATTTCCTTTTTGTTATTTAAAAATGGAGCTTACGGAATTCAAAATTTATTGTTAACCGAACATTACAGTTAATAGTTTTTCATTCCTTCTCCGTGTAGCATTGCATCAAGTGACCTGTAAGCATTCTCACTTCTTTTATGTGTCACCTCTCTTCAGAACATGAACATCCTGGCTATTCACAACTTCCTATCAATTATTGCTCCTATCCATCCTCTCACTATCTCTCCAATTCCGAGTTCCCCTTTCCATTTAGACCAAGTACCTCAACTGATTCACTAAAAAATTAGTGTACCATGATGAAAAAATGCCCCAAACTTAATAAAAACAGCTTTATTGTCAAAGAGGCATGGTGGAGTAATGGATAGCAGCTCAGATTGAGGAATCAGAGCACCAAGTTCAAATTCCAGGGAAATCCATTAAATTCACTTAGGTGCTAAGTTTGGGAAAGGTATGAATCCTCGTTTTCTCCCCCCAGCTATGGGTAAATAGTAGGACAGACAGCGTTCTATAGCCTTGTATGGCAACTGGTCTGCCACAGAAAAAGAAAATAGATGCTATCTTCACCTGCAGCAGATTGTGTAAATCATGTAGCTTATTTCTGCCACAGAAAGAAACAGCAACCTGCTGTGGGAAAAAATCTGCTTTGTCAGTCATGTATCGAAAAATACATGATCACCTAAGCGTCAAAATATTTATCTTATTATTAAGAGGAAAGACCAAAGGATGTTTTGATAAATAAACTATATTTTTTAATTCTTGTTAGAAGTTTCAAAACAAAAGATTAGTATAGGAAATTTTAACATCTGTTTTGCGGAGAAAAAAATACATTGATTTGGAAATTCTTGCAAAAATCAAATATTTGTTAGATTTTAATGAAATTTTCAAGACTTTTTCAATAATAAATGAAATTATTTTAGAAATGTTTTCTTTCAAAAATCTTGATAAAAATATTTTTTTACATATTACCCCCCCTCCTCCTACACACACACACATACATACACACTTATTTAATTTAATGAAATTTTGAGAAATTCAATTTTGTAGAGTTTAATGTTAGTTAAAAGCAGAACTCCTTGGAGAATTTAAATCATAAATTTATTTTTGTAAAACAGGACCCCCAGTTACCAAAAATCTGTTCTGAATCGTAAAATAAAAAATACAGTAAAACTAAAACATTATTTAATTACAAAAGCTTTTAATTGCTTATATGAATAAAATATATTACGGACACTATTTCTTAAAAAAAAATTTTTTTGTTGAATAATGAATTTTTACCAGAATTGTTTTAATTTCTTTAAAATTTTAATTATAATACTTTATAAAGTTTTAAATCTTTTAAAATTCTATCTTACTTTTTGGAAGTTAGGTGATATTGTTATAAATAAAAACTATATTTATTAATCATAAATGAAAAAGTTTAGTACAATTCATTGACCCCTAATATTCTAAACAGAATTAAAAAAAAAATTTTTGTGTATAAATGTCGCAATTTTTTTTTAAATACATATATATACAAATATCCTCAGAAAATAAAAATGATAACTATAGTAAAATTAAAGCTAAAGTACCTAAGATTCAATAAAATATTAGATTACAGAGAATATTTTCCTAAATTCTTAAGATTACTGAGTAGTTAAAATTTATATAAAAAAACACTCACATTATATTCAAGTAATTTTTACAGATATATACACTAGAAAAACATTAGATAAACTTCTGTCAGTCAACACCTTAAATAAACAGCTATTACCGTGTTAAAAATGCAGTTTTGCAATATGTTAAACTTAAAATAAGTAAATCCTGTTTCAATTAATTTAAATTTAACTCAGCTAATATTCCTCAAATAATGTTTCAGAAAAGTATATTTTACTATTGAAATATTTTTTAATAATGCCAATAACACCGTGATGACAGATGGCTAAAAATGGCACTAAAATCAGCAATGTTTAGGGATTTCAAAACAAAAACTCCTTCCAGTCAATTTTAAATTTAAATTTCCTTATTAGAAATATTAAGTTTAATCTATTAGCTTGAAATTAAAAGTAAAATAAAATCTTCATGAAAGATTATTCATTTGTAAAAATTCATCTTAAACATTAGTCATCACATTTCTGTGGAGGCACATAGTTTATACAATCTTGTTAGGTAGGTTAATTATCTCTCTTTTGACAAGAAGAACTTAACTTGTTTCAAGGGTCACTCAAGAGTCATGTGACAGCCCATTGGAGAAAGTAGTTGATTTGCTGCACAGGCTGATGAGGTCTAAAAATACTGAAAGCATACCACAGAGCTGTATCATGTCTCTCTTGGGGGATGTTATACACAAATCCTTCTTTCTGTTTGGCCCATCCTCATACCAACTGCCTCCTTATATGTGCCTAAATTCCACTGTAAGTGACAATTTATTACTTATTTATATATACTGTATATTTAGTATGAAATATATATGTATACTCATTTTTCTATATATTATATACCATGCATATAAGATATGCTAAAATAAAATTCTCTGTATTGCTAGTATAATAGATCAAGTCAGAATATCTTTTTGTGAGCGATGGAATTGATTTGGAGAATGGCGAAGTAGGGTGTGTACTGACCTGATATTGCAGTTTTTATCAGGCCGGTTGACCAAAAAGCCCACTGGTGAACACTGTGACTGCCTGCCTACCACCTTGAGTGTCATGAGCAGGTACTTTTAAGCAGTCAGGGTGGATACATGACTCAGCATTTTTGACATGCTTTTGTTTTAGTGGTAATATTTGTAATTAACTCCAATGTTTAAATTGTATTTTATATTTTGGAGGAGTTTTTTTTTGTGAGCCAAATGCAATGCTCACAGCAGAGAATGACATTTTTATTTTGTTTTTGCAGCATTCACATCTGACCGACAGGTTTTGACGTGGAGTCCATTATAAAGAGAATCTAATTTGAAGCTGAGTATAATGTATATAATGCTTTCTTGTTTAATTCCTCTTTGCAGTTAATCTATCAGTGATGTTTTGGTCATTCTTTCAGTCTGAATAAAGTATATCATGGATACACTAATGCCGAAATTGGGCCTTGGAGAGTAGATATTTCTTCTCTCTTCCAAGCCCCTCAGTAGATCTATAGAAGTTATTAAATATTCTTTTTGTTACTGTTGCTAATAAGTTGTTCAATGAATATGCCCAGCACTGTTGTATAGATGGAATAGGCTGACCATATGTTGGATGCTAAAATAAAAATTATAAAAGATATTTCACTGGGATTTATTTCAATAGTCACTAAACGAGGCAGTGAAACTTATTTTTTAGCAGATTGATCAGTTTGTAACAGTGTCAATGCAGGTTGTTTTTTAACAGTTGATTAGAATCTTTATATCTGATCTTGATTTCGACCACTGGAGCAATAATTGGTGTACGAAATGATTTTATCTTGTTATGATTCATGATGATGTTATTGCATTATAAAAAACAAATTTAGTCTGAAACAAGGGACATAACTATTCCACCACAAGCAGGAGAGACAGAGTAGTAGTAGTAGTAGTAGTGGTGGTGGTGAAATCAACACAGACTAAAAAAATGTATTTTCTTTGCTCCATGAAAATCCAGATTTGACAGTTTCAAAAGCTTCCCTCAAACACAAAACTTTTGGAATGTTTATAAGCAAGTAAGACAAAAATTTAAAAGAAAAAAGACGACAACCCTGAGAACAATTAACATATACAAAACCGACATTGTAATAATATCATGTAAATAAACATTCTTATCAGTAATTTCAACATGTGCCACAAAGTCTTGTTAGTTGTACTTTATTGTTGTACGTTCTATTCATGTCATTTTTCAGTACAACAAAAAAAAGAAAAGGAATCCTCTATCAAAATGTAACATGGGGTAACTTACATTAACAACACACAGCCAACCCCATAGCAATCTTCATTCAAGGTGTAAGTTTTGAAAGAAGCACTTCAAAATGTTTAAGTAAACTTGGACTGCTAGGTGGAGCTCTGATTCACTACAAGTTTTGAATTGCATCGATTGTGTCATCATTAGTAGAAATGACATACGTGTCCAGGTGTATTTGGATCATAGACTGACTTGTGCTGAAATTCAACAATCCATCCATTTTTCCAAATAGTCGGCAAAATTTAATCATGGATTCACGACAAATCTAAGCTAATGAATTGTGGACCTACCTGAGTTAGGCAACTGGACCCTAGACTAAGAGACGTTAAATAGGACAAATGATAGGGATTTCATTATACACATGAATTAAATAAACACAATTCTGTAAACTATCATGTCATTGTGATTTCCAATATACAGCTGTCAAAGATTTATACCAGATAACATGCTTTTCTGGCAGCTGAATGTCCCAAATTATCATTTGTTAAAAAAAAAATCTACATCTGGTGTGGTGCTCCTGCTATACATTTAGAAATTTTTGATAAAATCCAATAAAAATGTTATCGATCCTGACATGGCATCTCAGCTTCAGTCCATTACCCACCATTGTAATATAGCTTCCCTGTGCTTTTTTTGTATAAATACTTTCATAGTAATTGTTCTAATGAACTTTCCACTGCGGTACCTACACTTTTTGAATTTAAGAACAGTACTAGATTGGCAGCAGTGTTTCATCATTTTGCAGTTAAAATGGCTAGATGTAACCATAAGTTCTATGCTAACAGTTTCTTCTATCGCACAGCTCGCTTGTGGAACTCTCTTCTGACTTCTTGCTTTCCAGTCAGCTTTGATCTACAAAAATTTATGTGCAATGTCAATCATTATTTTTTGTCTTCTTAATTCTAGCAGTTTTTTTTTTTCTCATATTCGGTAATACTCAGTAACCCTTTGCATCTTAGTAACCTTATTGGCTTGCTTGGGGTGAAATGATTAAAAGAGAAAAACCTTCTTTTTTTGGTAATTTGTTAGTTCCTTTCTTCTACCAGGTTTTCAGTCACATATACCCTTTACAACTTAATTTTTCACTATTTTCATAATTGTTATTTTAGTTAATCCTTGTTGTCAAAATGTTGTAACCTAGGAAAGATAACTGAATAGAATAAAGGTTGGTAATGAATGATAATACTTAGGACAAGAACAACACATATAAGATTCGCTA
Source organism: Acanthosepion lycidas (assembly GCA_963932145.1). Classification (NCBI taxonomy): domain Eukaryota; kingdom Metazoa; phylum Mollusca; class Cephalopoda; order Sepiida; family Sepiidae; genus Acanthosepion; species Acanthosepion lycidas. The sequence goes on from OZ010575.1 coordinate 90,313,212, forward strand.
GCAGCACATAGAAGTAGTCAACTGCTAGAAATGAGTCAAGTGAATTCCACAATGAATCTCCAACTGCAGACCAACATACAGTATTCATTACTGTATTTATGAGAGTGGGGGTATACCCATTATCATCCATAGGTATGCTACAACAGTAAGTATCTCAGATCAAAGTTAGCTGAAAAAAGTCACTAGTCTGATGAATTACTAAGGGTTTAAGTTTCAGTTACTTGTGGCCATGCCACATTGAAACACCAGTTCTCATATGATTACTGAAGTTAAGCAATATTGAGCCTGGTCAGTACCTGAATGGATGACCACCTGGGAATACCAGCTGCTGTCAGCTTGGATGTGTGGGTAATATGGCTTATGGTCATGTCATGTTGAAATAATGGTTCTTGTATGATCACTGATTAGGCAGCATTAAGCCTGGTTAATACCTAGATTGCTTGGGAATACCATGTGACACTATTTAGCTATGGTAATTGGCTAACTAATTAACCATAGTAATTAAAAACAGGAAATACTTAAGGCAAAAAAGAGCTATATGGAAAGATAGACTGAGCAACATTAAAAAAAGAAGAATTTATTTTATTTACAAAAGAAAGATACTTTTTGCAAAAGACAGAAAATCTGTACGAAAAAGGGGAACTGTGATTCTGTCAAAATTAATTAATGTCACGATAAGGGGGTGATGTGCCAATATAAACAGAATTCAGATAGAAAAACAAAGCCGGCCGATGCATGTGGCCGTGGAGAAAATTTGGCTTGGGACCACCCTGGAGAATAGCCATTAATCATCTTTCAGAGATATCATTTAATTTTGGTTCTTGGGTCCAGCAAAGAGACCCATCTGGTATATGTACGAATCTTGACATGAAAAAAAAAAAGTCGAAAAGGGGATCATTATTATCGCTTATTCAAATTGTTGATGTCAGACATAGTGTCTCGAAAATGAGCATCTGGTGATAAGAGAATTTTAAGACATGAGAAAAATAAAGAATTTGACCACCCAGTTAAAAGTTGACTAGCAGAGAAGCCAAATGTCGGGTGTCAACAATGATTAATGAATCGATAGAGGCCCAGGCTAAGTAGATTTGGGTGTCCCTAAAATTACGATATGATAAAGAATTATTTGGCAATCTGGGATTTGTAAATGTTTTGGCTGAAGGAAAAGGAAAAAGAAAAAAAAAGGATTTTGTAAACATGAGGGCCAGTCTAGCCACACCCACACTGCCGAGAGATCATTGGCCAACTGGTAGCATGGGTGATAGGTGGAGGTGAATGTATGAGAAAGACGGAGAAGTTGTTAACACCCACTGAGGGGATTGGTATGAGATACCAATGTGAGAGAGGAAGAGTCTGGGAGAATAACTCTCCTCCGACCTTCACTCACAGACGAGGGAGAAACCCCCGAAAAGATTAGTCTTCCAAAAATGGGAAGTAATTAATTTTCCTGGCCTAAGATCAACGAGAATTCCTGTTAGGGGATTGAGAATTGTCAAAGAACCCAAACCACGACAGGCCCTCACACCAGAGTTGGTCAGTGTCCATATAAACAAACGTCTTGAGGTAGCTGATCAGTTTTGGAGAGTTTGGGCAGTTTCAGGGAGTTTGGAGTTCCAGACAGTTTGAGTTTGGAGTTATTTTGAGAGTGTTGCCTCACAGAAGCTGACCAAAAGATTTCCACGTCCTTCTTGACTTAGTCTTCCTACCAAAAGCAATTTTTTATTGACGAATGACTTAAGATACCATAACTCGCTTAAGAAATGCAAAAAGTATTACGAATCCATAGAAGCGGGCTGGGAAAGAAACACACTCCTGTATTCAAGTTAGATAAAGATAATTGTTATTTCTCAACATTTTTGAACCTCTTGAATTTGTTTTATTATTTTATTTTTACTCACAGTTGTGCGGTATTACCTTTACCCCGAATTCAGCTTGCACTACGGCCTGACGCCTGATTGACTTCATCTACATAAGATCAAAGTCACAATGTGGGTAGGTTATACTTGAGATCAAGGTAGTTACTTCGGTAACCAGATGGAAGTGAGCTGGGAATGACAAGTTGATATCGAACTGGGAACGACCAGATCAACCAGGACACAGGCTTTTGGCAGCGACGATGAGTCAACCCCAACTGCTGGTGGAAGAAACCTTACAGCTTCACGCCACAACTGGGAGTTGACCACGGGCCGATGGTGCAGTGTCATATACTGATGTCGAGACCAGTTGATGTCACATATTGGCGCTGGACTGCGACTGTGACCACAGGTAGGTGTCACAAGCAGGTGTTGTAAGCTTGGATGTGTGGGTAATATGGCTTATGGTCATGTCATGTTGAAATAATGGTTCTTGTATGATCACTGATTAGGCAGCATTAAGCCTGGTTAATACCTAGATTGCTTGGGAATACCAGGTGCTGTAATCTTGGATGTGTGGGTGGTGTAATTGATAATGGCTTGTAATTGGAAACTGGAGAGCCAAGTTCCAATTCCAGTTAGGTTCATTATAGTCACTTACTCACAAATTCTCTTGGGAAAGGCATGAATCCATTTCTTCTCCCACTAGCTATGAGCTGAATAGTAGGACATGTATCCAGTGGTGTAGCTAAGGGAGGTGATGGGGGCGGACCGCCCCCCGGGGGCCAGCACAGGAGGGGTGACACAATGTCACCCCCAACAAAATTTTTCAACCAGGCTAAGGTGCCAAAATTAGTCTGAAAACAGTGATGGAGACACAGGGTTTCGCAGGCGGGCATATGACCCCCCAGAAATAATTTATGACCCCCCCAGTTTTTTCACCCAGTCAGAAATTTTCTAATAAATTGTCGGGAAATTTGTGAGTAGGAAAAATAGCAATGTTTTCAGCTTTCATGTGTTTCAGTTGCTACAATCTTGGTTACTAACAAGAGACATTGTTGTAACATTTTATTGGATGATATGGTGTTTTAACTCTGCATCATTAATAACAACAAAGCGAAATACGAAGCCAAAAGTGCAACAATTTCAGTCTTGCCTGTGTATCAATTCGCTGAGATACAATTTTCCATTGAGTGAGCGATATACTTTTGAATATATCTACTAGTGTTGGGACGATTAATCGGAATCGAGAATCGGAAAAATCGGAACTTTTGGGGGAAAAATTTGTGCCTATTTTCCGATTCCAAAAATGATTCTTTTAAATTTTTAACTTAATTTTCCATTATTGGTTCTAATGATAAATATTTATTGTTTTTAAATTATCACTAAAACTAAAATCATAATAACACCAAAATACGATGTAAATTTATTTTACTTGTATAAAGAAAAACAAAAAAATAAACTTTGCATAAATTCTCTAGGTAACCTTTAAAAGAATGCAGTTGATTTACAATGTTCCAAAAAATGCTCAAAAATTAAATAGAACATTTTTGTCAAAAAAAATACTTTCAAACATCATTGATAATTAAATGCTATCCAGAAAATGATGCAACGGAAAATTGGACACCGGAAAATTAGCAACAGAAAATTACATCAACCATGAGCCAGTCGAGACTGTCGGATCTGGCTGTGCTGTCCATTGAAAACGAGCTTACAAGACAAACAGATTTTGACGATGCCATTGACCAGTTTGCCACAATGAAAACAAGAAAACATTCATTCTAAGACCATAGTATCGAATGTCATTCTTTTGTGTATTGCCGTGTTTTGTTTAGTTGTTCTGAAAGTGAATAGTTGCATTTTAAAAATCTTTTGAACTGATTATTTTGTGGTATTGGATTTTGTCTTGGATCATACATGTAAACAGTAACGTACCGGTCAGTAGAGTAAAGTAGAGGTAGAGCATGTATGAAAATTTAGCTACAGCTAACCATTCAGCATAGGGTGAATCAGGGTCATTGGGGTGACATTTGAGCAGACTGCCCCGGGTGACATTTACTCTAGCTACGCCACTGCATGTATCTGTAAATCATTATCTCGCAAAAATCTTACAACCCCAAACTATTTTCTGGCTTAAATAAACTGCAAAAGGTTGATAAACCATAAAAAACAAATCAATCAAGTGTGAGTGTAAATGGTCTTGCAATGTCTGAAACTTAGAGTGTCTTTGAATAATGACCTCTAACTGTAGACCAGCAATTATGGAAAAAAAAAAGAAGAAAATTGTTGAAGACGTTTCACCATTTTTCAGTAGATTTTAATTAATGCACTTGAGGCCTTCTTCCTTTTTTTTAATTTTTCTTTTTAAATATTTTTTTAAGTTGAATTTTTTGGTAATGTGATGGTTAACAGCTTGAAAAGAGAAACTGAGCCAAGTTTGAATTCCAGTCAAGTTTGGTACATTCAGTTTTGCACAAATAACCTTGGGAAAGTCATGAATTCTTCTCTTCTCCCTCTAGCTATGGGTTAAATAGTAAGGCACTGTAACCTTGGTTGAAAACCTGCTTAAAAGAAGAACAACTCTGAATTCAAAACTGATTGGTGCTCTAATGGGTAGATAGAATTTCTTCAGTCTTAGTTGGCAACCATTGCAATAAATAACATGACAAATAGTATAAATAAACAATCTAATAAATAAATAGAGTTTATTGTTTTTGTTGTCAATTCTCAAGAACAAAGAAAATGTATAAATTTTCTTTCGTATGTTTATGTTTTATTAAAATTCTAATCATTGTTTTTAAAACAATAAACATTACCAAAGAGTGAACCTTCACTCTTAACTCCTTAACAGCAGTGTCAAAAGAAAAACTGTCCTTTTGACACTCCATATTTTTGCTGGCCCAAACGTTAAAGATTGCCCAATTTTCTTTACCTATTTTCCAAATGTGTGTTTTATTTATTGTCAGAAAAAATAATTGTCAAATCTTTATAATAAAATAAGTGCCAATTCTCTGTCTACAATACATGGGATCCTCTGACATCCACCTTAACTGAAAAGGTAATGGGAAGTAAAAGGGTGGAAGAGGGATTTTCAGGGATCAGGTGGCAAAAAAGCCGGAAATAGACTATATCCAAGTGCTGGTCTATATCAGCAGTGATGCTTTGAATTGAGAAGAGTGCTCGTCCAACTTTGGTGGAAGATGGTTGTGTTCATATCACAGTTCAAGGCCTCCATTTCATATTGCCATCTACCATGTGGGGATGAGTAAATGAGTGAGGAGTTGGTATGATGAAGAGCTGACAAAGTAGAAGTTGTCCCATGTATCACCTACCTACCATCCAGAGAAGCAAACAACACCCCAAATAAAACACCTACATATAATATGGAAAACAGGGTCCACATTATTATTTCTGAACATGACATTTTTCTTTCATCCTGTTACCTTATGAGCATGTAGCATGCTCTTCCCCAGTTTTTGGTGAACACTGATGAGATCACGGATGTAAATGCAATGCGGACTGTTCATTGGCCAATCTGTGGAGAGCTTGAGCAATGGTCATGTTGTATGTTTAAACTATTACATACACACATGCAAAGTCATGGGCGCAGACTGCATGTGACAGACAGATGATCAAACCTTTTTTCATAATATAGATAATAATAAAATGTTAATTCAAAGAAAAACAACAGAATTATGTGTGTCTTCAAAAATATTTAATAAATGTAATAATATGGATTAATAAGTGAATGGGGAGTATTTTTTATGACAGTTTTGTAATTTTTGCATTTTTAGAATCAAAACTACTTGTAAAAGTATGAAATAATAATTAAGACATTTCTATTTAATAGAAAATTTCTAATATTTATCATTTTTGCATTTTTATAATCAAAATATGAAAATGTATGAAGGAATAATTGATTTCAATTCAAGTAATATCAAAGTTAAATGTTCTTCAAAAATATTCTTTGATTTTCTGGCATTAAAGGAACCAGCCTTTCTTTTCTCACCAATCCTATTGCTAATGGCTCTTTAAAAATAATTATCGATTTTCTGGCATTAAAGAAATCAGGTATTTAATCATTCCAGCTTTTGTTTTCTGACTGACCCTGCTGCCAAAGGTTCTTTGAAAATAATCTTTGATTTTCTGGCATTAAAGGAACCAGCCTTTCTTTTCTCACCAATCCTATTGCTAATGGCTCTTTAAAAATAATTATCGATTTTCTGGCATTAAAGAAATCAGGTATTTAATCATTCCAGCTTTTGTTTTCTGACTGACCCTGCTGCCAAATGTTCTTTGAAAATAATCTTTGATTTTCTGGCATTAAAGGAACCAGCCTTTCTTTTCTCACCAATCCTATTGCTAATGGCTCTTTAAAAATAATTATCGATTTTCTGGCATTAAAGAAATCAGGTATTTAATCATTCCAGCTTTTGTTTTCTGACTGACCCTGCTGCCAAAGGTTCTTTGAAAATAATCTTTGATTTTCTGGCATTAAAGGAACCAGCCTTTCTTTTCTCACCAATCCTATTGCTAATGGCTCTTTAAAAATAATTATCGATTTTCTGGCATTAAAGAAATCAGGTATTTAATCATTCCAGCTTTTGTTTTCTGACTGACCCTGCTGCCAAAGGTTCTTTGAAAATAATCTTTGATTTTCTGGCATTAAAGGAACCAGCCTTTCTTTTCTCACCAATCCTATTGCTAATGGCTCTTTAAAAATAATTATCGATTTTCTGGCATTAAAGAAATCAGGTATTTAATCATTCCAGCTTTTGTTTTCTGACTGACCCTGCTGCCAAAGGTTCTTTGAAAATATTCTTTGATTTTCTGGCATTAAAGGAACCAGCCTTTCTTTTCTCACCAATCCTATTGCTAATGGCTCTTTAAAAATAATTATCGATTTTCTGGCATTAAAGAAATCAGGTATTTAATCATTCCAGCTTTTGTTTTCTGACTGACCCTGCTGCCAAAGGTTCTTTGAAAATAATCTTTGATTTTCTGGCATTAAAGGAACCAGCCTTTCTTTTCTCACCAATCCTATTGCTAATGGCTCTTTAAAAATAATTATCGATTTTCTGGCATTAAAGAAATCAGGTATTTAATCATTCCAGCTTTTGTTTTCTGACTGACCCTGCTGCCAAAGGTTCTTTGAAAATAATCTTTGATTTTCTGGCATTAAAGGAACCAGCCTTTCTTTTCTCACCAATCCTATTGCTAATGGCTCTTTAAAAATAATTATCGATTTTCTGGCATTAAAGAAATCAGGTATTTAATCATTCCAGCTTTTGTTTTCTGACTGACCCTGCTGCCAAAGGTTCTTTGAAAATAATCTTTGATTTTCTGGCATTAAAGGAACCAGCCTTTCTTTTCTCACCAATCCTATTGCTAATGGCTCTTTAAAAATAATTATCGATTTTCTGGCATTAAAGAAATCAGGTATTTAATCATTCCAGCTTTTGTTTTCTGACTGACCCTGCTGCCAAAGGTTCTTTGAAAATATTCTTTGATTTTCTGGCATTAAAGGAACCAGCCTTTCTTTTCTCACCAATCCTATTGCTAATGGCTCTTTAAAAATAATTATCGATTTTCTGGCATTAAAGAAATCAGGTATTTAATCATTCCAGCTTTTGTTTTCTGACTGACCCTGCTGCCAAAGGTTCTTTGAAAATAATCTTTGATTTTCTGGCATTAAAGGAACCAAGTATTTAATAGTTCCAGCTTGCCTTTTCACATAGACTGCAGAGGAAGGTACAAGTAATTTTTATTCATTATCTTAGTCTTGAAAGACTTTTTCCAGATATTTGCTTTTTTAAATTCAGTTTCTGCTTGAGAGGTCTTTAAAAAAACTAAAGATGATCTCTTTTTGAACTGTGCAATGCCAACATTATCCAGAAGAGGCATGCCTTCCTTGGGCTACTTTTATTTGCAAAAGCTCATTTTTCACTGCCTGAGATCCTCAGGGGTCATATTCACTGCTAACTCTTGCACATACACAACAAAATCATCAAAACCATACAGATGGCCTTTTTTCTTGGCCTCTTGCTCTGCCGCATGGCGAACCAAGTTATGTGCAGACAGTGTGTGACTGACAAAGAATCAGTTCTTCTTTTATCATATGGACCGTGAAAAAAACCCAGCCACACCTTTTATTTCAACCACCCGGTCTATTTGAAACTCAAGTGTATTTTAACATTGTGAAGAATTAATTATGAATTGCTTTTTGTTCCTCAAACCTTACTGTAATTTCTTTAGCGAGTCCCACTGAAGAAAATGAGGAAGAAACCAAAGTCTTCTGTATTAACCATTATGCTTAATATATTTAACAGTACAACAACAGTCAACAAAAGAATTTGCAGCATTTTTTTCCAAATGAACTCAATGTCCACAAATTCCAACATTGTTTCACCAGATTCCAAACAAGTAATTCCGAAAAAAAAACAAGTGAAGTGAAAAAGTGATTTCATGATGGACAACTGTTTTAAATAACAATGAATAATTGGCAATTGATTGGGTAATAAATATTTATCTAACAAAAACGGGTTTGTTTTTTTTCTGAAATAAAAATGGATTTGCTCTCTAGTACCTACTCCTAAGATTAATTTGCAGTCATTGCTGTAAATTTTGTAGTCAAAAGTAATAGAAAACAAAGATAAATAAATACATTTTCAAAGGAATTTGTAACTCGATTTCAAATGCAAAAATCTTATTTCCTATTTAGCATGCTTTTTAGAGTGTCGCTTCAAAAGTGCACGTGTTGAAAATGAGGATACGCAAAGGTGACAAGAATATGGCTTCTCTCCAGGATGCACTTGCATATGTCTCTTTAAAGTTGATCTATCTGAAAATGCTGATTCGCAAACATCACAAGAATAGGGCTTCTCTCCAGTGTGTGTGAGCATATGTCTTTTCAGACTTGCTGTGACGGAAAATGCAAATCCACAAACATTACAGGAATATGGTCTTTCTCCAGTATGTGTCCGCATATGTCTTTTCAAACTAGAATTTAGTGCACATGTATACCCACAAACATCACAAGAAAATGGTTTTTTGCCAGTGTGTATGTGCATGTGGTTTTTTAAGTGTGAACTGTCTGAAAATGCAGCTTCACATACCTCACAAGAATATGGTTTCTCTCCTGTATGTGTTCGTATATGTCTTTTTAAATTTGAACTAGCTGAACATGCATATCCACAAAGTTCACAAGAAAATACTTTCCCTTTGTTGTGAGTTTTCTTGTGTGTTTTTAAGCTCATACTGTCTGAACATGTATATTCACAAACGTCGCAAGAAAATGGTTTGTCTCCCTCGTGTTTTTGCATGTGTATTTTCAAATATAAAGCTTTTGAAAATTCTAACCCACAAACCTCACAAGAATATTGCTTTCTTGGAGTATGTGATACATTGTTTTCTGAAATCTTGTCCACAGGAGAATAAAGATCCATATCGTTGTTTAATCTTGGTGAATTCATCAGCTTTCCCGTGTATAGAAAAATCTGTGGGTGTAAAGATAGATATGTCATTACCAAAGATCATAATGCTTTAAACAAATTCAAATATGGACAAAACATACTTGGTCAGAATTTGGTATCCTGCATGCCAATTCTACTTTCCATACCAGAAAAATTATGCTATCTACTGGCGCTATTTGAATTGATAAAAAAGAGGCTCCAAACATTTAACAAATATTCAATTTGTCAGAATGAGATCTTTATAATATGATTAAAATTTTTGAAAAATTATATATAACAAAACTTTAATGAACTCTTATCATAGTAAATATATAATAATTACTAACATCCAGTTGGGGGAGGGCATGATTGGGGATCCCAGACAGTGCTGTGATCCTTGCTATCATATCAACATTTGCTTTTTTCTACCTACATTTATATATATTACAAATTAAAGTAAGCACAACTGACTATAGTAAAAATTTTTTGCAGATTTTGATGTCATTCTGGGATTTTTTTTTCCATCCAAATCTGTGAATTCATTTTTCCTCATGTTAAGTCTTGAAAAAACACTATATAATATTCACTATTTTTTATCCATAATGTGGAATGTGTTAAAATTCTTCAACTTTATTTACAAGAAAAATCTCAAGTTGATATTAAAAATTTCTCCAAAATATCGTTGATTTATTTAAGATGGAACGATCTATTATGAGATGTCTCTAATTTGTATTTATTTTCAATTTTTCTAGTTGAATTGTTCACCTATATTGCATATGATCCATTATAAAATTTCATATTTTATATGAATACTACCTTATGAAAATTGTGATGTAGTAGAATGGGGCCCCCATATCATAGATTGGAGTAGGGTCTAATAGATTCAGGGGTGAGCCATGAGACTCTTGCACCGACCCTGATTACAATGCTTACAATGCAATTCAAGTTCTTCAGCCATCAATTTTCATGTATGTGATCAATAGTGCTGATTTATGCACACAACAGGATACAAAATGGTAGACTGATTTGTTGTGTGTTCATGATTTTATGGTGTGATGCAGAAGATTCTTCAACCTCTTGTTTCTTTGACTAAAATGAAATCCCACACACAATCAGTGAAGATCCAATGTTTGTCTAGCATTCTAGAACAATTGTTTATTATAAGGATATGGATAGCTATCGTGTCAAGAACAGTTGGGAGGGGTCACTTTCAACAAGAGAGGACGAGCATAAATGCACAAAGGGCAATTGGTAGATGACAGTTTCACCTAAAGCAAGAGTCGGCAACCTATGGCCTGTGAGGCATTTTTCTCAACATCATTCTGGAACCATACAGAAAAAATTCTTAAGCTATCCCATTAAATTTATTGTTTATTGTTGTTAGTAGCATAATCAAAGCCCTATTTTGAAAATAAATATTTATTTTGATCCTTTTTAAATTTTTGAACTGTGATCTAGCTTCACTGTCCCTTCTCTATAAGTATTTTCATTGTAATTGTTCTGATGAGCTTTCCTCTTCTTTGGTACCTAAATTTTATGAGTTTAAGTGCAGTACTAGATTGGCTGTTAGTGCTCCTCGTTTTACAGTTGAAATGACTAGATGTAACCATATGTTCTACGCTAACAGTTACTTATTTTGCACTTCTTGCTTGTGGAAATCTCTTCTGGCTTTTTGCTTTCCAGTTCACTTTCAAACAGATGTAGAACAAACTATACTTGAAAAATATATTTTATCGAAAAAAAAATATCTTCACAGGAAAAAAAAATGCTATCAATCATAAGAAATAAAAATACACTTGTGTACTTAAAGCATGTTCTAGATATATTTATATAAATAGCTTGTTTTCTGTCTACAAATTACTTTGATATGTTGTATGGCAAAGGTCGGCAACCGACGGCCTGTAGGCCGGATTCGGCCCGCGAAGGCATTTTGACCAGCCAGCGAGCCTGATTACCAATGACTCTATTTTTAACATGTGAGACGACCTTCAAATGAAATTTGTTATATGTCATTTTCCATAGAATGTCTACACATCTCAGTGCACTAAAAATATTAGACTATCTGCCAGTTATCTTTCATGAGACTTATTTTACCAAGTTGCATTGCCTACGTTTAATGTCAAATAATGGATACATATTTGTTATGACCCTTGGCTACATTAAAAGATAACAGAAGCGAAAGGAACGATAAAATGAAAGAGGCCAGGGAGGGACTGACATGTGAGGTAGCAGAAATCTAAAGACAGTTAAACATACGCGCATTATACATACATGCCTAATGAATATGTGGATGATACCGCATGTGTACGTACGTAAGTGTATATGTTTGCAACTATTTGTACTCGTATGTATGGGTATATGTGCTTCATTTTTGTTTGATGTGTGTGTGTGTGTGTATGTGTGGTTCGTTTGTGGAACAATTTTCAATAACAGTTTCAAACCTACACGTCATAATTTCATCCATTTCACTTCGGTTGATTTTTTTCACTTTGAAGTATTTTGACGTTCATTGAGGAAAAGTAATTTTTGTTAGGTGTTTTTTTTAATTTTAGATTTTCTTTTGTTTTTTCTTTTGTTTTTTCTGATTTCTCAATGTTTATTTTCATTATGGTTTTAAATATTTAGGTTGACAAGGGTCTGCATATGTAATTTTCCTTAATTTTTTCATTAATGGCCTTCATCCATCCCGTGACCCATCATTAACACGATCCGGCCCATGGGGTCGAATGAGTTGCCAATCGCTGACTTAAAGAGTGTGTGTGTGGGGGGGGAATAATGCAAATAATACACAGGGCAATTCAGCTGGTGATACTTTCACAAAAAACTAAGGGGTGGTAAGGCAAATGATACACAGGACAATTTGGCAGGTGACACGTTCACAAAAAGGAATTTACTAACGAGTTGGTGAGGGGGGGGCTAATGAAAATAACAGACAGAACAATTCAGCAGGTGACACTTTCACAATAAGGAAATGACTAAGCAGTGGAGGCTAATGCAAATAACAGACAGAACAATTTGCAGGTGAAAAGGGAAACGACTAGCACCTGGAACAAATGCTAGAAGGGAAGACTCCAGCTCCAGTTCTTCCTATGTGTTATTTGCATGAGCCCCACATTAAGTGAAAATGTTATGTCCCAATTACTCTTGCAGCTATGTGCATAGGACCCCCTATTATCACTTCAACCTACAAACTATTTTGGCAAGATGTTGGACAGGAAGTTTGATCTTAAGTTAAGCCCAGAGTTTGACAGATCAGCTTCTGTAGTCGAGTCGATATAAAAAGTTCAGCTGCTGTGTGATTTGTCAAGCATGTTGAACAAGTTTTCCCTTGTTGAGTTACTGGTGAGGTCTTTACTTGAGTGAAGTGTATAAAGCCGATGCAACCCAGATAAAGATTCAGTCACTGCATACGAGCAGCTTGTATTGTGGAGTTTACGTCCAGACAACAGTCAATGAGCACTCTGCAAAACTGAATAAGTTGGCAGTACACTTCAAGAGAATACAGGAAGATGGCTTGGCATGTGCTTTTGAGGTTGGATGGCCAAAAGACATGAAGCAGCTTCTGTTTGCATCCTCCAGAATTGATGCTCTGCATTTATATATGGTTATTTTCTAAGCATACCTTAGATGTGGCACACAGCCAAAAGTATGTGGCATCTAGTGAGGAGTGAACTCACTTTTCATTCACAACTGATCTAGCGAGAAGCTTGCTATTAAACCATGCTGAGGTGCATTTATATATGTTGTGAACCCAGCTCAAGTGATTATGAAGGATGATGGACCTACAGCAGGTCCAGTGGTGGTAGCCGCAACTGCACTGCAAAAGGGTTCAATTGCATCTCCCACATCAGAACTGTGAAACAGCATCATCTGCCATGTATGTGGTGACCCCAATCATTTGGCAAAAGACAGCTTGAACCAACAAAATGAACCAGAAAAGTCAGTGCAGAGATTCACACACTGATATCAATGTGGTGGACTGGGTCATATATCAAGAAATTGGCTGGGTTACAAGTCGAGGGAAGAGTAATATCTCATCTCCTGCCTGGATGTAAGTATGACAGTACCTCTTTGGCAATGTTAAACTTGACAGAAAATGGTACTCGGCCTTGATCTATTTAGACTGCTCTTATCTTATTGTGAGTTCAGAAATTAATCAGTTCTTGTTTGATTAATGTTTTTTTTTTTGTGGGAGGGGGTGGCGAATGTGTATTATCACCATACAATGATATTATTGATCTCATTATAGTCACTGCACAGTGAAAAGGACAATGGCTTTATAATCACCATTCGGTGATAATGTCTTTTTGGGTATTTTCACCAAGAATCTAAAATAACTTATGGT